>BLBF01000016.1:19613571-19641341 GCA_015471245.1 Laticauda colubrina
GGAAGGAAGGAAGGAAGGAAGGAAGGAAGGAAGGAAGGAAGGAAGGAGACCCAATATTTGGCAAGGAATCCGTTGTGAAATTAATCTATCAAATTAACATAGCTTGTGAAATGATGGACAATACTGTTCTCTGGAATGTCCCACTCAGTGGAGAATTAGGCAGCAGACAAGGAAGCAGATGTCAAGAATCACTTTGAATATTTTATTATTATGATTAGTAGTAGTGTTGTTATTGTTGTTGATCATTCAACAGGCAGCCAGATGTTCAGACTGGGTTTGGCATTTTTGTCTGCCTAATGAGTCCTTACCTGGGATAGGCAAATCTGGATGTTTGACGGTGTTACAGATATCATCGCAGGATGGAAGCTGTTCCAAGTAAGGCTGCCTTCTGCAATTGACTGGTGGCAAATTTGTCAATGCCTATGGTATTCAAATGGTGCTCCGGTTGTTTTGGGACTGTACCCAAGGCACCTATTATTATTGGTATTACCCTTGCTTGCCTTTGCCACAGTTGTTCTATTTCTGTTTGCAAGTCTTTCTTTTTATCTTCTCCAGTTCCTTCTCTTCTATTCTGACAATCTCCAGCTACTGCCACCTCCAGTCTCCAGACTTTTTTTGTCTTTCTTATTGACAATTGTTAAGTCTGTGGTGTTATGTGCCTGTCTGTTTGAATCCTAAAGTCCCAGAGGAATTTAACTTCCTCATTTTCTATGACTTTCTCTATTTCATGGTCCCACCAGTTCTTGCTTACAGACAAACGATATTACTTGCAGATCTTCCAATGCACCATTGTTGCTACTTTGGAGAGGGGAGAGGATCTATAACAGACTACTATTAATCTTGTTCTATTCTAGCTTCAACCAAATGCTAATCTGGTTGATAATCTATAGTTGCCGTCATCTACACTGAGGAAATTTGCCCAAAATGTATTATGGAAATTGGAGTCCAACATATTAGGATATCCGTGATGTTGTGGGAAATTTTTCTAATTTTTCTTCAGAAAAAAAAAATCCTCAATTGGGATTCAATAGCAATAGATTTCTCCAGAGAATCTCTAGACTTCTCTAGAAGGTCATTCTAGAGCTGTTCTAGATTCCTTTAGAGCAGGGGTCTTCAAACTTGACAGCTTTAAGACTTGTGGACTTCAACTTCCAGAATTCCTCCTCCAGTCATGTTAGCTCAGGAATTCTGGGAGTTGAAGTCCACAAGTCTTAAACTTGCCAACTTTGAAGACCTTCTTTGCTTTAAAACAATGATATTTGCAGCATGCTGGGCTGTGGCATGCTGAGAATTGAAATCCATGCCTCTTGAAAGTGGTTGAAGTTGAGAAGCACTGCTCTAGAATTCACGCAAAGGACTCCCAAATATTATTTCCTTTACAAATGAATTGGCAAGTCTTATCCCTTGGCAGGTCCTTTGCCCAGCTTTATCATAGGGGCACTGTGTTCCAAGGCACGCTGCTGAAAATATCTTTGAAAATCTAGGATCTTTTAAAAAAACAGACAACACTTTGCATCTTCGTGGAGTACCTATAAATCACAAGTGCAAGACACACCTGCTGTTAACAATCTGTGGTTCCACCCCCTCCCCATCCTTCCTCAATTCAGCAGGGTAAACCCAGTATGTCTTCTCCTCCATTTTATTTTTAAACCTATTGTTTGAAAGGTTCAAAGCCCGTATGCTCACCAGTTTCCAACATGAGCTCTACTATTTGATCATCAACAATCATTACAGGTTCACACTCCTGCTGGTAGGAGAATGCAGAAGCCCTGTTTGCTGCATCCCACTCCAGATTTTCACAGCTGCTTAAGGCAGATGCCACGATGGGGAGAAGAGAAAAAGGACAGCAGGCAAGACCCAAGGGAGCTGCAAACCTTGTTTCTGAGCTTCACAAGCCACTCCTGGTTTGAAACAAACATCGAATGAAGTCAACAGCGTGGCACCGGTTTTCTTTTCCAATGAAGCTCTTCAAGGTCCCCCTTCAAATGCTGCTTCTTGCCCTTATCCCCCCCAAAACACCTGCCAGAACAGGGTATATAATGCTTAGAAGCAAAGAGCACAGAATTTCACACATAACATGAGAGCTGCCGCTATTACAGAGTGGTACAGTAGCTAGACAATTAGACAATATGTTGATCTCACTGGTGTTTGCAGGAAGGAATCTCACGGGGGCAGAGGTGGCATTCAGCAGGTTCTGACCAGTTCTGGAGAACTGGTAGCAGAAATTTTGAGTAGTTCGGAGAACCGGCAAATGCCACTTTTGACTGGCCACGCCCCCATCTATTCTCTGCCTCCCATTGAGCCCCAGCTGATCGGCTGGGTCTCCTTTAGTTGCCCTGCACAGGAGAACAGAGCTGGAAAGCAGGTTCGTAGGGTGGGAAGGAAATGGGGATTTTGTAGTATACCCCTCCCCCAGGAGTGGGGAGGGAAGAGAGATTTTACAGTATCCTTCCCCTGCCACGCCCATCAAGCCACACCCACAGAACCAGGAGTAAAAAAATTTGAATCCCACCACTGCACAGGGGTAAGAAAGATATCACATATGGTCCCCAAACCTGCCACTTTCTGTTTTCGGCTAGGAACCAAGCCCCAGAGGAGGGTTATGCTTTTTAAAATTCTGCCTAATTAATATTGTCATTTTTCTTCTTTCTTACGTGGTTTATGAATCTGCATTGTCCTCCAAGAGTTGGTTTTAAAAGTAGAGATCTGAAGACCCTCAAATAAAGAAAACTCCAGCATTCTGGTGTGTGACTATAACTTGAGACATTGCAACCAGTGCCTTCATTAATTCCAAAGGCAGTGACAGAAAATGCTGGTGCTGCCTTTCCTCACAGGCTGTGGCAAATACCTGGTTTTGCCAGCCAAAAATAGGGATGGAACAGGTTAAAAGAATAGCTAAAGAAAAGGGAAAGAGAAGCAGCATTTTTATTCTTTCTTTTTTTAAAATGCAAAACTTTGGAGATTGTTACTGCAATTGTCTTGGTTTTATCACAACAGCAGTGTCAAACCCTCAATCTCTTCTCTTCTTCTCTTCCCAGCCAACAAAGCCATTCCCATCAGAGACATCTCTCCATCTTAAACCACAAAGGTCCCATAATATTATACATCTAAAGAGAAAATGCAGATTACTAATGGATAGAATGGAGCTGTGGAGAAGCGAAGAATAAAATAGTCGAACAGAGACAATGAAACCAAAGAAAGAGATACAACCAAAGAAAGAGATACAACCGAGAAGTGCGGGGAAGGCTCAAGGGCTGTTACTGACTTGTACAGTGACAAATTGTTGCCAAACTGACAACTTGTCAAAAATACACACAGACAACACATTTTAAATTCTAGGCTTCAAATATCTCTTGCAAAAACCTTTCACTGAATTTTGTAAAGCACTGTTTCTCTACTGGAATGGATTTGCACAGCAGCCCTGAGCCAAAGGAACAACTCTGATTTGGTGTAAACTATATTTACAGTTTTCAATGTTGCAAAGACTGTTCTCTTTTTTTAACTGTCTCTTTGAATTTACCTGTACGTGCAAAAGCTGACTTATATTTTCTGAACCAGTCTCTGTATTGGACAAATCACGTTCACGCTAACATTTGGCAAGTTTGAAGAACTGAATTTCTGCTTGCTGCAGTTCAGAAACTGGGAAGGCAGAGAGCTCTGGGAGATGATCTTTCCCTTGCCCCACCCCACCCCCAGTCCATCAAGTGTGCATTTTGTGGGCCTCAAAGCAGGCACAGGACATGAAAAAACAAGCAAACTGATGGAGAAATCAATGCTTGTTGACTTGCTGTATGTTGTGTATTTATTAGACTGGAACACAGCCGCACCAGGAAGAAAATGTGAATCTGACTTGGCTATTTGCTGGCAATAATGGGGCTCATTGATTTGAAGCCAAAGAAACAGAGAGGGCAAACGGATTAATAATTTTTAGACTCTGATCAGGGCTGTAAATTCGGCACCAAAATGTTTCACAAAAGCAAAGGAAAAGCAAGTGCATGCATGTACACTGAAGCATCACCCTTTTCTAAAAGGCAAGCTCTTAACACACCCATGCACAGACAAATAGTGACTAAGAATATCCAAATATTATTATTTATTTTTTTGCAGCGTTAATGTAAAGAGTTTTAGAATTAAGTATCAGATTGAGTCTATATACAGGAAGGGAGAATACAGAAAGACAAAAATGCCTTTCTCCTGCTTGAAAACTCCAAAGAAAGGAGATCTAGTTGTAAGATACCAATGTTCATGTAAACTGTTGCACTTCATTTTTTCCTCCTAACCTTTCCTGCAGTTCTTGCTCTTGGTCAGTCTTGAAAATCCCTACTGTAAATGATCATCAGGTCAGCAATTCCTCCCTCCCCGCTGAACATACCTCCCCTCCATAATAGGAGAAGCAGTGATGAGGTCAAATAATACTAACAAGCCCAAAAACACATTCATCAGCTTCTGCCCCACTTTCACAGAAGAAGGAAATTATTACTGTACTGTCATTCCTAGAGGCGTTCTTCTTGTTCAAAAAGTTTTTTAAAAAAGTTGTCAAACAGCCAACCCTACGCAGAACCATAAATAAATGGTTCTTCTGATTCAAACCTGCAAAAATACATTTCTAACTCTCCCTCTCTTCCCCTACCCTTCTCTCCTGTGTCTCTGTGTGTCTGCAAACATCGACACCTACAGAGAGTGTATTCTATAATTTTATATTTGTGCCTTAGTGACTATTTGCTTTACTTCCCAAAAATGTGGACTGGACTGGCACATGTGCAATTTTAGCAGCATGAAACAAAGAACTGAGAAAAAGTTAAGATGTTGTTATCTAAATAAGCTATCCCAGATCTTGCATCCTTCAAATG
Organism: Laticauda colubrina; assembly: GCA_015471245.1. Lineage (NCBI taxonomy): Eukaryota > Metazoa > Chordata > Lepidosauria > Squamata > Elapidae > Laticauda > Laticauda colubrina. The sequence continues at coordinate 19,618,422 of BLBF01000016.1, forward strand.
CATCAGTTTACTATTCTCAACACAAACTTCCAACTGTCTTATTGGACTGAGATGTGTTGAGGTTGCAGTTCATCAGATCTGGGAAAAGGCTACCCTACATCATCTTTGTGATATCTTTGCACAGGATAAATAAAGATAAAGAGTCAGCTGTCTGCGTAGCAAAAATATCAACAACATTAAAGAAAATAAGCCTCTCTGTCTTTCCCAACCCACGAATATTTTCTACTTAATTAAAAAAAAAAAAAAACACACACACACAGACTGGGATATATATTAGCACAGAACTATTATCAGGGATTTTGTTTTCATAAAAGAAATGAATTAGCTAGTTGCTGCTAGTACAATAAAAAACCACACCAGAGATAAAAAGCCACACCAGAAATAATTGTTTAGAAATGATATTTTCTTGGCCTGAATACAGGAGGTTCTGGATCTTATGACTATAATTGATTCCCAAATTTCTGTTGCTAAATGAGACAATTATGTGAGGTTTGCCCCATTTTATGACCTTTCTTGCCACAGTGAAGTGAATCTCTGCAGTTGTTAAGTTAGTAACGGGGTTCTTGAGGGATTCTGGCTTCCCTCATTGACATTGTTTTTCAAAAAGGCACAAAAGTTGATCCCACAGCTGTATTTTGATTATGTGACCTCAGGGATGCTGCAAAGGTCATAAGCGTGAAAAATGATCACAAGCCACTTTTTTCAGGGCTGAGGTAACTACGAATAGTCACTAAATGAAAGATTGGTAAGTTGAGGACTACCTGTACACAATGAAGATGACCAACCTTGCAAAATTTATCAGGTGGGGGAAAATACAAACTTACACAGCCCTCCATGTATCACATTTAGCATGTATAGCAATTCAAGGATGAACTACAGCTGGCTAGTCATATTCAACACCTCTGTACCTAATGACATGGGTGGAAAAGAGATGAACCAAAGAAATATTCCTGCCAGAACATGAATTGAGCTATCATACCTAATCTATGGAGAAACACTCTCTGTGGAGAAGTCTGCAAGTGACTAGGTAGTATGAGAGATGGTTAAGAAAACAAGAAGCAGGAAAAGTAAACTGTTTAGATGAGAGGTGTCCAACCTTGGCAACTTTAAGATTTGTGGACTTCAACTCCCAGAATTCCCCAGTCAGAGTGACTGGCTGGGGAATTCTGGGAGCTGAAGTCCACAAATCAAGAAAGGATCTCTTCCTCCTCATTCTGGGTAAATAGCACAGCCCTGTGTATCTATTACCTCAGCCTTCCCCCAAATGAGATGAGAAATTATGAAGTCTCATAATTACTGCAGGATTAGTCCAGATGCTAAGAAAACAAAGACAGTGAAATAGCAGTGGAACTCATAACTGTATTTCAACACCAGGAACTTCTGGAATACAAACAATAGGTAAGTGAAGCTGATTAAATAGTTAATTAAAGAAGAGATGCACCAGTGTTTTCTTATGTTAAAGATCAGTTAAAGATCAGTATATGAATTTAGAATAGAATGAGGTGGAAGGGACCTTGGAGGTCCAGCCCACTGCTCAATCAGGAGAACCTATACCAGCAGTGGCTAACCTTTTGGGGCTACTATGCCAAAAATTGTGCGCGTGCTTGCATGATCGCGCTCACATGGCAGCACCCAGAAGGCAATGTGCGTGCCCGCCCACCCCCTATGCATGCATGTGCAAATATTTTCAGCTGATTTTCAGCCAGCTTGAGGCCTTTTTTGGCCTCCCAAAGGTTTGAGGAAGGTTTTTGCAGGCTTTGCAGACCAAAAACTAGGCCTGTTTCATCACTTCCTGTTTTTCCAGAAATACTGGAAGTGATGAAACAGGCCTAGTTTTCAGTCTGCAAAGCCTGCAGAAGCCTTCCTCAAGCCTCTGGGAGGCTGAGAAACAGCTGTGAGGCACAGTGCAGGTAGGGGGGCGGTGGGGGGGTAGGCAGTGGGGTGGGATTGCATGAGCATGCATAGGGGCCGTGGGGGAGGCACACATTGCCTTCTGGGTGCTGGCACGCGAGCGCAAGCATGCAAGCGTGCACGCATTTTTTGGCACAGGAGCCCAAAATGTTAGCCACCACTGACCTATACCATTTCAAATAAGTGACTGTCTAGTACAGGGGTCTCCAACCTTGGCAACTTTTAAGACTTGTGGACTTCAATTACCACAATTTTCTCAGCCAGTTTTGCTGTTGCAGTCCACAAGTCTTAAAGTTGCCAAGGTTGGAGACTCCAGGTCTAGTAGTCTCTTCTTAAAGACATCCAGTGATGGAGCTCCCACAATTTCTGGTGGCAAGCTATTCCACTGGTTCATTGTCCTCACTGTTAGGAAGTTTCTCCTTAATCCTAGGTTGCTTCTCTTTGATTAGTTCCCAGTGAACTTAGGAGGTCTTGGAAAATCTGGACTGAAAGTGGCACAGTTTGCATGTACTATTCAAGGTGATACAATCTGCAAACATCCCAGCACTTTAACTATATTGTCAAAACAAGTATTCCCTTTTCAGTTTTCTCTCACAAGACACGTTTGCCCCAAGATGCTTCTGGCCATGAGCAGACATAAGCTGCTAATTTATCTAGTGACACATTGCTGTGCTTATTAAAAGCCTCCTCCTGCTTTTACCAGAAGGGAGGAGAACAGCCTATACCGTTAAAAAGCCTCCGAAGTCGTTTTCAAGGAAACATATAAATTCTTTGGCTTGTCCCTGTCCGTCAGGGGACACCATATCCGACATATTTATTGCCAGGATCTGTCCCAAACTCTGCAGCCATCAGGGTTTATCGTTTCCTGTCTTGTGAGATAAGCAACTAAAAACACCCTTTTGTATCTAATACTCAAAAGGGAACTTCACACCACCTTCTTATTGATGGCCCATGCTGTAAAGTTGCAATGCATAGATAGCATATAGTATCTAGATGTGATTGTGAATTGCTGAATGGGAGTAGCACAAAGCAAGAAGATTTAAATGCCTACCTATTCTAGACAGCCTTGGGCCAGGAACTAAGAGAACTGGGGTTAGTAATGCTATTGTTTCAAGCACAAGTGTCCCTCTTTGTGTGTGTGTGTGTGTGTGTGTGTGTGTGTAAGAAAGAGAGAGCACATATATCACCCTTCTTCAACCTTATGCCCTCCAGAAGTATAATTCTGCAGACACTCCAAGAATCTGCAACATATCTGAAGGCATCATTTTGATGAAGAGCAGTGTTTTCCAATCTTGACAACTTTAAGAGGTGTGGACTTCAATTCCCACAATTCCCCAGCCTGGCTTCTTCTCGGAGTTCATGTCTATACATCTTAAAATTGTCACATTTGAAAAAAACCGCCAGAAACCAACTAATCAGGGTTTTCAATTCAATGCGTGGAGTGTGAAGGATGTGTGTTTGTGTTTATTTTCATGGTTATGATGTGCACTGAAGATGGTGTTTGATTTCATTGTACGAGGTGCAATGACAATAAAGTAAACTAACTAACTAACCCCAAGGATAAAGAGAGCACCCAACAGGCAAATGCACCAAAAGTGGGAAAATTTAAAAGATTCAAACTTTTCCATGGTACAAGCGTTGTGATTCCTCTACATTTTACAAAGAAACTTAGTCCTTGCTCAAAAGGGTTAAGAAAAGTTAAGAACCTGATTCTATATCAATAAACTGTTATGTACCCACGTGGGGTAAATATAATTCAAGATGATATTTGATGCAGCATTGGAGAAGCAGAAAAGGCACTTCTTGAGAGTTTAAATTATTATTATCTTCATGTCATTTCCACAGTAAGAAGTCTGATGCCTAAAATTCAAGTAATAGTTCCACCTAGCATGACTATTAAATGAAAAGAGTAGATTGCTCAACAGTCTTATCATTTGCTCAGCCAGCAAAATGGAACATCAATAAGGTTCAAATGCAGCTCATTTACAGCAGGGGCAGTCATACAGCAGGGGAGTTTACAGCAGGGGCAGTCATTCATACTCTCCTACCCTCTCCCATTCTTTCTTTCTTTCCTATGGTCATTTATTCCAAAATCAGGTTATCTGAGGTGGCATGACTTTTTTTTTAAAGGAACCAGCTCCTTACTTCGAAATTGGAGTTTTATGCCTATCCTTCCCCATCCTCTCAGTTTTTCTTATATTCTAGCAGATGGTTGGGATACAAATAAGACCCTACATTTGAAAAAGCTCAACCCTTTTTAAGTGTATATAAGAAAGCATATTTATAAATGCACAAAGAGAATTTCTTTTAACACAAGTCCTATTTTACATTCCAAAATCCCTTTAAACACTGTACTCTTCTCATACTCTGATTCCTCCCTCTATCATTAACGGCAAGTTCAAAATAGATCTTTAAAATAACAGACTCAATACAAATTATAATATGATTCCAGTTAATTACAAGCCAGCTCTTTGGAACCAGAGCAAACAGCACCCTATAAACAATGCATCCAGTGTACTGAGTAACAGCTGCTCAACATACATAGTAACTATCAGCAATTAGGGACATTCTCATCCATCATCAGTTTTCACCAAAATTGTCTCTAGATTATCTTGTCAGAATGGCTTGGCTTCATGCTGAATGGACCACCTCAAAGCATCTGCCCTTAAACTACTATCAGGAGAACATGAAATAGAAAATGAGGGGGTTCTACTCAGGTCACGCTAGAGATTAAATTGAGGAGAGGGAGTTAAAGGACATTGCATTTTTCACTTTGCTCATTCTTTCCACTAAGGGAAAACTGTTCCTGTGGGGTGGAATAAATATTTATCTACTGAATTGCTATATTTATAGTGGAAGGCTCAAACAAATCCAACCAAAGAAGCTACTCTCCATTATTTAAATGCTTGTGCCCATATTTTTAGGCAAAATAATTATCTCTATTAAATACACTATATCATGCCAGCTATATTAATCTGAAGAAGAGTTCATATGTTTTTAAAACAATTAATACAGTAACATTTTTGGGTTTGTTCCCCCTCTATACATTTGCAAAAACCATCTCATCTTCCCTTACAGCTTAACTTTGACAGTCCCCTCCCCAAGTTTGATACTAAAAGAGAAACCACATAATTTTCTTGGCTTTATAACACAGAGATAAACGTACACATGTAATTCCTAAATGCATCACCCAAGCATTTAGTGGAATTATTAATTCCCCCAATAAATAATTTCATCATGTGAAGTTCCTCCTGGTCATTTTGATAAACCTCAACGCTAAAGCTCTTTGGGGAGAAAATAGAAATCAGTTTCTTTGTATGTTTCATAAGATTTCCTTCTAAATCAAGGACCGTTTTCAGAATTTAAGGAAGTTACAGGATGAAATTATAGCCTGCGGATCCCAAATCAACTCCAGTTATATTAAAATTAGAGGTCCCTTTAAGTTCAAAGTTCTTCTTCTCCAGAGGGAAAAATAAATGTGCATTTGGGCTGCAGCTGAAAACAGCAGAAGCCGGTTGAGGTCAGCGGATCAACTCAAATGAACAGCCCAGTCTGAGAACTACCGAATCCAGGCAATTGCAGAATTAATCAGCCAAGAAGCATGGAAAACTCTTTGTGACCACCTTGTGGTCACCTGGATTTTTGCATCCCAGTTTTATCTGAAATATGCTATTTTGCAAAACAGGATCTCTAAAGTACTGTCAAATAAAATGCCTCCTAATAATCAGTGCCCCTATTTTAGCCTGTTTTCCTTGAAGGAAAGGAAAAGTAGCTGTTATTATTTCTCCTGGCCTTTTTTTAAATATATCTTTACTGGGACAATTCCTGCCCTTTAGCTACACAGCACAAACAGACCCTGAGAAAAATTAGGCCCTTCCTTGGCTGGTTTCCAATTTATAGTATTTTTAAAGAACTTGAGATTTTTCGTAACAGTCATGACATTATTTCTCACTACTTGGGCCTACGAGACCTGGCTTCCAAAAATTACCAGACCCACAGGCCAAGGGTGACAGTGCTGGGTTAATCTAAACATCAGAAGAATTTAATTCTCTTTCCTTTAAAAACATAATAATAGATATCCCTCATTGTTAGTTAACCTTACACGATTATTAAGTCAGTCTGGCAAGGTTGTAGTATGCAGAGGTTGTATCCAAACTTGGCAACTTTAAGATTTGTGGACTTCAACTTTCAGAATTCTGGGAGTTGAAGTCCACAAGTCTTAAAATTGCCAAGTTTGGGGATCCCTGATTTGTAGTGGCTTGGAGGCCAAGGCGGGGCACATCTTTGATAAATAATAGACAGCAGGAAAATCCTCGGGAACTTAGGCCAAGCCTGGCTACACCCAAAACGAGAAGAAGTCAAACAACCCCGTTTTTTAAATGTTCCCACTCAAATCCTCCCAGCATGGAGTCAGACCTCCAAGGAGACACACACACACACACACACACACACAAGTCATCCCAAACGCCCCTCACCCCCATCCATCCAAGACAAGCCGGGTGATTTTACATTCAAGAAAGGGAACGTTTGCCTCTTCCTCCATTCATCCAGATGCGGAATCAGAACAGAGTTGGAAAGGGACGTTGGGAGGTCTTCTAGTCCAACCCCCGGCTCAAAGCAGGAGTTCGCCGCCTGGCCTTTCCAAACTTCCACTTCGAGGTCTCCTACACGCCGCAACTTACCGTCCCTTGCTCAGGAAACCCTCGCGAAACTTCTCAACCTAGTCGGAGCTTCAAAGGATCGGGCTTCGGAAGCGAAGCTCTCCGGCCCCGCGGCTTCTCCGCTTTTGGTGACAGCCGCCCTCCCCGCGGTCCCCTCGGCGCGGGCATCCGTCCATCGCGCCTCCTTCCCCGGATCCCAGAACCCTGAAGCGGACACGCACGCACTCCCTCCGCCTGCCCCCATCTTCTTCGCCTGGTTCAAAAGCTGCGGGCGGCGGCCCCGGCCCCCAGAAGCCGCGGGCTTGCAGGAGCCACGTCCTGACGGAGCTTTGCCCGAACCGGGAAAGAAAGAAAGGAAGGAAGGAAGGAAGGGAGGGAGGGAGGGAGGGAAGGAAGGAAGGAAGGAAGGAAGGAAGGAAGGAAGGAAAGGAGGGAGGGAGGGAAGGGAGAGAAGGAAGGAAGGAGAGAGAGAGGGGAAGGAAGGAAAAAGAAAGAAAGAAAAGAGGGAGGGAGGGAAGGAAGGAAAGAGAGAGAGGGAAGGAAGGAAAGAAAGAGGGAGGGAGGGAAGAAAGGGAGAGAGAGGGAGGGAAGGAAGGGAGAGAGGGAGGGAGGGAGGGGAGGAAGGAAAGAGAAGGAAGGAAGGGAAGGAAGAAAGAGAGAGGGAGGGAGGGAAGGAAGGAAGGAAAGAGAAGGAAGGGAAGGAAGAAAGAGGGAGGGAGGGAAGGAAGGAAGGAAAGAGAAGGAAGGGAAGGAAGAAAGAGGGAGGGAAGGAAGGAAGGAAAGAGAAGGAAGGGAAGGAAGAAAGAGGGAGGGAAGGAAGGAAGGAAAGAGAAGGAAGGGAAGGAAGAAAGAGGGAGGGAGGGAGGGAAGGAAGGAAAGAGAAGGAAGGGAAGGAAGAAAGAGAGAGGGAGGGAAGGAAGGAAAGAAAGAAACAAGTTAGGAAAGGAAGGAAGAAAGGAAAGGAGAAACCGCCCGGGACAAGGGAGCGCTGGAAACACTTTCTCCCCCTTTTTAATTTTTTTATGTTGCGTTCGTCTCTCCGCCACGCCGCGGCCTCCCGCTCGCTCGCTGCCCGCAAAGCTGTCCTCAAAGTCCGCGGGGCGCCGCCGAAAGGACCCAGAAGCCAGCCGAGCGCGAGGATGGGGACGGGAGTGCGGATCCCGGGAAAACTTTCCTGACCGGGCAAGGAGGAGGAAGGCAGCGGCGGCTTCCCTGCCTTCCAAGCGGCTCCGTGGAGCCAAAGAGGGCGCGAGCAAAGCAGGGCGCGCGTGTTTTCTTTTCCCCTCACCGGCCGGGCCCGAGAGGCGCTTTTTTTACCTGCGTGGCAAAGTCCCAGGTTGCCAACGGCGACCAGAAGGAGCAGGGCGATGGCTCCGGGGCCAGACGCTCCTCGGCTCCGGGCAGAAGGCATCGCGCCCGGCGAAGGCGGCGGTGGCAAAGACGGCGCCCCCTTCGCTCTTCCTCCCGCCGGTCTCCGGAGACACCCGCCTCTCGGAAAGGAGACTCCAGCCTCCCTCACGCGAAGGCCCCCCCTGCCCTCGGCCCCGCGCCTCTTCCTCTCCTTCCTCCTCCTCCTCCTCTTCTTCCAGCAACTTTTAAGCCAGAAAAGCAGCGGGAAGCGAGTTGGGGCAGCGGGGTTCCCTTCGCCCGCGGCTCTCTCCCTTGGTGCCAAGGCTGCGGCGCTCCTCTTCCCTCTGCCAACTTGCGGGACCCGCCAGCCAAGCCGGCGGGATCAGAGAGGCAGGCGCGGCTGCTGGGCGGCTCGCATCCCTTGGCAAAGGCTCTTCTTGTCAGCGAGCCACGCTCCCCTTCGCCTCCGCTCGCCAGCCAGCCTCCTGCCACACTGCCGAGGTGTCCGGCACGCAGAGAAAGCCCGGGAGCTTGAGCAAGGGGAGGGGCGGGGGCTCCGTTGGGGAGGACCGCGACGGGCGGAGCGAAAAGGGGACCTGAGGCGGCGGCGGCGGCGGCGGGAGCGGCGGCGGAGGGGGGGGGGGGTTCCCGACGGCCTACCACACATACAGGGGCCTAGGCGGGGCTGGGCGGAAAACGTGGCGCCGGAGCCCGCTTCCTCCTCCTCCTCGGAGCTGGAGTCTCTCTTGATGATAATTCGAGCAACTCGGACCGCCCTTTGCCGCCGGTGGTTTCCTCACGCGTGGACGGTGCTCGAATGCAGCGCAGCTTTTGAGGAAATTGGGCCGAATGGAGGGCAAATCCAAGAAGCGTTTGGGCTTCTCTCTCTCTCTTTCCAAAACCCGAATGGAACTGGAAGGGACTTTGGGGGGGGGGGGGGTGGGGGGGGGCCTTGGTACCGTTGTGGTCTGGAATAAATATTCCTTAGAACAAGAGTCTGGATATTTAACTTTTCAATTATATTGTATAGCGGGTGGGAGGGTGTCTCTCTCTGTGCGTAGAAGAGATGGGGCTTGATATTCTGAAATGTCCTGCACCTTTTTCTTGGATTCAAGGCTTGGAGAAATTTTAGTTACGCCGCAAGGCTATCTGCGTTATTATATTCTGCATCATTAAAATGGAACGTTAAATTAAAACCAAAATGGAACGAAGTCCTTAATATTCCATGACTTTGTCAGGCAATCATCTTCCCAATTAAATTGCTTTGGGACCAAGGTGTGCTGTACAGAAATGATGTTAGATGAACAGAGTTGGAAGGGATCTTACAGGTCATCTAGTCCAACCCCCTGCCCAAGCAGACCCTGCACCATTTTTGACAAATGGCAGTTCAGTCTCTTCTTGAAAGCCTCTAGCGATGAAGCTCCCACAACTTCCGAAGGCAAGCTGTTCCATTGGTTCATTGCTCTCATTGTCAGAAAAGTTCTCCTTATTTCTAAGTGGAATCTCTTCATGTTCAATTTCCATCCATTATTTCTTGTCTGGCCTTCAAGTGCCTTGGAAAACCCTCCTCTCTGTGGCAGCCCCTCAAATATTGGAACACTTGCTATCATGTCACTTGAGACTTTCAGGAAGAGATTGGACTGCCATTTGTCAGAAATGGTACAGGGTCTCGCACTTATAATGTGGTGACCAAAACTGGATGCAGTACTCTAGGTGTGGTCTTACTAAGGCTTTATAGAGTGGTATTAGTACCTCCCTTGATCTTGATTGTATCCCTCTGTTAATACAACTTAGGATTGCATTAGCTTTTTTGGCGGTGGCTGCATACTGCTGGCTCCTATTTAGCTGGTTGTCCACTAAAACTCCAAGATCCCTCTCACAGTTACTGCTATCGAGCCTGGTTTCACCCAGTCTATATGTGCGCTTTTGGTTTTTCTTGCCTAAGTGTAGGACTTTACTTTTCTCTATACTGAATTTCGTATTGTTAGATAGGGCCCAGTGTTCAAGTCTGTCAAGATCCATCTGGATATTTAGCCTAGCATCTGGGGTGTTGGCTATTCCTACCAGCTGCTAGTATCATCTGCATTTTTCTAGAGCATCATGGAAAGAATCTCCAGGAGAAAGACATATGTGATTTGGGGTTATGTTTAAAGAGAACTTATGGGCCATGGTCATTTCTACAGTCTTTGTACTAAGGGGGCGGGGGCTCTAGATATTTGCTAGGATGCCATGTAATCCAATTTAGCTTCTAATAAGTATATTAAATTCATATGCCCTGATCCTATGCTTGCCTATGGACAGCTGCTTCTTTTTTGTAGGCACGTGCCAACAAACTCAAGTTAGAATTTGCTGACATTTACCTGCAATTTATTGATTTCTTGCCAAAGCCAAATGGGCTTAAACAATGGCTATTGAACATATTTTATTTTTATATGCAGTGAATTAGCTTTTTCTCTGACTTCAAGGGAGCAAAAACCATCAGAAATCAGACAGAATTTCTGATTCTGGCCTCCATAGACCAACATGATTCTTATTCTACAATAACTTCAAGGAGGTGTTTTACAAAACAACACAGAACACTTTTCTGCTAAGATCTGCAAAGGGGAAAGGATGACATGGGAATGAGTTATTAGCTTCCTTCCTAAAATCAGAACCATAGACTCATTTGCAATTATTGTGAAGAATTACAATCTGTTTCAGAGCAGTGTGACCCACAGCTCTGGATCAGAAATTGTCTTGTCCTATACAATTGACCAGATCTATTGTGCCTTTTTAAAGATAGCCTTGAGATGCTGATGAACAGAAGAAGGGGGAAAAAGTTCATTTGATGTCCCGCCCCCCCACATCCAGAAGAGATCGTCCATTTTGGGAAATCACCTGAAGTATAAACTTTTATACAACGTTGGTGGAATGAAAGTATTTCTGCTCTCTGAATTTTAATTTGAAAAAGTTGGGTACAGGAGAGTTTCTTCACTTCATTAAACTAGCATGCCGCTGTTAAAGATACTGAGCTTGTCAGCTGGGAAGTTGAAAGCCCGAGGTTCAAGACCCGAGCACTGTGCGATGAGGTGAGTTCCCGTTATTTGCTCCAGCTCCTGCCCACCAAGCAGTTCAAAAGCATTTAAATGCAAGTAGATAAATAGGTACCACTTCGGTGGGAGGGTAATAATGTTCTGTGCGCCTTGGCATATAGTCATGCTGGCAATATGACCACAGAAATGTCTTCAGACAACGCTGGCTCCCTCGGTTAAGAACAGAGAGAAGCATTGCTGCCGAGAGTCGGACTCGATTGGACAGGGGAAACCTTTACGTTTATCTTCAAGTAGCACATACAGATCATCTGGAACAACCAACCAGGAAACTCCTTTTCTTGTTGACCCAGGTAAAGGTTATGGAGAGTTAAATTTAATTCCTGGTGACGATTTACCCATATTCATCAGTCCTACTTTTTCTTTTTTTTTTTTTTTTTGGGGGGGGGGTAAGAGTACAGAAGCCACTATGGTGCAGTGGTTAGAATGCAGTATTGCAAGCAAACTCTTCCCACTGTCAGAAGTTCGATCCCAACTGGCTCAAGGTTGACTCAGCCCTCCCATCTTTCCAAGGTTGATTAAACGAGGACCCGGATCATTGGGGGGCAATAGGCTGACTCTATAAATTGCTTAGAGAGATGCTGTGAAGTAGTATATAACTCTAAATGCTATTGCTACAGAATCTTCTACCGGTTTGGACCGGTTTGGGCGAACTGGATGTTAAAATTACATCTGGTTTGCCGAACCGGTATTTCAACTGACTGGCTAACCCTGCTCACCTTGCCCCTCCCCTCCCAGGAGTCTCCACGCAATGTAGGTAAGTACAGGGTCCGCATGAAGGCTCGGGGGGGGGAATGGGCCTGTTTCCAGCTTCCGGAGGGCCTCCAGAGCCCGGGGGAGGCCATTTTCACCCTCCCAGAAGCCCAGGGAAAGCCTCTGGACCCTTGTGAGGGCAAAAACAGCTTTCCCCAGGCTCTGGAGGCTCACCAGAAGCCGGAAACAGGAAGTTCCAGTAGGCCATGGCCATCATGTCCATGCCCACCCAGCAACTGGGCAGCAAACTTGCAGCCTGCAAGTGTTGCAACAAGGGATGTTGGAAGTTGCAATTCAAAAAGAGTGGAAAGGGCAAAAAAATTGTGAGGCAACGGGCCTTGTCTGAAACATGCTGGGCTTGGCGGTAGCAGCTACTCCCTCGGAGATATTTCTTCTGCTTCTCTTCTTAGAGAGGAGGACAGACTGTCTCCTGTAACCTGTAGATTAGCTTGAGAAATGTTATCAGACAGGGAACATTATCCCAGCACTGAAACAACCCAACACTAAAGGGAGATTCAGTTGCCAACCTAATTTGGCTTTGGAACTGTGGGTGAAGGGAACAGACAGCCAGCTTCTGCCTTGGGCAGAATTCAGTGGCAGGGAAGGTTCTGCTGCCTTTGTAAAATGCTCTCTTTTTTCACTGTCCTTTGAAGAAGCATTTGTGAGTCTTTTTGGGCTTCAACTGATGCAAACTATTATTGTGCTGTCCTTCTGCTTTGATCAAAGAGATGTGTCAAGACACTTCAATAGAAAATAGGCTGGCCCAAAAAATATGCACATAAAATGAGAATGAGGTGCCACTTCGTTTAAATATGTATCTTTTGGTTGCGTCCTGACACCCAATAATCAGTAAATAAGCCCTTCTGAACATGGGACTTCTTGTTTCTGAGACCATCAATCAATCAGAACAGAGTGGGAAGCAGAGGCGGTATTCAGCAGGTTCTGACCAGTTCTGGAGAACCGGTAGCAGACATATTGAGCAGTTCGGAGAATCAACAAATCCCACCTCTCATTGGTCCCCACCCTCATCTATTCCCTGCCTCCCAAGTCCCAGCTGACCGGCTGGGTCTTCTTTTGTTGCCCTGCACAGGAGAACAGAACTGGAAAGCAGGTTAGTGGGGTAGGAAGAGAAAGGGATTTTGCAGTATCCTTCCCCTGCCATGCCCACCAAGCCACACGCACCAAATCATGCCAGGCCTACCAAGCCACACCCACATAACCAGTAGTAAAAAATTTTGAATCCCACCACTGGTTGGAAGGGACCTTGGAGGTCTTCTAGTCTGATCTCCTGCTCAAGTAGGAAATCCTAAACCATTTCCCACAAGTGTCTGTCCAGTCTTTTCTTAAAAGACTCCAGTGATGAAACACCCACAACTTCTGAAGGCCAGCTGTTCCACTAGTTAACTGCCCTCACTGTTAGGAAATTTCTCCTTAATTCCAGGTTGCTTCTTTCCTTGATCAGTTTCCATCCATCATTTCTAGTCTTGACTTCTGGTGCTTTGGAAAATAAGTTGATCCCCTCCTCTCTGTGTCAGCCCCTCAAATACTGGAATACTGCTATCATGTCACCCCTAGTTCTTTTTGTCTTTAGATGGGCCATACCCGGTTCCTGCAACTGTTTTTCATATGTTTTTGTCTCCAGGCCCTTAATCATCTTAAGCCCATGTCACACTGAACCAACGGATGCAAAGAGGATGTAAAACGGACAAAAAAGCTTGCCATCCGTTGATTAACGCGATGTATCCGTTCTGTACTCACTGCCTCAGTTTTGCTTCCTCTCTATCCGTCCAGCATCCGTTTATGGACGTTTCATCCGCTCCAAAAGTTTTGGGCTGCCTAAAACTTTTGCGCGGAAAATGTATCCAGTTCGTCGGTTCTGCATCTGCTACGCATCCACTACGCATTCACTATGCATCCGTTACGCATCCGCTATATCCGCTAGGCATCCACTACGCATCCGCGCAACTCCATCCGCTCCAGCAGTAAACGGACACGGGGAGGAAGCGGAACGGACGCAGAACGGATGCAGAACGGATGCCTAGCGGATGCAGCACGGAAACAAAGCGTTTAAAACGGAAAAAACGTTCGCAGAGGGGACCTATCTCGGATATTAAGGATGTATGCAGGATGCCTAGAGGATGCCTAGAGGATGCCTAGCGGAAAACCGATACAGCCTATAAAAAGGGGGAGCAACTCGCCTGCATCGCACTTTCAGAACAGCAGCCCAGTGGTGCAGACCTCTGCAGCCTTCATCTGCCTCTTCCAGTCATGTCCACCGTGGATTGTAACAAAGTCCTTTCAGCAGCCACCATTGTTCTGCAACAGTGCGAAGCCATCTGCAGGCTCTGTGAACTCTACTGCAAGAAGAAAAGGAGCCACCCAAAAAGAGTCTGGGTCCGAAGATGGTTCGCCAGTAGAGCGGAGGACGGACTGTACAACAAGCTGATGGTGGAGCTCAGGAGCGAAGACACTCGGGCGTTCCAGAACTTCATGAGGATGCCGCCAGCCATGTTTGACGAAGTTGTGCAGCGGCTGACACCCAGGTTGACCAAGGCAAACACCAGCTTCCGCCCCAGCCTGGAACCTGGGCTCAAGGTGGCACTCACTCTGCGCCACCTGGCCTCAGGGACCTCCTACAGGAGCATGCAGTACGGCTGGAGGGTGCCACCCAACACCATTAGCATTGTGGTCAGAGAAGTGGTGCAGGCCATCATCGAAGAATACAAGGAGGAGCTCCTCCAGTGCCCCTCCACTGAAGAAGGATGGAAGAAAGTTGCAGAGCAGTGGTATCAGAAGTGGAACTTACCACACACCGTTGGAGCCATAGATGGCAAGCACGTGGCCTGCAAATCTCCAGCCAAGTCGGGGTCCACTTATTTCAACTCCAAGGGCTTCTTCAGCATCATCCTCTTTGCCATGGTTGATGCTGACTACAAGTTCATGTACATCAATGCTTCAGGCAACGGCTCATCTTCGGATGCCCAGGTATACAACGCCAGTCACCTCAAGGAGGGGCTGGAACGCAACCTCATCGTGGGCTTCCCAGATCCAGAACTCCTGCCCAACGACACACAAGATGTGCCCTACTTCATCGTGGGGGATGACGCCTTCTCCCTCACAACCTACCTCATGAAGCCCTACACCTCCAGACTCCTCACCCGTGAAGAGAGGATCTTCAACTACAGGCTGTCCAGGGCAAGACGGGTGGTGGAGAATGCCTTTGGCATCCTGGCCAACAGGTTCCAGATACTTCTCACCACCATGCAGCATTGCCCAGAGACCGTGAGGAGGATCATGGAAGCTTGCTGCATCCTGCACAATCTCATGTGCACCCACTACCCAGTCTTGCAGAACAGTCTTGTGGACTGTGAACAAGGCAATGGGGACATGGAGGCTGGGGAATGGAGGCAAGGGCAAAACCTGATCGACACTCAGGATGTGCAAGGCCCCAACAAAGCCTCACATGAGGAGAAGAAGCAGCGCAACCTCCTGAAACACTGGTTCAACTCCCCAGCTGGAGCAGTGAAGTGGCAAGACAGGATGGTAGATGCTTAATGGATGCTTCCTTCAGCCTGTCTCATCACACAGATGAGATTGGGCCATGTATGTTTGGTTGGCCTACAATGAACAGGGCATTTAATAAAGAGTTGTGTTTATGTTGACATGTGTGGATAATTATTACATTATTATTGATAATAAAGGGCCGTAGGTGTGGCACCTGGGAGGGTGGACCATCCAGTCCCACGATGCTTGCACTGGAGGTTTATCTATCCCACTGCTATCCTAACCCATCCCACAGCTATTACCCATCCCACAGGTATCCTAACCCATCCCAAAGCTATCCTCACCCATCCCACAAGCATGCAAAGGCTTAAACCATTTCTAACAGTTTCCAGCAAGACTTTATTAAAAAAAAGAAACAAAGCAAGCGTATGAATCAAAAATATACTTTATTAACAAGAAGCTATAAAACAAAAATGAGTCTCTGGCACTCCTCTTGGTCGCTCAGTCTCATGGGTGAAGGGTCCAGGTGCTGTGGAGGTGGCTGGTGCTGGAGTGCTTGTCATCAGCTCCTCCAGAAGCAGAAGCAGCAGAAGCGCCAGCAGAACCAGAGTGAGGGCCAGGGGGCGGGATGGTAGCCCTGTCCCTCTTGCCAGGGTTGGCAGCAGATGGCTGAGGCTTGCTGTGCTTCCGCATGGTTGTGGGGTTGCTGGCTGGCAGGGAGGCTGGCAGGAACCAAGGCTTGCAGAAAGGCTGGCAGGGAGGCTGGCAGGAAGGCTGGCAGGAAGGTTGGCAGGAAGGCTGGCAGGCAGGCACCAAGGCTGGCAGGCAGACATGAACCAAGGCAGGCAGGAAGGCTGGTAGGGAGGCTGGCACCAAGGCTGGCAGGAAGGCTGGCAGGCAGACATGAACCAAGGCTGGCAGGAAGGCAGGCAGCAAGGCTGGCAGGCAGACCAGCTGGCAGCAAGGCTGGCAGGGAGGCTGGCAGCAAGGCTGGCAGGCAGACATGCAGGCAGGGCAGGCAAGGCAGTCGATGTGCCCGGCAGCAGGTCTTTCCTCTGAATGGCGACCTGCTTCCGAGCTGCTTCCGTTATATCCACGGGGCTGACGCAATGCATCCCCCCCACATGCGCAGTGAACGCCAGGCATCCATTAGGCTTCCGCTGTGCATCCGCTAGGCTTCCACTGTGCATCCGCTTCATCCGTTCGGCATCCGCTCTGCATCCGCTCTTTCCGTTCCGCGTCCGCTTCGCTGAGGCCCCCCGGAAGCCCTGCGGATGTGCCACCCGCTCCCATCCGCTTCCATCCGCTGGGCTTCCGTTCCGCATCCGCTTTGCATCTGCCCTGCGTCCTCCCCGTGTCCGTGTTATCTGCTCCGGTTATGCAAATTTTTGCCCCTTTTGAGAGCGGATAACAACGGATGGAACATTTTGCTCGTCCGCTGTGTCCTTTTTGCATCCGTTGGCCAGTGTGACATGGGCTTTAGTTGCTCTTCTTGGCATTTTTTCCAAAATCTCAAAATCTTTTTTGGGGGGAATATGGTGACCAAAACTGGATGCAGTATTGCAGGTGTATAAAGCGGTACTCACACTGTTGGAAGTTAAAAACCTACCCCTCTCCTAGGAAAATGAAATATTTTAGGATATACTAAAAAAGGCAGAATATTTTCCCTAAAAGAGAAGTAGAAACTCAGAGAGGCAGAAACTCACCCCTCCCACCTCCACCTTTGTTAATGGGCCATTAAGGCCTGGATCAGTCTATTCTACATAACAAAGACCTCCCTCCCTCAGGCAGAGCCATTTAATTGCCATTCATTTCACCACCCACTAAGTTTCAACCAAATTTAGTACACAGACGCCCTACAAAGCTAGCTATGACCTCTGACAGCAACCAATCGGGATACTCTTCCTGTGCCCCAGGAAGTTCAAAGCCCAGAGAAGGTATAAAACCCAGGGACTCTCAGCATTTCTTCCCTTTTCTTCGGCCAAGAGCTCCAAGGCATGTGATCCTGTTCATCAATAAACCTTTTTTCCAAGCAACTTCCATGATTCCAGTGTCTTTTTCCCCACTTGAACCCAGAAGGATATTTCTTCCAACAACATGTGATTTTGATTCTATGCCTCTGTTTATACAACCAAGGAATATATTAGCTTTCTTGGCTGCTGCCACCCTGCCCAAATATCTCATGATATCTAGCTATTCACAGAGTCCCATTGTGAGGGAGACAGGCAGTTCCTAAGCATGCTAAATACATTGAAAGTAAATATTGTTATTTATATTCAGACTCCTTTCCATCTGCAGTCTACTCAGGCTCTATGTTCTGACCAAGGCTTCCGAGACCGTAATTAAGCACACGCTTGGTTAAAACAACTCTTATTTTATTTCAACGCTGGGAATTATGTTCATTCCCAGCCTGTAATGAGTCCCAAACAATCCCTCTAAATAAGCACCCACCTTTCTCTCTTTTGAATTGCTGCCAACAACAAAAGTGCCAAATGAACTATTTAAAAAAAAAAAAAAACTGAAGTAGAAAGTCCACACAGAGCTTCAAGGATTAATCTGAACAGAACCAAAGACTTTGCTTCCTACAAAGGTTTCTTCATCTTTGCCTGTCCTTTATACCTTATGGGAGGGGCAATCATCTCCCAGCCTTACTCCCAAGTCGCTCTTTTTGTTTCAGCTGTTTGTGCCTTCTAGCAGCTCTGTGCATACACACACTGGGAACAGGCTCCCCTTGTTCCTCTGCCTCGCTGCTGCCAGATTCTGGAGGCTCCAGAGTCAGCACATAACTCCCAGATGGCCCTGGCCCCATCTCTACATCGGATGCAGGACCCTCGTCCGAATCCTCCCCAGACTCCCGGACTGGTCCCCATTCTTCCCCACTGTCTGATCCTGCTGTCTGCACAGGCTGCCGGCGAACCACAACACTCTTCTCCATTTCTCTGAATGGGTGCAATCCAACTATAAGACCTAAGCAACAACTAACACTATTCAAAAACTTAATCTATGCAGTCCTGGATGTTCTGTCCAGCTGACTAATAAATTGGATGGGCGATGAAGTGATTGGATTGTTAGATTGAGAATTATCTCTCTCCCTATAGAGCAACTTTTGGCTGTTTCTCCAGCACGTACAACTGCTAGTCGGGGAAAAAAAAAACCCAATTACATGAAGAGTTGATTCCATTGCTAATTGTTCAAAGAGGTGTGTGTGTCACCACAATCATAATATTTTGGGTCCTTGAGAGTTACAGTTTGTGGGATAATGTTGCATTAGAGAACCATGACAAAGAAGTCCCGGCTATCCAGATCAGCCAATCTAAATCAATCTAGGAATACAGTTGGGAGCCCAAGAACACTTATGGTTATGGAAGGCTACCATCTTAAGCAAGAAAAAACATTCTCCAAATTGAATGGGCTATTTCTTCTTAAAATAGAACATAGAACCTTAGAGTTGGAAGGGACCTCTGAGGTCTTGTAGTCCAACCCCTCTGCTCAAGGCAGGAGACCTTAAAACCATCCCAGTGAAATGGTTTTCCAGTCTATTTTTGAAAACCTCCAGGGATAGGGCATCCAAAATTCCAGGAGGCAAGCCATTCCATTGATTAATTGTTCTCGCTGTGAGCAAAATTTCTCCTTAATTCTAAACTGGATCTCTCTTTGATGAGTTTTCAACCATTACTTCTTGACTGGGCCCCAGGTACTCTAGAGCAGGGGTCTCCAACCCTTTGGACCTCAGGGACCACCAAACTCATAATTTTAAATCCCAAGGACCACTAACCAGTTCTGTGGGCATGGCCTAATTTGTGGGTGTGGCTTGATGGTCATGTGACTGGCTGGGCATGGCTTGTATGTAAATATTACAAACATTTATATAAATATTGAATTTTTTTACAAAAAAAGAGCAAAATCAGGCAAAGCAGGCAGATTGAGTTGCTCACAGAATCATTCAGTGATCTATCTATCTGCCATCGGCTAGCTCAGTCTCTCAAATTTACTTGCTGTGAGTCTGCACTGAATAATAGAAGCTTCAGTCCTAAGGGAGGTTCGGCTGTGCTTAAAGGCAGAGCCGAGGAGCTAAAGATTGGCTAGAAAGCAAAAAATCCAACCATTTCCTGCTTCCTAGCTAAGAAAAAGGAAAAATAGCAATTTAGCAGGCAAGTTTGCTAGGTAAGGAGTGAGTGGGTGGGGAAGGTTCCCGCAAGCCATGTGGGCTGCGCAGCCCTGTATTTCTGCGCAGCCTGGATTAATTGCATTGGGGTGTGTGTGTGTGCTCTGGAGGTGAGATTTCTCTGCAGCCCACCAAATTTTTCTTATGGCCCACCAATGGGCCACGGCCCACGCATTTGAGACCTCTGCTGTAGAGCAGGAGTCTCCAATCTTGGCATCTTTAAGACTTATGGAGTTCAACTCCCAGAGTTCCTCAGCCAGCTTTGCTGGTATGAATCCGACCTTTTGCAAAGAGAATTGACGCTTGCCTTTGGCGTTAGTGAATTGAGACATTTGGGTCTGGATGTTTGTCTGAATCTTCTGCAAACAGACAACTTTCCAACTGAACTGGCAAGGTGTGATTCCAGCATAGAATGATTCAACTGTCACACCCACTTCTGAGTTTCTACACCCAAATTTTAAAAAAAAAAAAATCCAGTGACTCTCAGTGGTAAACCAACCAACTGGATCCCCTCTTGGGAAGATTGCTAAGGACATTCTCCCATGATTTTAATAATATTACTCCATTTGTTGTGATGAACGGATTAGCTATTGTTGTAGTTGGGCAGAGGATGATAGCAGCTGCTTAGCAAATTTTTCTTGTCCATGCCAACAGAGGACTGTTTCATAGGGAACAAATTTATTACATCAAATGTGTGTATGCAGCAAAAAAGAAGTGTAGATCGGACATATGTTGGGAAGCAACAGAGGAACAGCCCAATCTATAAATATTCAGCATCCCTAAGTAAACATTTCCTTCTGCTCCCATTTTTTAAAAATATATTTTGAATAGAAGAATGAAATCTGGAGCGACTTTATAGTGATACAACAATATCTTTTTTCCTCCAGCTGCTTTGCTTTTCCCCCTCCTATAGTAGTTGCTAGGAATTGGTCTGCTCCATGCTGATGTTTATTATATTATGAAGGGAAATTGAGGTCACTAAATTCTTCAAGTACAGGAAGCATTTGAATTAGGTTTTGTCGATGGGAGATGAAAGCAGATAAGATTAAAATATTCTGAGGTGGGAAGAAGGAAGGAAGGAAGGAAGGAAGGAAGGAAGGAAGGAAGGAAGGAAGGAAGGAAGGAAGGAAGGAAGGAAGGAAGGATTGATTCACAGCAGAGGTGGTATTCAGCAGGTTCTCACCAGTTCTGGAGAACTGGTAGCAGAAATTTTGAACAGTTTGGAGAACCAGCAAATACGACCTCTGACTGACCCTATCTATTCTCTGCCTCCCGAGTCTCAGCTGATCAGCTGGGTCTTCTTTGGTTGCCCTGCACAGGAGAACGGAGCCGGAAAGCAGGTTGGTGGGATGGGGAGGGAATGGAGATTTTACAGTATCTTTTCCCTGCCATGCCCATCAAGCCGCACTCACAGAACTGGTAGTAAAAATATTTGAATCCCACCACTGATTCACAGACTGTTTTTTACCAACATCACATGGAGGTTAGGAGAAGAGGCTGTTTGCATGTGGTTGATTACTTTTAATACACCTCTTGGAATCATTTGGCTGAGATGAATGGCCATAGAAATTAAGTCAATCTTCCTCATGAGTGAACAGAGAAGAAATTACTGCTTTTTTGCAAAGGGATTTTGAAAATTGAAAAGCAATGATGGGATTGATTTCTCTGAGGAAACCATTGCTACCATTCAAAATTTCCTTTAGTAGCTTGTGAAGATGGCAACTACAGCTGTGTAATTTCTCTATATGGAGATTCACCAAAATACACCACCCAACATGAGGATTTGTAACTGAGTACTCAGCAATAGATCTTAGTCTGGGGCAAAGCACACATATCACCAATGTAAATTAGACTGCTTAGTTTTACACTGATACATATAATATCCATTTATCACCCTTATATCCTGCCTTTCCTTAAGGAAATTACAGCCAAGCTACACATTACTGTGTGTGAAAGAACTGTGAGAAAATAGCTGTTTGCTTATCTCTTGTAGGAAAAAGAGTGGCTGAGCCTGGGGACGGAGTTAAACAGGGATCAGCTTAGAATCCCTGTGCAGCCACTCCACTTGTGTCTACATAGGGATTCTAGGTTGATTCCTGTTTTAACTCCGTCCCCAGGTTCAGTCGTTCCCTCTCCTACATCCCCCCCATTCCACAAGGCAATCCAGTTGTGTAAAAGAAGGTAAGATGCCAGTTTCGGTCAAATCAATGGCAAGGACGTAAAGATCTTTAACTTGGTGACATTTTCTCGACAAAAGTCTCCTCAACAAAAAACAGGCTGTTTTTAGGTTCTGCTCTTGCTCTAGTCTAGTCCAGTCCAGTTGAAAACCATCCTCTGATAATCCTCCCCACAGTGGTGGGTTTCAAAAAGTTTTACTACTGGTTCTCTGGGCGCAGCTTGGTGGGCATGGCAGGGGAAGGATACTGCAAAATCCCCATTCCCTCCCCACTAACCTGCTTTCCAGCTCTGTTCTCCTGTGCAGGGCAACAAAAGAAGACCCAGCTGATCAGCTGGGACTCAGGAGGCAGAAAACAGATGGGGGTGGGGCCAGACAGAGGTGGCATTTGCCGGTTCTCTGAACTCCTCTAAATTTCCGCTACAGGTTCTCCAGAACCGATCAGAACCTGATGAACACCACCTCTGATTCCCGCCTCCTGCCCCAGAAAAGGAAAAGAAGAAAAATAACATTGGAAGATTCAGCGGATGGATTTGTATCCTGAAATATCCAGGGGCTGCTTACATGGATTCTCAAAACCAAGGTTGGCTTAGTTCTGACAATCTAAAGCTGGGTTATATTCTCAAATAATAATCTCAGCTGCCTGTGCAGTTTTCTTGGCTCAATATGGATGAGGTTTGCCTGTTGTTTTCCAATACAGGTAGTTCTTGACTTACAGCTGTTTGTTTAGTGACCGTTCAAAATTCCAACAGCACTGAAAAAAGTGACTTTATGATCGCTTTTCACACTTATGACCATCACGTGATCCCCAGGGTCACGTGATCAAAATCCAGGCGCTTGGCAACTGACTCATATTTAAGACCTCTGCAGTGTCCCAGGGATCATGTAATCATTATTTTGCGATCTTCTGACAAGCAGAGTCAATGGGGAAGCCAGGTTCACTTAACAATTGTATTAATAATTTAACAACTGCAGGGATTCTTTCCACAGCTGTGGAAGGAAAGGTGTAAAATGGGGCAAAACTCACTTAACAAACGTCTCAGCAACAGAAATTTTGGGCTCTGTTATGGTCATCAGTTGAGGATTACCTATGGGTTTTGTTTTTAATCCTGATCTACCTTCAGCCCTGGAATACCAAAGTAGTGCCCCATATAAGGATCTATTATTAAATACCACTTCATTAGGTGGCACAGAGAAGCTGAAAGAGAGAGGTTGGCTGATGGCTACTTAATATATTCTTGTCAGAGGCAAGCTCGGAATATATTAGAATAGAATAGAATAGAATAGAATAGAATAGAATAGAATAGAATA
>BLBF01000016.1:19661009-19675425 GCA_015471245.1 Laticauda colubrina
GAAAACACTAATTACCAGAACCAAACGCCTGGCGGATAAGACACATATAAAGACTGAACTATGCACCCTGACTGAAGTATTGACAGCCAATGGCTTCCAAAAAAACAAAATCACCAACCTGATCCACAAAAACACACCAAGACATAACAGAGACCTAGAAGACCAACAGACCTATGGAACAGCTGTCCTGCCCTACATAAGAGGTACTACAGATAAAATCAGTAAGATACTACACAGGCATCACATCAAGACTGCCTTCAAAACAGACAAAAAAATAGCAGCCATCCTGAGGAACCCCAAAGACAAAATTGACCTGGAAAACCAAGGCATATACGAAATTCCCTGTACATCATGCCCAGCCACATACATTGGACAGACCAACAGAAGAATAAGTACCCGCCTGGATGAACACAAAAATTCAGTAAAAAAAACACCTCCTCACTAGTCCAACACATGAAAACCACAGGTCACAACATCAACTTCAATGGCACTAAAACCCTAGCCACTATAGAAAACCCCAACCACAGAATCATTAGAGAAGCCATAGAGATTGAAAAAAGACCTGACAGCATGAATAGAAGAGATGATTCCACCAGACTGTCAATCATTTGGAAGCCTGCACTCTCAAATAGAAAGATCTCCATGCCACAAGCCAGGCAAACACCTGGGCAAAAACAGACTCCCTCTGATAGCTCCAACTCAAACACCCCCCACCAGGCACCCAGGTAAAACCCAGCTTGCTAATGAAGAGCAGCCGTCCTTTCACAGGGAGCCAAGCTGCACTGAAAGCCTCCAACACAAGAACAGACTGTTGCCAGCCAATCAAAGCCACAAAACAGACAGAAGAAACCAGAAACACCAATCAATCAAACTCCAAGTCCAATGAACACAGACCCAGGCTCCTAGCCAATCAGAATGGACCAGCCTCAAAATTGAAACCTGGAACTAACTCTATACAGAAGCCTGAAGATGGCAGATGAGATTCTGCTGAAACGTTGCTACAACTTTAACAGAACTACAATGACGTGGAATAATACCCGAAGGAAGCTAAACAGCACACACACACACACACACACACACACACACATATATATATATATTTGTTTTCTGAGGTTTTTGCGGGTATTTGTACGTGGATATTTGGTTATTCGGGTTTTCTCCCACGTAAAATTGGAAGTATCTAGGCAACGTTTCAACGAAATCTCATTCGTCATCTTCAGGCTTGTGTCTTCGGCTTTTCAATTTTGCAATTTCCTAACACACCTAAACAGCACATACCCCAAAATCAAGTTCACCATGGAAACGGAAATAAACAAACAACTACCATTCCTAGATGCACTAATCTACAAAAGAACAGATGGCGCACTAGGACATACCGTATACCAGAAGAAAACACACACCAACCGCTACCTCAACGCCCAATCCTACCACCACCCAGCACAGATAAACTCCGTGGCCAAAACACTAATCACCAGAACCAAACGCCTGGCAGACAAGACACATATAAAGACTGAACTATGCACCCTGACTAAAGTATTGACAGCCAACAGCTTCCACAAAAGCAAAATCACCAGCTTGATCCACAAAACACACTAAGAGATAATGGAGACTTAGAAGATTAACAGACCTAGGAAACAGCTGTCCTGTCCTACATAAGAGGTACTACAGACAAAATCAGTGAGATACTACACAGGCATCACATCAAGACTGCCTTCAAAACAGACAAAAAAAATAGCAGCCATCCTTAGAAACCCCAAAGATAAAATTGAACTGAAAAACCAAGGCATATACAAAGTTCCCTGTGTATCATTCTTGGCCACATACATTGGACAGACCAATAGAAAAATAAGTACCCAGCTGGATGAACACAAAAATGCAGTAAAAAAGCTGGAACACACCTCCTCACTAGTCCAACACATGAAAGCCACAGGTCATAGCATCAACTTCAATGGCACCAAAACCCTAGGCACTATAGAAAACCCCAGATACAGAATTATCAGAGAAGCCATAGAGATTGAAAAAAGACCTGAAAGCATGAATAGAAGAGATGATTCCACCAGACTGTCAATCATTTGGAAGCCTGCACTCTCAAATAGAAAGATCTCCACACCACAAGCAAGGCAAACACCTGGGCACAAACAGACTCCCCCTGATACCTCCAGCTCAAACACACTCCAACCAGGCACCCAGATGAAACCTAGCTTCCTAATAGATAATAGCCGTCACGCGAAGCCAAGCTGCATTGAAAGCCTCCAATACAGAAACACAGTGTTGCCAGCCAATCAAAGCCACAAAACAGACAGATGAAACCAGAAACACCAAACAAACAAACTCCAAGACCAATAAACACAGACCAAGACTCCCAACCAATCAGGATGGAGAAAAAAACCATCCTGGCACAGCAATAGGCTAGCCTCAAATTTAAAACCAACGGCTGTGATAGCCTGACCCACATACAAACTCCATACAGAAGCCTGATGATGGCAGATGAGATTCTGCTGAAACGTTGCTTCAACTTTAAAAGCACTACCATGACGTGGGATAATACCCGAAGGAAGCTGAACTGCATTCATGTAAGTACCCGTGAAAACTTAAAAAAACATATATATACATATATACATATATACATATATACATATATACATACATACATACATACATACATACATACATATATATATATATATATATATATATTACATACTAAAATCAATTAATATAAATGAAAAAAAAATCAAAAGAGTAAGCTAAAAGAGCAATAAAGGAGGAAAAAGAAAAAAGAAAATTAGAAATGGATGGAAAAAGGATATAAAGAAGTGGCTTCCAATCTTCTTTATATCAGTTATAGGTACAATTCTACAACTTTGTTTTTTTTTTCTCTATTGTTACAGTAGAGGTGATATTCAGCAGGTTCTGACCAATTCTGGAGAACCGGTAGTGGAAATTTTGAGTAGTTCAGAGAACTGGCAAATACCACCTCTAATTGGCCCTGCTCCCATCTATTCTCTGCCTCCCAAGTCCCAGCTGATTGCCTGGGTCTTCTTTTGTGGCCCTGGACAGGAGAATGGAGCTGGAAAGCAGGTTAGTGGGGTGGGCAGGGAAAGGGGATTTTGCAGTATCCTTCCCCAGGAGTGGGGTGGGAATGTAGATTTTACAGTATCCTTCCCCTGCCATGCCCACCAAGCCATACCCACAGAACCAGTAGTAAAAATGGTTGAATCCCACCACTGTGTTACAACTTAATTCTCTTTTTTCTGGGAAAAAAGTTTACCAACCAATCCACAGGACTCAAAAAGACCAGCCCAATACATCTCACTACTGACATCATGAAATAAAACCTATGTGAATACCCCATATTCCTGGGCTGGAAAGCTAAGAAAAAATGGGATTGGTTATTATTTAAAAGGGAAGGGGATTTTTAGTTAAGTCAAGAGCTGTTTGGAACACTCAGTTTTTTAAAAAAAGCCCTCACATATATGTGCTCATTAATTCCTTTGTTGTTTGGATCATTCATATTCTTTTTAATCTACACCAAACTTTTGAATGCTCCCCCTTGGGCAGCATTAGACATTACAAAATACAGTGGCATATGATATTCAGCATGCTATATTACTGGCTAAAAATCCTGGGAACGTTAGAAGGCTGATTTATGGGATAGGGTGATAGTTTGCATCCTTAGAATCACATAATAGCAGCAAGATTAAATTTCTCCCCATAGATTAGCCTAACATTTTGTATTCACCTGGTCTACGCTATGGACTGTGAACATTGGAGAAATGTAAAATACAGAAGGTCACAAAGTACCAAGATGTGACAATCAAAGTTGAAAGATTATGGCATAAACCAGCCATATGTCAGCCCTGTACCAGCTTGGGCATTTAAGAAAGAAAGACCCTTAACTCCACGGACAGAAAACAAGATATATTTTTACTAAAGCCAGTGCTTCTGCTTTGGAAGCATTACCGCTTCAGACAAGAAGACGATGAAGAGGATGGTGAGGACAGCAGACAATATTATCGATAGTTCACTTCCTTTTATCCAGGAAATAGCATATAAGCAATACTTGAGCAGGATCCACAGTATTGTCTGGGAAGCTACACATCCTCTCTATGACTGGTTTTCCTCATTATCTTCTGGGAGGGGGCTTCGTGGTATCTGAAGTAGAACATCTGGATTCAGTCACAGCTTTGTTCCATATAGTATCAACCTCAGTATGTTTGAAAGCCAACACCAGATAAAGAACTGGCAGCTGTGGTTTTACACAGTTGGTGTGTATAATAACAATAATCCTAATAGTGCTGTCAGATGCAGAGGACTTTAACAATCTGTTTTTCAGTGGGTACAAGTCCTACCCATTGGCAATTCTCCCTGGGGCAGTCCAAGGCGGATAGTGTGGGAGTCTGAGTTTACCCATTTCAACAAAGCTGCATTCAAAGTTATACAGCTAGACCCATCGGAATGCTACACATTGCCCATGCTGTTAAAATTTAATAATGCCTTATTGCTATTGGTCAACATATATATATCCCACTTCAGCAAAGTAAGTCCCAGATCAATAGCTTATGGGCCAAAGTAGAAGGCTATTTAATCTTAGCAAAGCAATCTCATATTTATTTAGCCTTGCATAATAGTTTCTGGTGATTTCAACGCAAAGATGAGGGTAAATGATAAGGCATCATTTGCTCAATTCCATCAATATTCTCTAGAAGTAGATACTATTGGTTTCCCCTGCCTTATTCATTCAGCAATCTAAGGATGTAACAAGGGATTACAAGGGGCTGTGTTTATTACAAATGACTAACATACTATATTTTTATCTATTGAATGGATGCATCCAGAGCAATTTTCTTGGTGAATTGTCTCCCTGGACCAAGCCATGGCCTTCTCTGATTGATTACACTGTAATCTTAAGAAAACTGCCTCCTTCCATACAATTTTTTTTTAAACTAAACAGTGAGCCTGACAGTGAACATCTTCTAAGCATAATACCATTTGATAATCTGTTCCTGGAATTGGACCTTCCTGCCAAAATGAAATTGGAGCTGGGGCCAGGGTTTGTTCATGCTAAATAAACTCAACAATAGAAAGAGACAATACCCGAGTTGCTGAGGTAGCACTGCACATTTACTTGGAAATTGTATCATACGGAACTATACCAAACTTATTGAGTTAATCTATCTGCTACTGTCTCTTCATATATCAGGGAAGAGAGAGGGGGGAAAAATGAGAACGAGACTTGTTCCTCTCGACTCTGGTAGGTAGCGAGTTCAAGCCAATCATGAATTGATTAGGCTGTTCAAACTGCATAAGGAGGAAGCACCTGCATTTTCTACCCAGGACTTGACATTGCAAGGGAAAAACCAACAACATCACGATGTTTAAAGTGCTGGCTTAGAAACCAGGAGAGTGTGAGTTCTAGACTTCTCTTAATCATGAAAAACAGCAGGGCGAGTTTGGAGCAATCTCAGCCCAATTCACCTTACAGGATTGTCATGGTGGGGAAAATAGGAGGGGGAAGGAATAGTAAATATTTTTGCTTGCTTGAGATAGACAAATAGACAGAATCCATAGGCTTATAGAAATAGTGCTTAGACTTAAGCCCATGTCACACAGCACCAACGGATGGGAAGAGGATTAAAAATGGAGAGAAACACTTGCCATCCATTGGTTAACGCGATGCATCCGTTGTGTACTCACTGTGTCTGTTTTTCATACTCTCTATCCGTCCAGCATCTGTCTACTGAGATTTCATCCACTCAAAAAGTTTTGAGCTGCACAAAACTTTTTAAGCGGATGAAGTATCCAACGCATCTGTTCTACATCTGCTACGCATACGGGGAATATCCGTTATACGTCCGTCGTCATCCGTTATGCATCCGCTATATCCGCTGCGCATCCGCTGTGCATTCTCACAACTCACATCCGCTCCAGTGGAAAATGGACACAGGGAGGAAGTGAAACGGACACGGAACGGACACGCAGCACCAGTAGCACGGACACTGTCAGAAAGGATGACAGTGGATGCAGCTCGCATGTAAAGCATTAAAATGGAAAAAACTTTCATATAGGAGACGTATCTCGGATATTTAGGATGTCTGCAGGATGTCTAGAGGATGCAAAAGGACACCGAGCGGAAAACCTCTATTTCCTATAAAAAGGGGGAGAAATCACCTGGATCCCACTTTCAGTCTAGCAGCCCTGCTGTGCAGACTTCTTCAGCCTTCATCTTGCTCTTGCTCTTCCACAGCATCCAGTCATCTCCACAAATGGATCGTTCCTTTTGGTAGCTGCCATCGTTCTACAACAGTACAAAGCCCTCTACAGGCTCTTTCACCTGTTCTATGGGAAGAAAAGGTGGTGTCCAAGAAGTGTCTGGGTCCGAAGATGGATCGCCAGAAGAGCCGAGTATGGACTGTATAACAAGCTGATGGTGGAGCTGAGGAACGAAGACCCTCGTGCATTCCAGAACTTCATGAGGATGCTGCCAGCCATGTTTGACGAAGTTGTGGAGCGGCTGAGACCCAGGATGACAAAGGCAAACACCAACCTCAAGGAGGGGCTGGAACACAATGTCATCGTGGGCTTCCCAGATCCAGACCCCCTGCCCAACGACACACAAGATGTGCCCTACTTCATCATGGGGGATGATGCCTTCTCCCTCGGAACCTACCTCATGAAGCCCTACATTTCCAGATGCCTTACCCGTGAAGAGAGGATCTTTAACTACAGGCTGTCCAGGGCAAAGCGGGTGGTGGAGAACACCTTTGGCATCTTGGCCAACAGGTTCCAGGTACTTCTCACCACCATGCAGCATCATCCACAGACCGTGAGGAACATCGTGGAAGCTTGCTGAATCCTGCACAATCTCATGCGCACCCGCTACCCAGTGTTGCAGAACAGGCTCGTGGACCACCAACAAGGCAATGGGGACATGGAGCCTGGTGAATGGAGGCAAGGGAGAAACCTGATAGACACTGTGGATGTCCAAGGCCCCAACAGAGCTTCACGTGAAGGGAAGAAGTAGCGCAACCTCCTGAAACACTGGTGCAACTCCCCAGCTGGAGCAGTAGAGTGGCAAGACAGGATGGTAGATACTTAATGGATGCTTCCTTGAGCCTGTCTCATCACACTGATGAGATTGGGCCATGTATGTTGAGTGGCCCTGCAATGAACAGGGCATTTAATAAAGAGTTGTGTTTATGTTGAAATGTGTGGATCAATGATTAAATTGTTATTGATAATAAAGGGCTATAGGTGTGGCACCTGGGAGGGTGGACTATAAAGTCCCACTATGCTTGCACTGGAGGCTTATCTATCCCACAGCTATTACCCATCCCACAGGTATCCCTGCCCATCCCATAGCTATTACCCATCCCACAGGTATCCCTGCCCATCCCACTGCTATCCTAACCCATCCCACAGCTATTACTCATCCCACAGGTATCCCTGCCCATCCCACTCTATCCTTACCCATCCCACAAGCATGCAAAGGCTTAAACCATTTCTAAAAGTTTCCACCAAGACTTTATTTACTAAAAGAACTGAACCAAGTTTGTGAAGCAAAGATAAACTTTATTAATAACAAACTGAAAAAGCAAAATTACCCAAGTAAAGTGTCCCAAGCAAAGATAAAGTCAACAGGTAGCAACCCAGTCTCTGGCACTCTTCTCAGTCACTCTGAGGCATGCCCATAGCCTCAGGGGTGAAGGGTCCAGGGGCTGTGGAGGTGGCTGCTGCTGGAGTGCTGGTCTGAGGCACCATTGGGGTGCCTGGCCCCGAGAGGACAACAGGGGACAACAGAGCTTCCTCTGGAGGAAGCTCTCAGAGAGCTGGCTCAGTCCTGTGATGTTGAGAGCCCCCTCCTCCATGACATGGGGTTTCAGTCCCAAGACCGATGACAGATGTTCTGAGGCCGGGCTTGGCTGTGGGGTGGAGAAAGGAGCAGTGTAGTGGGGCTGTCTGGTCTGCAGGTGAGCGAGGTGAGGTGTCGGTGGCATCTGTGGCGTCGGTGGCATGTGTAGCGTCGGTGGCATCTGTGGCGTCGGTGGCACCGATGGTGTACGATGAACCTGTGCCTGGACTGAAAAGGGTTGCCTGTGCTGCTGGAAGTCCTGGTAGCCATAGCCTTGGTAGGTGAGGGGTTATGGAAAGCCTTGGAAGGGCTGTGACATCACCTGGGGTGGAGGAGCAGACCTGGACTGGGTCGGAGCAGGTTCAGCTGGGTCTGGAGGGTTGTGAAGAAGACCGGTCATCCTGTCCTTGATCCCCTGGTAATGTGATTCGGACATGTTCATGAGGGTCTGGTTGACGTAGTTGAGGAAGGGCTTGCGGTTGGAGGATGGGACGTTGGTGAGTACCAGCTGAGAGAGGAGATCTATGCTGCTCCTGATGGTGTCCCTGATCTCCAGCAGGACAGTGTAGTTCTGTCCCTCCGGTCTGCCTCTCTGCCTGCTTTCTGTGGAGGTGGAGCTGGGGTTGGGTGTGGGTTGGTCTCAGGTGTCAGCAGCTTCTCCTTGCTCCAACTGTGTCAGGGGGTCCTCCACGTGCTCCGCCACGGGAAGTGCAGCTGTCAGGGGGGTCTCCATCGTAGGGTGCTCCATATATACCTGCCTGGACACAGGAGCTGACTCTTGGCCAGAAGAGGACTGGCTCTCTGTGGGCTGCTTGAGAGAGAGGGTTGTCAGAGGGGCTCCTCCTCGGTGGCGGACCTCACCCTCCAAAAAGCTGCACTTGGCCATCACGTAGGTCTCCCGGTCGGTGAGCTTGACCGTGGCCTGGCCAGACTTCTTCAGGTGCAGTTTCCCGTACCAGGTGTGCATGTGCTTCCACCATACGAGGAAGACCTCTGAAGTGTAGCCCAGGCTCTCTGCCTTCTCTCTCCAAGTCGCCTGCTTCCTCTTGGTGTCTCGATAGAGCCTGTGTCCCTTCCGCCAAAGATACTCGTTCTCCCTCAGCCATTTGAGCACCTCATCCTCATGTTCCTCTTCGATGGAGTACTGTCTCCTCTCCCTATCACACGATTGCCTCTTCCTCCCTCTGGCAGGGCCTTCTGGGCCCTCATCAGAATGGCTTTGAGGTTCTAGGGGCTGGTTAACCACACTACCACCAGCAGCAGCAACAACAACAGCAGCAGCAAAAGCAGCACCAGTAGCACCAGCAGCACCAGCAGCACCAGCAGGACCAGCAGGACCAGCAGCACCAGGAGCACCAACAGCACCAGCAGGACCAGGAGCAGCAGCAGCAGAGTAAGCACCAGCAGAAGCACCAGCACCAGGAGCAGCACCAGCAGAGTAAGCACCAGCAGAAGCACCAGCACCAGGAGCAGCACCAGCAGAAGCACCAGCACCAGCAGAGTCAGCACCAGCAGCAGGAGCCCCAGAAGAAGCAGAGTCAGCGCCAGGGGGTGGGGTGGTGGCCCTGTCCTTCTTGCCAGGGCTGGCAGGAGTAAGCACAGGCTTCCTCTTCTTCCCCATGGTTGTTGGCTGGAGCTGTGTCTGGCAGCAGGTCTTTCCTCTGAACGGTGACCTGCTTGCGAGCTGCATCCTTTTATATCCATGGGACTGATACAATGCAAACCTCCCCACATGCGCAGTGAACGCTTTGCATCAGCTAGGCACCCGCAAGGCATCCTCTCTGCATCCGTGTCATCCGCTAGGCATCTGCTCTGCTTCCGTTCCTTCCGCTGCGCGTCCGCTTCGCTGTGCTCCCCCGGATGCCCTGCGGATGTGTCATCCGCTTCCATCCGCTAGGCTTCCGTGGAGCATCCGCTTAACATCCTCACTCTGTCCTCTCCCCGTCCATTCCTTTCCGTTGTTGTCCGCTCTGTTTATGCAAATTTGGGGCACTTTTAAGAGCGGATAACAATGGATAGAACATTTTCTCGTCCGCTGTGTCCTTTTTACATACTTTTTGACTCCATCGGCCGATGTGACAGGGCCCTTATATCTTGCTTTACAGTGCTTTATAGACCTCTAAGCAGTTTATAGAGTCAGCCTATTTCCCCCAACAATCTGGGTCCTCATTTTACCCACCTCGGAAGGATGGAAAGCTGAGTCAACCTTGAGCCTGGTGAGATTTGAACGGCCAAATTGCAAGCCAACTGGCAATCAACAGAAGCAGCCTGCAGTACTGCACTCTAACCATTTCTGAGAGTTGAAGTCCACCAGGCTTAAAATGGCCAAGGTTGGGGACCCCTGATCTAGACCACAGATCTGCTGCAGAATCCCAAAACTGATTTGAAGTGACACATGCCCATATGCATGTCTGTCCTCTTATTTAGTTGTCACAGCTGCAGCCCATGAAAAGGATCAAGACTCTCTACTCCAGAGTAGACCACGTCTCTCCCTTTTCCTCTCCTCCCTGCGTGCCCTAGGATAGAGACGGAATAGGCCTGGGTCCTCCTCTGACTGCCCAGCCGGCCTCTGCCCTTCCCCAGCCATCTCCACAACCTCCGGAGCCATACTTCCACTCCTTGTTGGCTGTTCCTCCTCCCCCTCAGAGTCAGTCTCCACCAGGGGCATGACACCTTCTGACAAGGAAAGGAAACAGGGAAACCAGATTTACTTAACAACTGTGTTTACTAACTTAACTGTGACAAGAAAGTTCATAAAATGGGGCAAAGCTCATGTGCTCAAAGCTTAAGCTAAGTTTAAACAAAAGATGGACAATTGGCTTGTCAGTCTATCTTATTAGCTTTCCAAGCAGAGATAAGTGAAAAGAATGTTAGGTGCCTATCTTGATGGCGTGCATCATAGACTCATGGAATCATAGAATCAAGAGAGTGGGAAGGGATCTCGAAGTTCTTCTGTCTAACCCCCATCTCAGTCAAATGGTTGTTTGATCTGTTTTTGAAAACCTCCTTTTATGGAGCACCCACAACCCCAGGAAACAAGCTATTCTATTGATTAATTGTTTTCACTGTTATTACATTTCTCCTTACCTCTAGATTATTGCAAAGATAGCTAAGATTATGAACTAAATATTAAAATAATAGCTAAGGAAAAGATCATCCTGAACTGTCAGTTTTGTGCAAATAACCTTGAAAAAATGCCTTTATCCTGATGATTTATAGTTCACTTCTGAACATGAAAGATAAGGGGCAGTTCAGAAAATAAAACAGCACAATAAAACCATCACAAAATTTTTGAATGCTCCGAACTTGGAAATATAGAACTGTGACATGAATGCCTGGCTTAATAGATGTGTTGGTACTAAAGGCAAATTCAAGTTGCATCAAGCCCCATTGAATCTCCAAGGTTCTAACATAATATGGGGACTGCAATGAGCATGGCTGATGTAACACCAATCACAGGATTGTGGTTAAGGTGTAGAGAAATTTAAATGAAGTAGAACATTAAGTAATGAGCAAAAACAAACCCAAGAATAGAGCCTGTGAGAAAGTTAAAATTGGCTTGAGTAAAAACATTTTGAGAATTAGATACTTAAACATGCCACTGTTTTCTCCAGAAGCCTTTGTTTTAATCATGTTTATTACCTCAAGATGGAGATGATAGGACTCAGGGAGATTAAACACTTCAGTCTTATTATTCTCAGCCTTTGTTGGTGTGGGAAGAACCTTCAAAAGAAACATGCTGGGTGAGCTATAAACCCTTATCTGTTCTATTTCAGGACTTCTTTAGTCTTCAAGATAATTTGCATAAATTACACATAGCAACACTATCATGTCTGACAGTCACTCTAACCTAATTAGGATTTGACAAGTGAAGGAAAAGAAGAAACATGTACCAAGAGAACAAAAAAGGAACTGCTCCATCAAGATGGTGATCATTCTCCTGCTTCATGAAACAATTAACATGAAATGCCTTTCCACAGTATCTAAGGGTAGACTGGATAATGGAACTAATTCCTCAAGGAACTTTTTTTTTTTTGTAAATTTTATTTGAATTTTCACAAAGAAATACAAATAAAACATCTTTTTTGAAAGTAGTGTGATCCCAGGTTACATTTCTTCATACAGACACAAATTCAATTTCATGCTCATTTTTATGTTCAATTCCATATCTTATTACTGTTTTACACGACATAGCTTCTCCCCTGTTTTAATTTTCTTAATTTTATTTTAATTATCTCATCTCAATTCAAATCCTTATATTTATACTTTTTGTCTGTCTTGTTTCAATTTCATATTATCTTTTCTCATTAAACAAAGTTTCTCCTGTAGTTGCTGATTGGAGTATGACACCTTTATATATTTTAATTTATCCATTTATCCACTTAAATCCAATTTATTTAAGCTTCAATATATACCTTAAAATTTAACATTCAATATAATACAGAACTTCAATTCGGATTCTGTTTGGTACATTCTTAAAATACACACTATATTCTTAAAAAGAAAAAAAAAAGGATTATAAATATATGTAGTTAAAACAACACATTCCATTCCAATTCAATTCTATCATTAATATTAATATTCATTAAAATCTTAACTTTTTTAAAATTACTTTTCAATTAAATATCATACTTCTATGGGAACAGTTATAAGTTTTCCATAATTAACTCCCCCCTTCTTCACTTATATTTTATAAAACATTAACTAATTAAAATGTTCCCGTCCCTTCCTAATTCAATTCTCTCATTTATTTTATTTCATTAACAAACATTTCACAAGATTACAATAGCTATTTTATCCCTCATTTTAATCATACATTGTTTCCAATTTTCTAAAATTATTTCTAATACTAATATAACAATACAATCTTATGTACCTTTACAGAATCCTTTTTTCAGTTAAATTTTCACCCATTATCTCTAAATAGGCCCTATTTCTTTATATCTTGTTTCTGTCCTTTATAACTTCTTTTCCTTTCCTTCTTCCCTCTCTTCTTCTCTCTCCCCTTTTTACCCCCTTGTCTCTCTACCTCTATTTCTCTCTTCTGTATTTCTCCTCTTCTGTTGCTTTCCAATATTATACTTATTTTTCGAACTATTTTTCTTTTTGTTGGTTGTTTTTTTAAGTCTTAAATTCTCCATTGTCTTTCCCCCCTTTCCTTTTTCATCCCCACATAGAATTACTTGTTCATTAAAGATGGCTTCTTCTTTGTCCCAGTCTTCTTGTTTTGCAGACGTTTCTGTTTGTTTCTCATAGTTCCAAATCTCCATTTCTAAGAATTGAAAAATGAAGCCGAAAGAGCCTCTCCCTTCTTGTGCATCTTCTTTGTACTTTTTAAGTTCCATTTTCAATTCATCCAGAAGTAGTGCCATTACATAAATTTTTAAACAATCACCCGATTAATTTTAGTTATTCAAATTCAATAACCAAGAGTCCAATGATCACCAAATCATCCAAATACATGCAAGCTGTTTCTTTTTGCTTTTTTTCACTTTCTCTTCCTGGGGTTCTACAATTTAGTTACCAAGTTTCAGTTAAAATGTATCTTTTAAAAGTCTTGTTAAAGTTTTACTGTAGATTCCTTTTAATTCCAGGCAGTCTCCTCCCTTTTTCCAGATCCTGCCCTTTTATTCTTTTTCTCTCCTTCCCTGTTTATAAAATTTTTTTTAATGTCCAGAAATCTTTATTATCCCTTTGACATTTTATTTTATTTTATTTTCAGCTTAATTGCCTATTGATGTCAAAGCAGATTTTTTTCCGATTTCTTATTTAAGTCTCTTGGTTGTCAATATAGGGAAAGGGAGAAAAGAAAAAAAAAGTCAAACCTTTCCCTTTTCACTTTCCTCCACTGCTTCCGAATCTTCTTTGGGAACGATGTTATTTTTTTTTTAAGTTTAAGTTCCAGGGCACCTTAGTTGTTGCTTTTGCAATTTAACCTGGTCAGCCAGAACTTTCACTTCTTATCTTCCTCCTGCACATTCTTTTCCGGTTGAGTTCTTCTTTGAGGTGGCCATTCCTGACCACCACTGCAACTGCCTTCAGGAAAGGGAGTAACGGCCAGCTGAGGAGGAAAGATGTGACTTTCCTCAACCCCGTTGGCAGTCTTCCCCCTCTTCGCCACCTCTACAGGGTGGCTTAACCCCAAAACCAGCTGGTTCGGGGAGCTCCACCGGCAAGCCTAGACCAAAGCTGCGTACGATCATGGATTTCTGTCTGTCGCCGAAGAGGCTCAAAACTGGAAGCCCATTCCTCAAGGAAGTTTTTGCAGGAGTGGCACAGTGCCATAGCATCTTAAAATTACAACAATTGGCTCAGTGAGTTTTAGGACATGTCATTCAAGATTAATATCAGCTCCTTGAGGATCAGAAATAAACAATGATTGAGGAGCAGGCTCACCAAGTCAGATCATAAAACACCAGCATTTATTCACATATCTTTTAGGGTAGTATCAGAAAAGGAGAGATGGAGGGGCTTCTTTTGCCACTGAATGTTTTGTAGAAGTATTTATTACATTTATATGGCTGCCCATCTCATACAAGTTGTTAGGGATAACATTGTTTACCC
>BLBF01000016.1:19675825-19738024 GCA_015471245.1 Laticauda colubrina
CTTGTCTACCTAACCCTGGTTGGGGAACCCAGGCTTAACACAAGTCACTCTAGATGATGGACAACAATCATTTAATGATTGTCATGCAACCATTTCCTATTGAAATCTTCAAATCTTCAAAGACCACATGTGGAATGCTGCATCTAGTTTTAGTCGCCACAATATAAAAAAGCTGTTGAGACTCTAGAAAAAGTGAAGAGAAGAGCAACAAGGATGATTAGGCAGCTGGAGACTAAAACATAGGAAGAATGGTTGCAGAAATTGGGTATGTCTAAATGTAAAGGTTCCCCTCACACACACATGCTAGTTGTTTCCAGCTCTTGCATCACTCTGTTACGTGATACTAGGGATTCGAAACACCCAACTACCAACCATTCTGATTGACAAGCTCAGCTGAGTCATCACATCCCTTGGGTATATCTAGTCTAGTGAAAAGAAGAATAACAATGTTCCAATATTTAAGAGGCTGCCACAGAGAAAAAAGAGTTAAACCTATTTTCGAAAGCACTGGAAGGCAAGACAAAAAGCAATGGATAGAAACTAACCAAGAAGAGAAGCAACCTAGAACTAGGGAGGAATTTCTTGAAAATGAGAACAATTAATCAGTGGAACGAGTTGCTCTCAGAGGTTGTGGGTGCTCCATCACCCACAACCTCTGGCAGCTTTTAAGAAGACAACCATTTGCCTGGTATGGTATAGGTTCTCCTGCTTGACCAGGAGAATGAAGTTGGATGGATCCCTTTCAACTCTGATGATGTTCTGTTCTAAATGTGCACAACAGAGGAGTATCTTAACAGATTAACAGAGTTGGACAGGACCTTGCAGGTTATCTAGTCCAACCCTCTGCCCAAGCAAGAGACCCTACACCATTTCTGACAAATGGCAGTCCAGTCTCTTCTTGAAAGCTTCCAGTGATGAAGGTCCCATAACTTCGGAGGGCAACTTCTGTTCCATTAATTGATTCTCACTGTCAGGACATTTCTCCTCATTTCTAGGTTGAATCCCTCCTTGATCAGTTTTCATCCATTATTTCTTGTCTGGACTTCAGGTGCTTTGGGAAATTACTTGACCCCTTCGTATCTGGCAGCCCCTCAAATATTGGAAGACTGCTATCATGTCTCCTCTGGTCCCTCTCTTCACTAAACTAGTCATGCCCAGTTCCTGTAACCATTCTTCATATGTTTTTCCTCCAGTCCTTCCTGTACTAAGGCACTTTATTGTTGAAATACAGTGCTATCTTATAAAGACCATTAAAAAAAACCTACTCGAATGTACCTTCCAGTCGCATATAACTTAAATTGTTAATCTGGGGAATAAGACTGAAGGCTAAGTCATCGCTTTCCATATCAACACAAGAGCACACAATGGATACAAACTCAAGGTTAACTGCACCAAACATGGTTGCAGGAAATATGATTTCAGCAACAGAGTGGTCAGCGTCTAGAATACTCTACTTGACTCTATGGTTTCTTCCCCAACCCCAAAAACTTTAACCTTAGACTGTCTGCTATTGACCTCACCCTTTTTCTAAGAGGTCTGTAGGGGGTGTGCATAAGCGCACCAACGTGCCTACCATCCCTGTTCCATTGTTACTTTTATTTTTCTTTTATGTACCCATTTCATGTATTCATAACTATGTATATACTTATATCTATTATCTTGTAAGTGATTGATAAATCAAAATAAATAAATAAAATAAATAAAATAAATAAATAAAATAAAAAATAAAAATATGCAGGAACATTCACCATTCTTTAATGTTATGGCTCTGCCATGTAGTCACCCTGCAAAAAATGGTGAACCAAACTGGTTATAGACAACACATGGAAAACCCCATTTCGGGGGGTGGGGCAGGGAGGTGGGAAAAGAAGCGACACACTTAATGAGCCAATTGCAAGAAACTTTATACAAGTATCAGGATGAATTTTGGAGCACCTTAAATAATTGCAAATATTTTAGAGACACAGCAGGAAGAACTTCCGTTCTAGAAGCAATAAAAGACAGAACACTCTTACTAGAGGGTGCCATCTGCTGGGATAAATAATGTCTTCTTTTGGGTTGAGCTAGACTCCTGGTGGACACATCTGAGGAGGCCTCTGTGCAGTTGTTTTGACAACAGTATAGAAATGCTATTGTCTTTTTTTTCAGGACTTAACATGTATCCTTGGAAACACTAACATGTTTGGTCCTAACTGGCTTTTTGAAGCCAGCCAAATTATGAAATAAAAGGAAGAGCTTAAATTCCATACCATTCCAGTACAACATTTTTAGTTAAAAAAATATAGAAATCTACTTCTATTTCCTTTTCTTCCTCAAGGATGATAAAGTAGCTTATGATATATAAAGTGTGAATATGTACTTTAAGGTAGCAACCATCAGTGGTAACACTGATAGCTTATTCTTAAGCAGTGGCAATAGAATATTACTAATTTAAACAATTTGGCACTAAGATAAGAATCTCACCCAACGATTTATTATAAGAAATGAAGGAGAACTGTATATTTCCCAAAGCAGCCACTTTTAAAACTTGGGACCACTGTCAAGGCAAGTCTATCTTGTATTGTGCCCAGAGTTCCTTGGGTGTCATCTTTATATCTCCTGAGAAAAAAATTAGGTTTATTTTTTATAAATAAATAAAAGGGAAAAAAATCTTTTATTTTTTCCTGTGTCCAGAAAGCTATTTTGTATTGGTCTCTTACATTACCTTCTTTAAGTAATTTGAAGACATGAAAAACTTGCATGTATTTCTATTGTCCTTTGATTGTCCAATTGTGGAATTTGGACCATTTTTTCCCTCGTGGAACTAAAAGACAGTATCAACGTAGAGACCTTCAAATTTCTAAGTTCTATCATATCTCAAGACCTAAAATGGACACCTAACATCAAAAGCATCATCAAAAAAGCACAACAAAGAATGTTCTTTCTGCACCAACTCAGAAAGCTGTTTCAACTCCTATCCTCAAAACAACACTATAGTGCACTGCACACCAGAACAACTAGAGACAAGGACAACTTTTTCCTGAATGCCATCACTCTCCTAAACAAATAATTCCTTCAACACTGTCGAACTATTTACTAAGGTTGCATTACTATTACTATTAATCTTCCTATCCTTTCTTTCACCCATCTCCTCCTACTTATGACTATATGACTGTAACTTTGTTGCTTGTATCCTTGTGATTTTTATTGATGATTTACTAGTATGATTTAATTACTTATTGTACCCCATGACTATTATTAAGTGTTGTACCTTATGATTCTTGATGAATATATGTTTTCTTTTTATGTACACTGAGAGCATATGCACCAAGACAAATTCCGTGTGTGTCCAAACACGCTTGGCCAATAAAGAATTCTATTCTTTTCTAAAAGCTATCTTTGGATTTCTGTCTGGTATCTGAAGTCACAGTTCCTTCAAAGTAAGCCCTAAAATGATATGCTTTCAAGTAAATGGAACAACTTGAAAATGTGACAATTTTAATTTTTTGTTCTTACAAATTTTACATGAAAAAGAAAAAATATTGAACATCTGTACAAGATTATTATCAGTCACAAAACAGTTCTTTATATCTTTTAAAGTTCAATGATATTTTAACTCCAAAGCAATCTATCCACAAATCACTTCAAGTGGGGACACTTTTACTATAATTCATCTGAGATCCAATAACAACAACAAAAAAAATGTTTTCCCAGCTGAATGAAGTAGAAGCTTCATTTTATGTACTTCTTGAAAAGGAATTTAACAATGTATTCTCATAATTCTTCCTTTATTGAAATACTGAATATCTTCCAAACATTTTTTAAAAAACTGTCAGATGCTTAGTGTTAATGCTTAATGTATTTTAAAAAAGCTTATTTGATGGAAATCTGGAACCCATAAAATTTGACAGTGCTTAGATTCAATGCTTAGATTTTTAAATTCTTTTCTGAAATTGCTAGATGCATAGCTTCAATATTCAGTGTAGTTAGTTCCTCTTTTCTACATTATAATCTGCTTTGATGTAATGAGCCAAAATTTAATTTACTGGAAAAATGTTTTGGAGACAGAAATGCTGAATCTTTTATTTCATCTTTCTCTTTTATGGCTTTCTTTTTTTATCCCACCCTATCCCACACTTTCATGCTGTCTAAACTTCATAATTCTGTCTCCATTCACCTTCATCCCATTCAAAAAAAAATAGTTAGAGATTGAGTAATCTTTTTTCTGTTGTCTTCTGGATCCTTTGGACCAACCCTCAATCTCAGGCAGAATTCTTTTTCTCTCTCAGTTTCAGTAACACCAAATTGTCTAAGCCCTTTTCCATTTCTCTGTTTATTATTTATAATTTACTTTCTAAAATCTCCATTTCATTTCTCTAACTTCTCCCAAAAAGATGCCCTGTAGATTCTTCATTTTAGGTAACAACTTCTTTCACCTCCTCTTTCATCTTTATGATCCTTTTTTCCTTTCTGTCTTCAAAAGCAATCAAGTATCATTTGACAACTTTGACAAATTCAGATGCATGCTGTCCCATTTCTTCAGCTAGTGATATGTATCCAGAACTATATGTTTGGGATGACAGTAGAGGAGCTGGCTTAACAGATTTATTACTGCTTTCATATGTGTAAAATTCCTAGTAAGTAGGCTATTTAAAGGGATAACAGCAAAGCCCCTCCCTTCCTTTTTGTGGGAGAGGGAGCATTCCTACTGCAGCCGCAGATTGAATTTTTAGGAAAGGATCTTGTAACTTTAAATATTGTAACCTGGCAACTACTAGAACAAGGCATTGGTAAAGCTTGAATAAGGTTATCAAGTTTAGATTGGATGTCATTTAAGGAAATAAAACATGGCCACAACTGTAGAATTTGTAAGTAGACAAAGTTTTCCCAGATGTGATGGTCAGGGGGCCTTTCCTTTCTATTCAATATTTTGTGGCTGATGGTAATTAGGATTATGACAAATTTTGTTGGGAAATATGGAAATGGGAAGTGTTATCTTTCCTGAACATCTTTCAGAGAGGAAGTAGAATGTTCCTTTCTCAAGGTAGCAAGCGCTTTCTTATGTAAAGAATATAGTATTGATATCTCTGGTGAGAATCATAATGTGGTAGGAAAGAGATGATTTTCTGTTGTTTCTCAATCTTTTTCTTCCACTGTTGAATAGTCTCTAGATTATTTCTCAGTCGTTTCCTTTTGTGGTCATTTCCAAAGTAATCTCTTTTCATTCTTGGCTTGACTTGGCTTTTTCTTCCTTCAAAGTATAATTCTCTCAGAGCGGCTGGGTGGCCAAGAGAGGAAGATACTTGCCTCCCACTCGGAAGGTAGAGAGTTCAATCCTAGGCAGTGACAGATGTTCCTCTATTAGGGTGCAAGGAGAAAATATCTACTGAGAACTCCACATAGGCATCAGGAAGGGTATCCAGCCAGTAAACGCTCAGCTCCATTCAGTTGCCCTAGTTCCACCTCAATAAAAGGGATTACAGTGTCATATAAAGAAAAAAATAGTGTACTTCTCTGAATTCAGGTTTGTACTCCTACTCAAGGTGCATATAGCATTCCCTCGATGAGTTACAAAAGCAAAACTGATGGATGGAAAAATTGGTCAAACACCCATTCTCCATGTTGGTCTAGCGGGTGGTCAGCCATGAGGGGCAAATGTCTCTTCTATTAAGACATGAAAGGTATTATGGACATGGGCATATCTGCTTGCAAGTCTACAGCTCATAAAGAATTGATGATCAGTCAGAGGTTATCCTTTCTTCCATGAAATTTTATAATAGGTAAGTGCAGGGGATCCAAAGCCAGTCACTGCTTA
This sequence comes from Laticauda colubrina, assembly GCA_015471245.1. Classification (NCBI taxonomy): domain Eukaryota; kingdom Metazoa; phylum Chordata; class Lepidosauria; order Squamata; family Elapidae; genus Laticauda; species Laticauda colubrina. The sequence goes on from BLBF01000016.1 coordinate 19,681,620, forward strand.
TCTGCAGAATGTGCCAACTTGCCACAGCCAACTCACTGTGGTCAACATACCACAGGACAACTTGCTGAGGGGTAATTCAACAAATAAAAAAAATAAATTAATAGATTGAACCATGGACAATAATAATAAAATAAAGTAAATCCAGAAATATAAAAATTACAATGATTTCAACAAAAATGTGAAATAATAATTACTATTATCACCAATAATAAAAGTAATTCTATGAAATTAATGCAACATTGAATTGTCCCATGGTTGAGTTGGCCTGTAGCGAGCTGGCCTGTAACAAATTGTCCCATGGCAAGTTGATCATGGCATGTTGGCCATAGTGAGTTGGCCATGGTGAATTGCCTAGACCCACTTATTGGATCTCCTCTCAAGCTCACCAAAAATGAAGGGTCTCATCTCAGCTGCTCAATTTATTCAACTCCATGGAACAAGCATTCCTTCCTCCATCTTCTAGTTCTTAGCAAAGGAGGATTGGCCACCTCACTCTACTATTGGGACAGTGGAATAGATAGGCAACCATGAAAGAACTGAAACATCAGGCAGAGCAATGAAATCCTCCAAATGTTGCCTTGCAAAACACAGAGACAATTTTTAAAAAAGGACTTCTTGTGAAGTTACAGTTCAATGATGGGACTTGGCCCTGTGCCCTTTCTAACATATCAGAGCATTGTCTTGGAATATATCAAGCCATAAACAAGGAAAATGTGCTTCAAGCACAAAATATTGTTCAGCAGCCACCCACATATCTATGGGTTGAACAGGATGAGAGCAACAAAAGGCTGAGCCTCAAACCTTTGAAGTAATTAAACATGATGGATACCTCTGATATGTACAATTTATAACAAACATCACAAGGCAGAGACTGCCACCAAAGTATTCAATGCAGCCCTAGTTGCATAGAAATCACCTGTTCCCTCATTTATTCTGCTTGTATTGTAATTTTCTGCTTCCCCTTTTTCTGCTTTATTTCTACATAACAGTGGGGAATTAATATTTGATTAAGCGACTGTGATAATTTGGCTGGAAGCTGCAGCTGAATAATGCAGGCGTGCAGAAGAGCAGATTCCATGGAGGGTAATGAATGGCTGGGAATGATCCAACATCTCTGCCTTTCATGGCTGCATCGCTCATATCAGTCCCTGCTAAGGTGACACCGGACCTCAGGCAGGGGGCTCTGTATTTAGGGGGAAGAGGGTTAAAAAAAGTTTAAACGGCAGCTATGATTACAAGATTAAAACCCCATCCTTTTTTACATGCTCACAATGTGGCTGGGACATGTAAAGATCCCTTAGCACCACAGGCTGAGGTGGTGCTGTGAATGTGGGGCAGCTTAAGTATGCTTATATATACAGATGCCACTTTTCTATGCTTGCTCCCAGATACAGGCAGTCCTCAATTTAGGAGATTTTTCAGGAGGCAACTGATCTTCCTTGTTTTGAAGGCATTTCATTTCTCATCCAAGAAACTTCTTCAGTTCTGATAGGATTGTGGGGAATGGAATGATTTATATTCCTTTCAGACAGCTGGTCATTTGCATCCTTTTAGAAGGTTGTTGAGGCACTTGGAGGTGTCCTCAGAGTCACCTGGGTAGCCCTCCTGGTCCTGTAGTGTGCAATTTTTTTTGAAAATCCATTCCTACTGCTACACCATTCAAGGGGTGTTCATCCCAAATTGTATAGCTCAAAGCCTGGGATGAACACCCTTTGAATAGTGAACAATTTGGGATGAACATTCTTTCAATGGTATGGGAGTAGGAATGGATTTCCCAAAAAATTGCAGACTACAGGAACTACAGGAACTAGGAGCACTAATCAGGTGACTCTGAGGACACAGATAAATTGTTTTTTTTTTTGCAGCAGCAACCAAAAAAGCTAGTGCAATCCTAAATTGTATTAACAGAGGGATACAATCAAGATCAAGGGAAGTACTAATACCACTCTATAAAGCCTTACTAAGACCACACCTAGAGTACTGCATCCAGTTTTGTTCACCACATTACAAAAAAGATATTGAGACTCTAGAAAAAGTACAGAGAAGCGCAACCAGGATGATTAGGGGACTGGAGACTAAAATATATGAAGAATGGTTATAGGAACTGGGTTTGGCTAGTCTAGTAAAGAGAAGGACCAGGGGAGACATGATAGCAGTCTTCCAATATTTGAGAGGCTGCCACAGGGAGGAGGAGGGGGTCAAGCTATTTTCCAAAGCACCTGAAGGCCAGACAAAGAATAATGGATGGAAACTGAACAAGGAGAAATTTAACCTGGAAATAAGGAGAAACTTTCTGACAGTGGGAACAATCAACCAATGGAACAACTTGCCCTTGGAAGTTGTGGGAGCGTCATCACTTGAGGCTTTCAAGAAGAGATTGGACTGCTATTTGTCAGAAATGGTGTAGGGTCTCTCACTTGGGTGGGGGGTTGGACTAGATGACCTGCAAGGTACCTTCCAACTCTGAATATCTGTTATCTGTTACTTCCAAGTGCTTCAATGAACCTCTAAAAGGATGCAAATGACCAGCTGTCTGCAAGGAATATAAGTCCTTCCATTCCCCACTATCCTGTCAGAGCTGAAGAAGCTTCTTGGATGAGAAGTGAAACGTCTTCAAAGAAAAAAAAATAAAGTCCAGTTGTCTCCTGAAAAAGCACCTTTGGGACAACCATGACTTGGATGACTTAGAATCTCTACAGACACTTAACGTAGGACTGTTTGCTTAAGGCCGTGTCACACTGCCCAACGGATGCAAAGAGGACACAATGGAAGGGAAAAATGTTCCTTCCGTTGTATCCGCACTCAAAAGGGGCAAAAATTTGCATAATTGGAGCAGATGAAATGGACGCGGAGAGGACGCAGGGCGGATGCAAAGCGGATGCGGAACGGAAGCCCAGCGGATGCAGAACGGATGGCGCGTTCGCAGGGCTTCGGGGGGGTCTCAGGAGAGTGGACTCAGAACGGAAAAAACGGATGCACAGCGGATGCACAGCGGATGAAGCGGATGCACAGCAGAAGCCTAGCGGATGCATAGCTGAAGCGGAACGGATGTCGCGCGTTAATTGCGCATGCGGGGGGGATGCATTGGGCAAGCCCCCTGGATATAAAGGGAGCAGCTCGCACGTGGCCAGCATTCCGAGGGAAGACCTGCTGTTGGACACTTCGAGTTCCTTGCCTGCCCTGCCTGCATGCCTGCCTCCAAGCCTGCCTCCCAGCCTCCTGGGCAGCCTCCTTGCCAGCCTGCCTTCCAGCCTGCGTTCCAGCCTTGCTGGCAGCCTGCATTCCAGCCTCCCTGCTAGCCTCCCTGCCAGCCTCCCTGCCAGCCTTCCTTCCAGCCTCCCTGCCAGCCTGTCTTCCAGCCTCCCTGCCAGCATTGCTGCCAGCCTGCCTTCCAGCCTCCCTGCCAGCCAGTCTGCCTGCCAGCCTTGGTGCCTGCTTTCCTGCCAGGCTTCCTGCCAGGCTTCCTGCCAGGCTTCCTGCCAGGCTTCCTGCCAGCCTTGGTGCCTGCCAGCCTCCCTGCCAGCCAGCAACCCCACAACCATGGGCAAGAAGCGAAAGGCTCAGCAACCTGCCGCCATCCCTGGCAAGAGGGACAGGGCCACCCTCCCGCCCCATGTCCGTGACTCTGCTTCTGCTGGGGCTTCTGCTGCTTGGGCTCGCTCTTCTCTTGCTGGAGCTTCTGCTGTGGCTGCTCCTGGCAGTGGTGCTTCTGCCGCTGTGCACTCTGCTGAAGCTGCTCCTGGCAGTGGTGCTTCTGCTGCGTACTCTGCTGAAGCTGCTCCTGGTGGTGGTGCTTCTGCTGCTGTGCACTCTGCTGAAGCTGCTCCTGGTCCTGTTGGTCCTGCTCATTCTGCTCGTGCTCCTGGTCTTGCTGGTCCTGCTCGTTCTGCTCGTGCTCCTGGTCTTGCTGGTCCTGCTCATTCTGCTCATGCTCCTGGTCTTGCTGGTCCTGCTGCTGATGCTTACTCTGCTGCTGCTCATCCTGGTCTTGCTGCTGCTGCTGCTGCTGCTGCTGCTGCTGATGATGATGATGATGATTCTGATTCTGATTCTGATTCTGATCCTGCTGGTGATTCTGCTGCTGCTGCTGCTGATGATGATGATGCTGATTATGATCCTGCTGGTGATGTTTCTGATGATGATGATTCTGCTGCTGCTGCTGCTGTTGGTGTGGAGGAGCAGCCCCTACAACCTCAAAGTCCCTCTGATGAGGGCCCATATGGCCCTGCCAGAGGGAGGAAGAGTCGTTCGCGTCAACGGGAGAGGAGGCAGTACTTTATTGAGGAGGCGCACGAGGATGAGCTGCTGGAGTAGCTGAGAGAGAACGACTATCTGTGGCGGAAGGGACACCGGCTGTACAGGGACACCAAGCGGAAGCAGGCTGCTTGGAGAGAGAGGGCGGAGAGTCTGGGCTACACTTCGGAGGTGCTACTCGGCTGGTGGAAGCATATGCACACCTGGTACGGGAAGCTGCACCACAAAAAATCTGGCCAGGCCACCGTCAAGCTGACAGACAGAGAGAACTATGTCATGGCCAGGTGCAGCTTCCTGGAGGGTGATCTGCCACCGAGCAGCACCAGGAGCCCATCTGTCTACCCTCACTCTCAGGCAGCCTGCTGCGACCCAGTCCTCTTCCGGCTGAGAGTCAGTCCCTGTCTCCAGGCAGGTTTCGGTGGAGCGTGCCACGGCGGAGAACCCCCAGGCAGGTGTTGAAAGCTTGGTGGAGAGCGAGGAGGACTCCCTGGTGCGGTGGGAGAAAGGTAACATCGAGTCCACCGCTGCCAAAGTCCCATCCACCCATACTGCCGCCTCCACAGGAAGGCAGAGAGCCAGACTGCAGGAGGGGGAGAGCCACAAGGTCCTGGTGGAGATCAGGGACACCATCCGCACCAGCATGGGTCTCCTCTCTCAGCTAGTCCCCATCGACTCCTCCTGCTCCAACCGCAAGCCCTTCCTCAATTATTTAAACCAGACCCTGAAGGAGATGCCAGATCCCCAGTACCAGCTGGTGAAGGAGAGGATCTGCACGCTGCTTAACAACCCTCCAGACCCAGAGGCACCTGCTACCACCCAGTCCAGGTCTGCTCCTCCACCCCAGGTGATGTCCCTCCCATACCAAGGCTTCCAACAGCCCCTCACCTACCAGGGCTACAGCTACCCGGAGGTCCAGCAGCACAGGCAGCAGCCCTTTCCAGGCCAGGCACAGAGTCATCAGGCGGCACCGTTGCCAGCTGTTCCACTGATGCCAACGATGCCACTGACGACATCGATGCCAGCCATGCCACGCCACTCCTCAGCTCGCTGCACAATAGGCAGTCCCACTACACTACTCCTTCCTCCATCCCACAGCCAAGCCCGGCCTCAGTACATCTGTCCTCGGTACTGGGGCTGACACCCCATGGCATGGAGGAAGGACCTCTCAGCATCGCGGGGATGAGCCAGCTGTCCGACACCTTTCTGAACACACCGTCCCGTGTTGTCCTCTCGGGGCCAGGCACTCCATCAGCACCTCAGACCAGCACAGCAGCAGCACCCACCTCCACAGCACCTGCACCCTAAAAATTAGACTGGGCACACACCTCCGAGTGACCAAGCGGAGTACCAGAGACTGGCTGCCTGGATATTTTTGGACTTTATTTGGACACTTGACTTGGTTCATGTTTACTTTTCAGGTTGTTATTAATAAAGTTTATCTTTGTTTCACACGCTTGCTTCATTATTTTTTTTCTAAAAAGTCTGGGTGGAAACTTTTAGAAATGCTTTAGCCTTTGCATGCTTGTGGGATGGGTTAAGATAGCTATGGGATGGGCAGGGATACCTTTGGGTTAAGATAGCTGTGGGATGGGCAGGGATACCTTTGGGATGGGTTAAGATAGCTGTGGGATGAGAAGGGATACCTTTGGGTTAAGATAACTGTGGGATGGGCAGGGATACCTTTGGGATGGGTTAAGGTAGCTGTGGGATGGGCAGGGATACCTTTGGGATGGGTTAAGATAGCTGTGGGATGGGAAGGGATACCTTTGGGTTAAGATAGCTGTGGGATGGGCAGGGATACCTTTGGGATGGGTTAAGATAGCTGTAGGATGGGAAGGGATACCTGTGGGATGGGTTAAGATAGCTGTGGGATGGGCAGGGATACCTGTGGGATGGGTTAAGATAGCTGTGGGATGGGAAGAGATACCTGTGGGATGGGTTAAGATAGCTGTGGGATGGGAAGGGATACCTGTGGGATAGGTTAAGATAGCTGTGGGATGGGCAGGGATACCTTTGGGATGGGTTAAGATAGCTGTGGGATGGGCAGGGATACCTTTGGGATGGGTTAAGATAGCTGTGGGATGGACAGGGATACCTTTGGGTTAAGATAGCTGTGGCATGGGCAGGGATACCTTTGGGATGGGTTAAGATAGCTGTGGGATGGGCAGGGATACCTTTGGGTGAAGACAGCTGTGGGATGGGCAGGAATACCTTTGGGTTAAGATAGCTGTGGGATGGGCAGGGATACCTTTGGCTGAAGATAGCTGTGGGATAGATAAATCTCCAGTGCAAGCATAGTGGGACTGTATGGTCCACCCTCCCAGCTGCCACCCCTATGGCCCTTATCAATTACAATGTAAGCATTGATCCACACATGTGAACATAAACACAACTCTTTATTAAACGCCCTGTTCATTGTAGGCCAACCAAACATACATGGCCCAAACTCATCCGTGTGATGAGACAGGCTGAAGGAAGCATCCATTAAGCATCTACCATCCTGTCTTGCCACTCCACTGCTCCAGCTGGGGAGTTGCACCAGTCTTTCAGAAGGTTCTGCTGCTTCTTTGCCTCACGTGAGGCTCTGTTGGGCCCTTGCACATCCTCAGTGTCGATCAGGTTTTGCCCTTGCCTCCATTCCCCAGGCTCCATGTCCCCATTGCCTTGCTGGAGGTCCACGAGCCTGTTCTGCAAGACTGGGTGGCGGGTGCACATGAGATTGTGCAGGATGCAGCAAACTTCCACAATCCTCCTCATGCTCTGTGGGCGATACTGCATGGTGTTGAGAAGTACCTGGAACCTGTCAGCCAGGATGCCAAAGGCGTTCTCCACCACCCGCCTTGCCCTGGACAGCCTGTAGTTGAAGATCCTCTCTTCACGGGTGAGGTATTTGGAGGTGTAGGGCTTCATGAGGTAGGTTGAGAGGGAGAAGTCGTCATCCCCCACGATGAAGTAGGGCACAATTTGCGTGTCGTTGGGCAGGGGTTCTGGATCTGGGAAGCCCACCATGAGGTTGCTTTCCAGCCCCTCCTTGAGGTGACTGTCATTGTATACCTGGGCATCGGAAGATGAGCCGTTGCCTGAAACATCGATGTACATGAACTTGTAGTCAGCATCGACCATGGCGAAGAGGATGATGCTGAAGAAGCCCTTGTAGTTTAAATAAGTGGACCCCGAGTTGGCTGGAACCTTGCAGGCCACATGCTTGCCATCGATGGCTCCAACGGTGTGGGGTAAGTTCCACTTCTGATACCACTGCTCTGCAACTTTCTTCCATCCTTCTTCAGTGGTGGGACACTGGAGGAGCTCCTCCTTGTATTCTTCGAGGATGGCCCACACCACTTCTCTGACCACAAAGCTGATGGTGCTGGGTGGCACCCTCCAGCCGTACTGCATGCTCTTGTAGGGGGTCCCTGAGGCCAGGTGGCACAGAGTGAGTGCCACCCTGAGCCCAGGTTCCAGGCTGGGCGGGAAGTTGGTTTTTGTCTTGCTCAGCCTGGGTGTCAGGCACTGCAGAAGTTCGTCAAACATGGCTGGAGGCATATTCATGAAATTCTGGAACGCCCGAGTGTCTTCGCTCCTGAGCTCCACCATCAGCTTGTCGTAAAGTTGGTACTGTGCTCTTCTGGCTAACCATCTTTGGACCCAGACTTTTTTGGGGTGCCTCCTTTTCTTGCCATAGTAGAGTTCACAGAGACTGTTGATGGTTTCGCAGTGATGCAGAAGGATGTTGGCTGCCAAAAGGATTTTGTCGCAATCCAGGCTGGAGATGATTGGATGCTGTGGAAGAGGAAGAGGAAGAGGAAGGCTGCAGAGGTCTGCACCGCTGGGCTGCTGGTCTCAAAGTGCAAAGCAGGCGAGGTGCTCCCCCTTTTTATAGGCAATATAGGTGTCCCTTTGCATCCTCTAGGCATCTTCTAGGTATCCTCTAGGCATCCTCTATGCATCCTTTATATCCGAGATAGGTCCCCTCTACGAACGTTTTTTCCATTTTAAATGCTTTATTTCCGTTCTGCATCCGTTCTGCATCCGTTCCATGTCCGTTCTGCTTCCTCCCTGCCTCCGGGCGGATGCGAGTTGCGCGGATGCGCAGCGGATGCCTAGCGGATATAGCGGATGCGTAATGGATGCAGAACGGATGCGTAGCGGATGCGTAGCGGATGCAGAATGGACGAATTGGATACATTTTCCGCGCAAAAGTTTTAGGCAGCCTAAAACTTTTGGAGCGGATGAAACGTCAATAAATGGATGCTGGACGGATTGAGAGGAAGCCAAACGGAGGCAGTGAGTACATCGCGTTTTAGAATGGATGGCAAGGTTTTTTTTCCATTTTGCTTCCTCTTTGCATCCGTTTTTTCAGTGTGACAGGGCCTTTAGCAACCGCTTGAAGTTATGATGGATGATCTGAAATTCCATTGGCCAGGACCTTTTCTATGATCGCGTGATCACATTTTGGGCACTCAGAAACTGGCTTGCACTTATGTCTGTTGGCAGCACTCTGTGGTCACATGACCACAATTTATAGCAATAGCAATTGCACTTTGATGTATATACCGCTTCATAATGCTTTACAGCTCTCGCTAAGCAGTTTACAGAGTCAGCCTATTGCCCTCAACAATCTGGGTCCTCATTTAACCCACCTCGGAAGGATGGAAGGCTGAGTTCAACCTTGAACCTGGTGAGATTCAAACTGTCAAACTGTAGGCAGCTGGCTGCAGAAGTAGTTTGCAGTACTGCACTCTAACCGCTGTGCCACAGAGGCATGATCTTTTTTCCCGGAAACTGATGTTTACTTCCAGTTTCTGGCAAAAGTGCCCATTGCAGACAGTGGATGTGCTTAACAACTTAGGCATTTGCTTAATGACTATTGCATAGTCATTAAGAAACAGTTGTAAAATTGGGTACGCTCATGTGGTGACTTATTTAGTGACTAGTGTAACTTGCGATCATACTTATGGGCTCAATTATGGCCATAAGTTGAGGACTACTTGTATACAGAAGTCTAAGGGATGAAACGAAATGTTTGAGATGGTTGTAGTGAGACTGAGAAAATGCTGATATTGTGTAAAGAAGACATGAGGATAATAAATCTTTAAGAACTCTTGAAAATATATCAATAAGATACACAGAAAACAATATATAATAAACTGTACACAATAAACAAAAAGTGTGTATGTAGTAATAAAAAATGTGGAATAATGTTAAATTAACCAAGCCAGCTATAAATAAACCAAGATGGAGTCAAGAGAAAAAAGGAAGTCAGTTGACAAGAATAGAGAGAGGTGTCAAGGATTGTATAAAATATTAATCAACCAATTGGTTCAATTTATACTAATCCAAGATCAGAAATATATCAGGACACAGGTTTACAACTATTGATAGCTTCTATGCCAAATTGCAACTTTCTATGGTTGGGTCCGTATTTATAGGTTTGTATGTGGAGTCTTGGAGTAGGTCTGTCAATTTTGTTTCGTAGTCTTTTCTATCCATTACTACTGTGGCATTCCCTTTGTCTGCTGGAAGTATGATTATGTTGTTATCATTTTTTAGGGCTTGTAGCGCTTTGAGTTCTTCTTTGTGCAAGTTGCTTTTGGGTGGTTTGCTTGTGCATAGGATGTTGGTAACCTGGTGTCTTATTCTGTCAGCTTCATCTGTATTTAATTTAGTTAGGCTGGATTCTACTGCACATATGATGGATTCTTGGGGATTTTTTTGGGTGCTATAGCATAATTGAATCCTTTGGTTAGGACATCTGTTTCTGTTTTGGTGAGTTCTCTGTTGGAAACGTTATATAGTAATTGTTTCAGGTGTTGTTGTGAGTTGTTGGAAGCTTTCTTGTCATGTTCTAATTTCTTTAGTTTCTTCAAGAGTTTTTCATTTTTGTGAGTGGTTTCAGTTTCAGCTCTCCAAGTTGTAAGTTGTTTTATCTTATCCCAAAATAGAGGGTGGATTTTGCTGCTCAATTCCAGGTGTCGTGCTAGCAAATCTTTGTTTAACTGAACCAATTGGAATCTCTTACTGTGGACCACGTTCCTGAGTAGAGCCATTTCAGTTCTTTTCAGGATACGTTTAGTAGCTGCTGTGCTGTGATGAAATGTTAATTTGAAGCAGGTTGGTGTTGCATTGTTGTCTCTGCAGCTGCGTAGGAATTTCAGGTCACATAATATTCCTGCTCTTTTAACTTCCAGCTTCTCATAGGTTTTGGTCTGGCTATTTATTTCCTCCCCGTAGAGGTCTGATATTTGTTTTCTTAACTTTTCGCGGGTAATTACATATATGCTGTTCAGCTTCATTTGGGTATTATGGTACTAATCTACAAAAGAACAGATGGCACACTAGGACACACCGTACACCAGAAGAAAACACACACCAACCGCTACCTCAATGCCCAATCCCACCACCACCCAGCACAGATAAACTCTGTGGCCAAAACGCTAATTGCCAGAACCAAACGCCTGGCAGACAAGACACACATAAAGACTGAACTATGCACCCTGACAAAAGTACTCACAGCCAATGGCTTCCACAAAAGCAAAATCACCAGCTTGATCCACAAAACACACTAAGAGATAATGGAGACTTAGAAGATGAACAGACCTAGGGTTAAATCTCTCCTTGTTCAGTTTCCATCCATTATTCCTTGTCTGGCTTACAGGTGCTTTAGAAAATAGCTTGACCCCTTTCTCTCTGTAGTTGCCCCTCAAATATTGGAAGACCGCTATCATGTCTCCCCTGGTCCTTCTCTTCCTCGATTTTTTTTCTTGTTATTTATATGTTGGAAAAAACTTTTTTTTATTATCTTTGACTTTTGTTGCAAGTCTTTGTTCGTTCTGAGCCTTTGCTATCCTGACTTCGTCTTTGTAGGTCCATTTTTTGTACTTGTCCTTTTTCTCTTTCAATTTGCCAGAGAGATCTTTGTGCAGCCATGCTGGTTTCTTCTTGGATTTCTTGTTTTTCTTTCTCAGTGGTATTGTGCTGGCCTGGGCTTCTATGATCATAGGTCATGGGTTTCATCCTACCAAGTTTCTGTTATTCCAACTGTATCTTATTTACCTTCATGTATTCTTCATTTGAGTTCACCCTGTTTGTTCCCTAGACATTGTGCATTTGTATATAGGCACCTGAGATCTTTATGTCTGACACTGTGTTTACTGTCTCCATAACCTGTGGTGTGCCTGCCTGCCCCTACTTACTTGCCACCTGTTTGATTAATGAACTTGGCATGGCACTCACTATTAAATGCTTGGTTTTGGTTGGCATCAAGGTTGATAATCTCCTGCACAAACATCTATTTTGCATGCACTGGTATGCTTATTAATTTTAGGTTGCTGGGGACAGAAATGTTCTGAATCCATTAATTCTGTGTCCCCACTGTTCAGTTTAAATGTTTATCCAGGAAATCTGTGAATTTAATGCCAAGTAACTCAACCCCTTTCTTTGATGGGTGCAAACCATCTCTTTTGTACAGTTTTTCATTGGACCAGCTGTAGACATTATGACTAACAAAATCAAAGCCTTCCCTTTTACACCACTCCTTTAGCCACACATTAAACTCTGCTACACGCTACCCTTTCCTTTTTGTTCCTTGTATCCTGGTAGAACCTCTGAAAAGATAAGCCTACAGCCCATATTACTAAGTTCATACCCCAAGGTCTGGAAGTCTTTCTGAACAGAAAGTAAATCCTTCTGGGACAGATTATTTGTACCAAGATGTATAGTAGCATCAACATCACAGTCCTTGCTGGCATTCTTGACTATCTTAAGAATACTCTTCTTGTCTCTGCTGGCAGTAGCACCTGGAAGACACTTGAATTCTTTCAAAACCTCAGTACCAATTCCTCAATTTACATCCCTTATCACTGAGTCCCCAACCAGAAGGTGGCTTCTCTTTTTGGATGCCTTGCTCTTCTTGTGTGACTGGTATGTAATACTTGATTCACACTTTCTCCTTTCCAAAGTAAAGTTTTCATTTGGATATCACTTCTGGAATTTATGCTTGTGAAGAAAAAAAATATGAAACTTTGACTTTGGTTTTGTTGATTAGAACGGGGTCTCCAACCTTGGCCACTTTAAGACTTGTGGACTTCAACTCCCAGAATTCCTTGTTCAGTCATGGTAGCTCAGGAATTCTGGGAGTTAAAGTCCACAAGTCTTAAACTTGCCAAGTTTGAAGACTCTTGTATTAATGTGTAAAAGCAAAACATTGAGGTTGGAGTGTGTTTATCTTGTACTGTGCTAAGAAGAGTTGGAAGTCAATGCCCGTTTCTTCATTTTTCTCTTTCTCTTTGTATCTCACAACCCCTTTCCTCCTACTCCCTTTGCTTCCTTTAATTTTGTATTTTTTCTTATTTTCTTTATATTTTATATAATAAAAAATAAAACTTTAATAAAATTGTGAGGAACATCAAGGAATACAGGAAGAGTAGCTAAGTTCTGTGTTTATCCACCACCAAAGCACTTATTCATCATGGAAATCCTATTTTATTATTCTATCTCCAAAGCAGTCTAGCAGTTAAGACTTTTTTTGAGAGGGATTGGCCAAAAAAACAATATATTTACAATTTTGGAATCATAATCACCTAAAAATAAACAGATGGTTCTTCCAGGTTACAGCTTCTGTGGCACTATTAAGTATTTTTTATTGCTATCTCTCCTGCAAGCACAGCAAGATCTGCATAAACAGTTGAAGAGCACAATTTAAGCATTCTCTTTATTTAATTAATGTATGAAACAGGAAATAAATGAAGCTCCAACAAATACATGGAACAACAATAATGGGCTCTAACTTTTTTCTGAAATGCCAGAATAGACATATTTGGAGAGCAAAGATGGTTTATTTTGATTTGTTTTTTTGTTTTCCTTTCAAGCCTTCTAGAGGAAATCTCTAATGATTGGTTTATAAAACTTTACATATCATATGTGTGTGTCCCTGTAATGTCTAAATATAAATATCACTATCAATTATGAGAACGTTGGACTACAGTTCAATTTCATACCAACAGAAACCTCACATTGTAGCTCGCTCTTTCTTTGTTTAGCCAGTTTCATGAGCAATGGCCAATCTGCACATTACAAACCAAATTAGGAAGAGCTTCAAGGCAAAAGTCATGGAAATAAAGTATATTGGATGTCCAACTCTCAATGTATTAGATAAGCAATAAGCTGGGTAAGGCTGGGAGATGGCTTTTATCAATGGTATCCAAACTGTGGAATTTGAATCTGACTGACAACAAAAACAGGCACCCTAAATGCTGATCAAAATGGGTCAAGCATCCCTTTGACAGAAATATTTGCTGATCTTGACTCATAGAGTCATGGAGTCAAGATTCTCAACTCATCCTTAAGTTGTACAACAGCTTGAGTTATTTACTTAACAACCATGGTAAAAGTAAAGGTAAAGGTAAAGTAAAAGTAAATTGAGCATGACTCACTTAACATCTACTTTGCTTAGTCACAAAAACTCTGGGCCCAATTGTGATCATAGGTTGAGGACTACTTGTACAAAAAGGCCAAAAAATGTGAACGTTAACAAAGCTTTGAAGACCATCCAATTTCATCTCACCTCTGCCAGAAATATCAAGAATTCCTAAAAATATTATTTCCAGGTACTTTAAGTTAGTTCTTTTTTTTTTCTGAAGACCTGACAGGATCAAAGCAAGCAACTTCAAACTATGCAACCTTTATGATGATTAATTGGTAAACATTTGCCCAAGCTCCCTTCTGCCCCTTCTTTGCTGCAAGTTTTGCTGTTCATCTTTCATTAAGAAACAACTAATGAGACCTCTAAGAAGCCTCTAAGGTTGGATATTCCTATTGTTGGAATGTCAGTTGCCTGGACCAATTGCCTGAATAAGGGCCCCTGGCAATACATTAATCTGACCTTGAAGTAGAATCTCATTTGTTGAAAAAGTGTATGTGTGTGTGTGTGTGTAGAAGGAAGGGAAGGAAGGAAGAAGAAATCCACCCAGATCAGTAAACTAAACATAATATAAACCATACTCTCTAGTCAGTATGTTGCCTCAATAATTTATTGTCCAGAGGGTACAATAACTATCAATAATTCATTGGCAATAATGCTCTACAATCTCAAACTGACAAGTTTGCTATTTTGAACGTGGAGCAGTCTTTCTGGAGTGTCAGATCTTAACAGTCTGATTCAGAAACAGACAGAGGAGACACAGATGGACCCTAGAAGCACAAAGTCTGGCTTGCAACTTCATTACAATGCAGAGGGGGCAAATCATGCCCACCACATGGGTAAATGATTTACCATTTTAACCAGTGGTGGGATTCACATTTTTTTTACTACTGGTTCTGTGGGTGTGGCTTGGTGGGCATAGCTTGATGGGCATGGCAGGGGAAGGATACTGGAGAATCTCCATTCCCTCTTTACCCTACTAACCTGCTTTCCAACTCCTTTTCCTGTGCAGGACAACCCAAGAAGACCCAGTCAATCAGCTGGGACTCAATGGGAGGCAGAGAATAGATGGGGGCAGGGCCAGTCAGAGGCGGTATTTGCCGGTTCTCTGACCTACTCAAAATTTCCACTACTGGTTCTCCAGAACTGGTCAGAACCTGCTGAATACCACCTCTGATTTTAATGTATTTAATGATGTCGGGGAGGGTTCTACATGCCTTATTATCAAGAAATGTTTCCATGATTGTTACTAAAATAAATGAGATGTTACCTCTCAATATATGCCTTCTTGTCTTCAGGGAGGAGCATACAATATTCTGGTGAGCTTGAGAGCTGTCCTGGTGGTGATGCATTTTACTAGAAGGGTCATCCACATTAGATGAGCCAGTGTATCCACCAACCCATTCAGTAGGGTGAAAAAGGAAAAAAGGAAATCTGTAACATAATACTGGCTGCCCAGATCAATAAGAACCGCATCAGACGTTCTCATGAGTTCCTGCATATCTGTTGACAAGTAGGCAATAGGACTGAGGCGATATAGCTGGGCAACTAGGACATAGTAGGATTACTGGAAGAAAAATAACCACAGACATGACAAAAACAGACAGTGTTTGAAAATTGTATTATCATGGCTTGCTATTGTAAATTGGAACCAACAGAGCAGGACGACTTAAAAAGAATGTTTGAACACTGGAAAACAATTTATCCAGTCTCAAATATCACTGAACAATGATTAGCAAGTCAAATAGCATTCATTATTAGAAATAAAAAAAAATTAGTGATGCAGAACTAACAGATATTCATAAAAATTGTGGAAGTGGAAGATCCAAAACCAATAGTAGAGCAGTAGAAGAAACTCAGATAACATCATTTGGAAATAGAATGGAAACAACTGATATGAACTACAGAAATGGTAACTTAGAATTAGTAACAACAACAGAGTTAGTACCTGTACCAGTACTGAAACAAACTATGAACTGAATAACACACACACACATTCAACAAGAAGAATTAAAAGAGAAAACTGCAGCCTGTGCAGTAGAAAAACAAAGACTGCAGGTATTGAAAGTGTAATGCCCCCCAAAGATCTGGTATCTATAATAAAAAATATGAATGAGGCAATTGCAAAGATTAAAATAACATCTATGGAATAGATCAATTGGCTTATCTATAGTATAGCTTATCTATGGTACTGCAGTGGTGATTACAGAAGAACTGGGTATTAAAATTATAAAAGCAAAATCAAAATCATATTCAGTCCCAAAATAGAAGATCAAGCTACAGAAATTAAGATCAGGTGTGAGTAATTTAAAGAACATGAAAGAGCAAATATGGAAGAATGTAAGGAGTCTAATTAAAAAAAAATGGCTTAGCACAATTGAAAAACTTTGGAAATCATAAAATAACAAATAACCTCAATAGCTGGGGAAATTGAATGCTATGAGGCACAAATCATCCAATTCAAGCAAAATCAGCTATTTCAGTCAGACCAGAGGCAAGTCTACCAAAGTATAAAAGGTGATAGAAATTCTGAAAATGGAAAACTAAACAAAAATAATTCAAGAATCCACAACTTCTCTCAGCTCAAATGGCTTTTTATTGCATGCCAAGAGAGCAAAGAGAAAATCAGGCCTCGAGAAGGTCCATAGTTTTTTTACCATTGCTATCAAACTGGCATAAAAGACCATAGAAATTATGATACACCCAGGGGGTGGGGGAAAGCCAGGGTCAAAGGTAACAGTGAATTAGGTGACAGTGAATTACATGTCTCAGAGTCGGCTACACCCAGGCAGCGCCAAACATGATAACTCCCAATAAATCGTTTTGAAGTTTTGGAAGTTTGGCTCGAGACTCATGATTTAATTGGAGTAACTGCTGGAATCCTGACACAAACTATGAAACAAGCAGAAAACAACCCTCATGATTTGTCTCACCATCCAAATGTTAGGAGGTACTTGGAGTGCCATTGAAAAGAAATGAATGGGTTATACACCTCCTGGACCCCTCTTTAAGGCCATGTCACACTGCCCAACGGTTGCAAAAAGGACACAACGGACGAGCAAAATGTTCCATCCGTTGTTATCCGCTCTCAAAAGGGGCAAAAATTTGCATAAGCAGAGCGGATAACACGGAAAGGAACGGACGTGGGGAGGACGCAGAGCGGATGTATAGAGGATGCAGAGCGAATGTATAGAGGATGCGTAGAGGATGCATAGAGGATGCGTAGACGATGCGTAGAGGATGCGTAGAGGATGCGTAGAGGATGCAGATCGGATGCGTAGAGGATGCAGAGCGGATGCAGAGCGGATGCGTAGAGGATGCGTAGAGGATGCAGAGCGAATGTATAGAGGATGTGTAGAGGATGCATAGAGGATGCATAGAGGATGCGTAGAGGATGCATAGAGGATGCAGAGCGGATGTGTAGAGGATGCAGAGCGGATGCAGAGCGGATGCGTAGAGGATGCAGAGCTCCATCCGTGCTACTAACGCTGCACATCCGTTCTGCTTCCTCCCTGCGTCCATTTACCGCTGGAACAGATTTGAGTTGTGCGGATGCACAGCGGATGCCTAGCGGATATAGCAGATGCGTAATGGATGCAGAACGGATGTCCCCCATATGCCTAGAGGATGCAGAACGGATGCATTGGATACATTTTCCACTCAAAAGTTTTGGGCAGCTCAAAACTTTCTGAGCGGATGAAACGTCAATAAATGGATGCTGGACGGATAGAGAGGAAGCAAAACGGAGGCAGTGAGTACATCGCATTAACTAACGGATGGCAAGCTTTTTTGTCCATTTTACATCCTCTTTGCATCCGTTGGTGCAGTGTGACATGGGCTTAAGTTTGTGTTAAACTGTTAAACTGTGTTGAACTGTGTTAAAGTTTGTGTTAAGTTTGTGTGGGCTACTTTCAATGACTGTATTGAAAGGGATAAAGTCTATTAAGAAATAGCTGCTCTAAATGTGATAAGGTCTCTTTCAAGTCAAGCTCAACATAGTAATTTAATAAACATACCTATGTAGTCGGTTTGACGAGACATAAAGCTCTGAGCAAAAGAGAAAATGTTCATACTAGTCTCTGCTAAACCTTAAACTGTCCAGGAATACCCACAAGTTTTGGTTAAAGAAAATCAAGGAAGCAACTATGATGGTATACAATAAAAGCTCTGCCTGTTTTTTGGGCCACACATAAAAAGTGATACATCTTGGATCAGGAGTCTCCAACCTTGGCCATTTTAAGACTTGTGGATTTTAACTCCCGGAAGTTGAAGTCCACAAGTCTTAAAGTGGCCAAGTGGCCAAGTTTGGGGACCCTTATCGTGGGATTCAATCAGTGTTACTACTGGTTTGGTGATTACGTTTTGCTGCACACACTTGTAAAAATCCTTAAGCTGTGCCTCCCGGACAGCTGAACAGCGCAGCGTGCGGGTGCACAGCATTTGAAAAGCCACTTTTTTCCTGCTTTTTCAACCTCAGCTGTGCCACGCAAAGCAGCTGAGGTTGAAAAAGCAGGAAATAAAGGACAGGTAAGAGCCCGGGAGGGCAGGTGGGCCAAACAGCAGCAAACACAGAACCAGTTCTGTGTTTGCTGCTCTTCAGAGCTACCGGTTCTATAGAGCTGGGCAGAACCAGTAGCATCCCATCCCTGCATGGATCACATCTTCTTGGTTGCCAACTTGACTTTTTTTTTTTTTAACCATACCCCATACTCATACCTGCCAGAATCAACTCCCATTACATCCCAGTAAAGTAGGCTGATATTCTGTATATCTAATTTGGACGTGTACTTACAACTCATTACAGCATACATAGTTCATTGACTCACTGAATTAGTCTGCAACCTTGAACACTCAAAGAATCATTTGGACCTGTTTCCCCACAGAAAAGAAAACACTGGGAGCCAATAATTTAACAACTGGTATGACTGGGTGGGCGTGGCCAACTTGACATCACTCACTCCCACCCATCCACCTCTTGCTCTGGAATCGGAGCAAATCTCCATCCCCTGCCATCACCCTTACCTTCTCAGGTCAGGTGAGGAGTAACAAGGAGGGGACGGGCCAGCCAGTGATGGGATCAGCTGACAGGAGCTGTAGCAGAGGACCGAAAGAGCCGCATGTGATTCCAGAGCCACAGGTTATAGACCGCTGAATCAGACCATCCTGCAAATGATGATTAAAACCAGTTTTACAGGTTATCACCAGAGACAGGCTCAGTTGGTGATGTAGGGACAGATTCAAAGATACTTAACTATATTGCAGGGGTCCTCAAACCCCTGAGCTATGGGCTACTAGTGGGCCTTGAACTGTTTGCAAGTGGGCCACAAAAACAGTGGGCAAGTGCGCGTATCCTCACTTGCGTGAGGAGCTGGTGAGCTGATGCATGCACACTCCATTTGTGTGAGTGGCGGGCGTGTGTGCATGCTGCTCACTGAAATGGAGCTCTGTACGGGCATGTGCTTGCCAGCCACGTGTGCAGGGAACTATACCCAATGGTGGGATTCAAAATTTCTTACTACCGGTTCTGCGGGCGTGGCTTGGTGGGCATGACAGGGGAAGGATACTGTAAAATCTCCAGTCAGAGGTGGGTATTTGCTGGTTCTCCGAATTACTCAAAATTTCCGTTACCGGTTCTCCAGAACTGGTCAGAACCTGCTGAATCCCACTTCTGCCTCTACCCCACCCCCACCAGTCTGCAAAGTTGAAAAGGTTGGAGAAACTCTACTATATTTATCCCTATTATTCTATGGTTTCAACCCGTTACTGAATAGAGGATTAATCAATCCTAACCAATGTTTGCTTTAGAGGCATATTTTAATTTGTGCAACTTTAAATTAAGAGCCCCTTCAGTGTTTTTTGAAAGACAGTTTTTGTTCCAATATTTGATTAGAAAGGAAGAAGGAAAATGATAAATTAAAACAACAAATTACACAATATAGAGAAGTAAGAGGTAATTACTTTATTGGTTTTGACATATACTCTCATTTCCATATTTTACTAAATCACCGTCCAATGGAACTGTTTCAAACTCTTCCTTAATTTATAAAGTCCAGATGATTCGGAAGGTTGATTAAGACTACTTGACACTTATGACAACACATTTCCTTTTTTCTAATTGCATATTAGTTTGAATATGGACTTGGCAAGTCATCACAATGCCTTTTCTTTTTCTATTCCAGCAAATAATTATCTCGCTTTAATCACCTTTACAGCAGCACCACTGTATATAGTTTTTCAGATCAGTGAACTACTCAGGCAAGGTTTCCTAGAGTTCTAGATCACCCAAGATTGAATCCAGCCTTCTCCAGCCAAATGGCTTCTAATTCTTTTGGAATTAGAGCTTGGTGAAGGTGGAGAGTCTGGGGAATATTGTAGTCTGATGAGTAACTTTGCTTTCCAGGATGAATTTGGGAGTCTGGCTTTGGAAAATGCTTCTAACATTTTCCAAACAAAAGGAATTAGAGGAGATAACACAGGTAGTCCTCGACTTATGACCACAATGGAGGCCAAAATTTCAATTATCAAGGGAGACATTTGTTAAGTGAGTTTGGCCCCCATTGTATGCCTTCTCGCCTAAATTGTTCAGTGAATCACTGCCGTTGATAAGTTAGTAATCCAGTTGTTAAGTGAACCTGGCTTCCCCATTGACTTTGCTTATCAGAAGGTCATTCAAGGTGACCACATGATTCTGGGATGCTGCAATTGTCATTAATATGAACCGGTTGCCAAGTGTCTGAATTCTGATCACATGATGATGGGGATGCTACAAAAGTTGAAACTGTGAAAAATGATCATAAGTTTCATTTTTCATTGCCATTCTAAAATGACACTAAAATGAACTGTTGTTAAATTGAGGACTATCTGTAGTATAGAGGCCCTCTCTAGGTATATATGGAAGAATTAGGGTGAATAGTCTTCAGTCTCTCTCTCTCTCTCTCTCTCTCTCACACACACACACACACACACACGTACACCAGAGGTGGTATTCATCAGGTTCTGACCAGTTCTGGAGAACCGGTAGTGGAAATTTTGAGTCGTTTGAAGAACCAGCAAATACCAGCTCTGACTGGCCCCACCCCCATCTATTCTCCTGGGTCCCATCTGATTGGCTGGCTCTTCTTTTGTTGCCTGCACAGGAGAATGGAGCTGGAAAGCAGGTTGGTGGGGTGGGGAGGGAATGGAGATTTTGCAGCATCCTTCCCCTGCCATGCCCATCCAGCCATGCCCACCAAGCCACGCCCACCAAGCCACACCATGCTCATTAAGCCATGCCCACAGAACCGGTACTAAAATTTTTTGAATCCCACCACTGCTATACACACACACACACACACACACACACAGGCACATGTCTGTTTTTCTTTCTTTCTGTCTCAAGTTGGCCTGTTGTTCATCTTCTCTGGCTGTTTATGTGTTGATATGAAAAAACTTGCATTGCCTAAACTTGATTTTGAACACAACTTTTGCTAGTTTTTCTCCAATTTATTCCTTCTGGAATGCAGGGGTGTGTGTCTTGTTTAATAATGTTCATGAAAAACAGTTTTATCTGGGGAATTTCACACAGCTCCATCAAGTGTGGCTGGTGACATCTTTGTAGTCATGATTTATGATGACACAAGAATGCCAGTGTGGCATTATAGCTCCATAACGTAAATTCCTTCTTTTTTCAAATCTAATTAATAAGTTTATGTCAATAGGAAAACAGGATGAGTTTTAAAGAGACAGGAGAGAAAGGAACAAAAGAAAAGAACAACGTGTGAACTGGGGGCATATACTGTCTCCAGTGAATACAAAAGGAAATATCTCTTCAGTCTGAAATTGTTGCCAATTATCCTGTCACTGATTCAAGCTTCCTTCCCTCCCTCCCTTGCATTCCCCCTCCTTCCCTCCGTCCCAGAAAAAGGCAATTTGGAAGATGGTAGGGAAATGATGTCACAATGCCTGCAAATTCCATTTCTACAACCCTGCAAATTTGGCTTTCGGGGGGGGAAAAATAAATAAACAAGGAATCCAAAATAGGTACAAAGTGAATGGCGCTTTGTGTCAAGCTGGCCTCTCAATAATTATTGATCGATTGATCCTAGTTGAATACAGGGGTGGGCTTCAAAAATTTCAACAACCGGTTCTCTGCCTGGTTGCTGGGTGGGCATGGCCATGGTGGGCATGGCCTAGTCAGCCTCCTGCACCCTGGCAGGAGGGGCTGGTTTTGCCCTCCCCAGGCTCCAGAGGCTTTTCCCAAGGCTCTGGGAGGGCAAAAATGGCCTTCCCGGCCTCTGGAGGTCAGAAACTGGCTCATTTCTAGCCTTCCAGAGCTTCTGGGAGGCCTGTTTTTCACCTTCCCATGGCTCCAGAGGCTATCCTTGAGTTCCAGAAGGGCGAAAATGGCCTCCATAGGTTCCAGTGGTAATGTCCAAGTAACATACTCACAGCAAACAAAACTCCAAGGCAGGTAGATTCCTCAAAGAATAGTTTTATTGGATATGCTACATTGGCACAGGCTGGTGAAAACTGACTCTGAAGGTTTCCATGGTTTTCACCTAATTAAAAGTAAAAGTTTGTTAATTTCTCCAAACAATCAGTCACATGGTCCAATCACGGCACTGTCTGGTTGCCTGGTGACATCACACCTTCCTCCGACCAAGTGTGAGAATGTCCTTGGTTCACAAGATAAAGTATTTTGTTTAAACCCCGGCTATCTCTAATCCCCCCTCATTTCCCTCAGCTCCAGTGTGGCAACACTGAAGCTCCAAGATGGCTCTGGTCAGGTCAGCTTCAAGGTCGTCAGGTAATAGCAAACTACACACCGTTCTCAAGTTGCAACCATTTGTTTAGTGGCCATTCAAAGCTCCAACGGCACTGAAAAAAGTGACTTATGACTGTTTTTTTACACTTATGACCATTGCAGCATCCCCACAGTCACATGATCAAAATTGGACTCTTGGCAACTGGCATGCATATATGATGGTTGCAATGTCCAAGGGTCATGTGATCTCCTTTGGCTACCTTCTGACAAGCAAAGTCAATGAAGAAGCCAGATTCACTTAAGAACCACATTATTAATTAGACAATTGCAGTGATTCACTTAACAACTGTGGCAAGAAAGGTCATAAAATGGGGCCAAACTCACTTAACAACTGTCTTGCTTAAGCTTTAAAAAAATATATGAAAACAGGCTGGATAAAAATCTGAAAATGGAGATAAACTTAGTGTTAAGAAGGACAAGCACTGAATAAATACAATACTGAACTGGATTTATTCTAGGAAAAAATACTAACACAAGTTCGCCCTGGATTACAATTCTTGACTTTGCTAGTAAATTGATCAGCCACTACTCTTCAGTTGTGCTTGAGATGGACTACTACAGCTTCCAGAAAGGGCATTAAAACATATTTGCCTTAAAATAAAATAGATGGGGTGAGAAGAACAGAGAGCTGCTAAAAGCTTCAGGCACGTATCATTTATCATAAATTGGCTAAAGAAAAGAAATCAAATAACTAAGGTGACCAACTTTTTAACAATGAAAAAGAGGACACAAATAAATTGAAGAAAAAAAACAAAGCCACTTACGTGCGGTGCACTCTCGCAAAACAATTCTCCTGTGTGGAGCACATGCGTCTCATCATTGCTTCTCACCACACTGTACCAAGCCTTGACGAATCGTCATGTTAAATAAAAATATATCACATCACACACACTGGATTGGCTTGGCATCGATCAAATATGGAGATTTACAGATTAGTCTTCAAATATCAAAAAGGAGGACATATAGGAGGCACTTTTCGAGAGAGGACAGAACTTACAAAAGAAGGACTATCCTCCCTAAGGGAGGACAATTGGTCACCTTAAAATAACAACACCATGCCTCAGTGGTCTTTTTAGGGAGAGGCTTGATGGGTCTATGAAACCCCCATTAAAAAAATAGCAGGCCTCTTGATCAGGTGTGTCAAACTCAAGACCCAGGGATGGTGGATCTGGCCTGTGGGGTACTTAGTTCTGGCCTGTAGGGTACTTCAATCTGGCCCATGGGGCCATCCTGGAAACAGTGAAAGATTGGCCTGTGCTGCTTCTGCCAGAAGAAAACAGGCTCCTGAGCTCCATTTTTGGCTGCCACGGCCTCCTGAAACCTTCTGCCAGTGAAAACGGAGCTCAAGAGGGCTCCTGAGCTCCATTTTCACTGGCAGAGGGTTGCAGCAGGCTGTGGAATCTGAAAATGGAGTTCAGGAGCCTGTTTTCGCTGGCAGAGCACTGAGGCTGCCACAGATGTCCCAACAGGAGTGATGTTGAGCTGGCCATGCCCACCCTGGCTACTGCCATCATGGCCCCCCGAGGTCAAAAATAACCCTGATGTGGTCCTCAATTAAATTGAGTTTGACACCCCTGCTCTAGGTCATTTGAAGTAAAATGATTCCCCTGGAAATCAAGCAGTGACCTGTTGTAAGAGGGCTGTGTGAATGCTGCTTGAATGTGCCTTTAATGCAACAAAGTCTATTTTTGTCATGGTTAGAGACCTCCCTGAGCTTTCATGTATTTCCCAGCACTTGTTATCGCCAGCCTGAACCATCTATCACACATCCTCTGATCTTGTAAAATTTGCCCTGAGAAGGTTACCTAATATGTCTTGCTGATGAAGAATGCTTGCCTTGCACTGTGTATATAAGGCCTATCTCACCGGCACGCTATCTGTACTGATTTATACCCTTCTACATGGTGTATTTCATATCTCCAGACATCCTGTGCTGACATTCTAACCATCACTGTTAGCAGATGGGCCTTGCTCTCCTGAAACCTTTGGAATGCTTGCCAGTGATGTCACACCTGTGACCACATACCCTCCCTTGCCTCTTCAGGAAAAGATCAAAAGTTTTTCAACGATGAGTGAGGGATGATGTCCTGGGCAGCATTTCAACACTTCTTCTTTTTTTTCCAAACTATTTGAACAAGAGGACAGTGTGCAAAATGGGGAAGGAATGCCTTATTGTGAAGCATGAATAAGCAAGTGAATGGTCACTGATTTCTGTTACACTGAAGTGAGAGAGAACCAAATCCAAGAGGCCTAAGACCAATCACTGTCCCTGGAGGTTCTCAATCACCCAGGTCATGGCTGTCCCAAAGGTGTTTTTCAAAAGGCAACTGGACTTTCTATTTTTTTCCCCCTCTTGAAGATGTTTGGCTTCTCATCCAAAAAGCTTCTTCAGTTCTTTAAGGCCAGGTCACATTGGCTGACGGACGCAAAATGTATATAAAAAGGACACAGCGGATGAGAAAATGTTCTATCCATTGTTATCCGCTCTCAAAAATGCCCCAAATTTGCATAAACAGAGCGGACAACAACGGAAAGGAGCGGACGGGGAAAGGACGTAGCGAGGATGTTAAACGGATGCTCCACGGAAGCCTAGCGGATGGAAGCAGATGACACATCCGCAGGGCTTCCGGGGGAGCACAGCGAAGCGGACGCGCAGTGGAAGGAGCAGATGCAGAGTGGATGCCTAGCGGATGACACGGATGCCTAGCGGATGCCTAGCGGATGCAAAGCATTCACTGCGCATGCGGAGAGGATGCATTGCGTTAGCCCCGTGGATATAAAAGGAGGCAGCTTGCAAGCAGGTCACCATTCAGAGGAAAGACCTGCTGCCAGACACATCTCCAGCCAACAACCATGGGGAAGAAGAGGAAGCCTATGCCTACTCCTGCCAGCCCTGGCAAGAAGGACAGGGCCACCATCCCACCCGCTGGCGCTGACTCTGCTTCTGCTGGGGCTCCTGCTGCTGGTGCTGACTCTGCTGGTGCTGGTGCTTCTGCTGGTGCTTACTCTGCTGGTGTTGCTCCTGGTGCTGGTGCTTCTGCTGGTGCTTACTCTGCTGATGCTGCTCCTGGTGCTGGTGCTTCTGCTGGTGCTTACTCTGCTGGTGCTGCTCCTGGTCCTGCTGGTGCTGCTGGTCCTGCCGGTGCTCCTGGTGCTGCTGGTCCTGCCGGTGCTGCTGGTGCTGCTGTTGTTGTTGCTTCTGCTGCTGCTGCTGCTGGTGGTGGTGTGGTGGATCAGTCCCTAGAACCTCAAAGCCCTACTGATGAGGGCCCAGAAGGCCCTGCCAGAGGGAGGAAGAGGCAATCGCGCGATAGGGAGAGGAGACAGTACTCCATTGAAGAGGAACATGAGGATGAGGTGCTCGAATGGCTGAGGGAGAATGAGTATTTCTGGCGGAAGAGACACAGGCTCTATCGAGACACCAAGTGGAAGCAGGCGGCTTGGAGAGAAAAGGCAGAGAGCCTGGACTACACTTCGGATGTCCTCCTGGGGTGGTGGAAACACATGCACACCTGGTATTACGGGAAGCTGCACCTGAAGAAGTCTGGCCAGGCCACGGTCAAGCTCACTGAACAGGAGACCTACGTGATGGCCAAGTGCAGCTTCTTGGAGGGTGAGGTCTGCCACCGAGGAACAGCCCCTCTGTCAACCCTCTCTCTCAGGCAGCCCACAGAAAGCCAGTCCTCTTCTGGCCAAGAGTCAGCTCCTGTGTCGAGGCAGGTATATGCGGAGTGCCCCCCGATGGAGACCCCCCTGACAGCTACACTCCCCATGGCGGACCGCGTGGAGGACCCCCTGACGCAGTTGGAGCAAGAGGAGGCCACTGCCACCAGAGACCAACCCACACCCACACCCAGCTCCACCTCCACAGAAAGCAGGCAGAGAGGCAGACCGGAGGGACAGAGCCACACTGTCCTGCTGGAGATCAGGGACACCATCAAAAGCAGTGTAGATCTCCTCTCTCAGCTGGTACACTCTGACATACCATCCTCTAACAGAAAGCCCTTCCTCACCTACATCAACCAGACCCTCATGGACATGTCCAAATCCCAGTACCAGGTGATGAAGGAGAGAATCACAGCTGTTCTGCACCACCCTCCAGGCCCAGCTGAACCTGCTCCAACCCAGTCCAGGTCTGCTCCTCCACCCCAGGTGATGTCACAGCCCTTCCAAGGCTTTCAACAGCCCCTTACCTCCCAAGGCTACGGCTACCAGGAGTTCCAGCAGCACAGGCAGCCGTTCCCAGTCCAAGCACAGGTTCATCGCACGCCACAGATGCCACTGATGCCACCGATGCCACCGATGCCACCGATGCCACCGATGCCACTGATGCTACCGATGCCACCGACGCCACCGATGCCACCGATGCCACCAACACCACAGATGCCACCGACGCCTCACCTCGCTCACCTGCAGACCAGACAGCCCCACTACACTCCTCCTTCCTCCGCCCCACAGCCAAGCCCGGCCTCAGAACATCTGTCATTGGTCTTGGGACTGACACCCCATGTCATGGAGGAAGGGGCTTTCAACATCACAGGACTGAGCCAGCTCTCTGAGAGCTTCCTCTACACACCATCCCTTGTTGTCCTCTCGGGGTCAGGCACCCCAATGGCACCTCAGAGCAGTACTCCAGCCACTACCACCTCCACAGCACCTGGACCCTTCACCCCTAATGCAATGTATCTTCCCCGCATGCGCAATTAATGCTCGGCATCCGCTAGGCTTCTGCTGTGCATCCACTCGGCTTTCGCTGTGCATCTGCTTCATCCGTTCGGCGTCCGCTCTGCATCCACTGTATCCATTCCGCGTCCACTTTGCTGAGGCCCCCCGGAAGCCTAGCGGATGTGCCATCCGCTCCCATCCGCTTCCATCCGCTGGGCTTCCGTTCCGCATCTGCTTTCCATCCGCCCTGTGTCCTCCACCTGTCCGTGTTATCCGCTCCGGTTATGCAAATTTTTGCCCCTTCTGAGAGCGGATAACAACGGAGGTAACATTTTTCTCATCCGTTGTTAACGTTTTGCATCCATTGGGCAGTGTGGCAGGGCCTTTCAAGAAAGAGGGGCAGGACTGGAAAGTGTAGATACAAATACATAAACTATTTATTTCAGTTTAATGTTAATATAAATCAATGGTTGTATTCCCATGAGCTTTTCAAGGTGAAGGTTAAGGTTCCCCTCGCACATAAGTGCTCATCGTTTCCAGCTCTAGGGGGCAGTGCTTATCTCCGTTACAAAGCCAAAAAGCCAGAGCTGTCCGAAGACGACTCTGTGGTCACGTGGCTGACATGACTAAATGCCGAAGGTGCACGGAACGCTGTTACCTTCCTATCAAACTGATTCCTATTTTTCTACTTGCATTTTTACATGCTTTCGAACTGCTCGGTTGGCAGAAGCTGGGACAAGTAACAGGAGCTCGCTCCATGAAGCCGTGCTAGGGATTCGAACTGCCGAACTGCTGACCTTTCTGATCGACAAGCTCAGCGTCTTAGCCACTGAGCCACTGTGTCCCTAGTGAGCTTTTAGGAAATGATAAATGTGAGAGAGATGAGCAGTTCCAAAATGTGATAAATAAAAATAAATAAATGCTATAACATTTTACTTCAAGATTGATTTATGTATTTAAGCTATTTCAAGTATCTTTGTGGCCAGTTAATTTAGAATTTGCTGGTTGGATGTCAAAGAGGGTGCATGCCAGACAAGATGCCAGGATAATTATAATTAATAATAAAATCTCATTAATGAAAATCCAGTGGTTATAACATCAGTGATTCCTTCCCCAGCTCCTCCAGTGAGCCAAAACAATAGAAAGGAAGTTGCTTGGAAATGATTTACAATGGGGTTGCTTTCATTGGGCATGTTTTATAGCCTTTCAACCTCTCTTCTCACCATGGTGTTTCTCAATTTAGGCATCAGCAAGGGAAGTTACAAAGAGGATTAGCTGCATTCCTAAAACCTAGGCAATGGGTCTCTAGCTAAGTCAAAAATGGGGAGTAATTATCTAAGTGGGGTTAGACTAGGATGTTTATTATATCATAACTTGAAAAAGTAAACAGGAAGAGCTTCTATGTGTATGCAGCTTCTCTTTCAGATGTTAACTGAAAATTCAGGTTAATCACAGGACAACATTGATATATTATTAACGTTTTAATGGATAGAAGGAACACCTTTCTTTCTTGTAAGTGTGGCTGCTGCACAATTGACTTTCACTCTTGTTACTGGATTTGTTTCTTTATCAGGTTCAGTGCAATATGGGCACATTTCTAAACTTTTTATGTGACTCTACTATCATGGCATATGTTTTGTCCTTTCTAAAATTATAATTCTATTTTATATAAGACATATTTAGAATTATAATTTGGACCTTATTCACAGGGCAAACATAAAACTCTCAATAATTCCAGTTTGAACTCTTAATTGTTTTTATTTTGTGGGGAAATAGTTTGCTAATTAGGCTATTAATACTTTAGGTTAACGTATTGCTAATCAATTGTTTAAATCATTTGAGTTATTACAAGTAGAATTTAAACTGCAGGTTGTCAGTTTATACAGTTGTAACCATTGAATAAGTTCACAATTTCATCTAGTTGTGTCATTCCTTTATTTTTTCATCAAATGTATAATACTGCCAAATCTTGAAAAGCCATTATACTAAAATACAACATGTTCTGCAAAAAATAACACAATGCAATGCACAACAATAGTATCCACTAATGTAATAATTGATAATATATAAACAACATCCAAGTAAAGATAGCAAATTGTCCTTCTCAAAAGACCTTCTAAAAAGTTTGATCTCCAGAAGACCACCATAAAAGGGTCCAGTCTGAATTTCTAGAGATATTTCCCAACCATAGCAATTTTATGATGTGTAGACTGCAAATTTCAAAATTCCCCAGCCAGCATGTTGTAGAGGTTGAGAAAGATTGCTGTAGAGTAAAGCTGTTTTATAATGTATGCTTTCAGACTTCAGTCTCCCCTTCACTCATGGAAGCTGAATACCACCAGCAATCTTTCAACCAGACTATCTCCTTGGATGGGTAAAATCAGTTTGGAGTAGGTAGTCCAACAAGCCCGATGGTGCTAAGTGAGAAGTAGCATCTAAAATGCCTGAATTTCTATAGTGCACAACAAATTCACACAATACTTGGATCAACCAGAAGTAAGATTCATTAACAGTTTTTGCAAAAACTGATGGAAATTCAACTTAGCATAGCAACAAAAGTCCACACCCAGGCCATGTCACACTGCCCAACGGATGCAAAAAGGACACAACGGACGAGCAAAATGTTCCATCCGTTGTTATCCGCTCTCAAAAGGGGCAAAAATTTGCATAAGCAGAGCAGATAACATGGAAAGGAACGGACGTGGGGAGGATGCAGAGCGGATGTATAGAGGATGCAGAGCGGATGTATAGAGGATGCAGAGCGGATGTATAGAGGATGCAGAGCGGATGTATAGAGGATGTGTAGAGGATGCGTAGAGGATGTGTAGAGGATGCAGAGCAGATGCAGAGCGGATGCAGAGCGGATGAGCTGCATCTGCTTTCATCCTTTCTCCATCCATGCTACTACGTCCGTTCTGCTTCCTCCTTGCGTCCGTTTACTGCTGGAATGGATTTTAGTTGTGCGGATGCACAGCGGATGCCTGGTGGATATAGCAGATGCGTAATGGATGCAGAACGGATGTCCCCTGTATGCCTAGAGGATGCAGAATGTATGCATTGGATACATTTTCCGCTCAAAAGTTTGGGGCAGCTCAAAACTTTCTGAGCAGATGAAACGTCAATAAACGGATGCTGGACGGATAGAGAGGAAGCCAAACGGAGGCAGTGAGTACATCGCGTTAACCAACGGATGGCAAGCTTTTTTGTCCGTTTTACATCCTCTTTGCATCCGTTGGTGCAGTGTGACATGGACTTTACAGATCTCAGCATATTTTATGGATTCCTATCACTGCCTGCTTCTCCCTCCTACCCAGGCCCAGTTGATAGGCCTGGTTCAGCCACATGCTTTCCAACCACTTGTAATCTCCTATTCTACCTTTAAAATTAGTACAAGCTACATGCTAATCTACATAATGACAAATTACAACTTGTTATATTGTATCCCATATTTACTTATTACCTTGCTCAAACTTTCCTAACTCTGTATGTTTTTATTCTGATAATAATAACTTTAAAATATTCCCTTCACCATCAACACTGAAATATAGCTTTGCTGATTTTATAGGGGCAATAATAAGCTATTAACTAGTATTGTTAAGGTATATATTAGTCATTAGTGAGAACACTAGAATGAAGAATTGAAGCAGCCAATTTTAATAAATCACATTAAATATTTTAAAAGGATTATGTATGACTTTGTTCTCTTCTCAGATAATATTTTAAAAGGACTACTATTAACATCTTTTTTTCTAGAAATGTAAAGTTGTGTGTTTAAGAACTGCTTATGAACTGCTTCCTTATCAACAGAATAGAAATATTGATCAATATTGTCCTATATGGTCAAGTGCAATGCTGCGTTTCATGCTTCCATTAGCAACATAAGTAAAATGTTCAGAGAATGGATCTATCACTTGGAATGCTTTTAAAAAAAGTCAAGATTGTGAATGTGATGTGTTGATCAAAGCTCGGTCTGTTTTTTATGTATGCAAACAATCCTGCTTGTAACAGTCACAATATATAAATACAACCTTTTAGTTTAGCCCAAAAAATTATGTCATAAGAATGTCTATAGTAGTGTTTAAGAGTGTCAGCCATTAATGCAGGCAGGCAGACTTTACTTTCCCATAGCAAAGGTTAGGATGCTATAAATTTTTTTGTACAAAATGCTTCATAATTCCAGAGGAAATATATAATTATGTACAGTATACCTTTATGTAATCCAAAGTATCTCTAGTTGGCAATTTTCTGACATTCAGAGGAAAAGAGAAGAAAAATCCAAATATTAATTCCTTGGAAATCCAGTGAGAAATAATGATAAGCATTAGAAAAATTATAACTAGCAGATGAAGTAGAACCAAAAGAATGAATCAATGAATGTGGTTATACTATTGTCATATTACTCTGGAGGAACGGAAAGTCAAATTTCTTTTTAAAAAATTTCTCCTCTTGTGAACTTTTCCCACCAAAAGGTGTAATAAATCTGAAAACTTGAAATAAGTGAAAGCCTCATCAAAACTATATACATATATATCTAACATGCAAGTTTTATAAATTGAGATGTTGGTAGAGAATGGTTCTGCATAAATACAGATAAATTCTAAAGTATGCAAAGACAGAACACTATAGAAAACAACTGTCTGTTTCTTCCTCCCAAGTAGAGCCTTTGTAACTATGGTCACATTATCCATATAGGCACAATGCATCACGAAATCTAGTTTGGTGTCGTGGTTAAAGCACTGGGCTAGAAACCAGGAGACTACCTAAGGCATGAAGCTAACTAGATGACATTGGGCCACTATCTGTCTCTTAACCCCAGGAAGAAGATGATATCAAACCTTTTCCAAAAATCTTGTCAAGAAAGTTGGAGGGAGTTGTCTGAGCAGTTTCTCAAAAATCAAGACTGTTTTAAAGGCATGTATCTAATAATAATCTGCTCCACTCCTAATCTAATCTAATCTAATCTAATCTAATCTAATCTAATCAAACCAAACCATCCTCTATCTGTATCTTTGAAGTATAAAGTTAAAAATATGGGGAAGTGGTATCTCTACATGAGACCAGTCTGAGATTATATATTTTAATATGGAACACTCACTTCAAAAAGGCAAGCCTAGGAAATCCCAAATCTGCAAACTGAAAAAACTCATCCTATAAGAAGATACTTAACCCCTCCATACATCACTTTCATTATTTGCAAGAAACAGTTCAGCCATGTTCATATAATCCCAGTGAGGGAGTTGAGATTGTCTCAAAGGATACCTTGTACTTCCTTTATGAAAGTAATGTGATCACCACAAATCGCTGCAAAACAAGCTATGGAATTTCACATGTATAATAATAGAGTTCCAACTTCACCAGTATGATTTTTTTTTTACTGGTGTGAAATTAAATAGAATGTAGGAAGAAAACTGCTTCTAATAATGTTTCTTACAATAGTCACTGTCTGTCTTGCCAACAAATAGATGATAATGTGCAAACACACCTTTTCAAGGTTATCCAACAACATTTAAAGATTTAATGAGGAAGCCACAAAACATGTATGGCCTCTCCTGAAATATTAATACATCACCATCAATGTTTTATCACTTCGCTATCAGATATCAACCTTTACCAACTTCAATAATTTTAAAGCAGTTCATGAAAAATATATATGTTTACCTAGACATGTTCCAGCAATTTCCATCTCCCACTCAATGGTAATTAATATCAATTATCCTGGGCAAATAAAATGTACCTTGAAGATTCTGAATACTCCTGAAATCCCATGTTGGAAAGACACCAAGATAAATGTTGTTTAGGGTGTGAAAGTCAAATATCATAAAATTAAATGGGCTCAGGATAGTGGAGAAACACGTTAGACACCATACTCTTGAGAAAAGATATCTGGATTCTATAAATGGAGCATAATAACTGTTCTGTCTTTGTATTAGGAGGAAAAGAAATCTGGAATAGCCTTTAGGTTCAGTTCTCTTTACAGAGACAGCAAGAGGAGGTCTTTAGCAGTGAACTATGTCTGAACTTCAAGTTTGAACAAGACTTTTGATGAGTTGGCGCTTCTTTGGACCAACCAGGGGATTCTGAACTGCTATCAGCTTGTAGCTTTGACACAATTTATGTGACAGAGGGAGGAAAGGAGGGAAAAACAAATGCTTATTGTTAATTGAGACCTATAAATGTCAATCTTATTCCCCATCAATCTTATTTGAAATTGCATATTTTGGAATGGAGCTGTCTCCTGATTGAGAGAGCTGACTTCTTGTCGCAGATTTCGTAATTATTATTTTCTCTTATAAATGAATCTACATCTTCAAATCTGGGATTCTTTTTATTTTTGAAACTTTGCCTTGATCGAAGAGAAGTATTTGGGCCAAATTAGATCCAGCATTAAATAGTTTAGTCCTTCCCTCCTCTTGTGTAATGCTCACCAAGAATATGGATCTTATCTCTCTTTCACTTTCTTCACTGGTATAAATCACAGACCTCAGAATTTCATTCTTCTGCTTAAGTTTGGCTGAATACAAACTCATTACTCCATATGCAGTGAAATGCAATGGAGCAGTTCTTAGAAAATGAAATGAACTGGGCCATTACAACCAGCACAGATAGGAAAGGATGGGATATGAATGTTGGGTGGGACTTTTGGGTGGGAAAGTTGAAGAGTTTCTGTAAGGGGAAACCAGTAAAGTTTGAAGAAGGGTGGATAATGTTAGGGCCAATGATTTAACTATATTTTAACATTCCCCACCTTCTGAATTGGTATTCACCTTGGAATTTTATGGTCATGTTTCCCATGTGGGTTTTTTTTGTGTGTGTGGGGGTGTTGTTTGTTTTGACTGATGAATCTGTGATGCATATTGAACAGCAGATATACAACTTCATGGAGCACAATCAATTTTAACCCCCCCCCCCCGTCTTTAAATCTCCTTCTTATCTCTTAATCATAATTTTCTATTCAGTATCAATCTTATTTGCCTCCAGGCAGTGATAGGAAAAACAAAACATGTATGTCCCTTCTATTTCATCTTGAACTTTTACAAAACTTTCCTCAACCTGGCTTCTACAGTGGGTTGTACAGAGGATTCCCATTGGGGATTGTAGTTAACTTGGGTGATACTGCAAATCATAGTTAACATACTTAACTTGATTGATACTGCAAATCTTGATCTTACACCAAGCAGATAGGCATGTGGATTGTTAATGTTACATTATTTATGGTTCTTAAAACTGGATCAAATTGTTTTATTGGCCATTCTGGTAGGTTTCTTTGGCTGTGCTAGGTTGGTGACTGTTAAATTAGTTGGTGTTCTGACCCAGCTTCCCAAATACGACAAACACTCTGACATGAATTCAAAAGATTCCTTTATTAGGCATGCCAGCATTCCTGGCAAAAAGTTTCTTTCACAGCTAGCAAGAAGATGACTGGAAGATAAATACTGTAGTTGTCTGCCACACCTATTCATCTCTGCCCCCTGATTTTTATCCCCAGACCTAGGGTGAGGCCTTGCCAGGAGAGGTGGCTCTTCCTTCCCAAGGATTGGCTTTCTATTGCTCTCCTCTTCTCTGCCTATTGCACAACTGCACGTCAGGCACTGGGCCCAGCTATTCCTCCTCTTCTTCAGACCTGGAGGCCGTTGACTCTCCATCTGAAGGCTGATGGATGGCCCAAGCTCCCTCCCTCCCCCCTCTCTCTGTCAGCTCCATTCCCCTCCCCCCTCAGAGCTCTCAGGTTGCCTTGACTCACATGCCTTCTCCTCTGATTTGACTGCTTGGAGGGGCTGGCAGCCAACAGGCTACAACAATTGGTTTTAATTACATTGTTATGCTAGTGTAGTTTGGTTGTTTAAAATTTTGGCATTACTGCTTGTCTAGGACATATTAATGTTCCTTTGCCTTTATAAAAGTATTATTATTATTATTATTATGGTTAATCACAAAGTCAACCAGATATTTAGACTATATTTAACATTTTTATTTCCCTAGTGAGATTTTTCCCAAATATTTGGGACAGCCAGCTGTTGTTGTCTAATAGTGTTAAAGATATCATCACAAAATGTAAGCTATTCCAAGTACAGCTGCCTTTGGCAATTAACTGAGAATGATTTTGTCAATGGTGATAGCATTCAAGTGGTGCTACAGGTGTGTTAGAATTATACCCAAGGTACCTTTTACTATTGGTACTATCTTTCTTTTGCCACAGTTGTTCTATTTGCTGGTCTTTGCATTTTGTTATTCTCTCCAGTTCTTTCTCTTCTCTTCTGCTGTCTCCAGGCACTGCCACATCCACTATCCAAACTTTTTTGTCAGTCTTATTGACAATTGTTAACTCTGGTGTGTTATGTGGCAGATGCCTGTCTGTTTTAATACTAAATTCCCAGAGTATTTTACACATCTTCATTTTCTATTACCATTGTCTATTTTGTAGTTCCATCAGTTCTTGTTTACAGGTAAATGGTAATTCTTGCAGATCTTCCAATGTGCCATTGTTGCTACTTGGTCATGGCTTTATTTGTAGTCAGTCTATGTGATCTTCTTGCAGCAGATTACTAGGTAGTCCATTATTATTACTATTATTATTGATTCTGCAATAATTAGAGAAAAAATAAAGTAGGATTCTTATCAACTGACTTGCTCCTCTATCACAAGGGAAAGGAGGGAGAGACTACTTCTCAATTTCTACCATAGATAAAGAGTTTCTGATAATGCATTCCAATAAAATGAAAATGTTATTGGTTAAAATTTGGTGAAAATTATATTTGGCTTCGCTGTCCTCTGCTATTCTTGCCTGGGGCCTCAACGGAAACTAGCCAATTCACTCCTGATATGTTATATCCATGCTATTATAGTCTAGCAGATCTCCTGGGCAGAAGGCAATCTAACTATACTTCTTTAGTTGTGATTTTACACTGGGAACCTCACCAGCCTCTACTGGGAATTAGGTGAAGATGCTAAATCCATTTTCATTTGTAACTATGTAAAATTGGAAGTTTGTTCCCAGGAGAAATGATGTAGATGGTTTAACCCTTGTAGCAATACATAAATCTGTCCAAATCGCCTTAAGATCTGTCATTTCTAGTTTTTATGATCCTTTTATAAAGATCATTTATTGGACCTCATTATATCTGTGAATGGTAATTATTTGTGTTACAAAGGGTGCCTTTATTTGGGGGAGAGTAAGCAAAATACGTCTAAATAAGTTATTAGCTCATTTGCATGCAGCTATTTCCCCTTTTTTTGTAAGGGGTTAATACTGAATATGATAACACACCACTAATTAACCTCTCACTTTAACTTGATCAGCAAAGTTCTGTAGAGAAAGAATCAAGCAATTTGCTATCACAGGAGCTTGCTTAAAAACTGTAGGACAAAAGAACCTGTTAAAAATGCTGAAATTTGCTTTCCAATTTCACCTGCCTGCCCATTCACTATGAAGCTCGGTGGAGTTTTCCGTTGGAATTTTTCTGAAGCATAGAAGTCAGGCAGGCTGAAGATCTCTGGAAGAAGGTTCTTCAGTGAAAGAGGGGATCCCTTCCTGCCACTCTTTCACCAAAATAAACATACACTCAAACACCCCTTGACTTCTTTATAACTAAGACAAATTCAAGAAGTCTGCAATTCAAGTTACTCAACCATGAGACTTTCATTTCTTTTTCTTTCTCTTTTGGGACCCTTTCTCCCATTAAAATATAGTTCCTGGAATTTTGAGAGTGGTAAGTCCAACTCAGAGACTACCCTGAATTTGGAAAAGGCTGAGATAGATGTTATTAACTATAGGCAGAGATAAATCTTTTAAGTGAAAAAATATGTTCATTTCTCTACCAGTTAAGCTCCCTAAGCAGGGTGCCACATGGGAGGAAAATCATTACAGAAAAAAAAATCATTCTGTTTCTGGGAAAGGTGGAAACGATTTGGAAGCTGGTCTTTTCATGCTCACCAGGTTGGTTCTGGAGACCGAATTTTGGAAAGGTAACAATTTGAAAGTCAACAAGCATCAGTTCTAGCCAGTGGGAACTCCTAAAATGCTTTGCTGAAGAGTAGAAGGCCTTCCTGAACCACAGTTATTGCAGGGAATGTAGAAAGTAGGACATACTTTGTTTCCTCCAAAATAACACCTATCTCAAAAATAATCCCTAGCTTGATTTTTGCATGTGCCCAAAATAAGCCCTAGTTAAGACTCTGCCCACTCAGTTGCACCTGGTTGCATGAGGTGAGGCAAAGTGCATGGGTAAAAACCAAGCTGGGGGGGATGGGGGGTGGATCTGCCCCACACTCATTTACCTTAGGACAGTTGCAGCCATGCCTCTGACACCTTGCCTCACGTTGCTTCTTCTGTGGCCACTTGCCTCTGCTTTCCAAAGGCCTCTGATGGCAAAATAGAGACTAGGAGGTGCTGTATCCATCAATCCAGAGTTTGTTTCTTGGCTGCAGATGCCTTTCCTGAAGCCACACAGGCTCCTTTGGTGCCATCGCTGTGAGGTGAAACAATGGAAGACATCCCCCCCCCCCCCAAATAAGACCTAATATCTCTTTTGTAGGCAAAAAAAAAGTAATAGTCAAGACTTACATTTTTGCTTCCATCTAGTGGTAATTTGAAATTTTACAGCCCAAATCAAGTAGCCATCCAATTTTTGGATGGCCAAAATCCATCTCTCCCTAAAGTCCTTAATGTTCCTTTCCATATAGTTCAAGGAGGCCCATAACTCTATTTTGCCAAACAGTGCAAAATTCTTGGAATAGTTGCTAACAAGTGTTGTTGCTTTGAAAGATAAGCATTGGACATTGGACATATTAAGTATGAGGAAGCAGAATCCCACTGTATTATCTAAATAAAAGTGGATTCCATTGAAGCAAAGGATAAGGAAAATGTTTGCACTGTGTGTTTAATGCTAGATAGTTTTTAAACCTAGACTTGTTTCTCCTCCATCAGTAATACTACTATCCCAGGCATTTCTTCCTTATAACTCAGGGTTGTCAAACTCAATTTCATTGAGGGCCACATCAGCTTGTGTTTGATCTTGGAGGACGGGGTGGGCATGACCAGGGTGGGTATGGCCAGCTCAACGTCACTCGTGTTGAGGGTTCCTGTGGTGACTTAAGCACTCTGCCAGCAAAAACGGTCTCCCAAACTCCGTTTTCAGCTGTGATGGCCTCCTGCAACTCTCTGCCAGCAAAAACAGAGCTCAGGAGGAGCACACAGCCCTCCCGAGCTCCGTTTTCTCTGGCAGAGACACTGCAGGCTGGTCCTATGCTGTCTCCAGAGCGGTCCCTGGGCCTTGAGTTTTACACCCCTGCTATAACTCATGAACATTTGCAGTGGCTCTTATATCCAGTCTGTACAAGCTAATCATGTAAACTCAAGAAACATGTTTAAAGTCCTTGAACTAACATTGCAAATGAGTTTTGTAAGCAACAATCATGATCACTGACCATTAACAATCAGTCAAGTATAGGAAAATGGGACTTCAAGCACAAGCGAATTGCATGCCTATTTGCTGTCACTAAGGGAAAAAAAATAGACAATACACCTTGATGTAAAGGCAGCAATGCAAAAATCTATCCCAAAATGAATCTGCAATGTTGATTAATTAGGACATGGAATATTTTCCTACCATTACTCGGAAGTTGTAAGTGAGATTCCAAAGAACTAAATAAAAACCTCTAATTCAGGGGTATCCAACCTTGGCAAGTTTAAGACTTGTGGATTTCAACTCCCAGAATTTATCAGCTAGCATAGCTGGGGAATTCTGGGAGTTGAAGTCCATAAGTCTTAAACTTGCCAAGGTTAGATAACCCTGATCTAACTCAAAGTACGGATTCCCCACACCAGGTAATTTTAAAAGTA
The DNA here is from genome assembly GCA_015471245.1 of Laticauda colubrina. Classification (NCBI taxonomy): domain Eukaryota; kingdom Metazoa; phylum Chordata; class Lepidosauria; order Squamata; family Elapidae; genus Laticauda; species Laticauda colubrina. Next base: position 19,720,599 of record BLBF01000016.1, read on the forward strand.
AATATAAACGTATATGAGTAGTTGCATGTTCTTTTTTCACACCTTTTTTCATATCCTTCAGAAATTGAATGCAATAAAAGCCAAAAATTGCACCTCTCCCTGTATTGTTTTCCTTCCATTTCATAGACAGTTATATAACTATTTAGCAAAGTGATCTATAAATAAAACACATTGCAAAAATGGCTGAAGGGCATCTAACATACAGATTACTGCCGTCTGTAATGATGTATTTTCTAAAACCTTTGAGAGATAAGAGAGTATTTAGGGAATTTTCTCAAGTCATTTTATACCATGAGTTTTCTAGTAATCACTATTACGGATTTTATTAGTTAGGTGTTCAGATTTACATATCATTTCTGTATTGTCTGCCCTCAGCCAATAACACCCTCTCTCTCTCTCTCTCTCTCTCCCTCTCTCTCTCCCCCCCCCTCTCTCTCTCAGATTGTTTGCACAGTTTGGCATCCAAAAGATACAGTAGTCCTTGACTTATGACCATAGTTGAGCCCAACATTGATGTTGCTAAATGAGACAATTGTTAAGTGAACTTTGCCCCAATTTAACAATCTTTCTTGCCACATTTGTTAAGTGAATCCCTGCAGGTCTTGAGGTTGTAATCCAGTTGTTAAGTGAATCTGGCTCCCCCATTTTGGTTGTCTTTGCTTGTCAGAAGGTCACAAAAGAGGATCCCATTACCCACGGACACGGCATAAATATGAGCCAGTTGCCAAGAGTCTGAATCTTGATCACATGAACATGGAGATTCTGCAGAGGTTGTAAGTGTGAAAAATGGTCAAAATTCACTTCTTTTTCAGGGCTGTTGCAACTTTGAACAGTCACTCAACAAACTGTTGCAAGTCAAGGACTACCTGTATCAGTTCATAATATAAGTAGCAATAGAAGTAACATCTTAAGTACTTCGGAAAAAATATCAGCTCTGCTTCTCCCTTAAGTTGCCTGGAACAAGAAGGGTTAAGATGAGCCTATAGTCTTTTCTTGTTACTTTGTCAGTGATCTAATGGCCATCGATAATAGTTGAATAAGAATTGATGGAGAGATAGATTTAATTAACCCTGGTGTCAGCAGCCAGCATTGCTGCCTGTTTGTGTGTTAATGGAACAATGTGGGGAAAAGTCCTCTTGAGCTTTGCATGGCTCAGCTGGAGGCGAAATAAAACAGTTCTATTCATCGGCAGTGCCTCCCCAATTCACCCGGGTACTGCTGTGTACAAACTGTCAAACCTTCAAGACACCCCCCCTCCCCTCACCCTGGAGTACAAAGCAATCACCTAACCGCTTGCAATCATATGCCCGTGCTTTGCGCCATCTGCAAATGTGGGCAAAAGAGGAGGGGATAGCAGGAAAAATCTTTGGGTGCCCCAGAGGCAAGTATTATCTAAACAACAGGAGAAATCAAAGCAGCTGTCATTATGTATGGAAGTATCCCACAAAATGGTGGGCTAGAATCAAACTGAAGAAACTTGGAGAGGATTGTAATATCGTCCGTGCGCCTCTCATGGAGACTATTGCCCTGTTTAAAATGCAGGAAGGAAATAGGAGTCATTTTTCCAAGATGGGAGGTCTGGGTAGAGAGATCTTTCCATGGGAGACTGTGGTCAAAGAATCCATCTGTTCGAAATCTCAGCTATGGAAAACAAGACTGCTCTGTGTTGTTTCGGCTTGACAATGGGCTTGGATAGCATTTCCAGAATGAAAACAATCTTCATTTTTTTTCTTGGACATATTTTAATCAAGATACAAAGTGCGCATAGTTTGCCCTTGATATTCAGAACAACAAAATAAGTTGGAAGGAACCTTGGAAGTGTAATCCACACACCCTTTCCCACTCAAGCAAGACACCTTCTACCGTTTCAGACAAGTGGCTGTCTAGTCTCTCCTCAAAAACCTTCAGTGATGGAACACCCACAATGGAAGCAGCCATTTCACTGGTTAACTTTTCTCACTGTTAGTAATTTATCCTTAGTTCTAGGCTGCTTATCTCCTTGCTTAATTTCCATCCGTTGTTTCTTTTGGTGGTTTAGACAAAAGGTTGACCCAGGGGTGGGATTCTACCAGTTTGGATCAGTTCTATAGAACCGGATGTTACGATTCTGCACAGTTCGGAAAACCAGCAAATCACACCACTGGCTGGCCCCTACCCTCCCACCCACCCCACCCAGGAAGTTTCCCTGAGGCCCAGTCAGGGCTGGTATTCAGGGGGTTGGAAGAAGGAGAAGTGGCCTGAGAGCAGAGTTGAACCTTCCTTAGGATTGAAGCTTCTATTTTTCAGTGCAGACTCAGGCAGCAGATTGCAGAAAAGTAGATCTGGGAGTGAAGCTGTGATTCTGCAAGCAGCTCAATCTGCCTGCCTGTTTTGCCTGATTTTGGGTAAAAGTTGCTCTTTTTTTCAAATAAAAAATTCAACCTTTACATATATATTTACAATATTTATATACAATCCATGCCCAGCCAGTCACATGACCACCAAGCCACACCCACAAATTAGGCCATGCCCACAGAACCAGTTATTAAGAAATTTGAATCCCACCCCTGGGTTGACCCCCTTCTTCTTTGTGGTAGCCCCTCAAATATTGGAGCACCACTGTCATGTCACTCCTACTTCTTCTCATCATTTGGACTAGCCAGACCCAATTGCTGCAACTGTTCTTCATACATGTTTTAGCCTTCCTCTTTGTTGCTCTTCTCTGCACTCTTGCCAGAATCTCAACATCATTTTTTATAATGTGGTGCAGTGGTTGGGTTCCAAACTTTTTTCCAACTGATTCTGAGAGTGTTCAAAATGTTCAAAAATATCCTTTGTTAGGGATAACATTGTTTACCCTAACTGGTTTAGGTGAAATAATAACTATGAATCATAGTTATGTATGTTAAAGTGTCTGTAGCTTTAACTGTGGAAAAGTAATTAAGGGAGTGGTTATGAAAACAATATAAAAGTAGCAAGTCTACAGCTTGCTCACTCTGGCTGGCTTTGATGATCCCTGATTACTGCTTGGAATCAAGACTGCATTGTTCGAACGGGAGAGAGAACAAAGGACTGATTTGTAAGTGAACTGACAGGATATTCTACATGGACTTTGCTAACTGAATATCCCTGAATGGACTGACTACATGATAAATGACTATTGGACTGATATTTGACTATGCCATGAACTTATAATGGAATAAACTATATTCTTGATAGCACAAGCGTATCTGTTATTTTTACTGTATGTTAATAAACATACAAGCTTAGCTCACTCATTTATCTGTGTGCCTATCTGACTAACGCTGCACATTCTGTTTAGCTTGTCTACCTAACCCTGGTTGGGGAACCCAGGCTTAACATCCTTCAATATGTCCACTATTAAAATCTTTTGCTCCATCCTGTGCAAAATATTTTACTCCATTCTGATTTAATAAGTCAAATTTGGAGGGTCTCCATCCTGAATTGTAATCTTCAATTCTTTCTGATTCTCCCTAGTGTTCAAGCTTCAAAAGTCCCACCTATCATTTTGTAAAAAACAAAGCATTTTCCCATGGAAAGGATTCTTATCAATTGCAAAATCTCATTTCAAATCCATCTGTTATTTCATTTATAACGTTCTAAAATCAAACTTTTGATCACCCCTTTGCTCTTTACTCCAGAAAAAAAGTCCTTAAACATGCTTTTAAAACTTTCACTAGGCATCGAAGGAACCGTACCTGGTGCTGTAAACACGTTGGTCTAAAAGTAGCTGCAAAACAGATAACAAGTAATTTTAAAAGTCACTAGAAAAGGAAATATGTGAAGCCATAACTCACTGACTGTGGTGTGAGCAAGATATCTATTGCTCTGTTTCTCAGAGTTTTGAACCTGTTAGAGATCTTGTCTTGCAATCTCTTTATGAGGAGCAACTCTATGGCTGTCCAGAGAAAAATTAGGAGGAGCTGTTCTAGGCATTGGTTCTTCATCCTACCTCAGTGGTCAGCTTTCATCAGTTCCTGTAGCTGTACAAGTCAGTAATGTCAGTAATGCCAGAAGATTGATCTAGCTTTATCTTTTAGGACTACAGGTCGTTGTAAATAGGGATATCATCTAAGGGATCAAGTGGGATATTGATATCTCTATTGTACAGTATTTTAATACTTTCATATCTTTTTGGTTTGATCTTAAAATCAATTACTCCCTGTCCAAAGTTCTACACAACTAGATGTCTTTAATCCAACTGGGTCATAAGCATCTTAATATTCTGAAAAATCCTCAGATCTTCCTCAGTAGCATGTTGAGTGACACCCAACCTGAGGTGCCCATCACCTGGCACTGTGTCTTCAATCACTTTATACTGACTGTACATTGTTTTCTTGGCAAAATACAGAGGTAGTTTACTATTGCTTTCTCCTGTGCAGTATGAAATGGTGTTTTTGCCATTGTCATCCATCTCTAACATCTTTCTCTATTGCTGCTGGCCATTGCAGGTGCTTCCTTGCTTTAGCTGGATAACAGGATGACCTTTTTATAGCCAGTGACCTTCTGTCAGCATTCTGAGTAATGCAGACATTGAAAGCAGAACTCTGAGGCAGGTGGATTCCTCAAATAACATGCTTATTGGATACATAATGTCGGCACAGGCAGTGGAAAACAACTCTAAAAGTTCCCGCAGTTTTCACCTAATTAAAAGAATAAAAATCCCCCCTCCCAGGTGTCACTGGTCACATTGACCAATGAATATAGCCAGCAGGCTTCTCTCCTCCTTCAATAGCCATCTGCAACAATGACGTTGATTCCCACAGGAAAACTTTTTGCTTTGACTGTTAGCTGGGCTATCTACTTCCCCCTTCCCTTCCCTCTCTCAGGTTTTTTTTTAATATATATATATATTGGTTTTTAAAAACAAACAAAGACAAACAAAACATAAAAACACCCAGCTTTCTTCCATAAGTGTACAAGCAGTGTGTCGGTTGGTTTACAAATTTTTTGTGCATCAATTTCATTGTCTCAATTACAGTTACATTATATAATAACTCATATTATCCATCAAAAATTGAATACTCTAATATTATTATTAGTCATTTGACTGTAATTTTGTTCATTCATACTTTGCGAGATAACTATACTTGACTTAGTTTATTTTATAACAATTCATGTTATAAAATTCATGTTTTCATCTAGCCTGAAAACATTATATATATATATAATAAGAAGAAAAAGAAAAGAAATACATCTTTATATATTCATTATTTTCTAAAATTCTATATATTCTATTATTGTATTTTGTTATCTAGCCATTGATAGAAAAGGTCCCAAATTTTGTAAAATTGTTTATCTTCTTGTTCTCTAATTTCAAATGTCAATCTACTCATTTCAGCACATTCCAATATTTTCTTCATAATTTCCTCTTGGGATGGTATTTTCTCATTTTTCCAATTTTTAGCAAATACAATCCAACTGCTGTTAATACATTTACAATCAAATATTTTAAATCTTTGCTGTATGTATCCGGTAAAATTCCCAATAAAAATATCTCTGGTTTCAAGTCAGTATGTTTTTTTGTCATTTTTTCCAACCACGTGTGGATTTTAGTCCAGTATTTTCTAGTATGCGCACAAGTCCACCCTAACCCTAACCCTAACCCTAACCCTAACCCCCTCTCAGGTTTTGTGGAAACTATGATGCAGCAAAAGATGGGTTCAACCAGGTTCACTTCAGAGTTGACACCTTCTTTGCTCATCCTTCCCAAGAACACCTCCCACAAAATGAGACATTACAACAGGTTTGTGGAGGGTGTGATTTCCCTCCCTTCCTCCCTCTCTCTCTCCCTCTACTCACCCACCCACCCACCCATCCATCTCCTATGATTGATGGACAAAAAATGCTGACTAGAGGAGGAAACGGTGCTATGTCTCTTCTCCACCAACTCACTGGGTATTTAGCTAGCAAAACATTTAACTGGCCTGTTTTATTTTTTAATTCAACAGGAACACAGCATTCCCTCTTCCCTCTATCACTGTTGATTTTGAGTACAAAGTGGTTGATTGCTTACTGTTTATTTGCTTTGAAAGGCCAGTGACTAATCTACTACTATGTTAAAAATTTGATTGCACTTCATTTCTCTCTTATTCTCTCTTTAAATAGCAAGGGGATTTCTAAACTTTCTGAACCATAGTGCATATTATGAATTTTGAGAACACATCATGGGCACTGACACAAAATAGTGGCATGCAAAACACCCAACCATTTACCAGAAAGAAAATTGTTGAAGTCCCTATCCTCTCACAGCATTTCAGGATGGTCTCTGTTACTTCAACTTACCTTTGTCTTCTTTTTCTTTAACAAGTTAGCACTCTTCCAAACCAATACCAATACCAATCTGCTGCCATTTACCAGTTTTGTATGAACACCTCTGATTCTAGAATGTAAGCAAGTGAACAGACAATAAAGGAAATGAGTCAGAAAGATGGTGTTGAACATGTTAGTAACTATAGACAACATGTTGAGATCCTAGGAAATCACAGCTTTTGAGAAGTATCAGGATGGAATTTCATGTGAAGAAAATTTATTCTTTTGTGATAGACATAAAAATCACACACTATCAGGGGTGGAGCTGGCATTGCGATGATACCGCATGCAATCTTGGAGGTCTGAGATTGCAGCCAATATCTTTGCCCCTGGATGGTCCAAACAGACCTAAACCATCCCAAAGAGACAGTAAAAGTGAAAAGCGCATCCTGTTGATCCGAGGGATACCACAAAATCCCTGGTAGATCCAGGAGAAGCTCTTCTTGCCAGTGGCAAAGAGGCAGCCATCAAAGCTGCTGAAGTTGGGACAGCTCCAAACGGAAGAGGCTGAAAGAGAAAGTGTGTCTGTTTGGTGAGAATTTTTCTTTTATTATTCTAAGACTTAAAAGGACCTTAAAGGACACCCTAAGGGAAAAAAAAAGAATCTGTAAAAGTTTTGACAGAACTGAATAAGTGGCGGTTTTTAAACAGAAATGTCAAAGTAAGGCTTTGCTTTATGTCTTTTTTTTTTTTTAATGGCTGGACTTCTATTGTGATTTTGCACTTGCTAACTGGACTAGTTTTTTCTCTATTTATATCTATTTTTTTCTTTTCTTTTTTGACTTTGTAATATTTCAGGTTAGAGGCTCCTTTTAGTTATTTTATATACTTGTTTTTTTTTCTTTTTAACTTCTATTACGTTTTGTCTGGGAAAGGAGGGGGAGAGTGAGAGTAAAGAAACTTTGTAACACTGCCAACTAGAGGCTTGAAAATATTTTAGATGAAGCTGAGAAAGCTGAGAAAGAAAGCTCTGAAATTCTTTTTCAAGGACATTGCTACGTGATAAGATAGAGGGAAGAGCACGGCAGAGTGTTATTGCAGGTGTTCTTCTGGATTTCTATCAACAATTGAAATTTGGCTTTGAAGCTTGGAGAGAGTTATGACAAGAGCCTTGGATAATTAAATAAAGTGCAGAGTGTCTTTTTATTTTCTTAAGTTGTGCTATCCCCCCTTACCAGCTGTACTGTTCATTTTTTCTTTTTAAAAACTTTATTTTTGTAATATTTCCATCTTTCCTTAATATTTTAAGGGGAAAGCCTCAACATTTTCTTTTTTTTCCTTTCTTCTTTGGGATTTTTTGTTTTTTGATCTATTCTTTTGGTTCACTTTTATACTTTTTTTTATTTGAGAATTCTCAATTGGATTAAGGTCTTGAAGAACCTGAAGAATTATTTTTATTTTCTCATTTTTTTTGCTCTTTTTAAACCTTTTTATTTTTCTCCTTCCTTTCTACCTAATTATTGATTAGAATTAAGGTTAAGAAGAACCTGAATATTTTTTTTCTCCTTTTCTTTTTATTATTATTGGGTTTTTCTCTCTACCATTTTTATTTTTCATTTTGGATTATAATTGGCTATTCCATAATTGGATTAGGGCTTAGAAGAACCTGAAGATCCCGAATTGTTTAAAATGAGTAGGAAGTTAATAGCTTCTGGCTCCTCAACTTCTACTTTCACCTCCCCACCATCTGGAGGACAACCTTCAATTCAGACAATGTTAAAGCAAGACAAAGATCAAGAAAGAGTGACTCTACAGATGATTATGCAAGGAATCCAAGATCTTAAAATAAAATCAGACACCATTGAAAAGAGAATAGAAAGTATTGAACAAAGAACAGAGAATATTGAACAAAGAACAGGGAAAACTTATGAAAAGGTGGAGAATATTCAACAAATGATGGAGAAGTATGATGAGAGATTCCCAAAAAATTGAAGAAGAAGATAAACAAAGAGACAAGAAGATTGGAGATATTGAGAGCAGATTAACAGTGGTTGAACAAGATAAAAGTGGGATGCTGAAATGGGAGATGGACACATCAGAATTCTATCTCAGATTTCAAAACATAGAGGAAGAAAAAGGACAAAATCTAGCTGAGATAATGATAGAAATATTGGCTGAAGCTTTGGAAATAACAGAAGAGAAGATGATGGATGGAGTAGATGTGGTATACTGAGTTTTTACAAGATATGCAATGAGAAATAACCTACCAAGAGAAGTTCATAACAGATTTACAAAAAAAGTCATGAAAACTCAAATATTACAAGTGGTAAGAGAGAAAACACTGAAATACAAAGGCAAGGGGATTGTGGTTTTAAAGCAAATACCCAGAAGAGTGAGAGAGATGAGAAGACAATATCAATTTTTGACTAAAATGCTGTTGAAAAAAGAGGTGAATTGTAGATGGCTAATCCCAGAAGGGTTAATGTTTACATGGCAAGAACAGAGACAGAGAATTGACTCAATTGAGAAAGCAGAATTATTTTATGCAGAATTTTTTGGAAGGAGAGAGGAGGAGGCAGAAAAAGAGATTTCACTAATTGAATTCCAAGATGACCAAATGGAGACTGAAAAAGAATAAGGCACAGTAGGTGGATCAGTGGAGATTAAAGAACAACGTGAACCAAGATCTACGAGAGCTGCCAGACCCAATTATCAAGCATAATCATGGAAGAGAAAAAACTGATAACAATGAATATAAATGGACTTAATTCAGTTGTTAAAAGAAGGAAAATTTTTCACAAATTAGAATGAATTTAATTCACAAATTAAAATTTGATACAATTTGTCTACAAGAAGTACATATTAAAAAACAATATGAACAATTGTTGATACAACCAAAATTAGGGAAAACATTTACTTCTTTGACTCAGTGTAAGAATAGAGGAATGGTTTTATATATTAAAGAGACCATCTTAGCAAAATTGATTTATACTGATGAAGATGGAAGAATATTAATGGTGGAAATAATGGACAATAATACAAAAACACTCTTTATTGCAATTTATGCTCTGAATGATAAACAAGAAGAATTTTATAAAAAATTACACATGAAAATAATTGAACTGGATTATGTCAATATAGTTATGATAGGAGATTTCAATGGAATTGTAGACAGTAAACTGGACTATATAGCAACAACAACAACAAAGCAAAATAGACTCTCCCCAAATCCTTTTTTAAAATGATAGATGAAATAAACTTAAAAGATATATGGAGAGAAAGAAATGTTAAAACCAAACAATACACTTTTTACTCAAATAGACATTTCACATGGTCCAGAATAGATATGATTTGGACTTCAAAAGAACTAATATCTAATATTCAAGAAACAAATATCGAAACAAGTACTTGGGCAGACTACAATCCAGTGACAATTAAATGGAAAGGACAATAAAGAAGATTGAGATGGATGTTAAATAATACTATTCTAAAGGAGAAGGATTTTATATAGTGGATGGAGAAAGAATTGGCTTTTTGTTTTAGAGAAAATAAAAAAAGAAGACACTTCAATCCAGAATGTATGGGACACAATGAAGGCATATGCTAGAGGCTTGATAATAGACTACATAAGGAAAAGGAACATCAGGAAGAGGCAAGCCACGGAAGCTTTAGAAGATGAGTAAAAGACTTGAAAAAGAACTACAGAAAACGCCACAGAAAAAAGACATGAAGCTAAAACTGGATACAATTAAACATAAAATGAGTTTAATAGAGAAAGAAGAATTATCACAGAAAATTAAAAGTGCTAAACATAACTATTTTGAGAATGCAAACAAACCAGGTAGATGGTTAGCATACAAATTGAGAAAGGAAAAAGAATCAAGGAAAATACCGCAGTTAATAGATGATCAAGGTCAAGTTTGCCACGGCAAGAAAGAGAAGAAGGAAATCATTAGAGACTTTTATGGGAAATTATATGAGCAAGAGAATATTGAGGAGGAAAGAGTTAAACAGTATTTACATAGTGCTAATCTACCTTAGATACCTAAAGAGACTGAAAAAATGTTAGACAGCAATATAGCCATGATGGAGTTAACCGAAGCACTTAAGAGACAAAATAATGGGAAGGCACCAGGCCCAGATGGACTTCCAGCAGAATTCTATAAAACATTACAAGAATTGCTGAACCTTCCATTGCTAGAAGTCATGAATGAAGTTATGCTAAAGAAGAAGATACCTAAAACATGGTTAGAAGCCTACATTACACTTATTCCAAAAGAAGAGACTGATCCATTACAAATTAAGAATTTAGACCCATTTCTTTATTAAATGCAGACTATAAAATTTTCATGTCAATACTGGCAGAGAGACTCAAAAAATATTTAAATAATTTTATTCATCCTGTCCAAAATGGATTTCTGCCAAAGAGACAAATTAAAGATAATATGAGAGTAATATTGGACACTTTGGAATATTATGAGGCACACCCCAAAAAACAAATGGCTTTGACATTTTTAGATGCACAAAAGGCATTTGATAATGTGAACTGGAGATTCATGTTATTTTTATTGGAACAGATTTTCAGGCTTTGCCAGAAAATTTATTCAAGCAATACAATCCATATATTATAAGCAAACGGCAAAGGTAATGATAGAGGGAGAATTAACAGACTCTATCAATATAAGAAAAGGTACAAGATAAGGTTGCCCACTATCACCGTTGCTATTTATATCAACTTTGGAAATGTTAAATAGAAACATTAGAGACGAAAAGAGTATAAAAGGAATGAAAATTAAAAAGGAAGAATTTAAATTGCAAGCTTTTGCGGATGACTTGGCCTTTATTTTAGAAGACCCTCTAGAAACAGCACCAAAACTATTGGAAAAGATAGAGGCATATGGCAAGGTGGCCGGCTTGAAAATAAACAAAGATAAGACAAAGATTTTGACAAAGAATATGCTACTGAGACAAAAAGAAGAATTGGCAGATGTATTGAAAATTCAAGTCACGAATAAGGTTAAGTATTTGGGGATACATTTGACAGCAAGATGTAGTACAGTAAAAGAGGACAATTACACCAAACTTAAACAGCAGATAGCACTAGATTTGACGAAATGGGGAAACCTACAATTGTCACTAATAGGGAGAATTTCAACAATCAAAATGAATATTTTACCCAGAATTCTATATTTATTTCAAACAATACCAATTAGGCTTGGAAAGGACTACTTTGAAGATTTCAACAAAATTGTGTTGAAATATATATGGCAAGGTAAGAAAGCGAGAATAAAGTTAAAACTTTTACAAGATGCTAGAATTAGAGGAGGATTTGGTCTGCCTAATTGGGAGTTGTACTACCAAGCTACAAACTTGACATGGGATAAGGAATGGATAACATTAAGAAATACGAGATTGTTGAACATTAGAAGGACATGATCTGTTGTTGGGGTGGCATGCCTTTCTATGGTATAAGGGAACTAAAATACAGGGTTATTTTAGAAGACATCATATGCGGGAGTCTCTGTGGTTAAATTGGGAGAAGATTAGAAGACAATGCTATTTGAAAATTCCAGTCTGGTTATCGACTATTGAAGCATTTTCCTATCCTGTAACATACAAGAAGGAACAAACAGTTAGATATGGGGAAATTTTGAATGAAAAGGGTGAACTTAAATCTATGCAAAAACTAGAGGAACAAGGTATAAAGATGAATTGGTTTTCTTATGCACAAATGCATTCAAGGTATGAAAAAGAATTTAAAACAGATGGTTTCTATAATAAATTGACTGATTTAGATAAGATTTTGACAGGTACTGATGAAAAGGTAATTAAAAAACTGTATGGATATTTATTAGAAATTAAACTAGAAGAAGAACAAATTAAAGAAACTATGATTGCTTGGGGGGAAGAATTTTGGATATGGGATTGATCTAGAGAAATGGCAAAAATTGTGGTCCCAAAATTATAAAATGACAATGTCAACAGCATTTAAAGAAAATTTGTATAAGATGTTTTTCAGGTAGCATTTTCCCCCAACAAGAATAGCAAGAATGTTCAAGAATAAATCTGAAAGATGTTGGAAATGTCATCAGATACCTGGCTCATATTACCATACGTGGTGGACTTGTGCGGATGCAAAAAAATATTGGATTAAAATCCACACGTGGTTGGAAAAAATGACTAAAAAGCATATAGATTTAAAACCAGAGATATTTTTATTGGGAATTCTACCTGATACATACAGCAAAGATTTAAAATATTTGACTGTAAATGTATTAACAGCAGCTAGGACTGTATTTGCTAAAAATTGGAAAAATGAGAAAATATCATCGGAGGAGGAAATTATCAAGAAAATACTGGAATGTGCTGAAATGAGGGGATTGACATTTGAAATTAGAGCACAAGAGGATAAACAGTTTTACAAAATTTGGGACCTTTTCTATCAATGGCTAGATAACAAAATATAATAATAGAATATGTAGAATTTTAGAAAATAATGAATATATAAAGATGTATTTCTTTTTTTTTTAAATTATTATTATATATATAAAATGTTTTTAGGATAGATTTGGGAGGACTATATGAATCGTTATATAATAAACTAAGTAAAATATAGCTATCTCGCAAAGTATGAATGAACAAAATTATAGTCAAATGATTGATTAATAATAATACTGGGGTATTCAATTTTTGATTGATAATATGAGTTATTATGTAATGTAACTGTAATTGAGACTATGAAATCGAAGCACAAAAAATCTGTAAACCAACCGACATACTGCTTGTATGTTTATGGAAGAAAGTTGGATGTTTTTATGTTTTGTTTGTTTTTGTTTGTCTTTAAAAAACAATAAAACTTAACCAAAAAATAAAAAATAAAAAAATCACACACTACCTTTGCCAATTATTTTCACCAGGACAAACAATGACTTCAGCGGTGGTTTCAGTAGAAATACCTCATAACATCCTTCAAAAGATGCAAACATTAAATCTGCTGCTCCTGATTGCTACTGGAGGATGAATCAGAATTCCTTTCTATGCAACTATTAGATGCCTGGATGGTGGCTTATTGGGAATGAATGCTTACTCAAGCTTTGTTGTGTTTATGTTCAAACTGAGGTGCAGAATCTGTACATTGAAGAAGGGATATTGCAAGGAGTTCCTAATTACACGCACCCAGAAATGTCCTTCATTTTTTTTTTCTGAAGTAAACATAATATTTCCAAAGATTCATAATTTTATCAGCAATAGATTCAGACATGAGCTATTTATAATGTCTCTTTTTCACTTTGTTATCTTTCTAAATGATAAAAATGTAAATGCATAAAAGAAAAAGGGTGATAATTGCTATCTGAACATAAGCAATTTTCATCTGGTTGTTCTACATGGTGTGGCAATATAAGATGAGGTTGGAAGTAGATGCTTTAACTCAGGGGTCAAACCCACAGCCCGCAGGCTGGATGTGTCACACTCTGGCCATGCCTACCCCTGGTTTAGCAAAGTGGGGAAAAAAAGTGATAATATGTCATGTGACAACGTGACAATGTGGGATTGACACGCCTGTTCTATACTAATGGTTACTTCTTTAACTATTTCCCTTCTCCAAGTATATTCTGAGAAAATGTTTGTGTGTGTGTTGTGTTGTGTATGCATAAATCATAGAATATAAGAAAAGACCATTAAACCTTGAAGCAGATCTTCTATAAACATACATTATCCAATTTTATAAATATGGGGGGAAAAAATCCCTTTTTACAATCCTGTAATGCTTTAATTCAGGGTAGAGCTGAGTAGAATTATAAATAACAGAAACAAATATTAAACTCACTTTTAGCATGCAATGAAATATGTCTTCCTCTTCCCCGTAAAATTTGGTAGGCCTCTACCCTTCTTGAAGCTTTTTGAATGTATATTCCTTACAGACAGCTGGTCATTTCCATCCTTTTAGAGAGCCGTTGAGACCACTTGGAAGTTTATCTATGTTTTCAAGGTCACCGAAGTAGTGCAAATGGGTATGGAGCCTTCTTGGAACTACTGAAAGGATTTATAAATCCTTCCATTCCCCACCATCCAGTCAGAGCTGAAGAAGCTTCTTGGATGAGCAGTGAAACGTCTTCAAAGAAAAACAAAGGAAATCCAATTGCCTCTTGAAAAAGCACCTTTGGGACAACTATGGATGACTGAGAATCTCCATAGACAAATTTTGTGGGAGCTAATTTGAAAAAAAAAAATCACATTGAGCCCCATATTCAAGGTATACACATTTGGCAAAGGGAAAAACAGTTGTAGTGAACCAGCACAATATACTCACAATATTCTTGTTTACAGACACCATTTTAATCTGATGGTGGGACCAGACATGGGATGAGAATGGACTGAACCACATATAATAAATCATTAGCCCCTCTGCTTGCTTATTATTTTCATGGAATAATAATCATACCTCCTGATCAAGGAAAAAAAAAGGGTTGGTGGCAAAAGAATAACAACTTAAGAACACAACACGGGGCAATAATAGTCAGGAGAACCAACACCCTCCAAGCCTTTTCACACCTCATCCTTTTTTCATTTGCAGCTGTGATTGGTTTTCTTGTTTGAACACATGCCCCTTTCTTTTGTCCTTGACCAAAATGATGAATTTCCTGCCACTCAACTAGGTACCTCTGCCTTGTGTACTACACAAGTTGAGATCTGTCTGCAATTTTAGCTGCAAAGGAAAAATGGATCTCTCTTTTCCTACCTTGCCCAACACTTTCTGTTCTTATAAAGAAAGCTAAATTCCTTTTCCACTGACAGTGGAAATGAAAGTGAGGTGGACCATAGAAAATACCTCAAGAGCAGTGCCACTGCTGGCTTACCATGACAGATGAGAGTTGATTCTTATTCTGAAAATTTTACTTATCTCATTAAACTTTTTAATCTTGCTTTGTCATCATTAAGTGACAATTGCAAAGTGGAAGTACAACTACTCAGAAATGAACAAAGGAACGCAAATTACAGTGCACTGTAAAAGAACAGTTAAAATGAAACAATAATTTAGTAAAACCCCTCCAAAAATATGCTGAAATTTTACATCATAATGCTAAAACAGTGTTTTCACATTTGACAACTTTAAGCTACAGCATAAGACAATACCAAATG
Organism: Laticauda colubrina; assembly: GCA_015471245.1. Lineage (NCBI taxonomy): Eukaryota > Metazoa > Chordata > Lepidosauria > Squamata > Elapidae > Laticauda > Laticauda colubrina. Next base: position 19,735,992 of record BLBF01000016.1, read on the forward strand.
AGACCAGAAAAGCACTAAATGAACCAAAGGTCTGAACAAATATGTTTTAAGCTGAGGGAACCCTGAAGGAAATGGATTGTCTAAACCAAGGGTCTTCAAACTTGGCAAGTTTAAGACTTGTGGACTTCAACTCCCAGAAGTCCTGAGCTAACATGACTGGGGGAGGAATTCTGGGAGTTGAAGTCCATAAGTCTTAAAGCTGTCAAGTTTAAGGATCCTGGTCTAGACCCATATCAGCCAGGTTTCGGGACTGGATTTAGGCAGTTTTGATCAAATTTATTAACGATTTGGGGCACAGTTGGGATGGCAGCGTTTCTTAATCTCTCAGCAGCTTTTGATACCACCAACCACAGTATCCTTCTGAGATAGTTTATGTGTTGCTATTGGGGTACCATTTTATGATGGTTCTCCTCCTTTCTCCAGGACAAGTTCCAGTTGGTGTTGGTTGTTAGGGAGAGGTTATCTCCTAGGCCTCTTTCTTATGTGGTGCCACAAGGTTCTGTCCTCTCTCCCATCTTCCCTTATAGAGACGCGGTGGCGCAGTAGTTAGAATGTAGTGTTGCAGAGTAATTTTACTGACTGCCAGGGGTTCTATCCTGACTGGCTCAAGATTGACCCAGCCTTCCGAGGTCAATAAAATCAGGACCCAGATTGTTGGGAGCAATAGGCTGATTCTGTAAACCACTGAGTGAGGGCTGTAAAGCATTGCAAAGCAGCATGTCTATGTGCTGTTGCTATCCTTTGCAATGTCAACATGAAACTGCTGGGCGAGGTTATTTGCTGCTTTGCAGTTTGGTATCTTCAGTGTCAAAAAGTACTGGGGAAGAATTGTCTCTGACATAGTCTTACAAAGACTGAGTTGGTGTTGGACCACCCAAATGTAGTGACATTCCAGCTTTAACTTTAGATGGCATTTCACTTTTCCATTCAAAAATGGTGTGTAATTTCAGTATCTTTCTGGACTCACAGCTCCTCCTCAATGGACAAGTGGCAGCTGTGACCAGGAATATTTTTGACCAGCTACATCTTGTGTACCAGTTGATTTTTTTCCTAAATCATGAGGCCCTTCAGAAAACCACTCATGCCCTGCTCATGGCTTGACTACTTTAACACATTCTGCCATGAGGCTCCCCTTGAAGACTATGTGCAAGCTTCAGCTGCTTTAGGATGCAATGCACTAACAGTGATATCCTCATATAATTTTGTGGTTGCTAGTTTGGTTGGTGATAGCTATCTATAATGTCCTACATAGCATATGGTCTGGTTACTTATGGGCTTACCTATCTCCCAAAGTATCGACTTGACAAGTTTAATCTGGCAGGACTGGTTCATTCCAAGTTTCATCAATTAAACAGTTCCACCTATCAGGAGCCAGAAAGTGGCCTTATCTTATCATATGGGAGCACCTATAATTTGGAATAAAGTTGCCCCCAAATTTTTTGAATAACTCTCACTGTACTGGGATTTCAAAGGACCTTACAGACCTGGCTTTTTGGAAAGGGTGATTGATGCCCCTTTCTTCCTTTCTCTTCCTCTCTATTATTGTGGTCCTTTTGTCTTGTTCTGTATATTTTCAACATATTTGCAATATATTCTCCACATATTCAATATAGAATATTTTTTAATTGTATTAACAATTGTAAACTTCCCAGAATTGCTGGGAGTTGGGCATTATTATTATTATACACAAAAAACAACAGTGTACACAGCAAATGAGATAACTATGCTGGGTTTTGTATCACAAATCACAAGTCGAACACTTCCCAAACGTTTAGGACTGCGTGATATATTGGCGGATTATGCGAGCAGATCCCAGTAAGATGGCTTTCTGCAGCTGACCAATGGTGATCTTGTCAGCGCCAATTGTTTTCAAGTGCTTGCCTAGGTCTTTAGGCACAGCACGCAGTGTGCCAAGTACCATAAACCTGCACTGGTTTATGCCAGAGTCTCTGCAGTTCAATTCTCAAGTCCTGATATCTGATATTTTAATAATAATAATAATAATAATAATAATAATAATAATAATAATAATA
>BLBF01000016.1:19738034-19760438 GCA_015471245.1 Laticauda colubrina
TAATAATAATAATAATAATAATAATAATAATAATAATAATAATAATAATAATAATAACAACAACAACAACAACAACAACATTGTTTTAGTTTAGCTTTAATCTTTTGTGCACCTTTTAAAATCACTGCTATGAGAGGGGCAGCTACATAAATAATTTAAATATATGCATAAATGTATACATATATACATTTCTTGAGCTTCAATTCTAATGTACAAGATATTATTAAATTATTAAAAACAATATCCCAAACAGACAACCCAACCCCAACCCACCTAAATTATGGATTGAAAGTAGTAAAAATCCCCTTGCCTGGTTGGTCACACACACCCCTCCCCAATCTAAAATGCATGAAAATATCTTTTCTTTTACAAATTGTGTAGTTTTATTGAGCAAATATTTTAGCTCCCTCTGGCTCCGAATAGCCCCATGTAGCGCCTCTAACAATACTTTTGACCAGCTGAAAGTAGCTCCTATTTTGGCTGTTAAATGGGCAGAGATCAACGGTCATTTTAGAACAGAATTGTACTTTTTACTTGTATATTGCTGAAAACAGCTGCTCCTGGTCTGACATTTTGCCTGGAACACAATAGACTGGGTGTGCATCATTCTACGAATGTAAATATGTGAGGGAGGGGCAGATCACCACTCATCCACTAAAAGCAGAAATTCTGCAATGTGTGAGATGGTTGTGCCGTAGAAGACATCATTATGTCTTGTATCAAGATACCGATGACCAATTAGCCATGGTGGTGCAGTATTGCAGGCTCCATCTGCTGATTGCTGGCTGCCAGCAGTTTGGCAGTTCAGTTATCACCGGCTCAAAGTTGACTCAGCCTTCCATCCTTCTGAGTGCGGTAAAATGAGGACCCAGATTGTTGGGGCCAATAGGCTGACCCTGTAAAAACTGCTTAGAGAGGGATGCAAAGCACTATGAAGCAGTATATACGTCTAAGTGCTATTGCTATTGCTGGCCAAATCACCCAAACAAAGCCAGAAATATTAATATTATTAATCTTCCTATTAACTATTTTGTCATGAATATAATATATAGAATACAGGTCAATAACTTGCAAATAGACTTATCAGTTTAAAAATTTGGGTGGGAGGGCTGTTTCGCAATGAGGTAGGAATCAATGAGGTAGTAATATAAATCAATATTCAGTTGGGGGAGATAATATGTGTATATGTGTTGAGGTTTCTTGAATGCACCTCTTTTCTTTTTTAATGTGTGAATTGTTTTGTGTTTTAACCTTGTCTTAATAAAATAAAAAATAGATGCAAATAAAGTCAGAAATTTGTGTTAAAGATAATAAAATTATTATGGCAGTCTACTTCATCAAATACATAGACACATATTTGTGTATGCACACACACACACACAACTTCATATGCTAAGACTTAAGACCATTAATATTTCTAATGACATCCTTGGTGCTCTCTGATCTTGGGTGTTTGAGGGGAGGGATGTTGTTCCATGGGCAGCTGTTGTAATGGAGAAGGTCTGCCTCCTCACAACACATGGACAGCAGAGATGGTATTCAGCAGGTTCTGTCCAGTTTTGGAGAACCGGTAGCAGAAATTTTGAGTAGTTCGGAGAGCCGGCAAATAGCACCTCTGACTGGAGATTTTACAGTATCCTTCCCCTGCCATGCCCACCAAGCCATGTCCACAGAACCGATATTAAAAAAATTTGAATCCCACCACTGGTGGACAGACTTAATCATAGTTTTAAATGGGAAAATATGAACATCCTCAACCAAGTCCAAAAACCATAAAGAATTCCTGGAAGCCTGGCACTCAGACAAATAGGCCATCAACAAGCACATAGACAGAAACAACATATATATACCATTCAAAAGAGACAATCAAAAAGCCAACAAAATATATCAAGGGATCACCTAAAATTTCATAAATATCATCTTTAGATGAAAAAATTGCCTTTGCTTATAGTTTCCAAATCTGACTTACCACTGACTATATTTTTCCACACCGAATTTATTTGTTTTTCTTTTTAATTATTCAAGTAAAAGAAACAACAAAAAAGCAAAAACAAAGAAAACGGAAGAGAATATAGTACACAAAATAAAACCTACAGTAAGGCTGAAGTGAAAATATGGTGAAAATACATTTTTTTAAATGGGCAAAACTAGTACAAAATTAAATGTATAGAAAAAAACATAGTAGTAGTCCCTCCCTCCCTCTCTGCCTCCCCTCCCCAACCACTAATTGCTACTTAAATATTTTATGCTATGCTTTGGACATCTGTGTTTATTATTCATTCTTTTCTGGATCATTTTAATTCCTTTTAAAACAGTTTCTCTTTTTTTCCTCCATATGTTTCCCCCTCAAAAAACATTTGAAGTGTCTTAGCTTGCCTTTCTGTGTAATATGTTGTACATAAGAGAACAATTCCTGCTTGAATTTTGTTAGACTTCAGATGTGAATGTACACAGTATATTTTTCAATAGCTGTGAATACCCGATGTATTTGCTGAGGTACTTTCCACAAAAATCAGCTATCAGTTTATTGTCCCAAAGGTGTTTTTCCAAAAGGGCAACTGGACTTTCTTGGGTGTTCTTTTGTTTGTTTGAAAATATTTAGTTTCTCATCCAAGAGCAGCCAAACTCCATAGAATCTTCAGTTTATTGTTAGTGTTAGAGGAGGGGACACACAGAGAAAAGGCACACACAAACACAAGTATTGATTGTGAAATAGCTGTGAGAGTCAAGTAAAAGTACCTCCTTGAGCTAACATATATATGAAAAGAAGACTTGTGGTTTTACAATTTAAACTTGAATACGTGTAAGACTGGGTCCCTGGATCTTACTTTGAATCTTGCCTCTTGGAATCGCTTTGTCATGCCCCTGTTGGAATCTGATTCCAAGGGGGAGACTGAACAGCTGACAGGGAGTGGGAGTGTGGCTCTGGTGGCTGTGGAAGAAACTGGAGAAGGGCAAAGTCTGGCTGGGAAGAGCAGGGGAGAGGTAGAGCAAGGCAGAGGGAATTCAGAGGAAGATCCAGTCCCACCCTCTCTTCATCCTAGGGCATGCAGGGAGGAATGGAGAAGGGAACAACATAAGTTGTGTGGTTTACAGGGGGAGGAAAGGGCCCTGATTCCCTTCATTAGCTGCAGCTGGGAACAGAGTGTTTAAAAAGGCAAGCTACGCACAGCAAAGTTGCTGGAAGCAAACTGTGAGTTATCTTTGTTTGTCGAGGCTTATCTGGGTTCCTGGCATCTTCCCAACTGTGTGTGTTTTGTTGGCCTTTGAAGTCTACAATTCCTTATCTTGCCTTGTCCAATTAATTTCTGCAGTGTGGTTTTTGTGGATTTTTATTTACAATTTATATATACTTTGTTTTGGGGCTGAATTTCCTCCATTCAAAGACTGTTCTTGGGAGAGTTTTTTCTCTAGCCAAAGGTAACTGGACATTGGGGGCAAAGTTGGAGGTATTAAAGGGACTTTTCTTACTTATGTGACTGTGTTGCCTTTGTCATCAAACTCTTTATCTGCTTTCCCTTTATAAAATCCAGAAGTGACTATCTGCAGCTTATTAACCCCCCCCCCCAAATGTCATGTGCAAAAGGATTGGTGTGAAGCAGGGAGGAAATAAAGAGCATTTGATAGGTTTGTTTTTGAAAAGGCAACCATAACCACAACTTTTTAGCTTGTAGTGGCAGGTGTAGAATATCTAGAGAAACCATCCAGAAAGGAAATGAGAGCTGGCTTCCAAATTGATAAGTTTAGCTCTTGAAGGTGGGGAAGAGGGAGACAGATACAGCTTGGAGCGTGACAAACATATTTTGACAATTTCAGCTGAAAAGGCTGACAGAGTTATGAGTGAAGGGGAGGAATAGATGATGAGGGAGCGTCATTCCACTCCGCTGTCTGGAATCGGATTATTCTGGCAACAATGGGAGTCATTGCCCTGTTCAGGAAAACATCCTCTCCTGTGGCCCACAAGGTAAGGACAGCTTCCTGTGATCATCTATCTGACCATTGCAACAGGCCAAAACAGAGGAAGCAGGTGAGGCAATTATCCTCCAGCAATTCCAGGTCCATGAAGAGGTGGATGCATCACTCTTCACCCAAAGATATTTTTGTTTCCATATTTCCTCTGCAACTCATCCCTTATTCTTCTCATTTGGGAAACTGAGGTCATTGCATAATGTTCTCGTAGCTACCGGGATGAAAGAAAGAACCAATTTAGTCCAATGATTTATGTGGATTAATTCTAGTTGGATAAGAGCTATTATATTTATAAAAAGAACTATTAGGCAATCTCTCTCTTTTTCTCCCTCTCTCTCAGAGGTATTTTTCACACCTCTGAAGATACCCTATCCTAAACACTGCAAATAAATTCAAATGTGGAATAATTTCGACCTCAAACCCCAAATGTGTTTTATTTGAATGCACCAATCAATCCTACACTCACTCTCTTGTGAACTTTTCTTGTTGTTTCTTAGAAAATAATCCTGGCAGAAAATAACTGCTCTGCTATGCCAATCATTTGATTATTTTTCCTCTAAAAAGAGTTAAAAACAAATCCATAAAATGGTTCCAGGTCTCATTATTCTATGAATATCCTGCCTTATTTAAGTTCTTTGTAGGCTGTAAAGACCCTTTCTTCAACTCTACTTGAATGCATGTGACCAGATTTTAAAGCAGTCACTATTCTTGTTGGTAAAAGATTTTCAGGATTATTGTGAATAACAGAGGCTGAAATGCTATTGGAATGTCCTTTGATTAAGCACAAAGATTCTTATTATCTGGCTTTTTGCTGATGGATTTTGTAATTGCTCTCCTCTTGACTACTGAGTAAATGTGAATTGAAACTAATGCTTGCACTACAAGTACTTATTTACATCCAGAATTGTTGATTGTCAAATAAAAGTATGTCCTCTCCTGTTAAATTCTCTTGACAGCCAACATTTTCTTGGAAAATCTCCTGCTTGAGATGGCAGCCCTTGAAAATTAAATCAGACTTGAGTTTCACCGTAGTCTTCATCATTACCCCTTCATTTTCAGGCAGCTGTTCTGTAAAACTGTATCAAAAGTGGTTCACAACTCATCAAATTAAGAGCAGTAACAATGAGAGGAGGAGAACTAAAGGGAATTTTAAAAATAGTCCAATCAACAAGTCAAAAGGATTTATCATCTATTTGTTAAAAGCAGTTGTCCAAGATTAAACATAGAAATATAGATAGTCCTCGCTTAAGCGCATGTCCCACTGCACCGATGGATGCAAAGAGGATGTAAAACGTTAAAAAAAGCTTGCCATCCATTGGAAAACGCTATGCATCCGTTGTGTACTCACTGCATACGTGTTTCATACGCTCTATCCTTTGAGCATCTGTCCACTGAGATTTCATCCGCTCAAGAAGTTTTGAGCTGCACAAAACTTTTTGAGCGGATGAACTTTCCGCCGCGTACGATGTAAATCCGTGACATCCGAGCAACAAACGTTCTATGTCCATTTATCATCCGTTAAACGTCCGCTGTATCCTCTCTGCATCCTCTGGGCATCCCCTCAACTCACATCCTCTGCAGCTGAAAACGGAAAGAGGGAGGAAACAAAAGGTACCTGGAACATCTACACAGCGTTAGTAGCACGGAAATAGAAAGGATGCGCAGTGAACGGTTTGCATCCTATATACATCCTCTAGGCTTCCTATGAACATCCCTTTAACATCCCCACTACATACCACCCACGTCCGTTCTTTTCCTTTCTTTTCCATTCTGTTTATGCACATTTTTGCCACTTTTTGGAGCAGATGACAATGGGTGGAGCCACCCCCCAAAATTTGCTCGTCCGCTGTGTCCTTTTTGCATATGTTTTGCATCTGTTGGCCAGTGTGACCTAGCCTTTTGCAAATGCCACATTTAGTGATGATTCAAAGCAACAGTGATGCTCAAAAAACAACTTGGCATCCAGTCCTTGCATTTATAACTTTTGGAGTATTACTCTGTCTTATTTTCACTTGCTTATTTACCTCACACTAAGAGGATTTAAATTTATGTCATTCCTATTTCATTTCGCCCCTCCCTTTGCATCTTTCTTTAATGATTCTATTCTTCTATTTCATCAATATTAGTGTTAACTCTTGCCCGCTGTGAGTTATCCCACACTGAGTTGGCCATGGCAAGTTGGCCTAGACCGGATGGCATCTACACTGATTTCTTGACAGCTTTATAGAAATGGCATATAAGTTTCTAGTTCAGGCAACAGTCTTGGAATTCTCAAGTGGTACCTTAATATTAAAAGAACCAGCAGTGATTACTGTAAGAATTAAGTCAACACTAGCTAGCTGTTGTTGCCAACTAGTTCAGTTCCTTTAGTGGGAAGCAATTAAGTCCAGTCCCTGGTTAACTATTTTTATGCACTAAAACCACTCTCCCGTTTACTCAGTCCATGTAATTCTGACAAAAATTTCAAAGCCTCCTAAGGAAATGGTTTTTTCTCATGATTCCGTCGACCTCTTGCACCAAGCTATTTTTTTTTTTTTGTCTTTCAATGACCCTATAATCCTCTGCGTTGGGGTGGAGTCAGGGCAATCGAATGGAGCTGAATGTTTATTGGCCGGATGCCCTTCCTGTTGCCAATACAGAGTTTTGTTCAGCAGATACTCTCATTGTGCCCAGAGAGAGAAATATCTGCCATTACCTAGCATCGAACTCACAGCCTCATGATTATGAGGTGAAAGCTCCTGTACTACTCTCTTGCACCAAGCTATATTACCATGAAAATATAGGATTTTATCACCAGAAAGTAATTAAAATTTGCTTTTCTTTCACAGGCTGTATTAATAAACTAACAAAATGTAAATTTTAAGCCAAATTCAAGCTTCAATTGTAAGACTAAGAAGTTCTCCCCCTGCAGCATTTTTTGAGGTGAAATACATTAAAAAAAAACCTCTTTTGAAACCCAGTGCTATTCCATGTCAAGAGCGACATAAAAACTACAGCTCTTGTCCATGTCATTGCTGATTTTTCAGGGACTTTTATCTTCATCTGATTAATCCTCTCATGTAAATTTTCACGGAGGTACAGCAAGTATTAGTTCTACCCTTTACTAGATGATCAGGATAATTTTATTTCTCTAAATATAGCAAAATTTTGTTTCATTATGTGTAACCTCTAAACAGATGGTAAATAATAGTTAATGATGTAGATTAGGTGCATGTTTTATTATGTACAGCCAATGATTACACTGACTATCAAAGGCACCAGATTAACAGATTGTCCCCATAAATTTGTATTTTATTGGTTATTTTTAGGTCTTTAGCCTTTTAGTATTATAACCACCCTTTTGTGTTTTACACTCTACTGTCACACCTCCTGCAGTTAATGTGTCAATATTATGCTGAACATAGTTTCATTTATAGAATTTAGTAAGATAATTATTTCTTGCTTTTTATAAGCTACCTTAATTATTTCAGTTTTTATTCTACACATGACACATATATCATGTATGTCTATATGTGTCATACTCATTCTTGTCTTCAAAAGAGTTAGAAGGGACCTTGTAGGTCATCTAGTGCAACCCCCCTGCCCAAGCAGGAGACCCTACAACATTTCTGACAGATGGCAGTCCAGTCTCTTCTTGAAAGCCTCCAGTGATGAAGTGCCCACAACTTCTGTAGCTGTTCCATTGGTTGATTTTTCTCACTGTCAGGAAATTTCTCCTTATTTCTAGGTTGAATCTCTCTTTGATCAGCTTCCATCCATTGTTCCTTGTCTGGCCTTCAGGTGCCTTGGAAAATAGCTTGACCACTTCCCTCTCTGTGGCAGCCCCTTAAATATTGGAAGACTGCTATCATGTCTCTCCTGGTCCTTCTCTTCACTAGACTAACCATGCCCAGTTCCTGCAATCGTTCATCATATGTTTTAGCCTCAAGTCCCCTAATCATCATGGTTGCTCTTCTCTACAATCATCATTACAGTCTTACAATATCAATGGTATTAGTATAACGATTACATAGTTTGTACTGGTAACTTGAGTTCCCATATTACAAAGATGAGACTATTATCACTATAGAGGTAGTTTTCAAGTTATGACCGTAACTGAGCCCAAAATTTCTGTTGCCAAGCAAGACAGTTGTTGACTATTTTACTACCTTTCTTGTTCCAATGTTAAGTGAATCAGTGCAGTTGTTAAATAAGTAACACAGCTGTTAAGTCAATGTGGCTTCCCCATTGACTGCTTGTGAAAAAGTTGCAAAAGGTGGCACATTATGTGCCATAACCCCAGGACATTGCAACTGTCATAAATACACGCCAGTTGCCAAGTGTCTGAATTTTGATCACGTGAGTGTGGGAATGCTGCAAATGGCTGCAAATGTGAAAAACGGAGGTAAGTCCCTTTTTTCAAGGTCAAAGTAACCTTGAATGGTCATTAAACAAATGGTTATAAGTCATAGGATGGCTGCCCATAGGATGTTGTTCAATAGTCAAAATAAAGATAACATTATTACTAATACCTATCCTGGAAGTAAACAAGAAAAAGAATAAAACCTAACACAGCAATAAAAAATAAACAACCTAAAGAGCAAAACAAGCAACACTGTGATTAATTCTACAGTTAATCAACAAAAATATAGTAGTAGTCACACCACAGTTTCTTCTGACTCTCACCTGCATTTCCTTTCTAAGAGAGAGATTGTTACAAAGACATCTGCATAAATACTCTTCCCAAAATAAGGAGGAAGGGGGAAATTGTGTAGAATTTTGGGAATAAAAAGAGGCATAAAACTTGCAACTGCTCTACTGGTCTGGAACAATGGCTTAGCTACTGAAGCAGGACCTGGGAGATACAAGTTGAAGTCTCTCTTCAGGCACTGAATGTCTTGGATGAGTTGGTCTTGCTTAGATCAATCTATCTCATATACAGATAATATCTCCATGTAAGCACATTTTTAGCTCCTGGAGGTCAGGACATAAATTTAACAAATAATACTATTATGCTAGTGAATGTTACGAAGGACAATTGTCTGCATTTATAGTTCAATTTTATACACAAAGAACTATAATGACCATGATAGAATGGTAAGAGTTGGGTACAACACATCCAGATGGGGAAAAGTTAATCTGCTTCATGACCACACATATGGTCATGAAGATCATATATCATAAATGTGAGAAATTAGGCTCACCCAACTAACAGATATTTTATCATCCTTTGTGAATGCCCCATTAGATAGAAGCATTTGCAGGAGAAGGTTGAAAAAAAGTGAATGAAAAGAGGAACTGGATTAACATAAAGAATGTTCGTTTGCCACTTCTCAAGGGAGAAAAAATGATATAGTTGGCTTGTCTTGCTGAATCTGTAAGGGATATGATGAGTAGCACTGGGGAAAATCTAATCAAAGTTAAAAAATTTTTTATTGATTTCCATATGAAAAATGTAAGCATGCGGCAACATCTTTTCTACATTTCATCTTTTATCCTTTTTAAAAGGATTTTTTACAAGAATTTTTCATTATCGCAGCCAATATGTTAGCAATGTGATATTTATACTGATAAAGCTACATTCTATTGAAATCATATTACACCTCCTAATAAAATCTGTCCTATTTGATAATTAGAGGTATTTCTAGAAGGGTTCTTGCACCAGTTGGAAGAATGTTACATTTAACACATGCAGACATGTTTCTTTTCAGTCATTCAGTCCTGGAAGAACTTCCCTGAGATTGAGAAAGAGGAAATACAGCTGTTGTGAAAATGAAGTAACAATTGAAAATCATTTCCCAACAGTATTATTAGGACATATGTCAGAATTGTATACTCTTTTTAATCTTTGTCCTTCATGTGGCATGCCCGGAGCCAACCACCCAAAAATGGGCCAGTTCTGGATGAAGAAATGGGTCGAGTAAGAAATAAGGATGAGAAACAAACATGGTACCCTTCACAGTGTAAAATTACTAAGTAAAAGCAAGGGAAAGAGATATGAGAATTGAACCTTCAGGCTATTGCATATAACAATTATATAATATGATGATGATGATGATGACTGGATTGTTAGATCCTTCAGTAGCTGTTCTCCTTTGTTCCTCAGGCTCCCCTCCCCCCCACAGTAAACCCACTTATCCATCTAAATACTGTTCTTGATACATCTGGTCCTAATTTCTGAAGGCTGGTTGAATTTCTAGATTTAATATTCTAGTCTAGGTAAAGCATCAATAGGAAAAAAACAGATCCCACTGTCCCAAACCAGATGTAATTTAACAGGAGTGCTCGCTATTATATATTTGATAACATTTCCCTTCCTAATGAAAAATTAATAGTGACCCTTGGAGGAGAACCAGGAATCACAGCAAGGGTTTTTAGCCCGAGTATATAAAGTTTTACCATTTATATCATGCCTAATGCAAATTTTTAAGTGGGACAGCCTTTAATACTGGCCTCTGTCTTTTTATCTGTGCAAATTGGAATGACAAGACTGCATACTAGAAAATCTATACATGTTAACCCTTTCAGACTTGTTGGTGGAAACAACTCTGTTATTATTTTATGATGTATAGATAGCAAGTATAGTTTTAGACATAGTGAAGACTCAAAAGGGCTACAGGCCAGGAGTCTCTTTTCTGAGATGGACCAAGAACACAAGCTCAGTTAATTGAACTCACGGGACATGTGCAGTCCAGATGTCAGAGACAGATGTTCTCATGTTCCATCTCATGGATAACCTCGATATATAACCAGATCCTTTCATGAAGTGTTAATTGGTATAGGTAAAAACATAGGCAGGCACACATTGGTGTTATCCCTAAAATGCTTCTTAATCATGACAGGAGAATTAAGGGCACCATGGCACTGGTTTTGCTAATGCTCTAATCTTCATCTGTCGCTCCATGGGAAGTAAGGTCTTGTTAGAATGCAAACTAATGTAAAAATGCAGAAGGGGTTCTGGCTCGTTAAACTCAGGATGCTTCAGTGAGAATTATCCAATTAACCTGTCCCCCCCCCCTGCAACCTCGCTCTGGTATCTCCTGTACACCAGGAACTCTATCAGCAAAACCAATATAAACTAACTCTCTTCAAATGAATATCAAATTAGGTAATCATAACGTGCAATGCACATCCCCATATGATGCTCTCCATTGGGTACTGTCAGGAGGCTGATGCGGGAAAAGAAAAAAGAAAACAAGAAAATATGCCAGCTTACAAAAGCTACAAACTCCTGGCAGCAGCTGAGGCCATGAACCACATGCTATATATTTTATTTATTTTATTTATTTTTATTTGTCAAGCGATTATAAGATAACAGGTATAAGTATAAACATAGTTATGAATACATGAAATGGATACATAGAAGAAAAATAAAAAAGAAACAATAGGACAGGGACGGTAGGCATGTTGGTGCGCTTATGCATGCCCCCTACAGGCCTCTTAGGAAAGGGGTGAGGTCAATAGTAGACAGTCTAAGGTTAAAGTTTTTGGGGGTTGGGGAAGAAACCACAGAGTCAGGTAGAGTATTCCAGACATTGACCACTTTGTTGCTGAAGTCGTATTTCCTGCAATCAAGTTTGGTGCAGTTTACTTTGAGTTTGTATCTATCGTGTGCTCTTGTATTGTTATGGCTGAAGCTGAAGTATTCATTGATGGGGAGGACATTGCAATGTATGATTTTATATACCATACTTAGATTGGACCGAAGGTGACATAGTTCTAGGTTTTCTAGGTCTAGAATTTCGAGTCTGATGGCATCAGGTATTCTGCAATGAGTAGAGGAGTGGAGAACTCTTCTTGTGAAATATTTCTGGACTTTCTCACCTGTGTTAATATCAAAAATGTAATGAGGGTTCCAGACTGATGAGCTGTATTCGAGTATTGGTATAGCAAATGTTTTGTATGCTCTAGTTGGTGGTGTGCTATATGTGTGGCCTGTGCTGAATGCGGGTTTGATTCTTGCCCCCGAGATTATTGCCTGAATTTAGAGTCAAAGTTAATGGGGGCTGTCTCTGAACAATCAAACTTCTTGAGATTGCATTTGTTCTCCAGAGGGGTTCTTACCTTTACCCCAATACCTAGTGCTAGATTATCTCCTTCCACTTCTTCCTTTATCCCTTGAGGATTTGAAGAAGATAGGGAGGAAAGAGAAGCTGAGATGGGGGGACCAAACTGCATCATGTGTTAGCATTGGCCCCATAGTCAAGTGGAAAGTTGAAAATAAAACAAAAAGAAGGGTACATGTAACACCTCTGCTCTGTGAGCCGCACTGGCTGCCAATTTGCCTCCAGGTCCAATTCAACGTGTTGGTTGTGGAGTATCAAGCCCTACATGACATGAAGTCAGTCCCTCTATTGAACTGCCATCATTCCGTTACATCAACTTATCCCACCTGGTCAGGCAGGGAAGGTATGTTGCAGACCCCATCGGTTAAAGAATTCCTCCTGGCAGGGTCTAGGAAATGAGCTTTCTCTGCTTTGTCACATTCAGGACCAATGGGGCTGAGTTACCCCGACTCAGGAGCCATGGGGGCATAGTGATTAGAATGCAGCATTGCAGGCTAACTCTGCCCACCTCCTGGAGTTCAATCCTGACCAGCTCAAAGTTGGCTCAATCTTCCATGCTTCCAAATGAGGATCCAGATTGTTGGGGGAAATATGTTGATATTTGTAAACTGCTCAGAAAGTGCTGTAAAGAACTATGGCATGATGTTTCTCTAAATGACATTGCTATTGGTTTTGTCCCTAAAATGCTTTTTAATCATGACAGGAGAATTAAGGGCCACCTGGCACTAATTTTGTTAATACTCCAATCTAGTCAGGTGGGCCCACTTCTGAAAGAGTTCACAAACATGGCTCAGCAGCCTTGTGTGGGAATCCCAGGGGATCATACAGCAATGGGGTTGGTTCGTCCCCTAAATGCTCTCTCTTTACCTTTTAACTAATTTTAATCTCTTGAGTCCTCTTAATTTTTACATATTTTGTTTTATATGTTAACATTTTATTGTATACTGCCCAGACTCTCTCTTTGAGGGAGATGGGTGATTCAGAAATGTAAAAAACCAAACAAATTAAAAAGAAAGAAAAAGTTCTGAAGGAACTCTTAGCTAGGTCCCACTAACCGACGGATGCAAAACGTATGCATAAAGAACACAGTGGATGAGCAAAATTTTGGGGGTGGCTCCATCCGTTGTCATCCGCTCCAAAAAGTGGTCAAAACTTGCATAAACAGAACAGAAAAGAACAGACATGGGTGGTATGTCATGGGGATGTTAAATGGATGTTCATAGAAAGCCTAGTGGATGAAAGCAGATGGAAGCGGATGACACCTCTGAAGGGGTTCCGGGGAAGAATTTTGAAGCGGACGCATAGCAGATGAAGCGGATGCATAGCGGATGAAGCGGATGCATCATGGACACCTATATGAAACAAAGGGGATGCCGCGCGGATGTATATCGGATACAAAGCGTTCACTGCGCATGCGGGGAGTATGAATTGCGTCAGCTCTAGGGATATAAAAGGATGCAGCACGCAGTCAGCATACAGGGGAAAGACGTGCTGCCACATACATCTTGCAGGAACACCATGGTTTGTCAGTCAGGCAAGAAGAGGAAGCCCGTGCCTACTTGTTCAAGCCCTGGCAAGGTGAAGAAGGCCAGAAACCAGCATCCAATCCCGGCACTGACTCTGAAGCTACTGCTGCTACTGCTGTGGTGGACCAGCCCCAAGGCCCTCAAAGCCCTGCTGCTGAAGGCCCTGCTGCTCAAGCCCCTGAAGGCCCTGCTGAAGCCCCTGCCAGAGGGAGGAAGAGGCAAGGGAAGGAGAAGGGAGAGAGGAAACAGTACACCATTTCCGAGGAGCATGAGGATGAGGTGCTGGAATGGCTGAGGGAGCATGAGTACCTCTGGAGAAAGGGCCACAGACTGCATCGGGACACCAAGAAGAAGCAGGCAGCTTGGAGAGACAAGGCAGAGAGCCAGGGGTACACTGCAGAAGTACTCCTTGGATGGTGGAAGCACATGCACACCTGGTATGGCAAGCTACACCTCAAGAAATCCGGGCAGGCCGTTGTCAAGCTCACTGACCAGGAGATGTACGTCATGGCCAAGTGCAGTTTCCTGGAGGGTGAGATCCGCCACTGAGGAGCAGCCCCTCTGAGACCCCTCTCCCTCAGACAGCCCACAGACAGCCAGTCCTCTTCCAGCCAGGAGCCAGCTACACTGTCCAGGCAGGTGTCTTCAGAGGCCCCCCCCCCCGACAGCTGCACTCCCCATGCCAGTGGACCTGGAGGATCCCGTGGAGGATGACGCCCTGTCACAAATGGAGGAAGAAGCAGCAGCCACCAGAGACCAACCCACCCCCACCCCCAGCTCCAGAGGATGCAGGCAGAGAGGCAGACTGGAGGGCCAGGACAACAGTGTGCTGTTGGAGATCAGGGACACAATGAAGACCAGCACAGAACTTCTCTCTCAGCTAATCCACTTGGACAGAGCATCCTCGGGCCGGGACACCTTCATCACCTATGTGAGCCAGACCCTGAGGGACCTGCCCGAGGCCCAGTACCAGGTGATGAAGCAGAAGATCACAGAACTTCTGCACAATCCTCAAGGCCCAGATGAAGCTGCTCCTACCCAGTCCAGGTCTGCTCCTCCACCCCATGCGATGTCACAGCCCTTCCATGGCTTTCAACAGCCCCACACCTACCAAGGCTACGACTACCAGGACTTCCCACAGCAGAAGCAGAACTTCCCAGTCCAGGCCCAGGTTCATCGGACGCCACAGATGCCAGTCCTCACCCAGCTGCAGACCAGACAGCCCCACTACACTCCTCCTTCCTCCACCCCGCAGCCAAGCCCTTCAACGGACAATCTGTCATCAGTATTGGGCCTGATATCTCAAGTCCTTGATGAAGGGCCTCTCAACCTCATGGGACTGAGTCAGCTCTCGGATAGCTTCCTGAACACACCACCACCTGTTGTACCCTGAGGGCCAAGCACCCCAATGGTGCCTCAGACCAGCACTCAAGCCACAGCCACCTCCACAGTCCCTGCCCGCTTCACAGCTGAGACCATGGACATGATTCAGAGTGACTGAGAATAGTGTCAGAGACTAAGTTGTTTACTTGTTAAGTTTATCTTTGCTTAAGACACTTTACTCATTTTGATTATTTAATACAGTCATAAAGTTTACCTAAGAAAGTTAATAAAGGTTATCTTTGCTTAAGACACTTAGTTTACTTGGTTCATTTTTTTTTACTTAATAAAGTGTTGGTGAAAACTTTGAAAAAATGGTTAAGCCTTTGCATGCTTGTGGGATAGATAAGGATAGTTGTGGGATAGATAAACCTCCAGTGCAACCATAGTGGGACTGTATGGTCCACCATCCCAGCGATCCAGATGATTTTCTCCCCCTTTTTATCGAAAATATCGGTTGTCTGCTAGGTGTCCTTCTACATACTCTAGACATACTGCAGACATCCTAAATATACGAGATACATCCCAGATACAAACGTTTTGTCCATTTTGAATACTTTATATACGAGATGCATACGCTTACATCCTTTCTATTTCCGTGCTACTAACGCTGTGTTGATGTTCCGTGTACCTTTTGTTTCCTCCCTCTTTCTGTTTTCACCTGCAGGAGATGTGAGTTGAGGGGATGGCCAGAGGATGCAGAGAGGTTACAGCAGATGTTTAATGGATGATAACGGATATAGAACGTTTGTTGCCCGTATATGTCGCGGATGTACATTGTACGCGGCAGAAAGTTCATCCGTTCACAAAGTTTTGTGCAGCTCAAAACTTCTTGTGCAGATGAAATCGCAGTGGACAGATGCTCGAGGGATAGAGCGTATGAAACACGTATGCAGTGAGTACACAACGGATGCATAGCATTTTCCAATGGATAGCAAGCTTTTTTAATGTTTTACATCCTCTTTGTATCCGTAAGTGCAGTGGGACATGGCCCTAAGAGAGGGTGTTTATTAATGATGAGATTCAAAAATTTTTTACTTCCAGTTCTGTGGGTGTGGCTTGGTGGGCGTGGCAGAGGAAGGATACTGTAAAATCTCCAGTCAGAGCTGGTATTTGCCGGTTCTCCAAACTACTCAAAATTTCTGCTACCGGTTCTCCAGAACCTGCTGAATACCACCTCTGGTATATATGGTGGTTTTAGAGTGATTTGCACCCCATTCTAGGCCTTTATTGGAGGGAAAAAAAGAGGAAGAGGGTATTTCTCTTGCTTTCCTTCCCCAACTTTAGGACTGGCCAATGAAAGAAAGCTCTACAATAATTATCCCCAAGAATTTGTCAAATATTCCAGTTCGTGACTAAGCAAATTCTGAGAGTGTCATGCCTAAGTCCCACAGATTTCATAGTGAAATCTACTGTAATTGAGTCCTGTTCTTTATTTGCTTTCACCTAACAGAGAGAATCTTGCCAGACTAAAGCTATAACTTTGTAATCTAGTAGATATAGCCAGGGAGAATCTAGGGTGCAGTTAACCTGAATCGTTTCTTTTCCCAACATCCATTTCGGGACTGTGCAGTCCCTTGTCTTGGGTCTCTCTCCGGAGTGTGCTGCCTCCTCCTCGGAAGCTGCAGTGCCACTGCTGACATCCCCCCCACACCCTTCTACTTCAGCTGCACATGTATTCACAAAAAGATTGAGGCTGGAAGATGTGAAGGGTCTGGGTTCTCCTCACAATCTGTGACCCAATAATTCTATTGTGAGTTTCTCAAACTCAGCAACTTTCACATATGCGGGCTTCATCTCATCAAATTCCCCATGCTGAACATGCACTGGACAATACCTGAACACATCCAAAGGACTGATTGGTCATATTCAATTTGAATATGGCTCCTTGATAATACCTGTTAAGAGAATAATGCTTCATTTTGAACATGTGGACAGAACAGGATTTCCATATAAGAGCTGCAAAAATATGAATCACCATGAGAGTTAGGGTTTTCTTTAGCTCCTCACTGCCATCTAGTGATGGCCCATATTTTGCAAGTAATGGCAACCAGAGAAGAAAGCAGAGTTAAATCTCAAAAGTTAAAGCCCATGTCACACTGAACCAAAGGATGCAAAGAGGATGTAAAACGGACAAAAAACCTTGCCATCTGTTTGAAAACGCGATGTACTCACTGCCTCCATTTTGCTTCCTCTCTATCCGTCCAGCACCCGTCAATTGATGTTTCATCCGCTCCAAAAGTTTTGGGCTGCCCAAAACTTTTGCGCGGAAAATGTATCCAGTTCGTTCGTTCCGCATCCGCTACACATCCACTACGCATCCGTTACACATCCGTTACGCATCCGCTATATCCGCTAGGCATCCGTTCCACATCCGCTCAATTCGCATCTGCCTGGACGCAGGGAGGAAGCGGAACGGACG
The DNA here is from genome assembly GCA_015471245.1 of Laticauda colubrina. Taxonomy (NCBI): domain Eukaryota; kingdom Metazoa; phylum Chordata; class Lepidosauria; order Squamata; family Elapidae; genus Laticauda; species Laticauda colubrina. Next base: position 19,755,377 of record BLBF01000016.1, read on the forward strand.
CGGAAGGGATGCAGAACGGATGCAGAACGGATGCAGCACGGAAACAAAGCGTTTAAAGCAGAAAAAACATTCACAGAGGGGATCTATCTCGGATATTAAGGATGTCTAGAGGATGCCTAGAGGATGCAAAGGGACACCTATACTGCCTATAAAAAGGGGGAGCAATTCATCTGCATCTCACTTTCAGACCAGCAGCCCACCTGAGCAGACCTCTGCTGCCTTCATCTGACTCTTCCTCTTCCACAGCATCCAGTCGTGTCCACCGTGGATTGTACCACAGTCCTTTTGGCAGCCACCATCCTTCTGCAACAGTACGAAGCCATCTACAGGCTCTGTGAACTCTACTACAGGAAGAAAAAGAGGTGGCCAAGAAGCGTCTGAGTATGAAGATGGATCACCAGAAGAGCAGAGGACGGACTGTACAACAAGGTGATGGTGGAGCTCAGGAATGAAGACACTCGTGCCTTCCAGAACTTCATGAGGATAGCTCCAGCCATGTTTGACGAAGTTGTGGAGCGGCTGACACCCAGGTTGACCAAGGAAAACACCAACTTCCGGCCCAGCCTGGAACCTGGGCTCAAGGTGGCGCTCACTCTGCGCCACCTGGCCTCAGGGACCACCTACAAAAGCATGCAGTACGGCTGGAGGGTGCCACACAACACCATCAGCATTGTGGTCAGAGAACTGGTGCAGGCCATCATCGAAGAATACAAGGAGGAGCTCCTCCAGTGCCCCTCCAGTGAAGAAAGATGGAAGAAAGTTGCAGAGCAGTGGTATCAGAGGTGGAACTTCCCATACACCGTTGGAGCCATAGATGGCAAGCACATGGCCTGCAAAGCTCCAGCCAAGTCGGGGTCCACTTATTGCAACTCCAAGGGCTTCTTCAGCATCGTCCTCTTCGCCATGGTCGATGCTGATTACTAGTTCATGTACATCGATGCTTCAGGCTATGGCTCATCTTCAGATGCCCAGGTATACAACGCCAGTCACCTCAAGGAGGGGCTGGAAGGCAACCTCATCGTGGGCTTCCCAGATCCAGACCCCCTGCCCAACGACACGCAAGATGTGCCCTACTTCATCGTGGGGGATGACGCCTTCTCCCTCACAACCTACCTCATGAAGCCCTACACCTCCAGACTCCTCACCCGTGAAGAGAGGATCTTCAACTACAGGCTGTCCAGGGCAAGTCGGGTAGTGGAGAACGCCTTTGGCATCCTGGCCAACAGGTTCCAGGTACTTCTCACCACCATGCAGCATCGCCCAGAGACCGTGAGGAGGATCGTGGAAGCTTGCTGCATCCTGCACAATCTCATGCACACCCGCTACCCAGTCTTGCAGAACAGGCTTGCGGACCGTCAACAAGGCAATGGGGACATGGAGCCTGGGGAATGGAGGCAAGGGTGAAACCTGATCGACACTCAGGATGTGCAAGGCCCCAACAGAGCCTCATGAGAAGGGAAGAAGCAGCGCAACCTCCTGAACACTGGTGCAACTCCCCAGCTGGAGCAGTGGAGTGGCAAGACAGGATGGTAGATGCTTAATAGATGCTTCCTTCAGCCTGTCTCATCACACTGATGAGATTGGGCCATTTATGTTGGGTGGGCCTACAATGAACAGGGCGTTTAATAAAGAGCTGTGTTTATGTTGACATGTGTGGATAATTATTACATTGTTATTGATAATAAAGGGCCATAGGTGTGGCACCTGGGAGGGTGGATCATACAGTCCCACTATGCTTGCACTGGAGGTTTATCTATCCCACAGCTATTAGCCATCCCAAAGGTATCCCTGCTCATTCCACAGGTATCCCTACCCACCCCACTGCTATCTTAACCCATCCCACAAGCATGCAAAGGCTTAAACCATTTCTAAAAGTTTCCACCAAGACTTTATTGAAAAAAAGAAATGAAGCAAGTGTGTGAATCAAAGATAAACTTTATTGAACAATAAGCTGCAATAGAAAAATGACCCAAGTCAAGTGTCCAAATAAAGTCCACAGATAGCCAGCTACCTGGTCTCTGGCACTCTTATCGGTCACTCAGAGGTGTGCCCAGTCTCAGGGGTGAAGGGTCCAGGTGCTGTGGTGGTGGGTGGTGCTGGAGTGCCTGGCCCCGAGAGGACAACAGGGGACGGTGTGTTGAGGAAGGTGTCGGACAGCTGTCTCAGCCCCATGATGCTGAGAGGTCCTTCCTCCATGCCATGGGGTGTCAGCCCCAGTACTGATGAGAGATGTCCTGAGGCCAGGCTTGGCTGTGTGGTGGAGGAAGGAGCAGTGTAGTGGGGCTGTCTGCTCTGCAGCTGGGTGAGGACTGTCGTGGGTGGCATCATTGGTATGGGTGGCATCAGTGGCGTGGGTGGCATCGCTGTCATCAGTGGCATCATTATCGTGGGTGGCATTGGTGGCATCAGTGGAACAGGTGGCAACAGTGTCACCCGATGACTCTGTGCCTGGACTGGGAAGGGCTGCTGCCTGTGCTGCTGAACCTCCTGGTAGCCGTAGCCCTGGTAGGTGATGTCCTGTGGGAAGCCTTGGAATGGGAGGACATCACCTGGAGTGGAGGAGCAGACCTGGGCTGGGTGGGAGCAGGTTCCTATGGGTCTGGAGGGTTGTGAAGCAGCTCTGTGATCTGGTCCTTCACCAGCTGGTACTGTGGATCCGCCATTTCTTGAGGGTCTGGTTGACATAGGTGAGGAAGGGATTGCATTTGGAGGAGTCGGAGTCAGTGTGGACCAGCTGAGAGAGGAGATCTATGCTGGTGCGGATGGTGTCCCTGATCTCCAGCAGGACAGTGTGGCTCTGCCCCTCCTGCTGTCCGGCTCTCAGCCTTTCTGCGGAGGCGGAGCTGGGGGTGGTGGTGGATGTGGCAAGGACTGTGGTGGACTCAATGTCTCCTTTCTCCCACCGCACCAGGGAGTCCTCCATGCTCTCCACCACACTTACCACACTTGTCCGTGGGTTCTCCGCCGTGGCATGCTCCACAGAAACCTGCCTGGAGACAGGGACTGACTCTCGGCTGGAAGAGGGATGGCTCTCAGCAGGCTGCCGGAGAGAGAGGGTAGTGAGAGGGGCTGCTGGTGCTCCTTGGTGGTGGATCTCACCCTCCAGGAAGCTGCATCTGGCCATGACATAGGTCTCTCTGTCTGTCAGCTTTACAGTGGCCCGGCCAGATTTCTTGAGGTGCAGCTTCCCGTACCAGGTGTGCATATGTTTCCACCAGCCGAGGAGCACCTCCGAAGTGTAACCCATACTCTCTGCCCTCTCTCTCCAAGCAGCCTGCTTCTTTTTGGTGTCCCTGTACAGCCGGTGTCCCTTCCGCCACAGATAGTCGTTCTCTCTCAGCCACTCCAGCACCTCATCCTCGTGCGCCTCCTCAATAAAGTATTGCCTCCTCTCCCGTTGTCGCGCACGCCTCTTCCTTCCTTCGTCAGGACCAGATGGGCCCCCATCAGAGGGGCTCCCAGGTTGTAGGGGCTGCTCCTCCACACCAGCAGCAGCAGCAGCAGCAGGATCATCATCATCATCATCATCCTCACCAGCAGGATCATCATCATCATCATCATCATCATCATCATCATCATCATCCTCACCAGCAGGATCATAATCATCATCATCATCAGCAGCAGCAGGATCATCATCATCAGCAGCAGCAGCGGCAGCACCAGCAAGATCAGCAGCAGCAGGACCAGCAGGACCAGGAGCACGAGCAGGACCAGGAACACAAGCAGGATGAGCAGGACGAGCAAGACCAGGAGCACGAGCAGGATGAGCAGGACCAGGAGGAGCTTCAGCAGAAGCCCCAGCAGAAGCAGGGTCAGGGGCAGGGGGCGGGAGGTTGGCCCTGTCCCTCTTGCCAGGGATGGCGGTAGGCTTCTAAGGCTTTTGCTTCCTCCCCATGGTTGTGGGGTTGCTGGCTGGCAGGGAGGCTGGCAGGCACCAAGGCTGGCAGGAAGGCAGGCTGGCAGCAAGGCTGGCATGCAGGCATGCAGGCAGGGAAGTCAAGGAACTCGAAGTGTCCAGCAGCAGGTCTTTCCTCGGAATGCTGGCCACGTGCGAGCTGCTTCCATTTATATCCCGGGGGCTTACGCAATGCTTCCCCCCCGCATGCACAATTAATGCTCGGCATCCGTTCCGCTTCCGCTGTTCATCCGCTAGGCTTCCGCTCTGCATCCACTTCATCCGCTGTGCATCCGCTGTGCATCCGCTTCATCCGTTCGGCGTCCGTTCTGCATCCGCTGTATCCATTCCGCGTCCGCTTTGCTGAGCCCCCCCAGAAGCCTAGCGGATGCGCCATCCAGTCCCATGCGCTTCCATCTGCTGGGCTTCCATTCCGCATCTGCTTTGCATCCGCCCTGCGTCCTCCCCGCGTCCGTGTTATCCGCTCCAGTTATGCAAATTTTTGCCCCTTTTGAGAGCGGATAACAATGGATGGAACATTTTGCTCATCCGCTGTGTCCTTTTTGCATCCGTTGGCCAGTGTGACATGGCCTTAAATCTCAAAAAGCAAACCTTCATGTATCTTCCAACATTAAAGTTCCTGATGAGTTTAAATTGGTAAATTGAATATTTTAGCAACTTTCTGTTTTGTTTTGAACTACAAACAAGCATTTCTGATTGTTGCTGTATTTGTTAATTCGTGGAATAGAAACTCTCTCTATTTAAATCCAGTCAGGCCTGATTCCTGGAGACTTCATTGACCCAGCTACAGTTTTCTTGGAAGCAAATTGGAGTTAGTTTGGTATTGCTTTTTCCAGGGAAAATGTTCTTTTACATGACTTCTCTCTCAAAGGTCTATAACCATAGTTTTTCTAGGCAGGATTTCATTGCCCAGACCAGGTCAGCCAAGAGCTGTTTTCTCCTGAGACTTTGTTTCTCAAAAAAGAAAAGGAACATTTTTTTGGCTTTAGATTTTGAAGTGCCACATTTGTTTCCTAGTGCTGTGTTCCTCTTTTTCAAAAATCTGCCTGTTGATTTGGCATTTCTCTTTTTTTGTTAATTATATTCACCTCTCAATAATGGAGAGGGAGGGAGGGAGGGAGGGAGGGAGGGAGGGAGAGAGGGAGG
>BLBF01000016.1:19765989-19782704 GCA_015471245.1 Laticauda colubrina
CTGCTGGTGCTGCTGGTGCTGCTGGTGCTGCTGGTGCTGCTGGTGCTCCTGGTCCTGCTGGTGCTGCTTTTGCTGCTGCTGCTGCTGCTGGTGATCCTGCTGGTCCTGCTGGTCCTGCTGGTGCTCCTGCTGGTGCTCCTGGTCCTGCTGGTGCTGCTGGTGCTCCTGGTCCTGCTCCTGGTGCTCCTGGTCCTGCTGGTGCTGCTTTTGCTGCTGCTGCTGCTGGTGATCCTGCTGGTCCTGCTGGTCCTGCTTTTGCTGCTACTGTTGTTGTTGCTGCTGGTGGTGGTGGTGTGGAGGAGCAGCCCCTACAACCTCGAAGCCCTTCTGATGAGGGCCCATATGGCCCTGCCAAAGGGAGGAAGAGGCAGACGCGTGAACGGGAGAGGAAGCAATACACAATTGAAGAGGAACATGAGGAGGAGGTGCTGGAGTGGCTGAGGGAGAATGAATATCTTTCGCGGAAGGGACACAGGCTCTATAGAGACACCAAAAGGAAACAGGCTGCTTGGAGAGAGAAGGCGGAGAGCCTGGGCTACACTTCGGAGGTGCTCCTCGGCTGGTGGAAGCACATGCATACCTGGTACGGGAAGCTGCACCTCAAGAAATCTGGCCAGGCCACGGTCAAGCTGACGGACTGAGAGACCTACGTGATGGCCAAGTGCAGCTTCTTGGAGGGTGAGATCCACCACCGAGGAGCAGCCCCTCTGACAACCCTCTCTCTCAGGCAGCCTGCTGAGAGCCAGTCCTCTTCGGGCCAAGAGTCAGCTCCTGTGTCCAGGCAGGTATCTGTGGAGCATGTCACAACGGAGACCCCCCCGACAGCTGTACTACCCCTGGCGGAACGCGTGGAGGACCCCCTGACGCAGTGGGAGCAAGGAGAGGGCACTTCCACCACAGCCCAACCTGCATCCACCCCCAGCTCCACCTCCACAGAAAGGCAGAGAGGCAGACAGGAGGGGCAGAGCCACACTGTCCTGCTGGAGATAAGAGACACCATCAGGAGCAGTGTAGATTTCCTCTCTCAGCTGGTACACACCAATGCCCCATCCTCCAACCGCAAGCCCTTCCTCACGTATGTCAACCAGACCCTCATGAACATGTCGGAACCCCAGTACCAGTTGGTGAAGGACAGGATCACCGATCTTCTTCAGAACCCTCCAGACCAAGCTGAACCTGCTCCCACCCAGTCCAGGCCTGCTCCTCCACCCCAGGTGATGTCACTGCCCTTCCAAGGCTTTCCACAGGCCCTCCCCTACCAAGGCTACGGCTACCAGGAGGTCCAGTAGCACAGGCAGCCCTTCCCAGTCCAGGCACAGGTACATCATACACCACCGGTGCCAATGATGCCAATGATGCCAGCCACGCCATCCATGCCAGCCACGCCACAGATGCTACCCATGCCACCGATGCCACCGATGCCAGTCCTCACCCAGCTGCAGACCAGACAGCCCCACGACACTGCTCCTTCCTCCATCCCACAGCCAAGCCTGGCCTCAGAACATCTGTCATTGGTCTTGGGGCTGACACTCCATGGCATGGAAGAAGGGGCTCTCAACATCACGGGGCTGAGCCAGCTGTCTGAGAGTTTCCTCCACACACCGTCCCCTGTTGTCCTCTCAAGGCCAGGCACCCCAGTGGTGCCTCAGACCAGCACTCCAGCAGCAGCCACCTCCACAGCCCCTGGACCCTTCACCCCTGAGACGATGGGAATGCCTCACACTGACTGAGAAGAGTGCCAGAGACTGGGTGGCTACCTGTTGACATTATTTTCGCTTTGGACACTTGTCTTGGGTCATTTTTCTTTTACAGCTTGTTATTAATAAAGATTATCTTTCCCTCACACACTTACTTCATTTATTTTTGTCAATAAAGTCTTGGTGGAAACTTTTAGAAATGGTTGAAGCCTTTGCATGCTTGTGGGATGGGTAAGGATAGCAGTGGGATGGGCAGGGATACCTGTGGGATGGGTTAAGATACCTGTGGGATGGGCAGGGATACCTTTGGGATGGCTAATAGCTGTGGGATAGATAAACCTCCAGTGCAAGCATAGTGAGACTATATGGTCCACCCTCCCAGGTGCCATACCTATGGCCCTTTATTATCAATAATAATGTAATCATCCACACATGTCAACATAAACACAACTCTTTATTAAATGCCCTGTTCATTGTAGGCCCACCCAACATACATGGCCCAATCTCATCAGTGTGATGAGACAGGCTGAAGGAAGCATCCATTAATCATCTATCATCCTGTCTTGCCACTCCACTGCTCCAGCTGGGGAGTTGCACCAGTGTCTCAGGAGGTTGCGCTGCTTCTTCCCTTCACGTGAAGCTCTGTTGGGGCCTTGCACATCCTTAGTGTCTATCAGGTTTCGCCCTTGCCTCCATTCCCCAGGCTCCATGTCCCCATTGCCTTGTTGGAGGTCCACGAGCCTGTTCTGCAAGACTGGGTAGCGGGTGTGCATGAGATTGTGCAGGATACAGCAAGCTTCCACGATCCTCCTCACGGTCTCTGGGTGATGCTACATGGTGGTGAGAAGTACCTGGAACCTCTTGGCCAGGATGCCAAAGGCGTTCTCCACCAGCTGCCTTGCCCTGGACAGCCTGTAGTTGAAGATCCTCTCTTCACGGGTGAGGCATCTGGAAGTGTAGGGCTTCATGAGGTAGTTTCTGAGGGAGAAGGCGTCATCCCCCATGATGAAGTAGGGCACATCTTGTGTGTCGCTGGGCAGGGGGTCTGGATCTGGGAAGCCCATGATGAGGTTGTGTTCCAGCCCCTCCTTGAGGTGACTGGCATTGTATAACTGGGCATCTGAAGATGAGCCGTTGCCTGAAGCATTGATGTACATGAATTTGTAGTCAGCATCAACCATGGTGAAGAGGATGATGCTAAAGAAGCCCTTGTAGTTGAAATAAGTGGACCCCAACTTGGCTGGCGCTTTGCAGGCCACGTGCTTGCCATCTATGGCTCCAACGGTGTGGGGGAAGTTCCACCTCTGATACCACTGCTCTGCAACTTTCTTCCAGCCTTCTTCAGTGTAGGGGCACTGGAGGAGCTCCTCCAGGTATACTTCGATGATGGCCTGCACCACTTCTCTGACCACAATGCTGATGGTGTTGTGTGGCACCCTCCAGCGGTACTGCATGCTCCTGTAGGTGGTCCCTGAGGCCAGGTGGTGCAGAGTCTGTGCCACCTTGAGCCCAGGGACCAGACTGGGCCGGAAGTTGGTGTTTGCCTTGGTCAACCTGGGTCTCAGCCGCTCCACAATTTCATCAAACATGGATGGAGGCATCCTTATGAAGTTTTGGAATGCACGAGGGTCTTCGTTCCTCAGCTCCACCATCAGCTTGTTGTACAGTCCATACTCTGCTCTCCTCCCGATCCATCTTCAGGCCCAAACACTTCTTGGCCGCCTCCTTTTCTTCCCGTAGAACAGTTGAAAGATCCTGTAGATGGCTTCGCACTGTTGCAGAACAATGGTAGCTACCAAAGGGACTGTTATGATCCATGGTGGACATCAATGGATGCTGTGGAAGAGCAAGAGCCAGATGAAGGCTACAGAGGTCTGCACAGCAGGGCTGCTGTTCTGAAAGTGAGATCCAGGTGAGTTGCTCCCCCTTTTTATAGGCAATATAGGTTTTCCACTAGGTGTCCTTTTGCATCCTCTAGGCATCCTCTAGACATCCTTAATATCCGAGATAGGTCCCCCCTGCGAATGTTTTTTTCTGTTTTAAATGCTTTCTTTGCGAGCTGCATCCGCTGTCATCCTTTCTCCGTCCGTGCTACTAACACTGCGTGTCCGTTCCACATCCATTTCGCTTCCTCCCTTTGTCCGTTTTCTGCTGGAGCTGATTTGAGTTGTGCAGATGCGCAGCAGATGCCTAGTGGATATAGCGGATGCGTAACGGATGACAACGGATGTAGAACGGATGTTCCCCGTATGCGTTGCGGATGCAGAATGGACGCGTTGGATACATTTTCCGCTCAAAAAGTTTTTGAGGAGCTCAAAATTTTTTGAGCGGATGGAACCTCAGTCGACGGATGCTGGACGGATGGAGAGGATGAAAAATGGAGGCAGTGAGTACAGAACAGATGAATCACGTTAACCAACGGATGGCAAGTGTTTCTCTTTATTTTACATCCTCTTTCCATCCGTTGGTGCAGTGTGACATGGGCTTTAATGATATGGTTCACTTTGTTCACTTAAATAATAGCTTGCAAAGTATTGTTAGGAAACACTCACAGGACAAATACTATCATCTGTGACCCAAAAAACAACAACCCACAACTTAAGTGCCAAGGGTGAAGTAGTTTTCTAAAGCTTTTGATGTAGCTTGTAGAGATTTCTAAAATGTCTACATCATTACAGAACCAGCATATTAACTAAGATTTAAATGTAAAATGAAATCAAGTCAAATTAAATTTCTTTGTTTGAGCCAGCCACTACTTTCTGGAAAGAAAATTCCACCAAGCCACGTCAAATCTATGTGGAACCTAACATATAGAAAAATTGGGCCATACCTAACTCAAAGAGAAATCCCCCTAGTATATAGTGGACTATCCATCTAGTAAGTCTTCTCCAAAATACCAGAGCCTCTTTGGCTAAAGGAATTTAAGAACAGATTTGTTAGGAGAGGCTGCATCCCTACATACTTAGGTGGCAGAAAACTCCCCTCCCTGAAGTTATTAGGGTTTATTTCTGACTAGACATTCATAGGCTCAAGGACATGGGACACCTAGAAAATGCAGGTGAGGCTTTGATCGTACATTCATAGCTGACCTCCTGAGATTTTTTTTATTACCCTGCAGATACCTAGGTAGGTCTGTTTCTAGATAATTTTAATGCATAAGTAACTTCCTTTTAAATATGGATGACAAAATCTATGAAGAAAAGGACTAGGGCAATCTTCCACTATTTGAGAGTTTATCACAAAGGCAAGGGCATCAACTATTCTCAAAAATCACTGAAGGCATAAGAAGCAATGGATGGAAACTAATAAAGGGGAGAACCAACCTAGAAACAAAGAGAAATTTTCTGACAGGAAGAGCAATCAACCAGTGGAACAGCTTGCCTTCAGAGGTTGTGGGTGCTGCATCACTGAAGGTTTTCAAGAAGACCTGGAGGTTGTCCAGAATGGTATAGGGTCTCCTGCTTGGGCAGAGGTTGGACTAGAAGACTTCCAAGGTCCCTTCCAGCTCTCTTATTTTGAATTCTGCATGAGCTAGGGGGTTCATACTTTAAGAATGCATTCAAACTGGATGTAGAAGTTTCTTTTATAGAAAGCCCTTGCTTGATAGGATACCTTCCTTTCTCGGTCTAGTTTTCCCAGCTCATTTTCTTTGTATTTCTACTTTTCAACCCATCAAACTTCCCCCACTCTGATGCTGGAATCTGATCTCATTTGCCCTGCTATAAACACAGAGGAGGTCATTTCATTTTTACCTTTTCCACTGGGTAATTAACTAGAAGGGAAGTTCATTTACATCAAGTCTCTGAGATTGTCCCCAATTTACAGGACTTCTCTCAAATGTATATTTTCCCCATTTCAAAGAGTGTGGTTTCCCCACCCCCCTTTGCTGTATTTTTATTGCAGGCTTCAAGTAAAACAAGAGAAAATGAAGGCAAAGAAAATATGTAGTTACCACAAACCCAAGAGACCAAAAAATATAGACTTGAGCCACAGCTGGGATTTATTTTATTAGACATAATGTTAGGTTATCAACCAAAATACAGATTTCAGACGTTAAAAAATGTTAAATACTATTGATCCATTTCGAGACAACTCCCTTTCCTGATATAATAATACTTTTAAAGGCATATTGGAGCAGGTCTTTAGTTAACAGAATATATTTCTCTAAAGTCAAGGACATTCATTGTGAGAGAATTATGAAGGCTGACAGATATAAATTGCGTGGATTTGTAATATTCAGGTTGTTTTTATGTTTTGTTTGCCAAATGATCATACAATGTATGAAGATGAAAATGTAAATAATAATAAGAATGCTCTGTAATGTTAGAATCCAAACAGACAAACACCTGCCACATAAAACCCCAGACTTAATGACTGTTGATAAGAAAGACCAAAATAAAAATAAAAATCAGTCTGGACAATGGACATGGAAATAGTTGGAGACAGCGGAAAAGAAGAGAAAGCACTGTTGAAAATCACAAAATACAAAAACCTGCAAATAGAAATAGACATATAGGGTTTGCAGGGGCTCAGGAGAGCCCCAGCTAAGATTCTGTGCAGTTCAGACAACCCCCAAATCCCTCTCCTGACTGGCCCTACCTACCTTGCCCCTCTCAGGAGTCCCCACAGGGCCTGTTTTGGATGCAGGTAAGTGCAGGACACATGTGGAAGTTCAGGGAGGGCAAAAAACGGGCCTCACTGAAGTTCATCAAGGCCAGAAATGTGCCCATTTCCGGCTTTCGGAGAGGCTCTGGAGCTCAGGGAGGCTGTTCTTGCCCTACCGGAGCCCGGGGAAGGCAAATCCCCCCCGCCGCCATGGTGCAGGAGGCTGACTAGGCCACACCCACCCAGCAACCGGGCAAAGAACCTCTTGCTAAAATTTTTGAAGCCCACGCCTGGAAATAGAATGCATACCGCAAAAGAAACTTATCCCAAAACATCTGGAGCACCATTTGAACACCATCAGCACTGACAAAATCACAATCTATGAATTGCAAAAGGCAGCTTTATCATGAGCAAAATGCATCCTGTGTTGAAATCGTTAATACCAACAAACATCTACTTATTCCATGTCCTTGGAAAGAACTCGTTAGGTGGATAAAAATGTCAAATCCAGTCTAAAACATCTGGCTGGCTGAGCAACCAGTCATAACAATTGACAATTTTTCCTTTTCCTTAAATATCCAGATTTGATTATTGCTGTAATGAAAAACTAATTTTCGCTGAAAACTTTTCAAAGAGTGTACTTTATGAATTTCCCTCTATCTGTTATTTGGGGACACATTTTTTTTTAAATATTCATCAAATGAAAGTTGCAAATTTGAACAAGCCAACATGAAAAAAAATAAAATATAATAGGGTTGAGAGGCAAGTTAGTGCACTTATGCATGCCCCCTTAAGGACCTTTTAAATATGGGGTGAGGTCTGCAGAAGTTAAGTTGGAATTAAAACTATGCAAGTTAGTAACTGAGACAAATGAATCAGAATACTCCAAACTTTGACAATTCTATTACAAAATTGACTTTTTTCCTATTAATTCATGCTAGAGGGGTCTTGCTTGTCCTAGAATCTTCTACCCATAGTGTTCCATATTAACATACTTCAAATAGGCTATTCCTATTGGACAACAAATACCCAATGCTGATTGGCTACTTTTCTCGACGCTGATTAGCCAATAATAGCAGGGCTATGATTGGCCAATTCAAGTGGTGGGAAAAACAAGTAGCCGTCATTGGACACTAGCTACAAGCAGCTCTCTATAAAAAGAGCTGCCGCGGCTCCTGGTTAGAACAGACTTTCAGAACTAAATAAAAGAGCTGAAGTTATGCTGATCAATGAGTCTCATTTCCGCGAACCAAACACTGGCGACGAGGATTGGATACTAAGAAGGAGATCAGTCGGGCACGTGGCATCGAGAACCGAGCAGACAAAATGGCCGGAACCAACTCGCCACCCGCACCATTCAACCCAGCAGCAGAGGACTGGAAATCCTATATCGATAGATTCCTCATGTTCTTGGAGAGTAACGACCTGCAAGGAATCTCGGAGAATCACAAAAGAGCTGTATTCCTGACACACTGTGGGCCCACAGTGTTCAAGATGGCCAAGACACCAGCAAAACCAGACGATGTGAAGCAAATGGCCTGGCCAGACCTAGAGAAGCTGCTGAAGGCTCACTATGCACTGACCCTCTCCAGCCTCATCAGGAGACACGAGTTTTACAAGTGGGACCAGAGGGAAGGTGAGAACATCACAGACTTTGTAGCCGCTCTCAGGGACATTGGAGGAGCATGTAAATTCCTAAACATGGATGAAGCCATGAGGGATCACGTGGTCCTCAGACTAAGAGACCTAACCCTACAAAGCTGGCTGCTAACCCGGCCAAAGATTACCATTACCGAGGCTATTGCTGAAGCCACGGCAGCAGAAGCAACAAAAAAGTCAGCGGCAAAGATGCAACAGATGAATGCCAACTTGCCAAAGACACTGACTGAGATGAGTCAGAGCACTGAGAAGAAGATAGAAAGCACACACAAAACCGTTGCACGTTATACAGACAGTGGATCGTCCGGAATTGACGAGGACGACGAAGAAGAAATCCACAGACTCCAGGCTGAGCGAGAGTGGCAATTAAAAAATGGTCGTAAGTCGAGGTTCCAGTGTGCCGAATGCGGAGTATACCACCCCTGTTCTGAGTGCCAGTTCTTAGACGCCGTGTGCTGGTACTGTGAACGTCAGGGCCACCTCGCACGAGTATGCTGAAACCGAAAAAGCTACAGCCCAGACAAAGGGACAACACACCACCAAGAAATAAAGAAAGGACAACGTGGAGCCATGAGAATCGCGAAGGCAAAAGCAAGCAGCCAAGCGAAAACTATAGGAGAGAGGAAACTCATCAAACCATTACTATCGGCCATTCTAATGCAACATATGGCCGAAAAGTACATGTGGCAGTCCAGATCGAGGGCCAAGAATATAAGATGGAGGTCAATTCCGGATCGTACTTTTTGATGGTATCATGGGATACCATCAAAAGACTGGTACCGCACATTGGCAGAGCTGAACTAGAACATCAATCGCTAATTTTAAAAGACTACCAAGGGAACAGAATACCGGTAGTCAGACTTGGACATTTCCAGATAAGCTTCAAAGAACACCAAAAGATATTGCCTCTAACCATCGTAGACCAGAGCCGACCAAGCCTGCTGGGACTCGAATGGTTCAAACCTCTAGGAATCGGAGTGACCGGCATAAACCGCATCACCGATGCAGACTGAGAGGAGAACCTGATGAGAGAGACAGGACGTCTTCGATGGGAAGTTAGGAAAGTACCGAGGGTCCCCTATTTCATTCAATCTAGACCCAACCATAGCTTCAATTAGGCTAAAGGCGAGGCGAGTCCCCTTCGCACTAAAACCCAAAATTGATGAAGAATTAAACAAACTAATAGAACAAGGCATTCTGGAACCAATTGACCATGCCAAATGGGAAACCCCATAGTGACCCCATTTAAGCCGGATGGGTCCGTGAGAATTTGTGGGGACTATAAGGCTACCCTAAACAATGCACTACAACAAAGTGCATATCCTGTTCCGGTAGTACAACATCTACTACACTCCTTGGGAAGGGGCAAGGTCTTCGCAAAGCTCGACCTTGCCCAAGCTTACCAACAATTGCCCGTAGACCCTGAAAGAACAGAGGCATAAACCATCGTGACTCATAGGGGAGCATTCAAATGTACAAGACTACAATTCAGAGTCAGTGTAGCCCCTAGGGTATTCCAAAGTATAATGGAGCGATTATTGCAAGGGATAAAAGGAGTCGTCCCATAATTTGATGACGTGCTCGTCTCAGCAAATGACGAGAGACAATTAGAAGCTCGCCTCAGAGAGGTTTTGCAAAGATTCCAAAAAGCGGGACTCAAGGTGAAAAAAGAAAAGTGTACATTAGCCACCTCAAAAGTCAAATTCCTGGGGTACCAAATCGATAAGGAGGGCATCCACCCCACAGACAAAAAGGTCAAAGCAATCAAAGAAGCGCCTAGACCTAAAATTAAAGTTGAATTACAAGTATTTCTGGGACTTATAAACTTTTACCATGTCTTTCTGCCACAGAAGGCAACGACAGCAGAACATCTACATAGACTTTTAGACAAATCGGCCATCTGGACCTGGGAACGATGTGAAGAGACAGCGTTCCAGCAGATAAAGGACCACATCACCTCCGATGCGGTATTGATGCAATACAGCGAGACATTACTGCTTACAGTTACCTGCGATGCATCACCGTTTGGCATCGGAGCCATGCTAAGCCACGTCCTGCTGGATGGAAGAGAAGCCTCCATTGTCTTCTACTCAAAGACCCTCTCAAAAACTGAATGGAACTATAGCCAGTTGGACAGAGAGACATTGGTGGCTATATCCGGCGTAAAACGTTTCCACAAGTATCTTTACGGTAGAACTTTTACCCTTGTGACTGATCATAAACCCCTTTTAGGCATACTCGCTGGAAACAGAGCCACCCCTAACATATTGTCCCCAAGAATGACAAGGTGGTCTGAATTTCTAGCAGCGTACAACTTTGGACTAATCCATCAACCCGATAAAGACATTTCTCACGCCGATGCCTTGAGCTGCACCCCCTTACCAGACACAGAGACTGATCCGGCACCAACCACTTCCACCCTACAAATTTGACAAACCTATGAATAACCGCGGTCGACATTGCCAGAATGACGGCAAAAGACAAGACATTTTTACAAGTGTTAAACTGGGTAGGAAAAGGGTGGCCAGAAAACGAGACTGACATTATTTTCAAACCGTTTAAAAATAGACAAACCGAACTGTCATTACTGAAGGGTTGTATACTCTGGGGTGATCGGGTCATAATTCCACAAAAATTACAAGACCAGGTACTGCATATGTTACACGAAGGCCACACGGGCATCGTGCGAATGAAATCCCTGGCCAGGAGCTATGTATGGTGGCCAGGAATGGACAAAGACATTGGGAAATGGGTCGAAACCTGTGGGAAATGTCAAAACTCCTGCCCTGCACCCCCTTCAGCACCTGTCCTGGACTGGGAAACACCAAGGGGCCCCTGGTCACGAATACATATAGACTTCATGGGGCCAACAAAAGGGTATACATATCTAATCGTAGTAGATGCTTACTCCAATTGGTTGGAATTAAGCATCATGCACTCTACTACCACCGAGGCAGTTATCAAACAGCTCCGGAAATTATTCACTACACATGGGTTACCAGACGTCCTCGTCTCTGATAATGGCCCACAATTTACAGCATTACCATTCAAGAAATTCCTTGCAGAACATGGCATACGACATGCACTGACAGCCCCGGGCTGACCAGCGATGAACGGTAGGGCAGAATGCATGGTCCGGTATACCAAGGAAACATTAGACAAATTAGACACTGGGGACATGCAAGAAAGAATTGAAAAAAATGCTCACAATATAACACATAATACCAAACTCCACTACAAATAAAGGCCCAGCAGAATTACTGATGGGCAGAAAACTAAAATCACAATTAGATAGATTATACCCAACATACGCCACCGAAAAACCTACTGATACTTCGAGCAAGTATCACAATTCGAACCAGGACAATTAGTATATGCAAAAAACCTCACCAGCCACCCATTGTGGGTGCCAGCAACAATTACACAAATAACCGGACCACAGTCCTATAGACTGGAGACAGATGACGGCCAAACATGGCGAAGACACATCGACCAGTTACGATCACAAACACTACAACGCACCACTGACACACCCAGATGCGAAGAACAACACACACACACACCAACAACCTCACAACCGTTACACAAAAACAGCAACAGACCAACTAGAGAGGGGGGAGACCCCTCAGTAACAAATAAGGGGGGAGAACCCTCCGGTAGAAAAAAAAACCTCTGGTAGAAAAAGAAACCCCCCTGGTAGAAAAAGAAACTGCAGAAAATCAAAATAATCACAATAAAAAACATTCCCAAATAAGCGCAAGCAAAAACAATGACCTACCTGTAGAAGTCTTTGGCGAGGAACAAGAAGCACAAGTAGACCTGGATGCTTGGTTGGAAAGGAGCAGCTGGGCCAAGTCTACCAGCCCGAGTAGACTGGGCGGGAGCGGCATCTACCTTCCAGGAGGTTCAACAGAGAAGGACAGGAGAAATAGCGATCCCATCCAAACCCGCTGAAGATGACAACACAATTAAACTGCGCAGATCAACTAGGCAACCTAGAAGCCCTGCCTATTTGCGTGACTACATATGGTAGGACCATACCAAGAGGGGAGGGGTGTTCCATATTAACATACTTCAAATAGGCTATTTCTATTGGACAACAAATACCCGACGCTGATTGGCTACTTTTCTCAACACTGATTGGCCAATGATAGCAGGGCTATGATTGGCCAATTCAAGTGGCGGGAAAAACAAGTAGCCGTCATTGGACACTAGCCGCGAGCAGCTCTCTATAAAAAGAGCTGCCGCGGCTCCTGTTTAGAACAGACTTTCAGAACTAAATAAAAGAGCTGAATTTACACTGATCTCTGAGTCTCATTCCCGCGAACTGAACACATAGTACTTCACAACCAATTGAATAGAAACTTTAATTAATATTTGGGTAGTGGTCCCAATGGGAAGGCCAGAGATGCCACCTAGGCTGACAAACAGAAGACAAAAAGCCATTTCCCTCTATGTTCCCCAAACTAATAGACTCTCAGTGTGAGTCACTAGGAGTTCAGCTCAAGTCAACTTGAAAGTAAATGTATTCTTTAGTCATTCCTGAGAGACAATTCGTTCAGAGCAAGAAAAAATGTTTTTGAACCAAAAATGTTTACGGTCTTTTACTGGGGGGAAAAAAAACCCCTTTGAAAGAGAAATAATTGTTTCCAGCATGAACTAAGAAGACAAACAAGAAGAGGCCATATTATTCATGACATAGCATACATGGAAATCCAGTTTGGTGTAGGGGTTTATCCTGCCTTAGGCAAAAAACCAGCGAGGGGGAAGGAAGGAAGGAACGAACGAACGAAGGAAAAGAAGGAAAAGAAAGAAAGAAGAAAGAAGAAAGAAAAAGAGAAAGAAAGAAAGAAAGAGAGAGAGAAAAAGAAAGAGAAAGAAAGAAAGAAAGAAAGAAAGAAAGAAAGAAAGAAAGAAAGAAAGAAAGAAAGAAAGAAAGAAAGAAAGAAAGAGAAGCACACTTATGTGAAATCCTTGGAGTTTGCATCCGTAAGTGCAGTGGGACCGGGCCTTAACCTTTTGTATTCTTTTATTACAATTATTATTCTCTGGAGTAGGGGATTAAGAACTAATTTTCCTTTTATTTTTCCCTGCCACTAAATGAATGTGGATTTGTTTGACCTGGAGGTTGAACTGAATTAAATAACCAATGAGATCCTTTATTGGGAGCACTTCCTATGCTGAAAAATTTCTCTTTGTCTGGACTCTCCATAGTATTTACCTGACTACAATACTCTGTATTTTAGAAGATGGGCACCAGCTCCTTTATCTTCCTGCACTCTCATTTTCCCTCTCCCCAGCACACCTCCTTCCTGTCTGTTCCCTCTCTTTCTTATTTTGCTATTAAGATAAATCTCTCTTCATTCAGGAAGCCTCTTTGCCTGAGAGAGTAAAATTAAGTTCGACGCAGGGGGAATTCCTTCTTCAGTGTGTGGCTTGGTTTTCTCCAGCATCCATTCTCGGAAGCCACCACTCAGCTCCCCTTATGGCTACCGCTCACTTGAAATGGAAGGCAGCAAATGAAATTGCATTAACCTCATAAGCCCAAGTGTTAATTTGTTTCCCCAAAGGCCATCTGACACCCTCAAAAATCTATTCAGTCTTTTTCTGTGGCATCACAACCTGTAGGGAAGGAGGCCCCCCCCCTCATGCTCCTTATTCATCCATATCTTTATTTTATAGCGCAGATGCTGGTGGTATATTCTCCGAGGGCTTCAAATTCTCCTACCGTAAGCTAATCCTACCTGATTTGCTTTCCATGGATTATTCTTCAGCTAATTCATATTTTTAAATTATCTCCGGCTTTGTTAACAACATAAAGACTACCTTTATTTGACAGATACGTTCCACCTGCCAGGGGAATCTTGCATATCTTGCTAAAATGGAAAGTTTTCTCAAGAGCTGGATTTAAATTTCTAACACTGGGCAACTAGCAATTATATGCTTGTTTAATCATCTCAACAATCTGAAGTCAAGTTTGGGTTTAGCTATGACCTGCCATGTGTCTGGTAGATACCTCACTGCCTATCTGTAAATCCTGTCAAACTAAATACATTAATAACAAAAACCACTTTCCTATGTTATAAATCCTTTGCTTTCCCCACCTCATTTTGTCTGCTGAACATTACTGCACACATTTCAATAGCTTGCATTGTGCCAAAAATAAAATAGTGCTTGGTTTTAATGGTGGCCACCCTAGCATCTGTAACCAGTTGTAATTTTTCTGATAAGTTCCAATAAATAAAATAATCAGATTCTCATGAAACAAAGCTGCTGCAGAGGGAAAGACTGTCAAGATCTGTGCTTGTGTGGAAATCTTTTTTACTTGTGTATTATGAAAACCAACCTCAACAATTCAAATTTACTAGCACAATTTTCATTTAAATGCACAGCACCTTAAATATAATGTCTCCCAAAAAAGGAGTCAATTATCATCAAATAATGTGTTGACATGATGTGTGCATGTGTGAATCCTCTCTTCGAGGAAAATCTGGACACAGCTTATCACAAAACACATGGAGAATTGAATGAGTACATGACTTAACTCTACTGGGATAGCCTCACAATCTGTTCT
The DNA here is from genome assembly GCA_015471245.1 of Laticauda colubrina. Lineage (NCBI taxonomy): Eukaryota > Metazoa > Chordata > Lepidosauria > Squamata > Elapidae > Laticauda > Laticauda colubrina. The sequence continues at coordinate 19,780,525 of BLBF01000016.1, forward strand.
GAATGGGACTCATCAAATAATGATAATAAAGAGGAACTAAGAAAATTTTGCATTGACATCTTCTACAACAGGGGTGTCAAACTCAAGGCCTCTGGGCCAGATCGGGCCCATGATGTGCAGCGAAGGACTGGCCACCGGTGCCTTAGCCCCAGCCCAGACTGGCCAGGTGCTGATCTATAACTTGATGGCCACCATCCAAGCAGGAATGTGGTCAACCTTAGATCTGTGGGGCTGCCCTGGATCTGGCAAGGAACCGCCCTGCCTTTTCAGCCTCACCTCCTGGGTACTTGCTGCAGTGGTGGGATTCAAAAATGTTTACTACAGGTTCTGTGGGCGTGGCTTGGTGGGCATGGTGTGGCTTGGTGGGCATAGCTTGGAGGGCATGGCAGGGGAAGGTTACTGCAAAATCTCCATTCCCTCCCCACCCACTAACCTGCTTTCCAGCTCCGTTCTCCTGTGCAGGGCAACAAAAAAAGACCCAGCCAATCAGTTGGGACTCGATGGGAGGCAGAAAAGAGATGGGGGTGGGGCCAGTCAGAGGTGGTATTTGCCAGTTCTCTGAACTACTCAAAATTTCCACTACCGGTTCTCCAGAACTGGTCAGAACTTGCTGAATACCACCTCTGACTGCATGTGACCGGGGGTAGGGCAGAAACAGCAGGGGCGACTTCTAGCTGGTTCCAGGGCAGCCCCCTCCAGATCTAAGGCTCATCATGTTCTGGGCTGGATGGCTACCATCCAGTTGTAGATCAGTGTCATGCCCACTACCAGCACCTCCATGGCCTACTCGCTGGCCCAGCCTTGCAGCCTATGTGGTTTCTCTTTTACTGGGACTGTCCTTGCCCCACATGGGAAAGCCACAATCCTGATGCAGCCTTCAATGAAAACGAGTTTGACACCCCTGATCTACGACCTACAACAAACTCCAAAGCATGGGTAAAATAAATTCACTAACTGAAGTGATGACTTTTTCACGCCAGCCATAGGAAGCTGGCATATAACAGCCCATGACGTGAGTCCATCTAGCTGTCATCTAAGTTGCGATCTTCCTTGTCAGCTTTGCATGTATTCATTCATAAATCTTTTTCAGACAGTGTGTGTTGAGCCTCAGTTTTAAAACAGCCACAGAAATGTGTCCTTAAACATGCACATATTTTGAGCATAATTGGTCACACTCTAAACTTCAAAGTATGTTTGGTTCTAAAATACATTTCTAAAAAAGCCAATTGTTTCTGAGACCATGACTAAACTGCACAATTGGAAAAATAGATTGCCAACCGGAAGGCCACAGCTCACCAGTGAGCCGTGAGAAAATTTTGGTGGTCTGCAGAGAAATGTCACCCCCAAAGCACCTCCTAAAGCAATTAATTCAGGCTGCGCAGGAACACAAGGCTGTGCTGTCCACATGGCCCTTGGGAATACAAGGCTTGCGTTGCTTGCATTGTGAACAACAGGAGGTAGTGAGGGGAGGGGGGAAAGGACGGAGAGGGGGAGCTTGCCTCACTCACCCCACCTCACTTGGCCACCAGGTTGCTTTTTTCCCTTTCTTTCTTCTTCTGCTTTGGGCTGCATGCAAGGAAAGCAGAAAAAGTCTTTCTCTGGCAATGACTCATTCCTGAAAAGCAGGTTAGGAATGTGGCTGCCTTGGAGGGTGTGTGTGTGTGTGTGTGTTTGAGAGAGAGAGAGAGAGAGAGAAAGAGAGAGAGAGAGAGAGAGAGAGAGAGAGAGAGAATCTTCTCCTGAGAGGGGTGTGTGTGTGTGTGTGTGTGTGAGAGAGAGAGAGAGAGAGAGAGAGAGAGGGAGAGAGAGTTCATTCTCCTGAGAACGTTCTACTGAGCTCCAAATTTCTTTTACTAAGCAAGAAAGGTGTTAGGTGAGTTTTGCCCCATATACCGACCTTTTTTGCCACAGCCATTCAGTGAATCACTGCAATTGTTAAGTTAGTGACACAGTTGCTAAGTGAATCTGGCTTCCCCACTGACTTTGCTTGTCAGAAGATCGCAAAAAGGGATCACATGACTATAGGACACTGCAACCATCATAAGTGCATGCCAGTTGCCAAGCATCTGAATTTTGATCATATGACCATGGGGATGCTACAATGGTTGTGTGAAAAACAGTCATAAGTCATGGAATAGAAATAGAAATAGAAATAGAAATAGAAATAGAAATAGAAATAG
>BLBF01000016.1:19783549-19846648 GCA_015471245.1 Laticauda colubrina
AAGAGAAGAGAAGAGAAGAGAAGAGAAGAGAAGAGAAGAGAAGAGAATAACAGAGTTGGAAGGGACCTTGGAAGTCTTCTAGACCAACCCCCTGTGTAGGCAGGAAACCCTATACTATTTCAGACAAATGGTTATCCAATCTCTTCTTAAAAACTTCCAGTGTTGGAGCATTTACAACTTCTGGAGGCAAGTCGTTACACTGATTAATTGTTCTAACTTTCAGGAAATTTCTTCTTAGTTCTGTTTTTTTTTTTTCAGTTCCATTGTAACTTGGAACGGTCACTATAGTTGTAAGTCAAGGACTATGTATAATTCTAAGGTATATTCAACCAAACGTGGCAGAATTGCCTAATTTATATCAAGCGCACATACCAAATGGTTGGAATTCAGCTTTGGGTGAAATGTTCAAATTTTGCTTCCCCATTTATTTCTGTTGCATTTTGTACAACATTGCAAGCATTAAGGGGCCAGGCTCAGAGGTGGTATTCAGCCGGTCCTGACCTACAGAACCGGAAATTTTGAGTGCTTTGGAGAACCAGCTAAAACCATTTCTGACTGGCCCCACCCCCATCTATTCTCTGTCTCCTGAGTCCCAGCTGATTGGTTGGGTCTTATTTTGTTACCCTGCACAGAAGAACAGAGCTGGAAAGCAGGTTAGTGGGGTGGGGAGGGAATGGGGATGTTACAGTATATCCTTCCTCTGCCACGCCCACCAAGCCACACCTACAGAACCAGTAGTAAAAAAAAAAATTGAATCCTGCCTCTGGCCAGGATAGTTCCTAGGTGGGACTTTGCATTTTTATATCAAATGCCCAGATCCTGCTGAAATCCCAAAAAAGTGTTACTGTTAGCTTTCCTGCTGCTCCATCCTGTGCACAGGACTGCCAAAAATGTGGACTTCTTCCTCCAGTTATTATACATTTTGACTTTTGTAGAGTTACAAAAACAATAATAAAAATGTCATTTCTCCCCTATGTCTGTTAAAGAAAACATCCTGAGTTTTTTTTTTTTAATCCTCTCCATTCAAATTATGGATAAGTGGTTGGTATAACAACAGAGAAATCTTTCTTTTAAATCAAAAATAAACTACTTGGGTAGGGATGGGGAATTGAACAAGAATAAAATAATGCAAATAAAAATTAACACTTTAATAACATCATGCAAAATGGAAAGTATTTGGAAGAAGAAAAAGAGAAACATTTATTTGGGATGGTGAGTTTTGGCAAGAGAAAGCTTTTGACACTGAAAGCTTTTAGCACCCTTCTTGTATTAGCTTCTGGTTACCAAGAACTAACCTTTCCAAAAACAGATCAGTTGTTGCTTTATGTTTCTCAATCCTCTGGCATTTTATTTTAGTCATTTATTTGATTTATCAATTTGTTATAACCACCCATCTAATAAACATGACTCCGGGCAGCCTACAATAATACAGGTTTTTTTTAAAAAAAAATCTACACCACTATCAAAAGTAATTACAGGTAGTTCTTGACTTAAAACATTTTGTATAGTGACTGTTCCAATAGCAATAGCACTTCGACATATTTACCGCTTTATAGTGCTTTACAGCCCTCTCTAAGTAGCTTACAGAGTCAGCCTATTGCCCCCACCAGTCTGGGTCCTCATTTTACCCACCTTGGAAGGATGGAAAGCTGAATCAACTTTGAGTCTGGTGGAATTTGAACTGCCAATAATCAGCAGAAATGGCCTGCCGTACAGCACTCTAACTAGTGTGCCACCACGGTTCAGGAAAGAAAGGGAAGGGAAGGGATTATTGATGTTTGTTCAGTATTGCTTGCCTTCATCCAAAACATGTCTTGTTTCTGCATTACAGGTAGAATCTCTTTCTGCGTCTTCTGTCCAGTGTTTTCTCCAAACCAGAGCTTCTGTTCTGGCATCTGATTACTCCTCTCCCCTTTTCAGGACCTTAGCTGAAGTCACTGCCTGCAACCAGACAGATCTCTTCTCGCTCTCCAGGGTCTGGGATTTTGGATAGGGTTTGTGTTTGTCCCTTTGAGTCTTCTCCTCCCCCTCAGCAGAAACTGACACTTGCCCTGACACATCACAGTTCACTCTCCAGCTTTTCTGCAGCTTTTTCACTCCAGCTTCTCCTTCCACTCCTGCCACTGTCCACTTTTGCTCTCTCTTCAATTTTAGGTTATTCTGGCAGCGTGGCTCACAGGAACTCAGGAGATGGGTGTTCTTCAGGGCTCTAATCTGCAACACCTATAGATCTCCCTCTACCAATGGAACTGCTCATTTAAAAACTCCCTCATCCTGGTTAGCAACCAGGTGAACTCAACAGGCCCAGCTGCCCTTCAAAGCTACAAGTCAGCTGATTTCCCATATCCCCATCCTTTTCTTTCCCTCCATGTCTGGTTCACACCTGCATAACTGCAGCCATGACAGGCCCCTAAATCCATATGCTATATGTACAAAAAGGGGCAGGGCTTCTATGACGCCCCCTTGACTTTTTTTTTCTTTTTTGACCCCAATGAACATGGCCTGACTCTAAGTGTAGCAAAGCAAGGCTTAGCATATTGTGTAAACTCAATGTTTGTAATATACGTAGGCTTACCATGCTATGCAGAATGCAGCTTGCTATGAATCATTACCACAGGTTTGGGTGGGGAGGCCGCAGCTATCAATTATAGAAGTCTTCTTATCTGACAATTATCTGTCAATTTGGTCAAAAGGGGCAGAGTAGAAATTAAGATGCAACAGAATGCCTGTAAATTCCTTTTTAGCTCTGAACTTTTTACAGGCCTAAAAGCTGGTGTTAGAAAGATTGGATGACAATGAATATCAGTCTGAATTCAGCTCACTCCCTCAAGGTCCCAGAAGTATACTAGGCACAGTTCTTCCCTGACTTCTACCTTGAGAAAAGAATATTTCAGGGCCAGGAATAAAATCCATCCATCCATGTTATTGGGCAGTTTGACAAGATTCCCCTAGCTCAGTGCACTTGCTCTTGTGACTCTGGGGAAATCAAGTCAATCCAACATGGCCTTTTTGTTGTAACTTTTATAAGGATCTTCAAAAGGACATCATAACCCCTCTGATACTAAGTATACCTAAGAGAACAGACCATTTTTATGTCCAACGAATCAAACTGTGAAGCCACTTATACGGTAGCTGAATTTATTGTTGCAGCAGTTAAAACAAGGTGACAACTGACATCTGTCATAATTTGACAACGTTCTCTTCTCTTTCCTTTTAACAGTGTAATTTTTATCTGATCCTATTGATTAGTGATCTCTGATCATCCATTAAAATAATTGAAGAATAGCATTGACCAACATTTTTTTTTCTCAAAAGTTTTGATTCCTGAAACACATTTGGTGATTATGATCGACCCCTTCAAAATGAACACAAATATAATTTCAGAATGGTTATATCACACAGGAATAATGAGAATGAATATAGTGTATTTAATCACATTTTCTGCTGCACTGCATGCGTTCCATGGGGCTAAGAGTGTTTTGCTGTTGGTTTCCATTTGGACTCAGTGTCTGATGCATCTTACTGTACTGTCCAACAATAGTTTAGCCGGCACTAATGGATTCCAGTTTCCCTGTTACTGTTTTTCTATTGTGAAACCTTTCACAATGGTTGTCACTCTCCACACCTAGATTTTTGGGAAAGAAATCCAAGTGAAAATATAGTAAATGTCTCTTTGGTGACATGTTGCACTTCAGGGTCTTGTATGCTATAAGAAGTTTGTCAAACAGCCTGAATGCAGCTTGATGCTTTGCCACAAAGAAGAGGGGGGGGGGTCAAAGAATTGGTTGTACATCAGCAATAGTTTCGTGTTGTTTGAATGTTTCTTTCATGTGTGCAGCATAGCCAATAGGTACTAAAGAGTGTACATTGCCATTGTGTAAAGATAGATTTGTATAAAATAGTTCACGGCAGATTAAATTACAGGTTATTTTCATGATTAGCAACCAAAAATCTATAAGAAGCATCTGAAAGTGTCCAGGAAACAAAATATTTGTTGTCTAGTGTAATGATATGAACAGGATGGATTGATTTATCCCCCAGTAGTGTTAGTCATTCTGATGCCCACCTTTGATCTGATTGTGACTTGTACTCTCTTGGTGTACATTGTTTCTGAGATTTTTGGTGGTGGAAAGTCTCTGTTCTGTCCCAATCTCAATGCAATTTATAATTTTGAATTCCATATATTTTTTCTCCTCTTGTTTTCTGTCTTGTAAATGTGGCTTCAGTTACCTGATTCTTCAGCAGCTCATGACTTACTGACCAATGGGTCATGGACAGTGAGTTGCTGATGGAGAATTAAGGATTTTTTTATATACTTATATAATAATATAATTATTATTTAAATAACTGCAATTTCAAACTCCCCCCTCCGAAACCAATGTTTACTGTTGATTTCCAGCAAAAGAAAAAAACACCCTATAGCAAACAATGGGTTTGCTTAACAACTGTAGTATTTACTTAATGATCACACCATCCACTTTACAACTGCTTCACTCATTTAATGACCATTGCAAAAAGAAGGTTCTGGTGATGATGATCCATCTCACAACTATTCTGACTTATGATCGAAATTGTGAGCTTAATTCAGTGGTGGCATTCAAAAATTTTTACTACCGGTTTTGTGGACTTGGTGGGTGTGGCTTGGTGGGCGTGGCAGGGGAAGGATACTGCACAATCTCCATTTCCTCCTTACTCCTGGGGGAAGGTTACTGAAAAATCCCATTCCCTCCCCACCCCACTAACCTGCTTTCCAGCTCTGTTCTCCTGTGCAGGGCAACAAAAGAAGACCCAGCCAATCAGCTGGGACTCGGGAGGCAGATAATAGATGGGGGTGGGGCCAGTCAGAGGTGGTATTTTTGCCGGTTCACTGAACTACTCAAAATTTCCACTATCAGTTCTCCAGAACTGGCCAGAACCTGCTGAATACCACCTCTGGCTTAATTACCTGTCCCTAAAATGGACTTAAAAAAAAATACAGTACTTATAAAGCTTGTTTCATTCATTATTACTCAAGTCATATTCTTGGCTCTTGGGAACACTCATATGCCTGCACAGAATGCTTCTATCTCCAACACTTTGCAGTGAAATGATTGCAAAATTCCCTGGATAAATTTTGCCTGAAAAACCAGGCTTGTGTTCCTACCTTCATTTCTCTGTGTTCGGAAATATTAAAGCCATCAGACAGTTGAGCAGCACTGCCAGAAGCTCCAAAAAGCTCATTGTTGCCGCTGAGAAGTGTAACCAAGTGTGACACTCATGCTGGAGACAAAAAAGAATTCAAGAAACAAAGATGACAAAACCTGACAAGTTACTAAAATGAAGATGTCAACCTTCACACCTTATTTATCAGATCCTGCCTTACGGGGTTTACTGTAGGAATTCTGAAGTCGTTTCAAAATGGCGAAAGTCTCTAATCCTCCAAATAAAAGGAAGGAAGAAGAGAGCACAGATGTGAGCCTCATGCTGTTCCCTTTGGGTATTTAGGTCCTCTTGGGGAGTCAATCTTTGTTTGATCAATGAAAACTATTGCAAGATCCCTTTTGATAAGCAGGAATCATGAGTCATCTCTACGACATCTCCCTTTTTCATTGCACACAGAGGAGACACACAGTCCAAAGCAGTGTTTCTCAACCTTGGCATGCTGGCTGGAGAATTGTAAAGAGTGGAAGTCAAAAAACATAAAATTGCCATGTTTGGGAAACACAGTTCAACGTGTTGCTGAATGTTGTTCAATACATCTGTATGTCAACCATCTGACTAGTCAACCCAAGAAAAGCATACACTCTCAGGAACTTTGAAATCCCAAAAGCAAAACTTTATTGGAGACACCACTTCGGCACTGAAAAATCAAAAACAATTCTGCTTTTCCCCCCCACGATGCTTATATAGTTAAACAATAGCTTCGATTTCTCCCCACCCTTGATTGTCCAATTACAAATTGTCATTTTGCTTTGAGAACTGTTCACTTTTCTATCAGATACCTGCATCAGTGGCCTTGGGGAGTTCTTGGCTCTCACACTCTTTCTCTAGCACGTCTGCATTCTTCCTCCCTTTCACTCCCTCCCAGTTGAATAGCAATAACTGAATAGCAATAAGACCTAAACATTTCAAAAGTGGTTCAATCTTGACATTGAAATTGACTAAAATGTGTGTTAATATGGCAGAGATGGAGGAGAAGGGAAAAAGATGAGCAAGAAACAGAACTTCAGTGCTGCTTTATTTATGTTTTGTAAAACTTGGCTTTACACACAGTAATAGCCTTTCCTGGATAACATAGTGGCTCAGTGGTTGCTGGGCTTGTTGACTGGAAAGCTAAGTTTGAGACCCGAGTGCTATGTGATGGGGTAAGCTCCCATCCTTGCCCCAGCTCCTGCCAACCTAGTAGTTTGAAAGCATACAAATGCAAGTAGTTAAATAGGTACCACTTTCACAGAAATAACTTTGGACAACACCAGCTCAACTGTGTTGAAACAGAGATGAGCACTGCCCCTATATTCAGCAATGACCAGAGTAAAATCTTCAGGGACTGCTTTACCTTTTATATCTATAGCCTTTCTTACTACCATTCAGATTGAGATCTTCCTATTAGGAAATGCTGTAAAAAGCAAAGTTTGAATTGTAAAAAGATGAATTTCTATAGGACAGGAAAAAGCTCCTGACCTTCTCCCTATCCTTTCAAAACCTTATGGACTTCTTTATATTGGACTAGAGGGTGGCATTGATGATAATTGTAGTTCATCCTTGCTGGAGAGCTCCAGATTTGACAAAAGCTGACCTTGCTATGATTCACACTAAACAATGATTCATAAGCACACAAATGCATTTTTGTCGATCATGGTTTGTTATGCCCCAGTTGCTGGTTCACACAGGCTAAACAACACATCATGGTATCTAAATTAGAATTTCTGGATTTGCACAACCTTCCATAGAAAATTCAAGCAAACCACAATATGGTTCAGTCTAATGTAACTCCATGGTTGTAAATGCATAGCCTTCAGAAAGAAATAGCAGCCTTCATTATCTTCTGTTGTATCAGTAACTAACTGGGTTTCTTTATCACACAGAAAATTGGCTCTGGACTGGACACTAGGAGGATGAATTGACAAAATATCCTTCCAAATTTGGCTCCTGGTGGCTTCATGACTATGTCTTTTTTCAAGAATGCTTTTCTTTACTTTCCAGTCTAGACTAGAATTTACCTGGTAGCTTCCAATACAAATATTAATAGAGTCAAATTCTGTTTCACCTTTCATTATTTCCCAATGTCAGGCTGGTGCTACCATCTTGCTGTGCTCTTAGAAGGTTCCAATTTCTCATCCATGGACAGAAATTCTGGCATTGTAGAGGACTCCTTGATATTTATTCTCTTGGTTGTTTCCTTGCAAAGGTTTCATTACCCAATTGGGCAACCTTATCAGTACTAGAAAGGGAGTAGGGTTTTTTATTTCTGTTTATATAGCTTTTCCTGTTGATGTTGGTGGGAGTGTGGTTTATTCCTTGGTGAATTCTGGCATACTTGGCTTATTGGAGCCACCTAGAATGATTAAATTGGATGGAGAGGCTGCTCTTCTTTTTAATCTTTCCCCTAATTCTTTTTCAGGAAGAGCTACCAGCAAATCATCAAATCAAATGAAAACTAAGGCAATAAAGAAATGCCTTTATGAAAGAGCAGTTGGGGTGTGTGTGTCCTTCCCCCCCCCCCCCCCCCGCTCTCAATACAAGCATTGAAGTGTCCAGGGCAGTGATGGCAATTTTGAGTGTTATAGATTTTTGCAGCTTACAGTTCAAATTGCTCATTATTTCCCAAACATTGAAGTGGATAAATGGCTAATGTGCCAAAATCTGAAGGGCCAGATCTTGTCCTTTTCAAAAGTAGGATTTTATCCTTATCTATAGAGGTTGAAAAGTTGCCCAAAGGATTTGAGTCATATCTATAGACTTTTAAACAAGAAAGCCAGAGGTGGTATTCAGCAAGTTCTGACCAGTTCTGGAGAACCGGTAGCAGAAATTTTGAGTAGATCGGATAATCAGCAAATGCCACCTCTGAGTGGAGATTTTACAGTATTCTTCCCCTGCCATGCCCACAGAACTGGTAGTAAACAAATTTGAATCCCACCACTGAAGAAAGCCAGACTATAAACCAGGGGTGGGGGAGCCATGGCCATTTTATGATTTGTGGACTTCAATTCCCAGAATTCCTGAGCCAGCCATGTCCACAAGTCATAAAATGGACCATGGTTCCCAGAGGTGGTATTCAGCAGGTTCTGACCAGTTCTGGAGAACCGGTAGTGGAAATTTTGAGTATTTCAGAGGACTGGCAAATACCACCTCTGACTGACCCTCATCTATTCTCTGCCTCCTGAGTCCCAGCTGATCGGCTGGGTTTTCTTTAGTTGCCCTGCACAGGAGAACAGAGCTGGAAACCAGACTAGTGGGGTGGGGAGGGAATGGAGATTTTACTATATCCTTTCCCTGCCATGCCCACAGAACCGGTAGTAAAATTTTTTGAATCCCACCACTGATGGTTTCCCACCGCTGCTAAGAGAATGGTTTGTGAAGCATATGACATTGTATCAACGACAAAGAAATGTGCTTCAATAATAAGAAGAAACCATCATTTCAACATCGCTATGGCAAAGGACAACTTTTGGCTGCTTCAGGTATAGGCTGGAGATAAATTGAAGGGAGCATTGAAGGAAAAATATTGTTAAGTCATGATTTATCCAGGTTAGGGTTAAGTTGTGCATTCTTGGTGGTGTTTGTGAATCACTGGCTGGGTGAAAGAAGTAATCCACATTTTAACTCTTTTATTTGAATCTATATTCTATTTTTATTGTTAGCTTCCTTGGGTAAATTCTTAATAGAAGAGGCTGGGTATGAAATAAACACATTAATAAGACTTGGAGAGGGAGCTTTCATATAAGTTCATTAATATTTGTTGAGAGTAACCCTTCTATTTTTCCAAAATACTAGGCAAAGCAAAAAGTGGTGAAAGTCGAGGGTTGAATTTTTTTAAATTGTTTGTTTTTGGTACCCTCACGTGTACTTGAAGGACATGAAGTATTAAGCACCCTAAAAGAGCATCTGTGTACTCTTCCTGAATGCACTTTGGGGGTCTAGAAATTGCTCCTAAACCATGCTAGCACAAAAGCTGGGGCTTGTTCGTCAATGCCATGCATATCACACCGTTTTTGTTTACTGGGTTAGACTAACTTATTGGGATAAAAATAGCACCGAGTTGCTAGCAAACTGTGACTTTCAAATCCCGCATTCAGCTTCCCATTACTAATTCACAACTTCCAGGCAGTAAATGGGTTTAAAAATATCACATTAAAGTAAATTCTGCATTTCACTTGGCGTAATAATATCCAGATGGGTGGGAAGAGGTCTATAATATTTCATAACATGATGTATATCCTTCAATTGCGTCTATAGAGTCTTTGGAAGTCACACTTCCTTGATTGTGTCACAGAGTTCATTGATTTTCATTTGCTTTTCTGGTAAGAGTGTGCCAATTACTGCTAGCAAGTGATGCTTACTGGGATTATGTACAATCAAGAATATAAGGCATCCAAAAAATAAGAAGAAACCTTCTGTTCTACAACATAATGGCACAAGGAAGAATTCTACAATATAATGACACAAGGAAGAATCTATAAAACTGTTTTTACTCTTCTAATACAACATTTCAGTGACTCTTAAAGCAGCAAACCAGCTCTTTAAATACATTTTTAGACAAAGACAATTGCTTTTGCATAATTGTCAGATGATGTGTCAGGAAAAAAAAAGAAAAGAAAAATAATGTGTCAGATTGGTCCTTGCAGCTGCTGTTTGGAGGATATTAACACCTAAACATTCAGTGTTATTTCCAATATTATTCACTCTAACACTGGTGCTAACAACAATGAAAATTCAGAAGATTTTATTGCAAAAACAAGTATAGGGCACTTGACCAAGACAAAATGAGCCTTTTGTAATGAAGAAGGGAAAAAAATAGATGAAGTAGATAAAATGTTATTGGAAAGGCTGATGACAGTAGAAGGGTGACTGTGATTTTCTTGCATTTTCTAGAGGGGACAGAAATAGGAGTCACCCTGGTCAATATATGTCTACATTTTGTCAGTCTGAAGAAAAGTGAAGGAAGAAGGACCAAGATTGAGGCTGCAAAGATCTGAATGACCTTCACACAGCAGTAAAGTTATATAGAAACTACAAACTCTGGAAAAATGAGGAAACACCTACAAAGGATGATATCATTAAAAAAAATTAGATTGTGCAGAAATTGACAGACTGACACTAAAAATAAAAGAAAAAGAAGATACAGAGTACTTTTGAACTTGTTTTATAAATGGCTGGATGATAGAGGTAGAAATTAGGAATGGGAAAAGTATTATTATATATAAATAAATTGATCCAGACAACACGTCGTTCACTAAACACTTATGTATGTAATGTGAAAATATATAAATAAACTATTTTTTTAAAAAAGAAACCACAAACACTTTCTAGCCATATTATCTATATACATTGTTCTGACCCAGGCTTTCTAAGACTCCTCGTCCCGATAAAACCCCTTTTATTTAGGTTAAAGTGAATTTTTCTCCAGCAAAGTCCCTGGCAAACAATCTTTCATTAGATTTCATAACTACAGACTTGTATCAGGCTTGGAGAGTTGCCAGGCCAATATCTTCCAAACACCACGCTGTAGCAGCAATTACTTGACAAGAAGTCAGGAACAGATCTTCACCCCAATGAATTGAATTAATTGTCTCTCGCAAACACCACTCTCCTTTCGCTCCTCTTTATCTCCTATGGGAGGGGCCATTCACCATCCACTTGAGCCTTTACTCCTGAGCCGATCCTTCTCCTGGCAGCTCTGCACATGTGCACATTGGGAACAGGCTCCAGCTGTTCTTCTGCCCCACTGATGTCTGACTCCGAAGGTAGCTGATAACTGTTGGACGGCCCTCACCCCATTTCTGCCTCTGATGCAGAGCCCTCATCAGAGCCTTCCCCAGGCTCCAGGACTGTCTGAGTCTGGCAGGCCACAACATATACAGCAATATCAAAAGCACTTAGACTTATATACCGCTTTATAGTGCTTTACAGCCCTCTCTAAGTAGTTTACAGAGTTAACATAATTGCCCCCAACCATTTGGGTCCTTATTTTACCCACCTTGGAAGGATGAAAGGCTGAGTCAACCTTGAGCCTGGTGGGATTTGAACTGCCAAATTGTAGGCAGCTGGCTGCAGCAGAAATAGTTTGTAGTATTGCACCCTAACCATTGCGCCACAGAGGCTCCTCATATAGATATGTTTGCTGTCATCTACAATCATCCAGATTTTGCAACCCAAATCTGGTAGCCCTTGTGCAGGCCACAGTAGAAGAAAAGAATAGGTGTTTCCTACTCAGCTCCCATTTTTACCATGCAGGTAATAACCACAGTATTGCCAAATCTGTTTCTTTTCTTCTGGGCATATTTCTTATCTCGGAATATTTACATGGTTTAGATGTGGGTTACCTGTGTGCATTTCCATTTAATTCATCCATGTTCCTAGGTCTTCAGTGGAACACCTTTTGTAGGTTCCACTATGGATGCTTCCAAGTTCTGTTTTTCCCACAATGGGTTAATGTGGGGACACTACTTGCTGAAATTTAGAAGGAAATTGCATTTTTATCTAGAATTTTTGAGAGGATTTTAATATGATTCTTGTGAAAAGAAAGAGAGGGAGGATGCATGGATGGATGGGTGGATGTAAATTGCTGGAGCCATTCACAGTGGGCAGGTTATACATTTTGAAATATCTAAAAAAGGTCCAAAATCCTATTGGTTTATCTCATAGTGAAGGAGATAGTCCTTGATTTACAACCATCCATTTAAGAACTGTTTAAAATTACAGCAGCACTGAAAAAAAGGGGCTTATAACCAATTTTCATATGTATGACTGTTGCAGCCATCCCCATGGTCATGTCATAAAAATTTGGATGCTTGTTAACTGACTCATATTTATGACAGTCACAGTGTCCTGGGGTCAAGTCATCTCCTTTTGTGACCCTTTGACAAACAAAGTCAATGGGGAATCCAGATTCACTGAACAACCATGTCACAGACTTAACAGCTGCAATGATTCACAAAACAACTGTAGCAAGAAAAATTGTAAAATGGGGCAAAACTCACCTACCAATTGCCTTGCTAAGCAATGGAAATTTGGCTCATTTGTGGTCATAAATGATAATGGTTTGTGTTGTCAAAGAGTGTCAGCCTCCAAGAATCCTTATTCTGTTTGTCTTTGCAGCTGCCATAGAAATGGGGGAAAGGAAGAATAATTGAGCTTCATGGGAGAAAGGGTGTTGGAAGTTTAAGTTGGTGAAATGTAACTAAAGCCCCTGTCACACTGCACCAACGGATGCAAAGAGGATGTAAAACGGACAAAAAAGCTTGCCATCCGTTGGTTAATGCGATGTACTCACTGCCTCCATTTTGCTTCCTCTCTATCCGTCCAGCATCCGTTTATAGACGTTTCATCTGCTCAGAAAGTTTTGAGCTGCTCAAAACTTTTGTGCGGAAAATGTATCCAATTCATCCATTCTGCATCCGCTACGCATCCGCTACGCATCCGTTCTGCATCCGTTACGCGTCCGCTATATCCGCTAGGCATCCGCTGTGCATCCGCGCAACTCGCATCCGCTCGGACACAGGGAGGAAGCGGAATGGACGCAGAACGGATGCAGAACAGATGCCTAGCGGATGCAGCACGGAAACAAAGCATGTAAAATGGAAAAAACATCCGCAGAGGGGACCTATCTCGGATATTAAGGATGTCTAGAGGATGCCTAGAGGATGCAAAGGGACACCTATACTGCCTATAAAAAGGGGGAGCAACACATCTGGATCTCACTTTCAGAACAGCAGCCTTCATCTGACTCTTCCTCTTCCACAGCATCCAGTCATGGCCACTGTGGATCGTAACACAGTCATTTTGGCAGCCACCATCCTTCTGCAACAGTGCGAAGCCATCTACAGGCTCTTTCAACTGTTCTACAGGAAGAAAAAGGGGCGGCCAAGAAGCGTCTGGGTACGAAGATGGTTCGCCAGAAGAGCAGAGGACGGACTGTACAACAAGCTGATGGTGGAGCTCAGGAATGAAGACACTCGGGCATTCCAGAACTTCATGAGGATGCCTCCAGCCATGTTTGACAAAGTTGTGCAGCGCCTGACACCCAGGTTGACCAAGGCAAACACCAACTTCCAGACCAGCCTGGACCCTGGACTCAAGGTGGCACTGACTCTGCGCCACCTGGCCTCAGGGACCATCTACAGGAGCATGCAGTACAGCTGGAGGGTGCCACACAACACCATCAGCATTGTGGTCAGAGAGGTGGTGCAGGCCATCATCGAAGAATACAAGGAGGAGCTCCTCCAGTGCCCCTCCACTGAAGAAGGATGGAAGAAAGTTGCAGAGCAGTGGTATCAGAGGTGGAACTTCCCCCACACCGTTGGAGCCATAGATGGCAAGCACGTGGCCTGCAAAGCTCCAGCCAAGTCGGGGTCCATTTATTTCAATTACAAGGGCTTCTTCAGCATCATCCTCTTTGCCATGGTCGATGCTGACTACAAGTTCATGTACATTGATGCTTCAGGCAACGGCTCATCTTCAGATGCCCAGGTATACAACGCCAGTCACCTCAAGGAGGAGCTGGAATGCAACCTTATCGTTGGCTTCCCAGATCCAGAACCCCTGACCAACGACACACAAGATGTGCCCTACTTCATCGTGGGGGATGACGACTTCTCCCTCACAACCTACCTCATGAAGCCCTACACTTCCAGACTCCTCACCCGTGAAGAGAGGATCTTCAACTACAGGCTGTCCAGGGCAAGGCAGGTGGTGGAGAACGCCTTTGGCATCCTGGCCAACAGGTTCCAGGTACTTCTCACCACCATGCAGCATTGTCCAGAGACCATGAGGAGGATCATGGAAGCTTGCTGCATCCTGCACAATCTCATGCGCACCCGCTACCCAGTCTTGCAGAACAGGCTCATGGACCTCCAACAAGGCAATGGGGACATGGAGCCTGGTGAATGGAGGCAAGGGCGAAACCTGATAGACACTGAGGATGTGCAAGGCCCCAACAGAGCCTCACGTGAAGGGAAGAAGCAGCGCAACCTCCTGAGACACTGGTGCAACTCCCCAGCTGGAGCAGTGGAGTGGCAAGACAGGATGATAGATGCTTAATAGATGCTTCCTTCAGTCTGTCTCATCACACTGATGAGATTGGGCCATGTATGTTGGGTGGGCCTACAATGAACAAGGCATTTAATAAAGAGTTGTGTTTATGTTCAAATGTGTGGATCAATGCTTACATTGTTATTGATAATAAAGGGCCAAAGGTGTGGCACCTGGGAGGGTGGACCATACAGTCCCACTATGCTTGCACTGGAGGTTTATCTATACCACAGCTATTACCCATCCCACAGGTATCCCTGCCCATCCCACTGCTATCTTAACCCATCCCACAAGCATGCAAAGGCTTAAACCATTTCTAAAAGTTTCCACCAAGACTTTATTAAAAAAAAGAAACGAAGCAAGTGTATGAATCAAAAATAGACTTTACTAACAAGAAGCTATAAAACAAGAATGAGTCTCTGGCACTCATCTTGGTCGCTCAGTCTCAGGGGTGAAGGGTCCAGGTGCTGTGGAGGTGGCTGGTGCTGGAGTGCTTGTCATCAGCTCCTCCAGCAGCAGAAGCAGCAGAAGCCCCAGCCCCAGAAGAGCGAGCCCGTGCTGCAGAAGCCCCAGCAGAACCAAAGTGAGGGCCAGGGGGCGGGATGGTAGCCCTGTCCCTCTTGCAAGGGCTGGCAGCAGATGGCTGAGGCTTGCTGTGCTTCAGCATGGTTGTGGGGTTGCTGGCTGGCAGGGAGGCTGGCAGGAACCAAGGTTGGCAGGATGGCTGGCAGGGAGGCAGGCACCAAGGCTGGCAGGAAGGCTGGCAGGGAGGCTGGCAGGGAGGCTGGCAGGAAGGCTGGCAGGCAGGCAGGCACCAAGGCTGGCAGGCAGGCAGGCACCAAGGCTGGCAGGCAGGCTGGCTGGCAGCAAGGCTGGCAGGCAGGCAGACAGCAAGGCTGGCAGGGAGGCTGGCAGCAAGGCTGGCAGGCAGGCAGACAGCAAGGCTGGCAGGCAGGCAGACAGCAAGGCTGGCAGGGAGGCTGGCATCAAGGCTTGCAGGCAGACATGCAGGCAGGACAGGCAAGGCAGTCGATGTGTCTGGAAGCAGGTCTTTCCTCTGAATGGTGACCTGCTTCCGAGCTGCTTCCGTTATATCCGCTGGGCTGACGCAATGCATCCTCCCTGCATGTGCAATTAACGCTCGGCATCTGCTAGGCTTCCGCTGTGCATCCGCTGTGCATCCGCTTCATCCGCTGTGCATCCGCTCTGCATCCGCTGTATCCGTTCCGCATCCACTTTGCTGCGGCCCCCCGGAAGCCTAGTGGATATACCATCCGCTCCCATCCACTTCCATCCACTGGGCTTCCGTTCCGCATCTGCTTTCCATCCACCCTGCGTCCTTCCCGCGTCCGTGTTATCCGCTCCGGTTATGCAAATTTTTGCCCCTTCTGAGAGCGGATAACAACGGATGGAACATTTTTCTCGTCCGTTGCGTCCGTTTTGCATCTGTTGGGCAGTGTGACAGGGCCTTTAAACATAGTCAAGATGCTTTTTTGCTTACTATGCAGATGTAGCCTCTTATCTCCCTAGACCAAGGCCAACTGTGATGACCTGGGATGACTGGGATACAAAATAAACAGAGCCACAAAAAACAGGTAAAGCCCCTTTTATTCCTTCACTTTGCTTTCAAGCTCCAAATATCCTTGACTGGAGACAAAAAACTTCCACATGAGCAGTTACAAGAAGGAGGAGATGCTTGTTGAGGTAATTCCCCGTTAGGAGAATGAGCGCACACAGGCAGACGTAGTGAGAGTAGTGAAGAATAACACACAACCAGCACACAGATACACTGTATAGTAAAAATGTAGGTTTTTACTTCCAGTAAAACCATTAAGCAAAGTTCAACAAACAGTCCAAGTCATTCACGGTTAAAGCAGCCAGTTTTCAGTCCAGGGATAATCTAATAACAAAGTCCAGTATCATAAACAGTGCAGTAAAAGACTCACATCAAATCCAAGACTAACGATGATCAGCAACAGTCAATAGGGAAATGCAAGAACACACTCTCAGCAACAAGAGCCAGGTTTCTGGCTCCATCTTATGGCCATTTGAGGAATCACACCCAGTCACAATTTTAGCATTCCCTTAAAGAGACAGTATTAAAATGTCTATCCTGGTTTATATATTTTCCAACCCAACTGTTAGGTGACTTACATTCCTAACATTCTCTCTTTTGGGTAGGACAATATATACAACCTTACATTCTAAGTCCATAATCCTCAAAGCAAGCCCTATGCTTAACAGAGCCTTGGGCTTTTGTAAAATGATCTGCAATATTATTTTCTGACATACAGTATTCCAGCTTAATCATCTTACTTTGCACACAATTTTCACAATGAAATATCTTAAATCTATGTGTTTTGATCTTGTCTTAACAGAAAGATTTGAAGCCATCTGTATTGCTGATTGGTTGTCTTCATAAACAACAATAGAATCTTTTACATCAATTCCCATGTCAATAATTGCTTATACAAAACTAAATCTGTACATAATAAAGACAAACATGAGAATTCAGCCCCCATTGTTGACAAACTTAGATGTTTCTGTCACATAGACCTCCACCCAATCAACACTTTTCTGAATAAAACTACAGTACCCGACATAGATTTACGTGTATTTATGTCTGTAGCAAAACTTGCATCAGCATATGTAGTTAGACTTAGTTCATCTTTAGGCTCCCAATACAATGCATAATGCATTATTTGTTTCAGATATCTTAACACACGCTTAGCAGCTTGCCAGTGTCTTTCAGTGGGCTCAGCATTAAACCTCACTAACTGGTTAACACTGTATCTGGCCTTGACCAATTACTGAGATAAGATAAACTACCAATCAAGGACTGATAAATGTTCTTATCAAAAACAGAATTTTGAACATCACAGTGGTTAAACTACTGGCTCATCGGTATTTTAGCCAGTTTACAAAGTTCCACTTTAAAACTTTTTGGAAACTGGTTAATTTTATCTTCCTGTGAGATTTTGTATCCTCCCCTAGTTTTATCTATTTTTAAATCAAGATATTGTTTGATTTCACCTAACTGTTTTATCTTAAATTTCTGTTCTAACAGTGAAATTATTTCAGTAGCTTCTTGTTCAGTTTTGGCGATTAATGCTATGTCATCAGTAAACAATAGCAACAATGAAATTACACCATTACTTTCCTTTTTAAACAAACATGGATCAGCCATGCCAGCTAGAAAACCTTAGTTAATTCTTTAACTACACACTGGTTCCATTCATATCCTGATTGTTTTAAGCCATAAAGACTCTTTTTCAATCTCCAGCAATCAGTTGTATTATCATTTTTGATACCTAAAGGTTTCTTTAAATATATAGTGTGTTGCAATGGTGCATGCAGATATGCTGTGTCTACATCTAAATGATTTATAATGTATTTCTCCTTATCTGTCCACACTAATGCTGCCTTTAATGTAGTAGCCTTCAAACTAGGTGCAAACACCTCATCATAGCCATTTGCTGTCTGATTGAACCCTTGTGCTACTAACCTGGCTTTATGGGTAACAGTTCCATCTACACCTGTCTTAAGCTTATAAATCCATTTACACCCTATGACATGTTTACCTGGTGGTGACCTGACATTTTCATGTTCTTCCAACTTTTTTAATGATTCCAGTTCCTTATCCATTGCTTCCTGCCAAGCAGCCTGATCATTATGGTTATTTGGAACTGTATTCATTTGGCATACAACACTAGCCTGATATCTAGTAGGTTCAGGTTGAATCTCTAGATATTACAGGGCTTACTGGTGGACTCACTTGTGCCACCTGCTCCTGTTCTCTTACCTCCTCCTTTGCCTATTCTCCTACTTCCTCCTGTGCTTCCTCTTTAATGGCTATTTGTGGTTTACTTATTTTATCTTTAGGGACTATTTGGGTGTCAATAATAATATCATTGCTGGATTCCTGTTTCAGTTTATGCCACCTAACGTGCTCAAGAAATTTAGCACTAGTGCTACAATAAACATGAGCTGTGCCTTGATCTCAGAATCTAAACAATCTATAGTTGGCCTCATAACCAACGAAAAATAATTTCCTAGCTCTATGTCGCTCTTTCAGTCTTACTTGTGAGGGAATATGCACCCATGCTGGAGCTTCAAATGTGTGTAGGTAACTTAAATTTGGTTTTCTGCCATGCCAATGAATGAATGGCAATTCACCAGTTGTTGTGTTAACTACATTGTTTAACAAATGGTTACTACACATTATGACTTCACCCCACAGTGTTTCAGGCTAACCTGAATCAGATAACATAGTGCGAGCCATGGCTTGTAATGTTTGCCCTCTTTGTTCTACAAATGAGTTATGTTGTGGTCTGTAAGGTGCAGAATGTTAATGTTCGACACCAGCCAATTTCAACATAGTTTGGAATCTCTTGTTAATAAACTCAGTACCATGATCAGTAACTAAAGTAAGTACTTTACTCCTCATTTTTCTCTCCGCAAATCTTAGCCGATTAAAGAAATGTTGGAATGTTTCTGTTTTGTTTTTCATGAGATAGCAGAAACCATACCATGAATAATGGTCCATTATACTCAAAAGATAGCAGGCATCTCCCAAACTGGGCTTATTAGGACAGATTATCAGCAAAAACAACCTTTAAAGGTTCTTTGGTCTTAAACCCATTTAGTCTGTTTGCTGGAGTAACCTTGCTTTTATCTTAGCTACAAGCATTACAGTTTAAGTATTTGCTACAGGGTTTTAATTTTACTCCCTCTGACAAGTCAACAGTTTGTTTGAGCATTTTGAAATTAATGTGGCCCAGACATCTATGCAGTAAATATATACATTCATCATGTGGCTTAATATTGTTATAAACTGAGTTAGCCATCTTCAACTGGTCATCATGTATCACATATAAATCATTCTCTAAAGTAGCAGTAACATTTTTACCCTCTTTCTCTATTATACAGTTATCTCCTCTAAAGGTTACTACATAACCAAGATTAACTAAAGCCCTTACTGATAAATTAAATTTCAGTTTAGGTACATATAACATGGTTAAATGCTTGTTTATACAAGAACAATATGCAGTACTGTCACCAGACGCTTTCATCTTCCATTCATTTGCCAATGATACATGTTGCTTACTCATGGACATCTTTACAAATCTCTCTCTATCTTTAATAATGCACTGTGATGCTCCACTATCAACAACCCACAAATCATGATTTACAGTTGAATTGCTAGACATAGCTAAACTAACATTCTTCTTGGCCTTCTGGTGTTTACTAGTCTTCTGTTGTTTTCCCTTCTTACAGAATCTAGCTATATGTCCCCTAGCCCCACAAGAAAAACATTTCCTAACAGTTTTGGCAGTTGAACACAAATCCTCTTCTTGTGGTTGTTCCTTCCTCAGTTGGTCCCTATCCAGCCGTTTTCTTGCCTCTTTTAACAACCTTCCAGTTATATCAGTCAATGTCAGTTTATTTCTGGTCAGGACTTCCAGTGAAGATACGTAATCATCATAACTTTCATCCAATGAGGAAAGAATGATGTAAACTTGATGCAGCTCTGAAAATATCAGTTCTTTTTCATGTAGCTCTTGAAAAGTTCTTTTCATGAAGTTGAAATGAGCTAATATATCTCCACCTTTCAGAAGTGCTCTAAACAGTTTATGTGTAAGATGTATGTGTGCACCTACAATGTCACGAACATAAATCCTCTTCAAGTTCTCCCAACACCTAGCAGCAGACTCTTCTCCACGAATATGGACTAGCTGCTGGTCACTCAGTGTTAGTCCAATTATACAAAGAGCTCGTTCGTTGTCCTCATTTTCTGGATCCCAAGCATTTACATCTGGTGGGTCTTGAACTACATTCCATAACACTTCTCTATGCAGAAGTAGACTGCCCTTCATAGACCAGGAAACATAGTTTGTTCCATCTTACCAGTGATAGACTTGTTGACGGGTCTTGTGCCATCTTTACCAGAATAGTAACCCACAATTAAAGAGTAAACAGCAAACAGCTGTCTGTATACAGTACTGTGTATTCACACCAACTCTCAGTTATCTGAGCCAGGTATAGCCTGGGCCCATAACCAGTGTTGAGGTAATTCCCCGTTAGGAGAATGAGCGCACACAGGGAGATGTAGTAAAAGACTCACATCAAATCCAAGACTAACGATGATCAGCAACAGTCAATAGGGAAATGCAAGAACACACTCTCAGCAACAAGAGCCAGGTTTCTGGCTCCATCTTATGGCCTTTTGGAACCACACCCAATTACAATTTTAGCATTCCCCTAAAGAGAAAGTATTAAAATGTCTATCCTGGTTTATATATTTTTCAAGCGAACTGTTAGGTGACTTACATTTCTAACAATGCTGTTTTAACTAAAAATGCCTATAAATTATAAAGAGTAAAAAACATCACAAACCAGGCAAGATAAGAGCTTGAAGGCGTCCATAGATATCAGAACACACATTGGGAAGGATGCCAAATTCAGAGAGGAACCATAAACTAGAGATATTTCCATACTTTGTTTCCAGCACTCACCCGTACGCATGTCCAACCTCTTATACAGTTGTCACAGCTGCAGCTCATGAAGAGGATCAAGGCCCTCTCCTCCCCAGTAGACCACATCTCTATCTTATCCTCTCCTCCTGCATGCCCTAGGATGGAGAGGGGATGGGCCTGGGTCCTCCTCTGACTACCCAGCTGGCCTCTGCCCTTCCCCAGCCTCCTCCACAACCTCCAGAGCCACACTTCCACTCCTTGTTAGGTGTTCCTCCTCTCCCTCAGAGTCAGTCTCCACCAGGGGCATGACTCCAACTGTCTTGGCATACAGATGTGTGAAACGCCACCTGAAGATGCCCTACATGATATTATACCCACCTCAGATTGGATGGCCAGTTTGAACTATTGGAGATGGGAACGTGAGATAACTTTCTATATGCGATTTTCGTGCCTATTATCTTGGATCTTGTATTTCTTCTGTTGCTACCACTTCAAATTCAGTAAAAGCCCTTTTCTCTGTAACTCTGGAGTCTAAAGTTTTCTTTCTTGGATTTTGAAAAACAAAGGGTCATATATTCTTGTTTTAAATCTCCTTTGCCCATTGATGGTTAGGAAACCCCTCTGATTGTTTGTGTGTCAAGATAATGGGAGAAACAGTTTGATAATCAGTAATTGCAGTCTTTAACTGATGCTTTTTTCTGCTATGCTGTGCAGTTTTTTTTAATTGATTTATTTTCCAAACAACATGGTGAAAATGCTATTACTTTTCTCTACTGTTGGGTGTCGATTAAGAGGTGAACAGTGTATGCCTTTTGACGTCTATAACAGATTATCATTTTTTATAGAATGTTCTCATATTGGAGTCACATTCAAATGCAATTTGTTTCAGTAAAATATAATGAATTAAGACCATTTTGAGATAATTAAATGTGAAGATATTGGATGTGCGAAGTGAGATATATCCACACATATGAACAAGCCTTGAAATATCACATCTTCTTAAAGGCTATCCAAAATACTGAGATTTAATTCTTTCTAAACTGTGTATTGAGAGACCTTTAGGATTATGAAAAGTTGAGGGGGGGGAAATGGAAAATGTTTGTTATCTGAATCACTTGAAAACTGGAAGAAGGAAAAGCATGAGGAAGACCTGTACTTTAAAATCCATTTCTCTATTACTCTTTCCTCCTTGGAAAAGAAGATATTGCTGTTCACAAAAGGAGAGGGGTAAATTCATATGAGCCCCACTTACATTGTGAAAAAGTAAACTGAATTTCAGCCACATGGGCTAGATGTAGGAAATGTCCAGGTGGAGCCTGATGGAGGAGTCAAACGCCTCATTGATCATGACTCCCTTCATGCCCATGAGAGATCTAAGTCCAGCCCACCTTGAATTCCTTTCTATTCGTGACTTCTGCTATTTTCCCTTAACTGTTAGTAGTTCAGATTCTTGTAGAGAACTCAAGCTTACAATAAATCTTGATATCCATTTGAACGGTCTTGATCTCCTGATTTTTCCTGGCATTTGACACTAGACTTCCCATAGCAGTTTCCACAGCTTTGCTCTTGCCCAGATATTTATTCATATTTATTTATTTATTTGCAAAATGTATTGGCCATCCAATTTACTGCAGGGTAACTTTGGGTGGCTTACAATATTAAACGATAAAGCTATACAAAATGTAAAAAAATATAAATAAAATACTGCAAAGATCCAAATACGAAGTTCCAATAAAAAGAGGGGGAGGGAGGAAGTAGGATGAGAAGTGGGGGACATGGGATTAATCTATCAATCACCAACACCACCCCCCATGTGGAACCCCTCCATTGAGAGGTGGGATTCTACCAGTTCACACCTATTCGCTAGAACCGCTTGTTAACCTTCTAAGCAGTTCGGAGAACCAGTTGTTAGAAGAAATTACTGGCCTAATCCTGTAAGGAAGGCAGGAAGGAAACATTCTGGTGTTCCTTACAGAAACTGCCTCTCCATTAACCCTTATTACATTCTTGGCAGGACTAGACTTCCTGTCTCTGAAACCTCTCTGAAGTTTTTTTCCCCTCTTTTGCTGGTACTTTGCTTGTGTGGAGTGACCATTCAAAGTTGCAATGGTGCTGAAAAAAGTGACTTATGACCATTTTTCACACTTACAACTGTTGCAGCATCCCCACAGTCTTGAGAGGCCTGGCAAGGGGATATGTGCCTCAATGTGAATGATATTGAGTTGGTCTTATCCAGCAAATAGCATGACCACCAAGCCATGTCCACCCAGTCCCATGACCAAGCCACACCCACCACCTAAGCCATGCCCACAGAACCAGTTGTTAAAAAAATTGAATCCCACCCCTGTCTCCATTGGTGCCCCAAGTCAACTGGCAGAGCCAGTCCTTAAACTCTTATGGAAGAACAGGAGGATTGGAGATGATCTCATTTTCGGGAGGCAAGATATTCCAAAGGGTAGGTGCAATGCAGTGGTGGTTCAGCCTGGTTTGCCTGAACCGGTAGTAAAAAAAAGCCTCCAATGATCAGCTGAGAGGAGGAAAACAAAGTCTGGAGAATGAAGAGAAAAGTTCAGGATCAGCCCTCCCACCCCCCCCTGTGCTTTTCTCTTCTTTATCCTCTCAGCTGATTGGCACTACAGGCCTTTCTTTCCTGTAACCCATAAACGTTGCGCTCTGCTGTCAGGAAAATTTGAATAGAATGTGATGCAAACTTGAAAACTGGTCAATACTAAACAGGAAGTGAAGAAATTCACCTGATCATATCTGAAGAATGGGACTTTTCAACCAAAGCTGGGCTAGTATGGGCTTGTATATAGGGAAAATGCTGTAGAGATATAATCCATTTGAGCAGCTATTTTACAGGTAATCCTGAACTTGCAACCACAACTGAGCCCAAAAGGGGCTCCACAACTGAGCTCACTTTCTGTTGCTGAGTGAGATAGTGGTTAAGTGAGTTTTGCCCCATTTTACAACCTTTCTTGCTACAGTTATGACTTGAACAGTAAGGAGGTTGGGGAGGAACATGGGCCAGTCCTGGAGTCTGGGGAAGGCTCTGATGGATGCTCTGCTTCAGAGGCAGAGATGAAGCCAGAGCCATCTAACAGTTATCAGCTATCTTCGGAGTCAGAGATCAGTATGACAGAAGAACAGCTGGAGCCTGTTCCCAGTGTGCGCATGTGCAGAGCTGCCAGGAGAAGGAACAAGGGTCGACTCGGGAGTAAAGGCTCAAATGGATGGTGAATGGCCCCTCCCAGAGGGAATAAAGAGGAGCGGAAGGGAAGTGGTGTTTGCAGAAGACAATTAATTCAATTAATTAGAATGAAGATCTGTTCCTGACTTCTTGCCAAATAATTGCTGCTACAGCATGGCGTTTGGAAGATATTGGCCTGGCAACTCTCCAAGCCTAATAAATGTCTATAGTTATCACTGAGATGTTAAATTAGTAACATGGTTGTTAAGTGAATCTGGCTTCCCCATTGGCTTTGCTTGCCAGAAAGTGGCAAAAGGTTGATCACATGACCCCACCCAGATACTGCAACCATCATAAATGTGAGTCAGTTGCCAAGCATCTGCATTTTGATCACATGACCATGAATCAATGCAATGATCACAAGCGTGAAAAACTATTATATATCACTTTTTTCAGTGTGAGTATAACTTCAAATAGTCACTAAATGAACTATTGGAAGTCAAGGATAACCTATCTTTTTTTTGGGTGGGTGGGTGGGAGAGAGAATTAGATAATTTATAATTATTAGAGAAAACCACAACACAATGGCATTTATGCCCTGAATGGGCCTGATTGGATAGTAGTTACTCAGTGCATACTTCTCTCTTTGGCTGCATCCTGTTGATAAAAAAATTGTTCAATTTGAGGGAAAATAATCATTAAGAGGGAGAACAGAGTGAACAGGTAATCAGCGGTCAACAAATAATAGCCTTCAACATTCTGGCGAGAGATACTATAAATCTATTGAAAGTTTCCTAATTTGCTGTTGTGCTAAGTTAAAAAGCTTATTACTTTCAAGAGGTATGGTTTCATGTGTCATTCTACATCTGAAGTGCAAATAAATATTTTTACTAGAGCACAGGAACCAAACAGAAGAAGCTACTTTCATTCTGGTTGAAAATTTAGTAGTATAATCCTTGGCCTTTTATCTGTATTTATTTTTTTCCTTTGTCCTGATGATTTTGATGATGTAGTGCCCAAATAGCAGAGATGTATCCATCTCTTTTTTGCCATTCATAGTTCCTCCACAGGTCACCGTCACATACACATTTTGATCATTAACCCTTCATATCACACCTAACTCTGTGTGTTAATTGAGAGTTTACTAAGGAGAGTTCACCAAGAAGAAGAAAGTTGGCAAAAGCCCTGAATGGTGTTTTTCGATTTTGCAAAAAAGGAAGCCTTGCTGGATTGCTTTGCTTGATGGCATAAATGGTTTGTGGCCAATGCATTTAAATGTTAAATGCACATAAATAAATGTTGTGGTTCCTATTAGAGAAGCAGAAAAAGGGAAATAAATAAAATCTCCCTCTCAGCTTGGAGTTCTTGTTATGAAAGCATTTTGGAAGGCACATTCTAAATGTCAAAGCAATGATTATTGATAGTGGCATGAAAATGTGTAAAAGACATGTACTGGAACATGACCATGTGGAATGGAAGGAGGATTATCAGACTGCTACGATTACAGCAGTTAGCCAATGTATTTTACCTATGTGTAAGTCAATGTGTGGGTGGATGCAATGACTCACAGGTTGCAATCACACTGTATTTTTTTTTAAAGTCTTCATGGTGTCTTTCCCAAATTTGCTGGTACATTACAATGCTAGTGTGTGACCATAATCATAATTAAAAAAAAGCTCAAAGGAGCTTTTTTCTTCCAAAGGCAACCAGATTGGGTTTTTTTTCCTCTGAGGAAGAGGAAGAAGAAAACATTTCACTTCTTATCCAAGAAGCTTCATCAGTTCTAATGGTGTGTGTGTGTGGGGGGGTGGGTGAAGGTAGAAGGACAGGTAGTGACAGTACTGTAGAGATTGGATGGTGGGAGTATGGAAGGATTGTCTTTCTTTGCAGTCATCTGGTTGCTAGCACTCTCTCTGAGAGCTGTTCAGTTTTTTAATGTTTTTTAATATTTTAGTTTAATAGATTTTCAGATTAAAATATAATATATTTCTAACAATATATAATATAATATAACACACACACATATACATATACATATACATATACATACACACACACACACACACATATATATAAAAGATTGAATTGAAAACTTGAATTGAATATATTGCTTTTGCCATTTATTTTCCCCAGGAATTAGAATTCTCTGTGAAAAGTTAAGAATCTCGTGCAAATAATTTCCAATATTCACCAAAAACCAGTGGTACTAGATTCTAGGAGATTTAGACAGAGAGAGAGAAACAAATTTGTGATACAATATATATAAATTTAGCACAGTTTGTGTGGTATTATTTCAATTCTTGGCATCCTAAGTTCAACAGAATTTCTAAAACTGTTAGACTATGGTAATAGTAGAATTGAAGGATGGTCGTAATCAGTGATGGGATTCAAACATTTTTACTACCGGTTCTGTGAGCATGGCTTGGTGGACGTGGCATGGCTTGGTGGATGTGGCAGGGGAAGATTACTACAAAATCCCCATTCCCTCCCCACCCCACTAACCTGCTTTCCAGTTCCATTCTCCTGTGCAGGGCAACAAAAGAAGACCCAGCCAATCAGATGGGACTTGAGAGGCAGAGAATAGATGGGGGAGGGGCCAGACAGAGGTGGTATTTGCTGGTTTCCTGAACTACTCAAAATTTCCGCTCCTGGTTCTCCAGAACTGGTCAGAACCTGCTGAAAACCAACTCTGGCTGTAATGATTCACCCAATTTTTCTTGAAATTAGAATCTTGTTTTGCATTGCTCGATGTCTTCCAACCTATTGGGACTTCAATTCACTGCAAGACAATCCAGCGTATCAGCACATCAGAAAGCAAAGAGAAGACTGGGTTACAACTGCTGTATTGTTTTATAGAGAAATTTTCTATTGTCCCTTCTTTGTATATAGACAGAGGAACTCTTTTTATCTGCCACTGCTTTTTTCCTGGCTTCCTTTCTTGAGTGAATGCTCACCCCTGGACAGCATGGTGATAGCCCATGTCTCACCAATTGCTGCTTCCTTCTTTCATTCCCAAATATGCCTTCTGCCAAGATTCTTCCCTCCTACCTTGGCCGCCCACATCCCACAGTGAGATTAGCCATTTTCACCCTTTGTCAAAATGGACTGGCTGTGTAGAGAAAGAAGCAGAAGGACCAGAGGGAATAAATATAGGAAGGGTGGAGTTTGGTTGACCTGATTGTTTATGCTACTTGGCATGGTTTAAAGGGATTATGGGCTACGGGGCCTCAGGGGAAGTGGATGGGGCAGGAATGAGTGCCTCAAAAATAGATGAGATTCAGCTTCTTTTTATTTCTTTCCATCATGCTTGCCCAGGAGGGCTGGGGAGAGCAAGATAGATAGGAGGGATAAGAAAGCAACCAATTAAGTCCAGTGTAAGCCTGATTTCATTTGCTTTATAATTAAACCAGCAGGCATGTTTCAACAACAGATTATCTGGCCTTAAAATTAGGCAGATTCTTCCTAGTTCTCATTCAAAATACAGTAAGAGGTTGGTTGCGATGTTAAATTGTTAAGATTTGTTTCTGGTGATGAGGAAGTTGGCTGATATTTCTTTGCTGCTGATTGGCTTGCAAAGCCTCCCTAGCTCATTTTGGAAAATAAAGGAACTGATATTTTGAAAATGCTGCTAAAACATGAGGCAGGAAAGTGAATGACATGAGTAGGAGCTGAGGCTTAATCACAATCACCTAACTCAGACCAATGAGCATATATATATATATATAATTATATATATTATTATATTACAAACTCAATACAGAAACCTGATGATGGCAGATAAGATTCTGCTGAAACGTTGCTACAACTTTAAAAGCACCACAGTGACGTGGGATAATACCCGAAGGAAGCTGAACAGCGCACACACACACACACACACACACATATATATATATATATACACACACACATACATATGAATAGAATAAAATAAAATAGAATAGAATAGAATAGAATAGAATAGAATAGAATAGAATAGAATAGAATAGAATAGAATAGAATACTTTATTGGCCAAGTATGACTGGACACACAAGGAATTTGTCTTGGTGTAAATACTCTCAGTGTACATAAAAGAAAAGACACATTCATCAGGAGTCGAGAATCATAAGGTTATTATATTAATCTAATTTTCTCAATTTTCTGAATTTAAAGAAAAAATGATTGAGGTCTAAAAAACAAAGGGTATGGAATTACATGCATAGGTACTCCTTAGTTCATTGTACCTCGTACAATGAAATCAAACACCATCTTCAGTGCACATCATGACCATGAAAATAAACACAAACACACATCCTTCACCCTTCACATGTTGAACCGAAAACCCTGACATTGCACCTACACTTCACTATTCAGCAGAATTCAAAAGAGCTTCTGCCCTGGGATGGAAGCTGTTTTTCAGCCTATTTGTCCTTGTTTTTATTATTCTGTTCCGTCTGCCAGAGGGTAATAGTTCAAAAAAAGGGTTCCCAGGATGAGATGGATCTTTGAGAATATTTTGAACTTTCTGAAGGCAGCAGGAGCTATAAAAAGCTCTTCCAAAGAGGGGAGAAGGCAACCCATGATCTTCTGGGCAATGACATTAACCCTCTGGAGTGCTTTCCTATCTGCCCCTGTGCAATTGGCAAACCATGCAGAGGTGCAGTAAGTTAAAATGTTCTCTATGGTCCAGCAGTAGAAGGTCACCAGCAGTTTTTCGTTCAATTGTTGTTTTCTGAGAAGTCTCAGGTAATATAATCTCTGCTGGGCCCTTTTGACCAGGGCTGCAATGTGAGCACCCCAGGTGAAGTCCTCTTTTAGGGTAACACCCAGAAACTTAAAACTGGCCACTTGCTCTACTCAGTCTCCACTGATAAGCAAGGGGTGGATTTCTGATCTGTTCCTTCTATGGTCCACTATAAGCTTCTTCGTCTTTTTGATTTACAACAGTTCATTTAATGACCATTCAAAGTTACAACAGCACTGGAAAAAGTGACTTATGACCATTTTTCACAGATGACCTTTGAGCCTCCCCAGGATCATGCGATCAAAATTCAGATGCTTGGCAACTGGTTCATATTGCTATGTCCCAAGGTCTTGTGATCACCTTTTGCGACCGTCTGACAAGCAAAGTCAATGGGGAAGCCAGATTCACTTAAGAACTAGGTTACTAACTAATCAACGGCAGTGATTCACTTAACAGTGGAGGCAAGAAAGGTGATAAAAGGGGGCAAAACCTCACTAAACAAATGTTTCACTTAACAACAGAAATTTGGGGCTCGATTATGGTCATAAGTCGAGGACTACCTGTAAGGATATCTTGATAGTTTGTCTTGAATCAGAAGATTCAAGACTTGAATTGGTCACCACATCATAAAAAAGATGTTGAGACTCTAGAAAAAGTACAGAGAAGAGCAACCAGAATGATGAGGGGACTGGAGGCTAAAACATACAATGAATGGTTACAGGAACTGGGCTTGGCTGGTCTAGTAAAGAGAAGGACCAGGGGAGACATGATAGAGGTCTTCCAATATTTGAGGGGCTGCCACAGAGAGGAAGGGTCAAGTTATTTTCCATACAACTGAAGGCCAGACAAGGAATAATGGATGGAAACTGAACAATGAGAGATTCAACCTGGAAATTAAGAGAAACTTTCTGACAGTGAGAACAATCAACCAATGGAACAGAAGTTGCCTTCAGAAGTTGTGGGAGCGCAATCAGTTGAGACTTTCAAGAAGAGATTGGACTGCCATTTGTCAGAAATGGTATAGGATCTCCCGCTTGGGCGGGGGGTTGGACTAGATGACCTACAAGGTCCCCTCCAGGTCTGATTATCTGTTATCTGTTAAGATCATTTTAAGTCTTATAGTTATGTGCCTCTGATGAAACAGAAGAATGATACTTGAATGCTGTTTGCTCAAAATAGCTCTGTATTACATTCAAAGAACATAGGAATAGCTTATATTCTGTCTAACCATTGGTCTGTTCTCTGCCATAATGCGAACATTATATGACAAATTATACGGTCTTTTCCAGATTTCCTGTGTCCCTTCAACACACATCCCACATATTCAAAACACTTGCTAAGTCCTTCTGCTCTTTCCCGCAAATTCATTTCTTAATCATACAAATTATGGTAAGCAGTTTCTGAAATTAAACTTTTTTAATAACAGCTTATCATGAAGTCATTAATATGATTAATCAGGAATTTGTAGTTAATATTTGCAATTGTTTGGGAAGAAGGCTGAAAAGAACTAGCTGTTAGCCACACACTTCCTTCTAACAAATTGTCCAATTAAGCCAATTTGAAGTGAGAAGATTCATGAACACTCCCCCCCCCCCATTCTGTTAAAGGAAGAAATGAAGGTAGAATTAATAATGCTGGGTTTTCTTTTCTTTTTTACAATAAATTTTATTAAGTTTTCAAATTTTTAAAAATATAATAATGTTGGGTTTTCTATTGGGCACATTTAATAAATCAGGTGATTACAAGTTGATATTTTGAACTGAGTTTGAAGAGGCTAAAAATCTCTTCAACTGAACAATAATTCATTTAGCAACTAATTAAAGCTATAACAGCACTGAAAATAGTGACTGATCCCCATGCTTATGAGCCTTACAGCATGTCCTCAGTCAAAAAAAGAAGAATTTGCTATTTAAAATGGTTGCAGCATCCCAGGCTTATATCACTGCCTTTGTGACCTTTCCCGCTAGTTTCCAACAAAGCAAAGTCAATGAGGAAAGCTGGATTTACTTAATGAATGTGTGGTTCATTTAAAAATTTCAGCTATTCACTTAGCAACCAAGCCCCCCCCCCCAAAAAAAAAATAAAAATAAATAAAAAGCTTGTAAAACTTGGGTAGAAATTACTTAATAATCACTTTGCTTAATAATGGAAATTTGGATCCCAAATACAGTCGTAATTCCATGACTACCTATATCAAAATCAGGAGCTTGGCACTCCATCAACTATATAGCATGGCTTAGATTTGGTTACAGATAAATCCTAAGATGAATAAGAACTGATTTCAACAGATTTGAGATTCATCCAAAATATAACATCAATTCTTCCTGGGAGTTTGAAAAGAATCTAGATTCTACCTTTCAGAGGGATTTAGATTGTTGCCATGTCAGAAATAATGAAGATCGTTTTACCATGAATGGCTCATATGCTGGTATACCCTCTTTGATTGTTTTCCTCCAGTCAATTTGCAACTGGTTGAGCAACTACATCCAAAGGGTGTTCTAAAATAGGTCAACATTGTCCTGGAGGGATGTTTCAAAGCTTTATTCTCAGCCTGGTCCGATTTATTACCTTTATGAATGACCTAGAAGATGCAATGGCAGGGATGCTTATGAAATTTGCAGATAATATTAAGCCTGGCTTTCCTAATGCTTTTGAGGTCAAGATTTTGAACACCAGATGAAACACAGTAAAGGTTGTGCATGAGTAAAAAATTAGGGAAATTGGTCTGGAATGTGAGATTCTTTGAATTGCGGCAATTGTGAGATTTTTTTCCAGTGGAGACTGTAGCCACAAGAATCTTTGATATAATCCTTTATTCTTTATAGTTAGAATTCTTATTGACCAAGTGTGATTGGACCCACAAGGAATATCTCTTGGTGCAAATGCTCTTAGTGTACATAAAAGAAAAGATACATTCATCAAGAGTTAATGGAGGTAGAGGTACAAATGGAAGTACAAGTGGCTGTCCAATCTGGAGTGGTAAATCATAGTGAGAATTTAATTTTAATGCGAATTGTTTAGTGCTATATCATGTTTAACACGAGCCAACATTCCATTATGGCAAGGCTTAGCATATGTGCAGTTGAGGCTGGTGTATATGCACAGAATGCTGTGGGATTGTTGTCCATGCAAAATGGAGAAAAGGAAAGTTCTATTCAAGGAAAAAGATGCTCATTTTGAAAACTGCAGCAGAATTCAGGAGATAGTTTATCCTCCAGCTTGTAATTTGATTTATTTATTTTAAATATTTATTTTTTTAATAACCTTATGCAGATGTATGTTTAAATATTTTCATTGCCAATTCTGTTGAGCTGGAACTAAATGGCTTATTTTTCATAGAAACATTACTTTGGATTCAAATAATGCGACCATTTTATGCAATTTGTTGTCAAACCTACTGTAAATTATTACTCTGTGTTTTATACCTGGTGTCATTTGAGCTTAGTGAAATGCAGTGGTCCAGTTGTTGGCAAGAGTCATGATAAATATTGGTTTTATTTAAAAAAGCCAATCTTCAAAGATTGTTGAGATATTTCTCAATACATTGTGATGTAAAATAATAATATACCAAATACAGCAAGTATAGATGAGAAGGTTAATAATTATTTATAGACCAACTTTGCAAGGGGAAGGGGAAATCTACCAGATTTATTTGAGAAATACTTTTCAATATTCTACCAGGATATTTGATTGATGATTAAAGAAAAGAACACAATTACTTTTGTTCCGACTTGGAAACCACTTCTGGATTTTGTTCTTGAGATGGGAAAAAATGAAACTTTGATTTTGGATTTTGCCACTTAGATAGGTTTGTTGTTATAGAAATGGCTAGTTTATATTATTAGATAAAAGTAAAAGACCAATTTTAGACCTAGACAACCTAGAACTAGGTTGCCTTCGGTTCAATCTAAGTATAGTACATAAAATTATATCTTGCAATATCCTACCTGTCAATGAATACTTCAACTTCAACTTCAACCACAACAATACAAGAGCACACAATAGATACAAACTCAAGTTAAACTGCACCAAATTTGATTGCAAGAAATATGACTTCAGCAACAGAGTGGTCAATGTCTGGAATACTCTCCCTGACTCTGTGGTTTCTCTCCCAAACCCAAAAACTTTAACCTTAGACTCTCTACTATTGACCTCACCCCTTTCCTAAGAGGTATTCAGGGGGCGTGCATAAGCTCACCAATGTGCCTACCGTCCCTGTCCTATTGTTTCTTTTTTTCTTATTCATATCCATTTCATGTATTCATAACCATGTTTATACTTATACCTATTATCTAATAATTGCTTGACAAAACAAACAAACAAACAAATTAATTAAAGGTTGATATTTGATGCTATTAGCTTATTCTTACTGCACCAAATGGAGTTGGAAGTCAATGCTTTTTTTCTTTCTTGCCCTACACTTTTCTCTTCCCTTTTTCCTCCCTTATTTCTACATTATTATTTTTTTGTATTTTGTATTTATTTTTTATATTTTCATAAACTAATACAATTTTGAACACACATACAAAAATAATTCAACCAGATTGGATGATATATGATTAATGTTGATGCTATGTATTCTATGTTATGTCTTTTTTATTATTCCTTTCTTTTTTCTTTTTGTCTTGTCTGTACTTTTTGTCTCT
Organism: Laticauda colubrina; assembly: GCA_015471245.1. NCBI lineage: Eukaryota > Metazoa > Chordata > Lepidosauria > Squamata > Elapidae > Laticauda > Laticauda colubrina. The sequence goes on from BLBF01000016.1 coordinate 19,816,812, forward strand.
ATGGCTGTTTATTTTATATGTAACATCTTATTTTTGAAATAAATGCAAACATTTAAAAATAAAAAATACTGCTTTTATAAATGCTTCAAAGTTCCATTTTAAATTTATCAAGCTTTTCATGACTTCTATGTCCATCTGTCTTCATAACTGTCTCTTTCAAATAAAACTGTCTCCTCCTGGATGATCATCTTAATAAAAGATGGGGGTTATTACTGTCTATTCCCTTTGGTTTGGTTGACTTTTATCCTGATGCCGTTTAGAAAAGCTATATAAAAATAATGTTCTTCCTTAAAGACTATTATCTGTAATTATCACAGTAGTGCCCCATTTAAACTTATTTTTTAAAAAATCTTTTTAACTTGCTTTAATTGCTTGATTTAAAACTGATTACATTAATTGTTTTTCTTATGTGTATGCTACCAGGAATAAAATTGGATTAGTACAGCGGAACAGAAATACTGCAACTAAATAAATAGACAGATAGACATAGGCCCTGGGAACAGGTAGAAAATAGCTACTCCTTTTCATAGGAAAATATCTAATGCACATTTTGTTTCATTTATAGAATCCTAGGGCGAGAAGGAAATTTGGAGGTCTTCTAATCCAAACTCCTACCTACCCAAGGCAGAAGACCTCATACCATCCTGGATAAATGGCTACCCACTCTTTTCTTGAAAACTTCCAGTGATGGAAGCACCCACAATTCCAAAAAACAAGCTGTTCCAATAATTAATTGTTCTCACTGTCAGGAAATTTCTCCTTAATTTCAGGTTGGGCCTCTTTTTAACAGGCTTCCACCCAGGGGTGGGATTCAAAAATTTTAACAACTGGTTCTGTGGGCGTGGCTTGGTGGTCATGTGACTGGGTGGATGTGGCTTGGTGGTCATGTTATTGGCTGGGTGTGGCCATCGAGGCATGCACTCACATCGAGGCATGCATCTCCTCGCCTGGCCTCTCATGACTGTGGGGATGCTGCAACAGTTGTAAGTGTGAAAAATGGTCATAAGTGCCATTGTAACTTTGAATGGTCACTCCACACAAGCAAAGTACCAGCAAAGGAGGGGAAATAAACTCCAGACATTCCTGAAATAGGAAGTCTAGTCCTGCCAAGAATGTAATAAGGGTTAACGGAGAGGCAGTTTCTGTAAGCAACACCAGAATGTTTCCTTCCTGCCTTCCTTACAGGATTCGTCCAATAATTTCTTCGAACAACCGGTTCTCTGAACTGCTTAGAAAGTTAGCAACCAGTTCTTGCGAATACGTGCGACCTGGTAGAATCCCATCCCTGCTTCACCCATTTCTTCTTGTCTTGCCTTCAGGTATTTTGAAGAATAAGTTGATCCCCTTTTCTTTGTGATAGCCCTTCAAGATAGCTATCATGTCGCCACTAATCCTTCTCTTTATTAGGTTAGACATACCTAGTTCCCTTAACTGTTCATCATATGGTTTAGCCCGTATCATCATTGTTGCTCTTCTCTTTCTAGGGTTTCAGCATCTTCTTGTATTGTGGCTACTGGAACGGTAGGAGAGCTGGACATCCTGTTCAGTTAAGTTCTGATTCACCTCTTTCTTTATCATCTCTGAGTTATTGGGCTTATCGACTTTATCATAAAGTGGTATTATCATAGTTGAAAAAAGACAATACGACTATCAGCAAGTAATATAAAATTCAATATCTGAGAATATTCAAAGAATAACAGAGTGAGATGTCTCCCGTGGATGATTCCCCAGTACTTCATTAGATGTCAGCTTGGGGGAAGATGAGCCATTACTTGGCATATCAGGAACTGAGTTGATTGATAGCTCTGAATGGCCATCCAGAAGGGATTTGGCTGAGGCTCCAGCTGAGGAAAGCTTGCAGTGGCAGATGGCCAGTGAAGAGGAGGAGAAACTGCCTTCTGCCCCTGATCTGAGAACACGCAGGACAGAGAAAAGGCAGGAACAGAGAAGTTCAGCCAGACCACTTGAGAGGAGAAAGCCCATCTTGATGTGCTGCACCAGAAACTGGTGATTTTTGACAGATGGAGGCATTGCTGGGAACAACAAAACACAGTTTTCTAGCTGTGTGCTTTCTGGTCATTGCGATTCCTTTCTCAGTCTGAATTGACACTGTGTTTGGAATTGAATTGTGTGCCTTCAAAACTCTGAACTTTTCTTGACTCATGAGTGTGTGTGGATTTCAGTTTTGCCTGGTGGAGTTATTTTGTCTGAGCAACTTTCAAGTGCTTTGTGGTTCTTTGTGTACTATTACTATTACCAATACTATACTGTATGTATTGGACCATTGCTCTGTGGACTAGCCTTGGTGTGATCATGGCTGTACTTCATTGGGATAGTTCTGGGTTTTGGTGAAGATAATTGCTGGGGAATATTAATAAACTCACACAGTTATGTCAACTCATAAAATCTTTCTATGGTCTTTTTAGAGTTGCCAACAGACAGGGACGGGGGAGCAGTGCAGCAACTTGGAAACCAAAAGTGCATTCCATAAATGTTTTCAAATATAGTAACTAGTGACTAGTTAGTTTTTGCTGTGCAAAATTCTAACTGGAGAGCATGATTGATGACTCTTGGCTATGGATGTGTCCCATTGGAGAATATGAATTACAATACACCCAGGGGGTGGGGGAAAACCAGGGTCAAGGGTGACAATGAATGATGTGTCTCAGAGTCAGCTAAACCCGGACAGTTTAATTCCCAATAAATCCTTTTGAAGTTTTGAAGTTTGGCTCCAGACTCATGATTTAATTGGAGTAACTGCTAGAACCCTGACAAGTTACATGTGTGTGAGTGAGCAGGACAATGCACAGAGTTAGAAGGGACTTTGGATGCAATTTCCTGCTAAAGCAGAAGACCCTATGCCATTTCAGACAAATGGATGTCCAATTGCTTCTTAAAAACCTCCAGTGATGGATCACTTACAACTTCTGAAGACAAGCTATTCCACTGATTAATTGTTCTCACTGTCAGGAAATTTGTCCTTATTTCTAGGTTGATCCTCTCCTTGATTAGTTTCCATCCATTGCTTCTTGTTCTGCCTTCAGGTGCTTTAGAGAATAGGTTGACCCCCTCTTCTTTCTGGCAGCCCCTTAAATACTGGAACATTCACAATATCCCTAGTCCTTCTTTAAAAAGCACAAAAGCTTGTTGCTAAGTAAAGTCAAGCAGAGCTTGAATGGGAGACTACTAGAAATTACACAAGATGTAAACCAGTCTGAGAAGCAAAATGAGTAAGTTTCAGAATTAGATAAGAGCCAACTAATTTCACACTATTGCTAAGAAAACAACATCTTGTGTGAAGTATATGTAGGAATCAAGCTTAAACTGAAGGACAATTTATTTTTTACTGAAAGATCACAGCCAGAGGCATCCATAGCAACTGGGAAAGGAAAGACCCACTGCATTTTATGTGTATTCAGTGCATGAGAAACATGATGAAAGGGGATTTACATGACTTGATCACACCCACCATTTTATAATCTGAGACCATTGTTATAGATGTTCTTTTGATATATCTGAAGGAGTAATTCAATGGCCACTGCTCCCAAAGAGGGATTGATGACAATTGGCCATGGCCAACTCATCACAGCCAACTCACCATCTCCACAGCCAACCCTCCACAGCACAAGTCACTGTGGGACAAGAGTTACACTAATATCAAAGAAATGGAAGAATACAATAATTAAGGAAAGGATGGGAAAGGAGGAGCAGAATGAAATGTGAATGGCAAAAATGCAAATATTTTTTTATTTGAAATAATTAAATGGAATTATTAAATTGTCCAGCAGCGTATTGGCTGTGGCAAGTTGTGCAGTGGTAAGTTGTCTATTGTGAGTTGACTACAGTGAATTGGCTGGGGTGAGTTGTCCCATTCTGAGCCTTGATTGTCTATCAGCCAACAGAAAAAGAGGGAGGGAGGGAGGGAAGGAAGGGAGAAAGTGTTGTTGAGTTTTTAAGCTAAGAACAAGAGCACAGTAGTTAAGAAAAAGGCCAAACACAGAAATGTTCCATTTTCCTACCATCTACTGAGTTAAAATAAAATACCATATAGCATATAGTAAAATCCAAGCTGCATTTAAAATGCTATTGGCTCGGATATGGACACAAGGCAAGGCCAGAAAAAAATATCTATGACCTTCCTCTTGCAATTTAATTTTCAGAATTTATTAGAACATTCCATCTGCAGCAAAGTTAGAATAGAGAACTCTTAGATGTACTGGGTTCTTTTAGATTTATTATCTGTAGTTGAGTTGTTTCAAATTCCCCCATATGAAGCTGTGGGTGATTTATTATATTGCTAATTTACATGTTTTCTTATAACATTTCAATGCCTATTAATAAAGACAATTCTCAGTTCCTTCTGGAGATAGCCATAAACTGAATCCATTTATCCATTTCTTAGCTTGCCTGACTGCCAGATTTTCCAGGCAAAGATTAAACTAGGACCAATCCATAAGAATTTGTCTTTCTCTCTGGAAGAATTTCTCACTCAGTGTTGGTTATGAGCTGGGAATTCTTAACAATATTTCTTCTCGCTCAATATTTATGCAAGAGATACTTCCTTGTTCTGTTCATGGCAGCCAGCTCAGTTTGCCCAACTAATCCTAGAAAAAGGCATATTTGTAATTAGGAGATATTTCATTTATTGATGGCACTTTTCATTACATATTGGCTCTTTCTTAGAGCCAAGCAGGAGAGAACTAACCGGACCATTGATTACTTTGCCTGAAATTGATGGTATCAACTGATTTCGGCATCTAAAATATCTTGTAACCCTTCCAAACTTACAACCCTTGCTACCATATAAAATGGCCCTAATTTTAGAATGGGATCTGTGTATACACACACACACACACACACACACACACACACACACACACACACGTGCATGCACATAAGCACACAATAAATTATCTGAATAAAGAAATACAGCATTGCATAGCTGATAGCTGAATCCTTAGCAGGATGTAGTCAATCATCCAGGAATTATAGCCAAGAAACAATACAATGATAAGCTTAAGATGATTTAGATAAATGTTTTGACTTCTCCCTTCATCACCAGCAGAGCAGTGGGGTTATAAACTAGACCAGTGAGGTGTAAATGATGGTTGTAAAAATGCCAGCATAGAGAATTTGAGAGAAGATGACATCTTCCATAAGTCAAGGTAGAAAAATAAGGTTTTAAGCAAATTTAATATCTACCTCCCCCACTCCAATGGCTTAAGAGCTGCAATGCTAAAACAATGGGTTGGAGAGAAGCAACTATACCTGGAATTAAGGGATTAATGTTAATGTCCACTCCTGGCAAAGTGTACTTTGGATGGGAGAAAGCTGAACTTTGGGCTTTCAGAAAAAAAGAACAGATAAACAAAAAACTCCTCTTCCCTCCTTTCATTTTTTTGGTGCCACCTATAGTTTGGGCCAGTCCCTCTCTCTCAGTCCTTGGAAGAAGACAATGGCAAAACACATCTAAAAGAACCTTACTAATAAAACTGATTCCACATGCTGGAGATATATCAGAAAAACATTTGCATCTTTTATATACAGCAATAATACAGTGATATTAACAAATCCTATTGAGGTCAGCCCCAAATGTAACAATAATAAAATAAAGCAAACTGTATGAGATTGTGCTCCAGCTTCTGTGCTCCAGCTTCCACAGCCAACAGCAGGATAATTTTGATTGACCTTTACTAAACATTCTCGAAGGCATCTACTGTATACAAGGACAACATTAAAAATAATAGAAAAATGTTTTCATGCTGTTTGATTCAAATCTTCATTGGTTTATGAGAATGGGACATTCGAACATTAAAGGTCACTGACCTTTAGCAGAACTCATTCTTAATGTGGCAATGTGATGACATTATAGAATTGTGATACACAGCCTGATTTTTGCTGCTATATTATGTGTTTTATACAAGTCAAGTTGAAAACAGGTATCTATATTCTGAGGATACCAATTGACTGATACTTCTCACATTTCATCTTGACTAAAATAAAATAAAATAGGATAGGATGGGATAAGATAAGATAAGATATACGATATGATAAGATAAAAGGCAAGGCAAGGCAAGGCAACAGAAGATCACCTTTATTGTCCCTTTTTTCAAGATAATAGCAATAGCACTTAGACTTATATACATGGTGCTTTTACAGCCCTCTGTAAGCGGTTTACAGAATCAGCCTATTGCTCCCAACAGTCTGAGTCCTCATTTTACTCACCTCAGAAGGATGGAAGGCTGAGTCAACCTTGAGCCTTGAGATTCAAACTGCCAAATTACAGGCAGCTGGCAGTCAACAGAAGTAGCCTGTAGAACTGCATTCTAAACACTGTGCCACTATGGCACAGTGATTAGAATGCAGATATTTTTCAAATTATTGCCATTCATTTAATGAATGTTTGAAATTACAATGGCACTTAAAAAAGTGACTTATGACCATTGCAGCATTCCCACGGTCATGTGATCAAAATTCAGGCACTTGACAGCCAGCATGTCTTGACAATGATTGCGGTATCCTAGGGTCATGTGATTGCCAATTGTGACTTTCCCAGCTGGCTTTCGATGAGAAAAGTCAATGGGAAAACCTGGATTTGTCTAACAACTGCGTGATTCACTTAAAAACTATAACAGTTCCTTAACAACGATAGCAAAAAAGGTGGGAAAATTGGTCATAACTCATCTTGCTTAGTAATGGTTGTAAGTTGAGAACTACTTGGACAGTACATCTTTCTCTTCTTAAGATCATCCATGGAATTTGGGAATTGATCGGTTAAAATCAAGACTGGTCTGATCATAGAAACAAATCATGGGTGGAGGGTGTTTTTTCCTCCGTGACACACGGTCAGATTGAGGCACCTTAAGAAAAAAGATCCAACATGTTATGAAGTAACACATCTTTAAATGGGTCATGCCCCCATCAGGGACTGAATCTTTGGGGGAAGATGAGCTGGAACAAGAGCCGAGGGAGACTGAGAGGGTGGCTCTGTTAGCCTTGCAGGAAACTGGGGAAGGGCAGAGTCAGTCCAGGTAAGGCTTTTCTGAATTAGTAAGGCCTGCCACCAGGGATGAGCAGGAGAGAAAGAACTCAGGAGAAGAGCAAGGACTACCCCGTCCTGATCTGAGAACAAAGAGGGAAGAGAGAAGGCGAGATCAGCACAGTTAGAACTGGCTCCAAGGGTTCTGCCCTTCAACTGCCCTGCTCCCTTTCACAAGGCACACCTGGGGACTGAGATGTAAGGAGATGCTGGTAGGAGGGGCATTTGCCAGGAACAAGTGTTGACTCTGTGGAGCCTTTGGTGCACTTGCCAATACCTGGGGATTGCTGTACTTGCCTGATTTGTCTGCTTCACTGAACTTCTTGCTCTGGTTGCTTGTTGGTTAACCTGGCTTATGGGACTGCTGGCCCTGGTTGCTGTGTGGCTAACCTTGCTTACTGAACTCCTCGCAGCCAGAGGCTTCTGAAGGTGCATGTGAGAGCTTTGCTCCAGGACTTGTAATGAATGTGGGGACATTTGGGAGCACAGTTGGAGCAATAAAGGGGAGTTAGATCTGTTCTCTGGTTGTGTTGCTTTCATGCCACGCTTCAGGTCATTACAAAATGATTTTTTACCTGAGCAAATTCTTAGGGTAGCTAACAAAACATTTACATTCAAAAGTCATTACATAAATTATAAGCAATGTTGAATTGTATTAACAAGTACAAATGTAAAGCCAAATTTTAAAGAGCTGCGTCTTTCCAAATTGTCTAAACACTGACAGCAGGACCGGTGACAACTTTAGAAGGAGCACACTGCAGAGTCAGGTATTCTAGAGAGAAGGTCTTCGTCCAAATGCCAGCCTCTATTAGGGAGGTCATCTTCTCTTGATCTTCAGGCCAAGAGATGTAATGCACGGCAATCATGCAGTTTCCAAACAGCGACATCCTTTAAAGATTAATAACAATATCTTAAATTCTACTGAATAAGCAATTGGCAAACAAATGCATCTTTCGGTGCAGATATCCCTATTATTGTGGCTGATATTGCAACCAATTCTGGTCACCATACTACAAAAAAGACATTGAGGCCTTGGAAAAAGTTTAGAGAAGAGCAACTAAGATGATCAAAGGCCTGGAGACTAAACCATATAAAGAACGGCTGCAAGAATTGGGTTTGGCTAGTCTAAAGAAAAGAAGAATTAGGGGTGAAATGATCACAGTTTTCCAGCATTTGAGGGGCTGCCACAAAGAAGAAGAGGTCAAATTATTCTCCAAAGCACCAGAGGGCAGGACAAAAAAACAATGGTTGGAAACTAACCAAAGACAGAAGGAACCTGGAATTAAGGAGACACTTCCTAACAGTGAGGACAATTAACCAGTGGAATAGCTTGCCTTCAGAAATCATGGGTACTCCATCACCGGAGGTTTTTAAGAAAAGATTGGACAGTCACTTATCTGAAATGGTATAGGGTCTCCTCCTTGAGCAAGGGAATGGACTAGAAGACCTCCAAAGTCCCTTCCAGCTCTATTCTATTCTGTTTGCACCAACGGCAACTTCCAGATGCTTTTCAAGGACAGTCCCAGGTAGGACATACTGTGATAGATAAGACAAAAGAATTACTAAGTTAGGGGTAATTCTGACTCAGGATGGTTGATGAGCTCAGCTGTTCTTGGTTATGCTGGCATAACTATGTGATTTTCTTGGTGACAGAAATAGATTTGCTGCTTATACAACGTGAGTTTTTTGTGGTTTTGTTTTTTGTTCTACGGTATTGTCTTATACCAGAATCAACCATGTCAAACTGTCCTTAATTGGCAAGTCTCAACAAGACCAGCCAGGTGTTGCCACCTGTTGAAACTATTGACCCTTATCCAAGATAAAATTCCATCACGGGTCTAAAGGTTTAGTAGATTAGTATTGGCAGAGAGTGGCTATTTTGGCATCAGAATCCTATCTATTGAACGTACATTCCATCCCACAGACCAGTGGTAGTTAACCCTTTTGGGCTCCTGTGACAAAAATTGTGCATGTGCTTGCATGCTCATGCTTGCATGCTAGCACCCAGAAGACAATGTGCCCCCCCAACATCCCCTACACATGCACGTGCTATCCCACCCCAACCCCCAACCCCCACCACCCCCTTACCTGCACTGCGCCTCACAGCTGATTTTTTGACCAGTTTGAGGCCTTTTTCAGCCTCCCAAAGGCTTGAGGAAGACTTCTGCAGGTTTCTACAAGCTTTGTAGGCTGAAATCTAGCCCTGTTTGGTCACTTCCGTTTTTTTTCCAGAAAAACAGGAAGCGACAAAACTGGGCTAGATTTCGGCCTACAAAGCTTGTGGAAGCCTGCAGAAGCCTTCCTCAAGCCTTTGGGAGGCCGAAAAAGGCCTCAAACAGGCTGAAAATCAGCTGTGACGCACGCACAGTGAGGTAAGTTTGCCTGCAGCTCACGTGCCGGCACAAATGGCTCTGCGTGCCACCTGGGCCATGCATACCTTAGGTTCGCCATCATGGCCATAGACTGTACAAGTAGTCCTCAACTTACAACCATTCATTTAGTGACCATTCAAAGTTACAACAGCACTGAAAAAAGTGTCTAATGACCATTTTCCACACTTACAGCCTTTGCAGAATCTCCATGTTCACGTGATCAAAATTTGGATGTTTGGCAACGAACTCATATCTATGTCTCCCAGGTCATGTGATCACCTTTTAGGTCCTTCTGACAAGCAAAGTCAGAGTCACTTAACAACCATGTTACTAACTTGACAATTTCATTGTTTCACTTAACCACTGTGGCAAGAAGTCCTAAAATGAGGCAACACTCAATTTAATAAATGTCTCATTTAGCAACATAAATTTTGGGTTCAGTTGTGCTTATAAGTTGAGGAGCACCTGTATATCTTAGGTTAGCTTCCATCTCTTCCAATTTGATCTGGGATTGTTCCAATAAATTGCATCTCTTTGATTGATCTCTGTTCTTTATACGCTTTCTATTGCTCTTTGTGTCTCAAAAAGGTATGGTTATAATTTGATTTAAGTCATTTATCATATTACTATGCTGTCCATCTTACAAGATATGAGTCTGGGCAGCACACTGCACAGTAAAAAAACATACCATAAAATAACAGTATTAAAAATATTCTACAACTAGGAAAAATATTATTATTAAATGGCTTGGAGAGAGCATTAGATGTTGTAAATAATGGAGACCCTGTTTAACACAGATGTTGGACTGGATCATGAAGGTAAAGGTAAAGGCTCCCCTCGCACATATGTGCCAGTCGTTTCTGGCTCTAGGGGCGGTGCTCATCTCCGTTAATGCACAGAATGCTGTTACCTTCCCACCAAAATGGTCCCTATTTTTCTACTCACATTTTTATGTGCTTTCGAGCTGCTAGGTTGGCAGCTGGGACAAGTAACAGGAGCTAACTCCATTATGCAGCACTAGGGATTTGAACTGCTGACCTTTCTGGTCAACAAACTCAGTATCTTAGCCAGTGAGCCACCGTGTCCCTAAGCATAGAGCATGGAGACTCAGAGTCTAATCTTCTCTTAGGCATGGAAGCCAGCTGGATTACCTTGGTCCTTCCTTATCTACTTTTAGCTCAAATGAGTGTCAGTCAAGACGACAAACCGGCTGATATATAAATTCCCATGTTACATCATCCACAGCTACTTTTTCTTTAAGACCTAGGTCCTAGATGCACACTGTGCAAAAACAGTAGGACAAATGATTAAAAAAAAAAACCAAAAACACTCCTCTTTGCTTCCCAATATCAGAAAATAACAATAATGGCAATTGTTTTAAGTCACAGCGGATGTTATTGGTGGGTCCATCTAAGAAACAAACAAATGCAGTGTATATTACTCTCACAGCTAAAAGGAAATCCAACATTTTCTTTTCTTTCATGTCCTTTCTTTTCCAAGTTGCCACAACACAAAAAAGAAGACCTTCCCAGCTTGGTCTTTAAGACCTTTCAGGGTGAATCTACTGTTCTTAGAAGGCTTCAGCACTTTCCGCTGGATCTGGAAAAAGCAAGAATGGCCTTTTGAATGTCCTTTTCTCAGCAGTAAAGAAAAATATATATACAGTATGGCTGTTATTCTCAAAGGACAACTTGAAGTTCACTTTTAAGAACTGGTGAGTCAATGATATATAAGACCTTCATTTAGGTTATTTTTTTGTTGTCCTACGTATTCAGAGGAGTCTGGAAATTCACCTCAGGTAGATTTTTCAAACCCTGCATTTTATGGTCAAAGGGGAAAATGATATTTTGAAAGGCATTTTCCCCAGTGAGATAAACACTGACATTCTGAAAGTTTCAGGTCCTTTTGTTCCAGAGCTTTCATTTCTCATGCATTTTCCTTTCTTCTTTCAATACATAGGTAATTATGAATCTTTTTGGCCTGGCTGTTTTTGGGAGTTTAACTAATTTTATACTTAACTGCTCTTCACCGCAACATCAAATACTTTACTTATTTGTTGAAAGTATATTTGAAACAAGAGTGACAGATAGAGTAGGATGATATTGGTACAGGACTGGAAAGACAAAACTGCCTAATCCTATGTTTACTTCAGCATAAATTCTGCTATCTCTAATAAGCATTACTTCCGCAGCAGAGCAGCATGGGATTACAGCTTAAATCAATTTTTCCCCAACCTGCTGTGCGATAGATATGCATAGAAGATATGCTTCAACTTCCATAATTATGGAATCCAAAAGATACAGAGGATTTATCCAAGTCTGTAATAACATAGCTACTGTAAAATGCAGAATGATGTTTAAAATTTAAGATATGCAGATTTCATATCTTAAATTTTAGTTCTTGCATATATGTCTTGATTATATCATTTTAATAGCTTGAGCAGAAGATACATTGAATTTCATTTTGTTAGATAGGGCCCAGTGTTCAAGTCTGTCAAGATTGTTTTGGATCTTTAGCTTATCTTCTGGGATGTTGGCTGTTCCTACTAGCTTAGTGTCGTTAGTTAGTCTAACTTAGCCTCCTTTCTAATTCTTATTTTTTTTTACTTCCGGATATTGACTTAACATTAAGGGTTTTGTCTCATTTCTATTCAGTTCCTGTTCTTTGTTCTCTATTTCTGCCTACCATTCTGTGCCATTCTTAGCACAAGTCTCCACCTGGCTCCTGTGACAAACATGATTGGCATGACAAAATTTTACTTCTCATCCATGTGTGCCTTGGTCATAAGGCATGACTTTATCTCACTCCTGGTGATAAGATATTGTTTTTCTTTCAGTGTCATTGAAAGGCTAATAGATAAATCTCCTTGCCCAAGCTCATTCATTTCTCTACAGCAGGTACACTAAAGAGCTATCATTGAGGTACTATGATACAGCAAGAAAAAAAGTGGCAAAACTCTTTGCAAGTTTCCTAAAACATCTACATTTACAGATCTTATCTGTATTTTTTTCAGCTAAGCTATATCCTTGACTTCTATGAGGCAGCTTTGATTTGCCTAGATAATATTCTTCACCACAAAGATATAACAGGGTGTTTGTTCACAGTGGAGGAGATTTTCAGTGGCTATAGCTGCTTTAAAGGGATTCCTGTGTTGGTCTCCTTAGACATAAGATTCAGTAGGTTATATTCTGAGAGAAATGCAGCCTATTTGACTTTTCTTAAAGTCAGCCCACTAAAGTCTACTCTAGGTTGATGCACGAACCCGTCTTCATGGAGGAAGTGAGTTGCAGATAGATAGTCCATGAATCTCCTCATCAGAAATGTTATGAGTAAGCAGAAAAGCAGCAATATCTGATTTAGCATTTCCCCACAGGGGGAAAAAATGGGATATTCCATTCCCAGCTGGCATTTCAGTGGTGTTTACCCTTCCATCAAAGCGCATTACAGTAATGTTTATCTTTCTCCAATTAAAAATCTATTTTAAAAGTGTGTGAAAAAAACTGGACCGAAGTTGTTTGCATAGTGCAGTAATTATATATTTTTAAAAAAATCTATACCAGGGAAATTTGCATTTTAAAAGCCTGCATTAGGGAAATTTATGTTTAATGCAAATAAGGGGAATTTGCATTTTAAAAAGGTTCTTGGGCAATTTACATTAAAAGTTATGTAAATTAGACAAAGATGTATAGAAACTTTGCACAAATTACGAGACGCTGAGAAATCGAATGGTTATGAAATTTTCTACGAACTTTAAAAATAAGAAGAAAAAAAGGACTTAAACCCACTAGTACTCGGTCAGATTTTCTCCAAATTGAATTCAACTCCTGTGACTTAATGCTGCCCTAATAATGTAGACTTTTTTTTGTGTGTGTAGTTTCTACATTCCTAATCAGATTTTATGATCATACTAATGATGAAACTGCATTTCCTGTGAAAATTGATTTTGAAGGGTTTCATCTGCAACAGGTCCTTTTTCATTCAGAAATAATGCACAGGGACTCCTATGGATTGTGATGTTTGCAAGAGCTTAAAACACAGCCTGAGATCTCAAAGCCAACAAGGGAAATTAAGTTAATAAAGCATCTGTTTCTCTCAATTTATTACTTGACTAGAGAATTCTGTACACTTAAGAGCTGGAGGAAGAGTGGTGGCCATTGTTGGAAGAGACAGGGAGGGAGTAGAGAACAGAGAAAGAAACCTCCCAGATATTGGTTGAATGATGACTTGCAATTTATAAACTCTCCCGTGAAATGGATTTCCAACTATATTTATTGCAATATGACTGCTGGCAGTTCAAAAACCAATTTTGTAAATGTAAAGAGAAAGGGCAAAATTATTAATGTGCGTTTTATATAAACATTGAAGCAGTGTCTTCCCCTGTTAAAAAGGATCTATTTGTCCCATGCTCAGTGCCAAAGCAAGGAATTTGCAATCTTCTGTTTCTGGTAACAAACAAAACCTGGAATATTCCCAGTGCCTTTTGATCCAAATTTCATCACTTGGAGGAATAGGACACACTTATTTTCTGTATCAGCAGACAAGTTCTACCAAAGAAACAAAAGCCATCTAAATAAGTTCAAAATACACAAAAACATCACTTTGGTCTCAAGCTGATTACTATGTCATGGTGACTCAGTTCATTGTTCTGGGGAATCATTGCTTAAAATAGATTCACAGCAAATTCTCCAACAAGCAGTCATCATAAAGAAAAAAAACTAAGAAAGAGGCTGTAGCCTGGGAATAAAAAGGCTCTTAAGATGAAAAAGGAGGCATTAAATCAATAGGACCTAATAAAAAGGAAGAAAAGTAGAAATAGGTTCAGTGCAGGGGGAGAAAGTAATGAATATGAAGAGAACACCTGAGAACAATCTCATCGGGTGGATTACTGAGAATAGAAAAGGAGAGGATTTGTGTTTCTCTACTACCAAAACACCTCCTGGGAAATGGGTGGCTGAAGATAATAAGTTGTGGGAGAAATCTGTCTAGGCTGGTCAGATATAGGAAGTCAAAAGATTTTGTATAGTACAATGGAAGAGGTCTGGGATCATGAATAACAGAATAACAGAGTTGGAAGGAACTTTGAAGATCTTCTAATCCAACTCCTGCACAAGCAGGAGATGCTGTACCGTTTCTGACAAGTGGCTGTCCAGTCTCTTCTTAAAAGCCTCTAGTGGTAGAGCACCCACAAGTTCTGAAGGCAAACTGTTTCACTGGTTAATTGTTCTCACTGTAAGCAAAATTTCTCCTTAGTTCCAGGTTGCTTCTCCACATCCACATCCACATCCAACCCTATCTCATCCAACCCACCATAACTCAAAACTAGGCACGCACTCCCCTAACTACCTCAATTCCAACTACAACTGGCCTTAAATGCAAGCTACTCAATAAAAGAAGCCTTGTGAATAAAATACCTGAATTTCTCCTCTTACTAAATATAGCTAAATTCAACATCATATTTGTCCGTGAAACATGGCTCAATGCATCTCTCCCTGACTCCATTGCCACAGTAAGAGACTATCATGTTTACGGATCAGATTGTGAAATCCGTAGAGGAGGTGATGTTGCTATCTTCTATAAAAAGTCCTTATATCTAAAAAACATCCAAGTTATCCAAGAGCTTGCTCTTCCTGAGACCACTGTCTGTGAACTGTCCTTAAATATCACATTTTGATTCTTACTATGTTACAGAGCCCCTGATTATGACATCAAACATGTAAACAAGCTAAAATCACTACTAATATGGGTAACATCCTGCCCACACACTTTTATCTTTCTTGGTGACTTCAATCTACCTCACATTAACTGGACCCTAAACAAATGTAAAACTGAACCCATACATGCAAACTTCTACAATGCTGTAACAAACCTGGGACTGGAACAACTAGTAACCAACAATACTACACTTAACAATTGCCTTGATCTCATCTTCTGCAATAGCTTGAATTCAATTTACAGAATACAAATTAAAGAACCCTTTTCCAGCAGTGACCACAGCATGATTGACTTTTGTCTCAAGATACGTCCACACAAAAATCAACTATGTGATCCCCAATTATAACTTCATAAAAGACAACGATGATCTTATAGACAACGATCTCTCATCCCTTGACTAGCAATTTCTGTTCACTGGATGCAAAACTGTTGAAGACCATTACAACATATTTTTACTTGAAGTCAAAACAGTCATCAAACTATATGTACTAATAACAACTTCAAAAAACAGAAAAAACAGATTATCCATAACAATAAGAAAGCTTCAGTCCAAAAAGAAATCACTTTGGCAGAAAAACAAATCTGGTCACGTTGCCAACTTCAAAAGCCGATACAAAAATTTATGCTACCAGATAAAGACTGAATGCACCAATTATCACATTAAACAAGAGGAAAACCTTCTACGCACCAATTCCACCTGTGCTTTCTACAATTTTTTAAACAACAAACTAAAAGACTCAAGGTCCATCCCACCTCTGAAAGGACCTAATGGTAAAGACTGCAACAACGACACTTTCAAAGCCAACCTCTTTAACACATTTGTTGGCTCATTATTTGTAAACAGCAATGGATCATGCCCAATATTTCCTAGTCGAACCACAGACAACTACAGTGATCTAATACATATTGATTTTACAGAAGACAATGTTGAAAAAGCACTACACAATCTAAAACCATCTCTATCTATTAGACCAGACAGAATATGTGCCTACTTCTTGAAAAAGCTATCCACTGCCATAGCCGAACCTCTAAGCATAATCTTTGAAAAATCTTTCAGGACCAGCTCCTTGCCAAACCTATGGTCACAAACCATGGTCATTCCCATCTTCAAAAAGGGAGACCCCAGCCTAGTTGATAATTACAGACCAATCTCTTTATGCCGCATTATCTGTAAAGTCATGGAATCAATTATTAACCAATCCATCATCCTCGACTTAGAGACAAACAATCTACTCTCTAATAAACAATTCAGTTTCAGAAAAAAAAACTAGCCTGCAATCTGTTACTCTTACAGTGCAAAAACATATGGACTACACAACTCAATCAGGGCAAAGCAACAGATGCAATCTACATAGACTTCTGTAAAGCCTTTGATTCAGTGGTCCATGACAAACTACTCCCAAAATTAAAATCTTATGATACCTCCGGATACCTGCATAACTGGATAGAAGCATTCCTGTCAAACAGACAACAAATGGTCAAAATTGGGAGTGTCCTATCAAATTCTGTACCTGTCAACAGTGGTGTCCCCCAAGGCAGTGTTTTAGGACCAACTCTCTTCATACTCTACATAAATGACCTCTGTGATCATATCAAGAGCAACTGCGTTCTCTTCGCTGATGATGTAAAGCTATTCAATACCACAGACAATACTGCTACCCTCCAAGAAGACCTCAACTATGTATCAAAATGGTCAAAAAAAAGGCAACTTCAAATCTCAACAAATAAATGCTCTGCCTTACATACTGGCAAAAAAAATCAGAAAATAAAATACAGGCTGAATCATCAAGACCTTGTTGATGATCCAAACTCTGTCAAGGATCTTGGAGTAGTCATCTCAAATGACCTAAGTACAAGAGCGCACTGTAACTACATAGCCAAAAAGGTGTTAAGAGTTGTTAACCTAATCTTATGTCGCTTTTTCTCTGGTAAAATTACACTAATAACTAGAGCATACAAAACATTTGCTAGACCAATACTCGAATACAGTTCATCAGTCTGGAACCCACATTACGTAACTGATATTAACACAGTTGAGAAAGTCCAGAAATATTTCACAAGAAGAGTTCTCCACTCCTCTACTCATTGTAGAATACCTTATGCCAACAGACTTGAAATTCTAGACCAAGAAAACCTCAAATTACGCCGTCTTTGGTCTGATCTAAGTACGGTATATAAAATCATACATTGCAATGTCCTACCTGTCAATGAATACTTCAGCTTCAACCATAACAACACAAGAGCACACAATAGATACACACTCAAGGTTAATTGCACCAAACTTGATCGCAGGAAATACGACTTCAGGAACAGAGTGGTCAAGTCTGGAATACTCTTCCTGACTCTGTGGTTTCTTCCCCAAACCCCAAAAACTTTAACCTTAGACTTTCTACTACCTCACCCCTTTCCTAAGAGGTCTGTAGAGGGCGAGCATAAGCGCACCAACGTGCCTATCGTTCCTGTCCTATTGTATCTTTTATTTTTCTTATATGTGTCCATGTATTCATAACTATGTTTTTACTTATACCTATTATGTTATAAGCAATTGTCGAACTATATAAAATAAAAAATAAATGAATGCATTCTTTATTAGTCAAGTTTGATTAGATATACAGGGAATTTATCTTGGTGCAAGTGCTCTCAGTGTACATGAAAAGAAAAGATACATTCGTCAAGAATCATAAGGTACAACACTTAACGATAGTCATATAGTACAAATAAGCAATCAAATCATACTAGGAAACAGTCAATATAAATTGTAAGGATACAAGCAACAAAGTTACAGTCATCCAGTCACAAGTGGGAGGGGATGGATGATAGGAACGATGAAAGGATTAATAGTAATAGTAATGCAGACTTAGTAAATAGTTGGACAGTGTTAAGGGAATTATTTGTTTGCAGAGTGATGGCATTCTGGAAAAACTGTTCTTGTGTCTAGTTGTTCTGGTATGCAGTGCTCTACAGCATCGTTTTGAAGGAATGAATTGAAACAGTTTATGTTTGGGATGTGAGGGGTCTGTAGATATTTTCACAGCCCTCTTTTTGACTCGTGCAATATACAGGTCCTCAATGAAAAGCAGGTTGGTAGAAATGAATTGCTTTGCATAAAAGCAAAGGGGCCTTGTCTGATCTTGGAAAGCTATGCAGGATCAGACCTGATTGCTCTTTGGATGAGAGACAAAATCACAGGATTGAAGATGAGAAAGGAATTAAAAAAAAATCATAGAAAAAAAAATACAATTTTCATGTCATTGCTAAGACATTCTATATGGTTTCCAGAAGTTGAATTTCACTTGAAGAAACTTTATTTGGAATTGCTTTGAGTTTTTATCATAAATAAAAAAGAGAAAGTGGCTGCAGAGAAGTAGGAATGTTAGATCTATAGGGTAAGGTAAAATAAGTGACAGATGAAGTCTTCAGGAATATCAGCAGAGAAATATATCATACTATCATGGTTGATGTAACAAAAGCATATGCTATCAGAGATGCAGTAGTGCTGAGAGGAAACTGGTAACCAATGAATTGGTTTTGATTCTCTTAGAGCTTATTCAAATACATCGCACTGTGCATTATGTTTTCTACAAATCCCATCTTGGTTCAGGGATGCCACTGTGATATACAATCCTCATGGAGACTGAAGAATCTTGAATTTAGTTGTGGGAATGAACAACCAAGCTGCTCTTCTTTTATTTTACAAATTAAGACAACCATAACCAACTTTTAATGCAAGCTAGTTCTTTGAATTCTTGTATCTGCAGACTATTCTCTTTATTTTAAGTTACTTCCCAGTTAATTGTCTTAGGACACATAGATATGTCATTTACTCTGAAGGAAAGGCCTAATTCCTTCTAATGTCCACCTTGAAATGCTTGTTTGTGATGCCTTCAAGCCATGGTGGCTCCAGGTGACTGCAGAGTGGGGGGGTTTGGCACGATTTCAGAGATGGTTTACTATTGCCTATTTCCTTGGAGCTGAGAATGTGAGTGGCCCAGCTGATTTTGTACTTAAAGCAGGACTAGAATTTATGATCTCCCCATTTCTAGCCTGCTGCCCTAACCTCTACACCAATAGCACTAGCCATAGCACTTAGAATTATATACAGCTTCATCGTGCTTTACAGATCTCTCTAAAGCCCATGTCACACTGCACCAACGGATGCAAAGAGGATGTAAAACGGACAAAAAAGCTTGCCATCCGTTGGTTAATGCGATGTACTCACTGCCTCCGTTTTGCTTCCTCTCTATCTGTCCAGCATCCGTTTACTGACGTTTCATCCACTTAGAAAGTTTTGAGCTGCCCAAAACTTTTGAGCGGAAAATGTATCCAATGCATCTGTTCTGCATCCTCTAGGCATACGGGGGACATCTGTTCTGCATCTATTACGCATCTGCTATATCCGCTAGGCATCCGCTATGCATCCGCACAACTCAAATCCGTTCCAGTGGTAAACGGATGCAGGGAGGAAGCAGAACGGACGCGCAGCATTAGTAGCACGGATGGAGAAAGGATGAAAGCGGATGCAGCTCATCCGCTCTGATTCCGCTCTGCATCCGCTCTGCATCCGCTCTGCATCCTCTACGCATCCGCTCTGCATCCTCTACGCATCCTCTACGCATCCGCTCTGCATCCTCTACGCATCCTCTACGCATCCTCTATACATCTGCTCTGCATCCTCCCCATGTCCGTTCCTTTCCATGTTATCCGCTCTGCTTATGCAAATTTTTGCCCCTTTTGAGAGCGGATAACAACGGATGGAACATTTTGCTCGTCCGTTGTGTCCTTTTTGCATCTGTTGGGCAGTGTGACATGGCCTTAAGCGGTTTACAGAGCCTGCATATTGGCCCCAACAATCTGGGTCCTCATTTTACCAGCCTCGGAAGGATGGAAGGCTGAGTTAATCTTGAACTACTCAGGATCGAACTCCTGATAGTGGGAATGCAGAGTTTCCCTGCAATACTGCATTCTAACCTCTGTGCCACTGAGCTGTCTCTCTAGTACAAATGTGTAAAACTGACAAGCAATAAGGCCCTATCACACTGCCCAACGGATGCAAAACGTTAGTAAAAAGGACACAATGGACGAGCAAAATGTTCCATCCATTATTATCCGCTCTCAAAAGGGGCAAAAATTTGCATAACCGGAGTGGATAACACGGAAAGGAACGGACGGGGGGAGGACGCAGGGCGGATGGAAAACAGACGCAGAGCGGAAGCCTAGTGGATGGAAGTGGATGAGAGCGGATGGCACATCCGCAGGGCTTCCGGGGGGCCTCAGCAAAGCGGACGCGGAACAGATGAAGCGGATGCAGAGCGGAAGCCTTACGGATGCCTAGCATTAACTGCGAATGTGGGGAGGATGCATTGCGTCAGCCCCGCAGATATAAGGGAAGCAGCTCGGAAGCAGGTCACCATTCAGAGGAAAGACCTGCTGCCGAACGGATTGACAGCCTTGCCTGCCCTGCCTGCATGCCTGCCTGCAAGCCTTGCTGTCTGCCTGCCTGCCAGCCTTGCTGCCACCTCCCTGGCAGCCTTGCTGCCAGCCTCCCTGCCAGCCTTGCTGTCTGTCTGCCTGCCAGCCTTGCTGCCTGCCTTCCTGCCAGCCTTGGTTCATGTCTGCCTGCCAGCCTTGGTGCCTGCCTGCCAGCCAGCCTTCCTGCCAGCCTTGGTGCCTGCCTCCCTGCCAGCCTTCCTGCCAGCCTTCCTGCCAGCCTTGGTGCCTGCCTTCTTGACAGCCTTCCTGCCAGCCTTGGTGCATGCCTGCCTGCAAGCCTTGGTGCCTGCCTGCCAGCCTTCCTGCCAGCCTTGGTGCCTGCCTCCCTGCCAGCCTTCCTGCCAGCCTTGGTTCCTGCCAGCCTCCCTGCCAGCCAGCAACCCCACAACCATGCGGAAGCACAGCAAGCCTCAGCCATCTGCTGCCAGCCCTTGCAAGAGGGACAGGGCTACCATCCTGCCCCCTGGCCCTCATTCTGGTTCTGCTTGGGCTTCTGCAGCATGGGCTCACTCTTCTGGGGCTGGGGCTTCTGCTGCTTCTGCCTCTGGAGGAGCTGATGACAGGCACTCCAGCACCAGCCACCTCCACAGCACCTGCACCCTTCACCCCTGAGACTGAGCAACCAAGAGGAGTACCAGAGACTCATTCTTGTTTTATAGCTTCTTGTTAATAAAGTCTATTTTTGATTCACACACTTGCTTCATTTCTTTTTTTGAATAAAGTCTTGCTGGAAACTTTTAGAAATGGTTTAAGCCTTTGCATGCTTGTGGGATGGGTTAAGATAGCAGTGGGATGGGTTGAGATAGCTGTGGAATGGGCAGGGATACCTTTGGGATGGGTAATAGCTGTGGGATAGATAAACCTCCAGTGCAAGCATAGTGGGACTGTATGGTCCACCCTCCCAGGTGCCACACCTACGGCCCTTTATTATCAATAACAATATAATCAATCATCCACACATGTCAACACAAACACAACTCTTTATTAAATGCCCTGTTCATTGTAGGGCCACTCAACATACATGGCACAATCTCATCCGTGAGATGAGACAGGCTGAAGGAAGCATCCATTAAGCATCTATCATCCTGTCTTGCCACTCTACTGCTCCAGCTGGGGAGTTGCACCAGTGTCTCAGGAGGTTGCGCTGCTTATTTCCTTCACGTGAGGCTCTATTGGGGCCTTGCACATCCTCAGTGTCTATCAGGTTTCGCCCTTGCCTCCATTCCCCAGGCTCCATGTCCCCATTGCCTTGTTGGAGGTCCACAAGCCTGTTCTGCAAGACTGGGTAGCGGGTGCGCATGAGATTGTGCAGGATGCAGCAAGCTTCTACGATGTTCCTCACGGTCTCTGGGCGATGCTGCATGGTGGTGAGAAGTACCTCGAACCTGTTGGCCAGGATGCCAAAGGCGTTCTCCACCACCCGCCTTGCCCTGGACAGCCTGTAGTTGAAGATCCTCTCTTCACGGGTGAGGTATTTGGAGGTGTAGGGCTTCATGAGGTAGGTTGTGAGGGAGAAGGCATCATCCCCCACGATGAAGTAGGGTACATCTTGCGTGTTGTTGGGCAGGGGTTCTGGATCTGGGAAGCCCACAATGAGGTTGCATTCCAGCCTACCCTTGAGGTCACTTGCGTTGTATACCTGGGCATCTGAAGATGAGCCGTTGCTTGAAGCATCGATGTACATGAACTTGTAGTCAGCATTGACCATGGCGAAGAGGATGATGCTGAAGAAGCCCTTGGAGTTGTGATAAGAGGACCGTGAGTTGGCTGGCGCTTTGCAGGCCTCATGCTTTCCATCGATGGCTCCAACAGTTCCACCTCTGATACCACTGCTCTGCAACTTTCTTCTATCCTTCTTCAGTGGAGGGGCACTGGAGGAGCTCCTCCTTGTATTCTTCGATGATGGCCTGCACCACTTCTCTGACCACAATGCTGATGGTGTTGGGTGGCACCCTCCAGCTGTACTGCATGCTCCTGTAGGTGGTCCCTGAGGCCAGGTGGCGCAGAGTGAGTGCCACCTTGAGCCCAGGTTCCAGGCTGGGCCGGAAGTTGGTGTTTGCCTTGGTCAACCTGGGTGTCAGCCTTTGCACAAGTTCGTCAAACATGGCTGGAGGCATCCTCATGAAGTTCTGGAATGCCCGAGTGTCTTCGTTCCTGAGCTCCACCATCAGCTTGTTGTACAGTCCGTCCTCTGCTCTTCTGGTGAACCATCTTCATACCCAGATGCTTCTTGGCCGCCTCTTTT
Source organism: Laticauda colubrina (assembly GCA_015471245.1). Lineage (NCBI taxonomy): Eukaryota > Metazoa > Chordata > Lepidosauria > Squamata > Elapidae > Laticauda > Laticauda colubrina. The sequence continues at coordinate 19,839,670 of BLBF01000016.1, forward strand.
TCTTCCCGTAGTAGAGTTCACATAGCCTGTAGATGGCTTCGCACTGTTGCAGAAGGATGGTGGCTGCATCCGTTCTGCATCCGTTCCGCTTCCTCCCTGCATCCGAGCGTATGGAGTTGCGCGGATGCGCAGTGGATGCCTAGCGGATATAGCGGGTGCGTAACGGATGTAGAACGGATGCCTAGCGGATGCGTAGCGGATGCAGAACAGACGAACTGGATACATTTTCCGCGCAAAAGTTTTAGGCAGCCCAAAACTTTTGGAGCGGATGAAACGTCCATAAACGGATGCTGGACGGATAGAGAGGAAGCAAAACGGAGGCAGTGAGTACAGAACGGTTACATCGCGTTAACCAACAGATGGCAAACTGCTTTGTCCGTTTTACATCCTCTTTGCATCCGTTGGTGCAGTGTGACGGGGTCTTAAGAAATGAGATGCCTCTCTTGGAACAATTGGAAACTTGCACTCAAATAGTAAGCTCATCATAAAATGAAAGTTTTTATTGCAGTAGTATTTATTAAGGAGATGGAATAAAAAGATGAGAGAGACCAAAGTAATTTTTGCAATAGTGGTGAATATCTCTACCTTGGGTGTAGGATGAGGATGAAGGTTCATTCTCTTTACCAGGCTAGCTAATGTTTTCAGTGGAGTTTAGGGGATGTGTCAATTATCAGGGTTCTATTTATCAGGGCTTTATGTGTGGGTGTGTAAAATGAGGGTCTTGTGGTGGTTCAGAGTAATTTTTTTTTAAATTAAGCTTGCTAATTTGGAAATAAAATATAGACCATCCTTTTTAGCAATTTTATATGATAGGAAAAGGTGTGAAATTGTACTCCACTCTTTCATCATAATGATTATGAAAAAAAATTAAAATAAAATAATTAGTTATTAATTATATCATTGGAAAGGCAAAGAGCCCTTGCCAACCAGTTTCACCAGAAGACTGGCACATTTCCATAAAAGGCTTTTTCACATCTTCTGAACTGATGAGGCCTTATTTTGTCACATGATCAACCGGGGGGGGGGGGAATGTATTTAAAAAGGAAACCTTTGCAATGTCTGAGAGGCTAGAAGTGTTTTTGTTTAAAAGATGAGGAAATCTTGAGGAAAAAAATAGTTTTTTTTCCTGAATATTCACAGATGCCCAGACATAGAAGTTTTAAAAAACTTCTCATATTGCAAAAAGGGAATGATTTTTTTTTTACAGAAACACTCTATTTTGAAAAAAGCAAAATAAAAGAACACTCCCAAATTAAAGGGAAGTTACAGTTTAATGTTTTTAAAAAATAAACTTGAGGAGGACGCACATTCTTATAGTTGATTGGTATTAGAAATTTGGCCAATAAAAAGATAGGAGCAGGGATGAGGAAATAAAGTATGACCACTGTCATGATTTATTTCAATGGAAAAATCTTGTGGCTTACTTCCACATTCCACACTGCAATTGGGGTTTGATGGTTTTGCCAGTTTTATTTTTAAATGCAGACCAAGAGCAGGGGAAATTGGATGAAATCACAGTGAACCAAACCCACATATATGTTTGTAGTGATAGTTGCGGCTCCTTCATGTTTAGTGCTTCAAATTAATTCAAGGAAGGATGGGAGTACAATATATCAGAGGAATATGATTTTGTGCATAAAGGACTAAGTCCAAGGTTAAGGCTTTCAAGTTCATTCTTGGAGAAAGTTTCCACCTCATTGTCCATACCACCAATTAGTGCAGGCAGAACAGAAATAAATGGAAAAATGAGTTGATACCAATGGTGGGATTTAATTTTTTATTTTTTTACTACCAGTTCTGTGAGCATAGGTTGGTAGGCATGGCGTGGCTTGGTGGATGTGGCAGGGGAAGGATACTGTAAAATCTCCATTCCCACCCCACTCCAGGGGAAGGATACTGCAAAATCCCATTCCCTCCCCACTAACCTGCTTTCCAGTTCCATTCTCCTGTGCAGGGCAACCAAAGAAGACCCAGCCAATTAGCTGGGACTTGGAAGGCAGAGAATAGATGGGGGTGGGGCCAGTCAGAGGTGGTATTTGCTGGTTCTCCAAACTATTCAAAATTTATGCTACCAGTTCTCCAGAACTGGTCAGAACCTGCTGAATACTACCTCTGGTTGATACATATAAGGAAACTTATGTTTGAACTAATATAGTTTATGCAATAATATGTTAATGTGTATATTTTGTAACCATGATACAAAAAAAGATGCTGAGACCCTAGAAAGCGTGGAGAGAAGAGGATCAAAGATGACAAAGCATCTGGAGGCTAAAGTATATGATGAAAAGTTGAGGGTGCTAGGTCTGTCTAGTCTATTGAAGAGAAGGAACATGATAACTTCTTCCAGTATTTGAAAGACTGTCAGAAAGAAGAGGCCACTGACTTATTCTCTAGGGCAGTACAAGAACAAATGGATGGAAGCTTGTTAGAGAGAGATCCAATCTAGAAATAAGGATAAATTTTCTGACAGAAAAAACTATTAATTGATGGAATAGCTTGCCTCCTGAAGTTGGGGGTGCTCCATCACTGAAAATTTTCAAGAAAAGATTGGATAATCATTTGATTGGGATGAAATAAATCTCCTGACAAGCAGGGGGTTTAACAGAAGACTTCTGAGGGACGTCCTTTCCAGATATAAGGACCAACCTCTCCCCCTTCAAAACAAGTATAGACTCTTGACAACTTTGTATTTCAAAAGGAACATTTTATTGAAAAGGGGTGAAAGCAAGTCAGAATTCAAAGCAGGATCTGAGGTCCCTCAGGGTATACAACTAGGATAAAGGAGATTAGAAACCCCTCCCAACAGTCCGATATGGATTCCACCAATCCACAGATGTGAAGCTGTTATTGTATCGGTGTCTCTGAGAAAGCAGATAAGAAAAGTTTCTTAGGCCTATCTTCCAGTGTTGCCACCCACATCGCCCCCTCCTCCCCTTGCATTCTCCCAAGAGGTGAGAATTTTCCAGGCATCTGAGGCACCAGGCAGTGGTTATAAATCAGGTAAAAGGTTATGGAAAAGACAAGGCAAGAAATAGGATACCTAGGATACATAGAGAGAAAAAAGAACCAAATATACCAAATCCAACCGCGCCTTCTTCCACTGAAGAATGGCACATACATGGATCTGACACCAACCCTATGATTCTATGCTCTATGCTTGGATTTGTGACCTTCCAGGTATCATTGAACTCCATCACCCACCAGTAAATCACCTTAGCTAATAATTAGCAATTACAGAATTTTCAAGGTCATAAGTTCCTCTGTTCATGTATTAAAGTAATATCAAGTACTTCCAGAGAATATGTAGAGAAGCACCTCTTTCAAACACACGGGGATCTTGAAAAATCATAATGAATAAATACATCTACTTTTCAGCATGGTGGACTATTTCTTATATTATTGATTTCTTCCTCTTCCATCCTTTCATTTGTATTCCATTGAAAGAGTGGGGTGGGGGAATGGTGGGAATTATAAACACTGTTTTCCCTTCTGCCTAACACATGCACAGAAGAATTGTCAAATCAAATCAGCAACTTGTAGCTGTTTGTTCACTTTCAGGCTTATAATTCTGGGTGATCCAAGCAGAGTGTTCTGGCAAATTGTTCCCATAAATTACCCTTATGTCCAAGCTGATGAGGAAAGGGAAAACTGCAGTCAATGAGAAAGCAATATTGTTTTCATCAGCCTTAATTTGTCCAACATAACCAAGTTGTCTTATTTTTAGCTACTATTTTTAAGGAATGAAACTCCAGAATTTCAGGAAAAGCATGGAAAATTTACAGTAGCTGAAACTATAAACAAAATGAATTAAAAGCAACATAAAGAAAAGGAAGAAAAGGAAGAAAGAATGAATGGAAGGAAGGAAAGAAGGAAGTAAGGAAAAAGAGAGAGGAGAGGAGAAGAAAAGACTTGGAAGATAGAATTATAGAAATACAGACATTACTAACTGCATTGTACAAGATTTTAGAATGTTACCTAATTAGGACATCATGGTTTAATAAGAAAGCATTTACCTTCACTCATCAAAAAATGGAATCAAACACTAAAACCCTTAATATCAAGTACCAATCTTGAATATCTCATGAATATTCAGCAGATATGTAGTTAACAGTGTTTGCAGAACAAATATTTAAAATGTGGATAGACTCATTTCCATATTTTCTCTAAAGAGAAAGCATGTCACACCCACAACTCAAATCTGTAGAGACAAATAGTGTGTGTGTAAACATTTGTAAGTCATTATTATTATTTAAACAATATTATTTAAATAGTGCAAAATAAACCCTGGCCAAATGAGCTGGTTGACCAGATGCTAATTACTGATGATAATTTCAAGCCCCTGCTTCATTCTTCTTACTCCATTCATATAGTAATAGGCTTGTAAGGACTAAATCTATCCTTGGAAAAAATAAAATGTTACCTTAAAAAGCAAAAAAGCACCTTAAAATTGTCACAACTTACAGATATACAAGACAATTATGGAAGTCCTATAGCAACAAGGAAATTTCAGAAGCTATAAAAAAACTTAAACCAGGAAAGGCACCAGGTCTGCGTGGACACCCAGGAACCTACTATAGGTGCTTTGAAGATGAACTTTTACAACTTCTTCAAAACCTAATGGGCTATATTTTAGGAGGAAAAATGGGATGCCAGAATCATGTAAAGAAGCTACTGTTGCATTAATACCCCAAATGGGACACAAATTAAACTTAATCAGAAACTATAGACCTATATTGTTACTGAATAATGGTTATAAGATATTTACAATGATGTCGGCAAATAGGTTGACAATATTCCTACAAGAATATATTCACCCAGACCAAGGTGGATTCTTACTTAAAAGACATTTAAAAGATAATGGTATATGGTGTGTCTTAGTGTGCCATCTGTTTTTTTGTAGATTAGTACATCTAGGAATGGTAGTTGTTTGTTTGTTTCCGTTTCCATGGTGAACTTGATTTTGGGGTGTGTGCTGTTTAGGTGTGTTAGGAAATTGTTTAGGTTTTCTTTTCCATGGGGCCAAATCACAAATGTGTCATCGATGTATCTTAACCATAGTTTGGGTTTGTGGGTGGCATTAGCTAGGGCTCTGGATTCAAATTCTTCCATGAACAGGTTTTCAATGATGGGTGACAGTGGTGATCCCATAGGGGCTCCTTCTACAAAAAAACAGATGGCACACTAGGACATACCATATACCAGAAGAAAACACACACCAACCACTACCTCAACGTCCAATCCCACCACCACCCAGCACAGATAAATTCCATGGCTAAAGCACTAATTACCAGAACCAAACGCCTGGCAGACAAGACACATATAAAGACTGAGCTATGCACCCTGACTAAAGGCCCTGTCACACTGCCCAACGGATGCAAAAAGGACACAACGGACGAGCAAAATGTTCCATCCGTTGTTATCCGCTCTCAAAAGGGGCAAAAATTTGCATAAGCAGAGCAGATAACACGGAAAGGAACGGACGTGGGGAGGACGCAGAGCAGATGTATAGAGGATGCAGAGCGGATGTATAGAGGATGAGTAGAGGATGCATAGAGGATGTGTAGAGGATGCAGAGCGGATGCATAGAGGATGCAGAGCGGATGCAGAGCGGATGCGTAGAGGATGCGTAGAGGATGCAGAGTGGATGTGTAGAGGATGCAGAGCAGATGTAGAGCGGATGCAGAGCGGATGAGGTGCATCCGCTTTCATCCTTTCTCCATCCGTGCTACTAATGCTGCGCGTCCGTTCTGCTTCCTCCCTGCGTCCGTTTACTGCTGGAACGGATTTGAGTTGTGTGGATGCACAGCAGATGCCTAGCAGATATAGCAGATGCATAATGGATGCAGAACGGATGTCCCCCGTATGCCTAGAGGATACATTTTCTGCTCAAAAATTTTGGGCAGCTCAAAACTTTCTGAGCGGATGAAACGTCAATAAACAGATGCTGGACGGATAGAGAGGAAATAAAATGGAGGCAGTGAGTACATCGCGTTAACCAACGGATGGCAAGCTTTTTTGTCTGTTTTACATCCTCTTTGCATTCGTTGGTGCAGTGTGACATGGGCTTAAAGTATTGACAGCCAATGGCTTCCACAGAAACAAAATCACCAACTTGATCCACAAAAACACACCAAGACATAACAGAGACCTAGAAGATCAACAGACCTATGGAACAGCTGTCTTGTCCTACATCAGAGGTACTACAGATAAAATCAGTAAGATACTACACAGGCATCACATCAAGACTGCCTTCAAAACAGACAAAAAAATAGCAGCCATCCTTAAAAACCCCAAAACAAAATTGACCTGGAAAAACAAGGCATATACGAAGTTCCCTGTGCATCATGGCCGGCCACATACATTGGACAGACCAATAGAAGAATAAGTACCCGCCTAGATGAACACAAAAATGCAGTAAAAAAGCTGGAACACACCTCCTCACTAGTCCAACACATGAAAACCACAGGTCACAACATCAACTTCAATGGCACTAAAACCCTGGCCACTATAGAAAACCCCAGCCACAGAATCATCAGAGAAGCCATAGAGATTGAAAAAAGACCTGACAGCATGAATAGAAGAGATGATTCCACCAGACTGTCAATCATTTGGAAGCCAGCACTCTCAAATAGAAAGATCTCCATGCCACAAGCCAGGCAAACACCTGGGCAAAAACAGACTCCCTCTGATAGCTCCAACCTCACCCCCCCACCAGGCACCCAGGTGAAACCCAGCTTGCTAATGAATAGCAGCCGTCCCTTCACACGGAGCCAAGCTGCACTAAAAGCCTCCAACACAAGAACAGACTGTTGCCAGCCAATCAAAGCCACAAAACAGACAGAGGAAACCAGGAACACCAATCAATCAAACTCCAAGTCCAATGAACACAGGTCCAGGCTCCCAGCCAATCAGAATGAACCAGCCTCAAATTTAAAAACCAGGAGCTGTAAGACCCATATCCATACAGAAGCCTGATGAT
>BLBF01000016.1:19846748-19903907 GCA_015471245.1 Laticauda colubrina
ATATATATATATATATATATATATATATATATGGATCTTTGGTTATTTGGGTTTTCTTCCGTGTAAAATTGGAAATATCTAGGCAACGTTTCAGCAGAATCTCATCTGCCATCATCAGGCTTCTGTATTGTGTTCGTCTGTGAGTCAGACTTTCACAGCTGTTTCTGTTTTAAATTTAAACGCACCCCAGATAGGCACCTAGATGAAATCTGCTTCCTAATATATGATAGCCGTCCGTTTACTTGGAGACAAGCCGCACTAAAAGCCTCCAATACAGGAAACACAATGTTGCCAGCCAAATAAGACAAAAAAAGCTACAAAACAGACAGAAGAAATTAGAAACACCAATCAAACAGAACACAGCAAACTCCAAGATCAATAAACACAGACAAGACTCCCAACCAATCAGGATGATGAAAAAAACATTCTGGCATAGCGTAAGCTAGCACCAAATTTAAAACAGAAACAGCTGTGAAAGTCTGACTCACAGACAAACACAATACAGAAGCCTGATGATGGCAGATGAGATTCTGCTGAAACGTTGCCTTGATATTTCCAATTTTACGCGGGAGAAAACCCGAATAACCAAAGATCCATATATATATACAGAAAGTAAAAATTATTTTAAGTAGAGATTGAATAACACCCTGTGAGATTAGTGGGGCATCTCATTATCTGACTGGCTGTTCATGCGGATGAAACCTCAATGTAACACTTTATTTCTGAAGTGAATTTGAATGAACAAGCTTTCAGACAGATGTACTGAAAACTTTGAAAGGCATAAACAGTCCTCTATGAAGGAGAGCATTTGGCCAATCTAGTTGTTCAAGTTACCTGTTATCTGTGACCAAAATTACAAAGATTTACAGGAGAGATTATTGGCAGCTTGCTTCTGCCATTCCATGAGATAATCTAATTTCGTTAATTTTAGAATTTTTCAGTCTTCTGTGGTAGTCTAGATAAGAAGTACACAGATTAACAGAGTTGGAAGGGATTTTGTAGGCCATCTAGTCCAACCCCCACCACCCAAGCTGGAGACACTACATGATTTCTGAGAAATGGCAGTCCAATCTCTTCTTGAAAGCATCCAGTGGTGAAGCTCCCACAATTTCTGAGGGCAACTTGGTTGATTGTTCTCACTGTCAGAAAATTTCTCCTTATTTCTAGCTTGAATCTCTCCTTGATCAACTTTCATCCGTTATTCCTTGTCTGGCCTTTGGGTGCTTTGGAAAATACACACAGAAGGATTAGCTCTCCTTTCTTGCAAGGTAACATAATCTTGAATATCTGAAGATACATTTCTCCTGCACTGCCTTTATATCCCAAGAAACGAGGGAGGGTCACACCCACATTTCTGCTTCAAACTAACCTGTCTCTTATCCAACTATTGCACTGGCTGCAGCTCTTCTCCCTGTCTCCCATGAACATTCACACATATCATTCTACATTCTTTCCAAGTCTAGTTTTTGGAACAATCATCAATAAATAAATACCTTTATTTACTTACATACTCAGTAATTTCTCCCAAGCATTCAACATACTTCATCAGCTTCTGTTAACAAATATTTCATTCCCAAAAACGGTACTCTTCTTATAGAAGTGGTTTGGGAATATTCAGTCACTGGACTGATACAGCAAGGTAAACCATTATGTGGTTTAATTTTTTGCTTAGTACATTATATGTATATATATAACAAACACTGGAGTTTATAAAACATGGTTCATGACTTAGCAAGAATGAACCTACTCACCGTTTCCCTTCTGTTTATATTATACATATTAATAGTTAGAATGACATGGATTATTCAGTTTGTGCCCATCACACAAATAAAATACTATTATAATGTAGTAGCTCAGAGCCATTCAAGAGGAAGAAGGTTAATGCTTACTAAATCTGCATTCAAATATTAAAGTATTAATTAATGGACCTTTGAGATAAAATCAGTGCAGTAATTTAATAAAATGAAACACATAAGAATGCAGTGTTTTTGGCAATCTTATTGCCTTTATCAGTGTGTTACAAAGATAGATACAGTATACAATAAAGCACCAATTAACAAAAAGATAGCATCTACTTCTGAGGCAGAGGCATAGAATATGTGATAAAGAAACAAAAACCCATTTGCATCCTCAAGTATAGTGGATAAAACAAAATGTCTGAAGATAGAGAAGAAGAGGGGGGGAGGGGGAAGAGAGAGATAGATGGATGGACAGATTGATGTGGTAATATTGGTAATATTGAAGGAATGGAAAAAACGAATAGAACTGACAAGGCTGGTTGAGATGGTTTTTCAATGGGAATATAATATTTTGAATATAGAATATAATTGGGGGCATATTATATTATCAGATGATGGGTTAGGAAAGAAAATGACTGTTCTTGGCAAAATTGGTGTGATGTAGAGGAAACAGAAGACAACAGATAAGATGGAGCCTCGTTGGCACAGTGATTAGAGTGCAGTACTGCAAGCTACTCCTACTGCAATTTGGCAGATCGAATCTCACCAGGCTCCAGATTGACTTAACCTTCCATCCTTGTGAGGTGGGTAAAATGAGGATCCAGACTGTTGGGGGAAATAGGCTGACTCTGTAAAACTGCTTTGAGAGGGCTGTAAAGCACTTTCAAGTGGTATATAAGTCTAAGTGCAGTTGCTATGAACACATGCATTAGAGAATATAACTGATGCGCCCTTTGAAGAGGAATAGATTATTGCCAGAGACCAGTCAAGATGAAGCAATTAATTAATTAATAAATAATTAATTACCAAAGGCACATATTTATTTGGTGTTGTTCCTTCACTGTAGGAGAACCAGTTTGGTTAAGGCACTAGGCTAGAAACCAGTAGACTGTGAATTCTATTTCCATTTTAGGCATAAAAAGCCAGCAAAGTGACTTTCTTTCAACTGAAAGGGTTGTTATTGTGGGAATATCAGATATATTCACCACCTTGAGTAATTTATTTTAAAAAAATAGGTTTTTTTTTTTTAAAGAAATAAAGCTATGGTGCAGGTTTAGAGGTCTGAAGGTTAAAAACATGTCTTTCCATTCTGGTATGTTTATGTGTGTACACTTACAATATCTCTCGATATATGACTTAAACTAAAAACTGATATTGATATAAATATGAAACACTGATATTATTATATTACTTATGCAACAAATTATAAGATTTCCCATTCAGAAGCAAGATAGATCAGAATTTTTAGCTTCAGATTCCAGTCAGGGAGAATCTTGACCTTATGACCTGAATTCCATTTCTAGCATATTTTGGCAGCAAAACTACAACAAATTAAACTTGGCCACCTGTTTATTTTTCAAACATGCACCAAAATAGATGCACGACGCTCATGAGCTTGCTCCAAGTAGAGAAATAACAAACAACAATTGCCTGAAAACCACATTTTTCAGCTCACAAATTTCACAATTAACACACTTGCCCCATGCTTGGCTCAAAATAATCCTCTATGTAACATATAATGAAAACTGCAAGAAGAAACCACTTCTCCTTCATTGAAGCTGAAGCTGGATAATTGCTTAACAATGCATGGCAAGAAAACCCAGCAGCTTTTGAGAAGACAGGCATATCCAATTGACGCTACACTGGGGAACTATTCAATTAGAATTTGGCTGGTATTCAAACACACCTCTCTTTGCAGGTTCCTATCCCAGGCTGTTGCTTTTCTTCTGTGCTTTCAAAAGCAGAGAGCTTGGATAGAAATAAACAAGGGTAAATATTGTCTTGGCCTCTACAGTTTAAAATAAATTAACCAGTTGCGCTATAATTTATTTCCCACCATGGAGGTTAACCGTTTGACATTTTGCAGGAAGACAAAAAGAAGGGTGTTATTTGGTTTAATCTACATTTCATAACAGTTGAAAACAAAGTATATAGATAATGGCTCCAAGCTGTTATGACAGAATCCTGAGCTGGTTGCATTCACAAATACATTTTTTTAACAAGGAAGTTTAGGCTCCGTAGAATAGTTTGCAAATCTATAAAAATAAAGTTGACCAATTTTTAAAATTGGGTTTGTGGATGAAGGCACAATTGGATGGGTTCATATAATCACATTAAACCATAAATCAAAACAGTTGCAATGTATTCAGAGGTGGTATTCAGCAGGTTCTGATCAGTTCTGGAGAACCAGTAGTGGAATTTTTGAGTAGTTCAAAGAATCAGCAAATGCCACCTCTGACTGGAGATTTTGCACTATCCTTTCCTTCCACGCCCACCAAGCCACGCCCACAGAATTGGTAGTAAAAAATAAATAAATCTCACCACTGAATGTATCCCAGTAACATATCAAAGAACTTGTCATTTTCTGAAGAACAACTTATATGTAAGTCTAAGACTGGACCAAACCTGATTTCAAAAATACACAGGATCAGAATTTGAGCCAACGGTTTGGTAGTTCCCTTCAGTTCAGTGTTTATTAATTTCCTACAGAGTGGCAAAGAATCAGCACTGGAGGGAACAGTAATATATAACTTTTGGAAAGGTCTGGATATTCAGATAGTTCAGTCTGAAATTCTTCAGTGGAGAAGTCATTATTATGTGTTTATTCTGCTTTCCATGTTCACACATTGCACTTAGCCAGTTTTGTTGAAGAAGCTACATTAGGTTGGCTTTGATCTCATTACAGACTGAATATAAACATCGCCATGAAGATCATGGTTTAGTCCAATATGTGTACTAGTTTGCTGAGATAATTTTGAATGAGTGTACATGGATGGAATAGATTTAACCATTTCCACCTTCCAGTTTTCCTTTCTAAAATGATTAATAGTATCTGCTTTTTCTCTGAGCAGTTTTCACTAAGCTCAAAGGTGATTAAGATTACTAGAAGTATGATATCCAAATGAGACCATGAGTTAATTGTGCCTCTCAATCCCACGTCATACTTGTGGGTTGTTTAAGGATTATTGTGTCTCCCTGTACTATTGGGAGTTGGAGCGGATGGTTTCTTTGATTGAAGCTTTGAAACAAAAACAAAAAAAAAATTACAAATTTGCAGCAGGTATTGAATAAGTCATTCTGCCCTAGGATGTCTGGTGTTTCTGTCTGTTTTTCCCTGTCTTTACAGGCTTGTGTGTGTGGAAAGGGAATAAAAATAAAATTTTGTAGAAATTCACTTTTTGTCCATCTAGCCAGGGTAGCCTCAATTAAAAGCTACCCTATGGAGTTACAAAAATACAGGTGAGCACTAGCTGGCAATAAAGAGTTACAGTTTTCTGGATCCTTTTGCTGCTGCTGACATCTAGAAGCTACCTGGATGTTTGAAACTCAAAGGTAAAGGTTCCCTTCATGCATATATGCTAATCACTTCCTGCTCTAGGGGGCGGTGCTCATCTCTGTTACAAAGCCAGTGTTGTCTGAAAACGTCTCTGTGGTCATGTGGCCAGCATGATTAAATGCCAAAGGCACACAGAACACTGTTACCTTCTCACAAAAGTGGTCCCTATTCTTCTACTTACATTTTTATAATGCTTTAGAACTGCTAGGTTGGCAGAAGCTGGGACAAGTAACGGGTGCTCACTCCATAACGCAGTACTAGAGATTCAAACCGCTGAACTGCCAACCTTTTTAATCGACAAGCTCAGAGTCTTAATCATTGAGCCAATTCATCAGGCACTATTTTAAATTTTTCTAAACAATAAAATTGGGGTGTTTTTTTTTTTTTTTTAAGTACTGGTATGATGTTATGAGAAGACTGGCTTACATTAAAAGTGACGAGCAAGCCTCAATTGGCCCTATTTTGCCATATTATTCTGATGTTTCAAAGGCCTATTTATGAATGTACCTATTTATGAATATTGCCAGCCAAGTTCTGAGACTTCTATCCTGAATCAATGGATCAATAATTTGTCATTAATAGTTGTGTAGATGATGAAGTTTTCTCACTGATATTAAACACGTCAGATTTTCAAACTGAAAAAAGAAATGCATAGAATTGAAGTGCAAAGTTTGAAAAGAGTTTTATTGTCCTGGTGCCTAATATATTTGGTTCTCTGTAGAGCAGAAGAGGGAAGGCAGTAGCCTTGAATTTTTCTGACATTTATTTTCTCTCATCAAAAGGAATTGGGATGTCACAAGTGGCCAGTTTCACCTAGGCTATCAAGCCTCTCCTGTTACATTTTAACCCTAAGGTGACAGCTGCATTTATGTTTCCTCTAACACAGTAGCCAAAAATGACAAGCATGGAAAAGTTACCACAGGAGACAGTATCAGATGGCCGGTATATTGAGGAATGTGGCTGACCAATTCAGTGATGAAAAATGGGATTCCACCAAAATACATTTAATTTTGAAATGGAAGGCTATTAATTTTAACCTGACATACTGTGATGACATGAACCATGGTTTAACCCAATTTTGTGGTTCAGTAGCAATCCATGAAGTAAACATGTGGGCAAGACATTGCACACAGAAACATGATTGGATAGTTTGTGGCTGGATGTGTCTTGCGAACATACCCTAAAAGGGGGATGAAGATCAGGTAGTTAAAAATCTTTCGCTTTACAATTGGCTCTAAAATACTGTTTGCTTTGCCAAAGTATGAAAACAATGTCCTCTAGATGTGGGTCACCAAGTTGTACAATTAATCTTGCTGTTGGGATTTGTGAAAGCTGGGGTATCCAGCAAAATCTGAAGGACCACATGATTCTTAGCTTTGATTTAAATGTTTGGGGTATTAAGCTCATGATTTATGTATGTTTAAAAGTGACTTTCATTCTTAAGATGAGGATTTGACTTTTTATTCAAGATGGATTCTCACATATTCAAAATTTCAAATTATCCTAAGCCTTGATGTGTTTATCTGTGGTTTAAAGAATACATAATATTTGATTGGATAATTAGAACACAGTTAAGATATAAATATGGGTTGATGGGTTTCTCAATTCATAAAAAATACTGTGACAAACCAGCAATCTACAATATAGCTCAGTGCAGTGTATTAATTCAGACAATTTATGGTTTCATTAAGCTGTTTCATGTCATTTAAAAATATTGCTAGAGTTCCTTGAGGATTCAGCAGTCCATAAGGAACCAACTATAACATTTTCCTTATTCTGTGCTGATAGGAAGACAAAAAATGTCAAAGGCTTACACCAGGGTTCTTCAATCTCAGCAAGTTCAAGATGTATGGATTTCAATTCCCAGAATTCCTCAACCAGCATGATGGGGATTGAAATCCACACATCCTAAAGTTGCTGAAATTGAAAAACACTGTTCTACAGCAGAGCTATCCAACTCTGGCAACTTTAAAACCTGTGGACTTCAACTCCTAGAATTCCTCAACCAGCCATGCTGACAGAGATATCCTAGGAGAGAGGTCTTCAAACTTGGCAACTTTAAGACTTGTGGACTTCAACTTCCAGAATTTCTCCTCCAGTCATATTAGCTCAGAAATTCTGGGAGTTGAAGTCCACAAGCCTTAAAGTTGCCAACTTCGGGGACCCCGTCCTAGGAGTTGAAATCCAAAAGTCTTAAAGTGTCACTTTGGAAATCCCTGGTCTAAAGACTTTAGACCTTAACACCCATTCTAGAAATATAACCATTCCTGCCTATCCACCAATATAAGCTCTCTTATATTGTCTCTTTTGATGGGTAAGAGAGAGAAATGAAGAAATGTTCTAAATATGAGTGTAAAGATTGCATCGAGTTCAGGAGCCAAGAGGTAAGGTGAGTCAAAGGTTCGTGCCAATGGGGAAATTGGACACCCACATGTTCAGCATTTCAAGCGCTCAGAAAAATATGATTAGCTTCACTGTGACTATAATCAAAGTGGAAAGCACAGTTCTGCAACCCTGACAATCTTATACAATTAGAGATATAGCTCTATTCTTGAAGAGGCTCAGGTATTCCTTGGAGTGTGAATGCTGTGTTTTGAGGCACCAAAACCAATCCATTAAGCCCATGTCACACTGAACCAACGGATGCAAAGAGGATGTAAAACAGACAAAAAAGCTTGCCATCCATTGGAAAACACGATATACTCACTGCCTCCATTTTGCTTCCTCTCTATCCGTCCAACATCCGTTTATTGACATTTCATCCACTCCGAAAGTTTTGAGCTGCCCAAAACTTTTGCGCGGAAAATGTATCCAGTTCATCCATTCTGCATCCGCTACGCATCTGCTACGCATCCGTTACGCATCCGCTATATCCGCTAGGCATCCGCTGTGAATCCGCGCAACTCACATCTGCTCGGACGCAGGGAGGAAGTGGAACGGACGCAGAACGGATGCAGAAAGGATGCCTAGCGGATGCAGCATGGAAACAAAGCATTTAAAACGGAAAAAACATTCACAGAGGGGACCTATCTCGGATATTAAGGATGTCTAGAGGATGCCTAGAGGATGCCTAGCGGAAAACCTATATCTCCTATAAAAAGGGGGAGCAATTCATCTGCATCTCACTTTCAGAACAGCAGCCCAGAGGTGCAGACCTCTGCAGCCTTCATCTGGCTCTTTCTCTTCCACAGCATCCAGTCATGTCCACCGTGGATTGTAACAAAGTCCTTTCGGCAGCCACCATCGTTCTGCAACAGTGCAAAGCCATCTGCAGGCTCTGTGAACACTACTGCGAGAAGAAAAGGAGCCACCCAAAAAGAGTCTGGGTCCGAAGATGGTTCGCCAGAAGAGCAGAGGACGGACTGTACAACAAGCTGATGGTGGAGCTCAGGAACGAAGACACTCGGGCGTTCCAGAACTTCATGAGGATGCCTCCAGCCATGTTTGATGAAGTTGTGCAGCGGCTGACACTCAGGTTGACCAAGGTAAACACCAGCTTCCAGCCCAGCCTGGAACCTGGGCTCAAGGTGGCACTCACTCTGTGCCACCTGGCCTCAGGGACCACCTACAGGAGCATGTAGTACGGCTAGAGGGTGCCATCCAACACCATCAGCATTGTGGTCAGAGAAGTGCTGCAGGCCACCATCGAAGAATACAAGGAGGAGCTCCTCCAGTACCCCTCCACTGAAGAAGGATGGAAGAAAGTTGCAGAGCAGTGGTATCAGAAGTGGAACTTCCCACACACCATTGGAGCCATCGATGGCAAGCACGTGGCCTGCAAAGTTCCAGCCAAGTCGGGGTCCACTTATTTCAACTCCAAGGGCTTCTTCAGCATCATCCTCTTTGCCATGGTCAATGCTGACTACAAGTTCATGTACATCGATGCTTCAGGCAACGGCTCAGCTTCAGATGCCCAGGTATACAATGCCAGTCACCTCAAGGAGGAGCTGGAACGCAACCTCATCGTGGGCTTCCCAGATCCAGAACCCCTGCCCAACGACACACAAGATGTGCCCTACTTCATCGTGGGGGATGACAACTTCTCCCTCACAACCTACCTCGTGAAGCCCTACACTTCCAGACTCCTCACCCGTGAAGAGAGGATCTTCAACTACAGGCTGTCCAGGGCAAGGCAGGTGGTGGAGAACACCTTTGGCATCCTGGCCAACAGGTTCCAGGTACTTCTCACCACTATGCAGCATTGCCCAGAGACCATGAGGAGGATCATGGAAGCTTGCTGCATCCTGCACAATCTCATGCGCACCCGCTACCCAATCTTGCAGAACAGGCTTGTGGACCTCCAATAAGGCAATGGGGACATGGAGCCTGGGGAATGGAGGCAAGGGCGAAACCTGATAGACACTGAGGATGTGCAAGGCCCCAACAGAGCCTCACATGAAGCGAAGAAGCAGCGCAACCTCCTGAGACACTGGTGCAACTCCCCAGCTGGAGCAGTGGAGTGGCAAGACAGGATGGTAGATGCTTAATGGATGCTTCCTTCAGCCTGTCTCATCACACGGATGAGATTGGGCCATGTATGTTTGGTTTGCCTACAATGAACAGGGCATTTAATAAAGAGTTGTGTTTATGTTGACATGTGTGGATAAATATTACATTATTATTGATAATAAAGGGCCATAGAAGTGGCACCTGGGAGGGTGGACCATACAGTCCCACTATGCTTGCACTGGAGGTTTATCTATCCCACTGCTATCCTAACCCATCCCACAGCTATTACCCATCTCACAGGTATCCTAACCCATACCAAAGCTATTCTTACCCATCCCACAAGCATGCAAAGGTTTAAACCATTTCTAAAAGTTTCCAGCAAGACTTTGTTAAAAAAAAAGAAATGAAGCAAGTGTGTGAATCAAAAATAGACTTTATTAACAACAAGCTATAAAACAAAAATGAATCTCTGGCACTCCTCTTGGTCGCTCAGTCTCAGGGGTGAAGGGTGCAGGTGCTGTGGAGGTGGCTGGTGCTGGAGTGCTTTTCATCAGCTCCTCCAGAAGCAGAAGCAGCAGAAGCCCCAGCCCCAGAAGAGCGAGCTTGTGCTGCAGAAGCCCCAGCAGAACCAGAATGAGGGCCAGGGGGCAGGATGGTAGCCCTGTCCCTCTTGCAAGGGCTGGCAGCAGATGGCTGAGGCTTGCTGTGCTTCCGCATGGTTGTGGGGTTGCTGGCTGGCAGGGAGGCTGGCAGGAACCAAGGCTGGCAGGAAGGCTGGTAGGAAGGCTGGCAGGCAGGCAGGCAGGCAGCAAGGCTGGCAACAAGGCTTGCAGGCAGACATGCAGGCAGGGCAGGCAAGGCAGCCAATCCGTCCGGCAGCAGGTCTTTCCTCTGAATGGCGACCTGCTTCTGAGCTGCTTCTGTTGTATCTGCGGGGCTGACACAATGCATTCTCCCCGCATGCGCAATTAACGCCAGGCATCCGTTCGGCTTCCGCTGTGCATCCGCTAGGCTTCCGCTGTGCATCCGCTTCATCCGTTCGGCGTCCGCTCTGCATCCGCTGTATCAGTTCCCCATCCGCTTTGCTGAAGTCCCCTGGAAGCCTAGTGGATGTGCCATCTTCTCTCATCCGCTTCCATCCGCTGGGCTTCCATTCTGCATCCGCTTTGCGTCCGCCCTGCGTCCTCCCCGCGTCCGTGTTATCCGCTCCGGTTATGCAAATTTTTGCCCCTTTTGAGAGCGGATAACAACGGATGGAACATTTTGCTCGTCCGTTGTGTCCTTTTTGCATCCGTTGGGCAATGTGACATGGGCTTTAGATTTCAAAAGCTGTCAATTTCTAGAAGGCTGCATAACCTTCTTCTCAAGCAGGGATCATATAATTTTGCAATCCAAAATGTCCAGAGAGAGAAGAACCTCAATTCTGCACCCAGAATTTCTCAAGAGATAATGGAAAGAGTTAGCTGTAAAAGGAAAATCAGGCAACCAAAGAACACATCATAGAAACCATCATAGCTGACACCAAGCAGAGCACAGAACAACTCAAAAACACAGTGCAAGATTGGAAGACATGGAAAGACCTGGCCCATAGAATTGCCAAGAGTCAGACACAACTGGGTGACATCATCATCAGCTGAAAGCTGACTCTGTTTCCCGAGTGCTTAGGAAAATTGGCATCTTAAACCTTCCCATACAATTGGCAGAGAGGCACTGGGAAAATTGGGGTGGCAGTCTAAAGCAATGCCTCAAATTGCAGCTTTTAATCCAATTTGTTGCATTAAAGGAAGACAAAACAGTGGCTGGAAAAGCAAGTGTTGCTGATAGACATCAGGAGTGGGCAAAAAGAAAGAGAGAGCACTTTATATTTGTCTCTTATAAATGGCAGTAGCTCTTAGTTCCCTTCCCTTTTAGAGTAATCAGAGCTTCCTGCAGGCTCATTTATAAATTTACAGCCACAAGAATAAGCAGGCAGGCACACATCCGGAAGTCAACCAGTCTAACTTCCTAGTACATGGAGTACATTTAGTTACTTCCTAGTAACTAAAATAGCTTCTCCACAGACTTTGGCTTGCAACCACATGTATTCACAGGTGTGCTATTTTTTAAATGAAATGTTTCTTTAAATTATCACAGCAATAGCTGTTGTTAAACTGTTACTTCTTGAATTAGTCTAACCTAATTTGAAGGCCTCCTGAGATGGTAACCATCATGCAAAGAACCTTTTCCTTGATTTATCCTAAATCTGTTACCTCAATGATGTCTCTTTATCTGTTTCTATCATGCCCATCCTTTATCTCCGAATTAACCAAGGCTGTGGCAAATGCTCTTCTTGTAAAAAGGCTGTGGCAAATGCTCTTCTTGCCCCTTTCTATACTTCTTTCCACTGGCTAAAGTCAGGTTCACCCATCATTCTAAGACAGAATCTTTATTTTATTTTTTTGAACAAATCACAGTAAAAGCATGCATAATGCTAAGGCACAGTGGGTGGGTTTCCACATTACACTATGCAAATCTCATTAAGGCTAAGCATTACTGAATCTGTTTTGGAGGTAGGATCAAGTCTCTAGGATCTTTTATAGCAGTGTAAAAATGGTATACATCAGCAACTGTAACAGAATCTTGCTTTTACACAATTTTGGCAAAGGCAGGATCCAATTAAAGCAAGGTTTCCCTAACTATGATTTGTTTATAAATCACATAACTATGATTTGTTTATAAATCACAGATTTTGGATAACCAAAATCAAAGAGACCACATTAAGTGTGTCCCATACTTAACACACATAACTGCTAGGTCATAATTAAGTAGTTGTTCACTAGGCTTACTAATGAACAACCACTTAAGAACCAGTAGTGTGCTGCAGCTGCCAACCCCCCCCCCCAAAAAAAAAAAAAAAACCCAATGCAGTCAAGGATGCATCAACTGAGGGAGTATCAACACGATGTGAAGTATTACTGCTGCATTATACAGCAGTGGTGAGTCCACACTTGGAATGCTACATACAGTTTTGATCCCCAAGATACAAAAAAGATGCTAAGAGCCCAAAAAAAGTACAGAAAAGAGCAACAAAGATGATTAAAGGACTGGAGATTAAAACATATGAAGAACAGATGCAGGACCTGGGAATGGCTAGTCCAGTGTTGGCTAACTTTTTTAGGCTCCTGTGCCAAAAATTGGCATGCTCAAGTGCCAGCACCCAGAAGGCAATGCGTGCCTCCCCATGCCCCCTACACATGCACATGCAATTCCCTCCCCTGCTGCCCCCTTACCTGCTCTGTGCCTCCCAGATGATTTTTGGCCCATTTGAAGCCTTTTTCACACACACCCAGATGTTTGAGGAAAGCTTCTGCAGCCTTTGCAGGCAGAAAAATGGGCCCATTTCATCACTTCCGGTTTTTCTGGAAATATAGAAAGTGATGAAACTGGGCTATTTTTTTGTCCTGCAAAGGCTTTCCTCAAGCCTCTGAGAGGCTGAAAAAGGCCTCAAACCGGCTGAAAATCAGCTGTGAGGTGCATGCATGCACAGTGAGGTAAGTTTACCTGCAGCTCGCATACCGGCACAAATGGCTCACGCATGCCAGAGGTTCGCCATTACAGGTCTAATCTAATAAAGAGAAGGATTAGGGGTGAAATGATAGCAGTTGAGGGGCTGTTGCAAAGAAGAGGGGGGTCAATCCAAAGCACCCAAAGGCAGGTCAAGAAGTAACAGATGGAAACTTATCAAAGAGAGATCCAGCCTAGAACTAAGAAATTTCTTGACAGTGACAGCAATTAATCAGTGGGATGGCTTGCCTCAAGAAGTTGTGAGTGCCCCATCACTGGAGGATTTTGAGAAGAGATTGGACAGCCGTTTGCCTGAAATGGTCTCCAGCTTGAGTAGGGAGTCAGACTAGAATAACTCCAGGATCCCTTCCAATTCTGTTGTTCTGTTTAAGTGTCAGAATGATTTGTGCCAAACCAAGCAATAACTTCCAACTCCTCAAGTAGGATAAGAAATACTTTCTTCCAAAGATTTCAATTGCATCATCGAAATAAAACAAGATGGCGTTGGAATGGCAAATAGTCAACAGCAAATGTATCCATGGGGGGAGTCAAATAATTCAAGATGGCAGCCATGATCACACAATCAAAGACTTGTCCCTTTTCAACAATATATATGTAGTTTTGGGTGACTCCTTTACCGCTGATTAGCAGATCTGTTTTGGCCCAAGAATCCTGCTCTCCCTTTGTTGGTCTAGGAGAGTTTCAGCTTCCTGTACATTTCTGCAGATGCTTAAGTTTCATTGTTCCCTTTGGAAAAAAAAAACTTTGCTGTGTTGAATCTGTAGCACAGAATATATTAAAAACAAAATCAGCAGGAAGTTGTGTCAGCTTCTTTCTTTTGGGATAGCAGAGAGCACTTCATAATAGAAAAAAATGTTTCTCACCTGGTGTAAGTTCTAAACCAATTCAGCTGCGCACCATGTGTAAATCAATGCATTTACTTTAGGATTAGAAATGATTTCTTTGTTTTATCAGCCAAAATAAATGCAAGCAACATGGTACCATGACTGATTTCCTTCTTATAGCTTTTGCTTGACCAATTCCCCACCTGTGTTTCCATCAGTACAGAACTGACAATTGCAACAGGGTATTGATCAATTGTTGAATCACACCTTGACAAGACTGATTATTTGGAATGCAAAGTGGGGGATAAGATCTCCAAAGACAAAATCTGTTTAAGGAATACAAGAAAATGAACAGAGAAAAGGCTGTTTTCAGCCATGGTCAATACAATCCCAGCTAACTCTACATAACATCTTTCAATGATCACCCAAGGTGCTCAGATTGTAAGAGGGAGTTTTTTCTCTTTTGACAGAAAGTCAGTGAAATCATTCAGTACAAAGATAGTTCATGTTTCACTAGACTCCTTTTTTCTTCCTTTTCAGGAGGTCAAACAACAACAGCAAAACACCAGACGGACGCTTTTAGGAATACAATGGTATTTTTTAAATATTAGCTTCTCCAAGCAAAATTAAATGACATTATCTAGGTCTATTCACCAATGAACGTATTCTTTGCCACACATTTTTAAATCAGGAACAGGAACATCAGCATTGAAGTAATAGTTCACAGCTGGCATAGCTCACATCCACTTCAGGATGAAAGCCCTACAGATCTGTCTCTGAACACCATGTTTACCCGTAGTTAATTGAATGATGGCTTATAAACTGAACCTACTTTCAGGTTTGCACAAATGATGAATCATAAATCCAATACATTAGATCAAGGGTTTCCAATCTTGGCAACCTTAAGACTTGTGGACTTCAACTTCCAAAATTCCTCAGCCAGTAATTCTGGTTCCTCGAAGAATATCGTCAATCTCATCACTCTTACCAGTGAAATTTTAGCAATATATAGACAAGACTAGAGCCAGGGCTAAAGTTTGCTTTAAATACCCGAAATCTTAGTTATATCTGATGCTAATTCATATTTAACTGAATTGTCTTTACTAAGTTAACCAGCCAAAAAAGTCAATGCAATTCTAAGTTGCATTAACAGAGGGATACAATCAAGATCAACTGAGGTACTAATGCCCTCGATAAATCCTTAGTAAGACTACACGTAAAATACGGCATTCAGTTTTGGTCACCATACTATAAAAAAAGATGTTGAGACTCTACAAAGAGTGCAGAGAAGAACAACCAAGACAATTAGGGGACTGCAGGCTAAAACATATGATGAACGGTTTTCAGGAATGGGACATGGCTAGTCTAGTGAAGAGAAGGACCAGGGATACATGAGAGCAGTCTTCCAATATTTGAGGGGCTGCCACAGAGAGGAAGAGGTCAAGCTATTTTCCAAAGCGCCTGTAGGTCAGACAAGGAATAATGGATGGAAACTGAACAAGGAGAGATTCAACATGGAAATAAGGAGAAATTTTCTGACAGTGAGAGCAATCAACCAATGGAACAGCTTGTCCTTGGAAGTTGTGGGAGCGCCATCACTGGAAGCTTTCAAGAAGAGACTAGATGCCACCTGTCAGTTGCCTGAGTTTGGATGATATTATGTAACCTTGTTATGCTGGCTGGATCTGTGCAATCAATATGGCTGGATTTATACAAACTAGCCGATCATACTGCAGTCTGACATGTTGTTCAAATTCTGCTGGTAGCTCTCTGCTGCAATCAAGTAATCTTCCATTTTTAGGCAGCCCAAATATGATGGCTTTGGTTGGAACTGCCTGGTTGGGTGGGAGGAAGATTAAACTGCCACAGCACACTTAATATTCTTGTTTGATTCCATTCTCTCCCCCCACACAAGTGAGATAAGCCAAGTGACTTCTTTCCATGGTTGTCCACATTTTTGCATTTAACTGTGATGTCTTTATTCATGCCAGAAATAGCAAATCGCTTCCGCTTTGCTTAAAAGTTATTAATTTTATTTATTTATATCCCACCTTTATTATTTTTATAAATAACTCCAGGTGGCAAACATACCTAATATTCTTTCTTCCTCCTATTCTCCTTACAACAACAAAAACTCTGTCTGGTGGGTTGGGCAGAGAGAATGAGTAGCCCAAAGTTACCTAATCAGCTTTCATGACTAACACGGGCCTAGAACTCAGTCTTAATAACATTGAGGTGGCTATTAAAAATCCAATTATTTTTGAATTTTATTGTTGCATATATAGCCAGCCATGAGCACAATCTGCATTGCTACACTGTTATGATGCATACAGAAAACTGCAATGTGCAATTCAACAGTTTGATTGCAGTTTATTTTTCTTTAACGAACAGAGCAAATGGCTTCAGCTCCAAATTTCTAATACTTCTTATCTTGTTTTCCTTATGATCATGAGCCACTGTTACAGCTATTTATGATATAGTTTGATTCCATTTGTGTTCATTGCAATAGACTGGTAACTTTTAAGGACTAGACAAGCTGTGCCTATTGGGTCATTGTTTCAGAGATATTTCCTTACCTAAACAGAGAAACAGAATGACCAAGAATGGGCAAAAAAGCACTGGGAGCAGGAGCGACTTCCTGCCAACTTCCTCATTGAATTTATTTGATTTATTTGATTTGTCAATCAGTTACAAGATAATAGGTATAAATATAAACATGAGTAAGAATACAGGAAATAGGTACGAATAAATGGGGACAAAAGGACAGGGATGGTAGGCACAATTATGCACTTATGCATGCCCCTTACAGGCCTCTTAGGAATGGGGTGAGGTCAATAGTGGATAGTTTGAGGTTAAAGGAGTAGGGGTTAGTGGATATAACAACAGAGTCAGGTAGTGCATTTCCTCATGGGGATCTGGGAGGGAGTATTATAAATCTTCCTTCCTTCCTTCCTTCCTTCCTTCCTTCCTTCCTTCCTTCCTTCTTTTCCAGTATTACAGGCAAACTTCCCTTCCCTGCTCCCTCCTTCTCTTTCCTTCCTTAAAATGCAGTATTAGAGGCAAATTCTGCCCACAGCCTGGAGTTCAATCCTGATGAGGCTCAAAATTGACTCAGCTTGCCATCTTTCTGAGGTCAGCAAAATGAGGACCCAGACTCTATAAACCACTCAGAAAGGGCTGTAACCTGTAAAGCTCTGTTGAACGTATATAAATCTAAGTACTATTGTTAAAAGTAATGATCATGAGTGTTTTAGTAATAAAGGTAGCCCTCAGTTTATGACCACAACTGAGCCCAAGAGTTCTGCTGCTAAGCAAGACAGCTGTAAAGTGAATTTTGACCTTTCTTTCCATGGTTGTTAAGTGGAACATTGAAGTTGCTATGTTACTAACATGGTTCTTAAGTGAACCATGGCTTCCCTATTGACTTTGCTTGTTAGAGGGTTGCAAAAAGTGATCCTGGGACACTGCAGGCATCACAAATACATGTCAATTGCCAAATGTCCAAATTTAATCACTTGACTTTGGGGACACTACAATAGTTGCGCAGTGTGAAAAATGGGCATCAGTCCATTTTTCAGTGCCATTGTAACTTTGAATGATCACAACACAAATGTTTGAGGACCACCTGTATATAAATAGATTTTGCAGTTTTCCTGCAAAAATTTAAGCATGATGTTTTTCACAATGCTGGGTACATATAACAGCAACTTATAAAATGATACGAGGTCCACTTATATTGACATGGCAATATAATTTTTAGGGCATTGGCTTCACTTCATTATTATTTTTTTCATTCTGACTTATTGTAAGAAACTTGGGAATTTTGCCATCAATAACAGAATAAAGAATAACAGAATAACTAAGGGGGTGAGAGATAAGTGTCTTGAGCCATACATTTAACGTAAGGCCCACTGAGAGGCACATATTAAAACAACATACTTCATGTGTGGCCAGAATTTGAAAACAACATTTAATACATCACAGTTTCTGACTAAAATATTCCGAGTCTGACTGAGATTGGCATATGTGGGCTTGATTGGGGTAGATTGCAGGGGTGAGACAGAAATATAATTTTAATGTCATTTTATTCTATTTTACACATTTATGTGTTAAATTATGTTGTATTTTATCCTATAACTATTTTATTTTACCCAGAGGTGGGATTCTACCTGGTCGGACCAGTTCTATAGAACCGGTTGTTATGATTCTGCCCAGTTTAGAGAACTGGCAAATTGCGCCACTGGCTGACCCCTCCCCTCCCCACCCACTCACTCCTTACCTGGCATGTGTGCCATCAAACTTGCCTGCTACGTTGCTATTTTTCCTTTTTTTCCCCCGACCATCAGCTGTTCTGCTGTGCTGGGGCATTTAGATTAGCTAGAAAGCAGGACATTGTTGAATTTCTTGCTTTATAGTTAATCTAAAAGCAGAGCTGAACCTTCCTTAGGACTGGAGCTTCTATTTTTCATTGCAGACTCAGGTAGCAGATTGCTGAAAGGTAGATCTCTAAGTGAATCTGTGATTCTGTGAGCAACTCAATCTGCCTGCCTGCTTTGCCTGTTTTTGTGTAAAAGCTGCTCTTTTTTAATAAAAAAATTGAATATTTGCATAAATTTTACAATATTTATATACAAGCCACGTGACCACCAAGCTACACCCAGTCAGCAAGCCATGGCCACCCAATCACATGACCACCAAACCACACCCACAAATTAGGCCACGACCACAGAACTGGTTGTTAAGAAATTTGAATCCTACTCCTGATTTTACCCTACTCTGATTTAAAATTGTTTGTATAGGATTTTATTGATAATATATGTTTGAACCTTGTACTTTGATATGGCCTATATAGGCTAATCAATAAAGCTAAGCTAATCTAACCAAGAGAAGGGACTTTGGAGGTCTTCTAGCCCAACCCCATGCTTATGCAGGAAACCTACCAACAGCAAGTTGCTGCTACTTCATTTTAAAGAGACAGTTTGATGTAAAAATTACTAGCTTTGATGTTGATTAAAAATATAAACCACCACTGAAATAAAAGTGAGAAATGGATCAGTGTTTCAAATTAGCTATTTGTGTTTCCGTAGGTGTAGGTCAATAAAAATAAGGATGAGTTCAGCACTAATAGCCATTTAGACTGAAAGTGGGGATGCATTTAGTGGGGCATTTAAATGCTGCCAGGCCTATAACTCCCAATGTGTGTTTATCTTTTGAAGGCTGCAAAAATAATAATAACGCCTCCTCCAATCTCTATAAAAGCACAATAGCAAGTTTCACATTGCATTATATGGTACATCTGTTGATGTGTTCAGTTAAGATTTCCAAGCAAATAATTTCTTTCTAAATCAAAGGATGAATAATTTGAATCTTTCATTCCAATCTCCTGCCTGCATTTAGGAACACACTGGGCAGATTTATTTCATAATGCCAATGGGGGCAAATCATACCTTTTAAAAGCAAATAAAAGCTTGACTTCCCCAGTAGAATTTGCTCAGAATGAAGAAAGAGAACAGGGTGGGTAAGAGCCTGGATTCTGAGCTACATAAAATTAGATGAGAATTTATTTTAAATTATTAATGGAGACAGATAACAGTCTACTGCATTATACATTTTGAATCCTGCTGTCAGGTAATAAAGAGGTAAGGAGGATGTATTAGCACACATTAACTGCAGATATGCACTAAGTGGAAAAGTAATTTTCTCTATCTGTATTTATAGTTACAGAATATCATGTTTTTCTTGGCTTGGATCCTGTGTCTTTGTTGTCTCTCGTGAAGTTTGGACTGGAATTTGTACTAAGTTGGCTTGCACATTAAGCCTTGGCTTCCCCATCAGGTTTTGTTGATTGAACCATAATTAATGGGTTCAACTATGATGGTACTGTATATGTAGATCAATAGACTGGTGCTTTCCATATCCACAGATTCTCGATTGAACATGAGAAATTAATAAGGTACCGCAGGGGAATAAAACTTGATTTCATTGAGGGCTGCATCAGGGTTGTGTTTGACCTCTGGGGGCTGGGGTGGACTTGGCCAGCTTGACATCACTCATGTCAGTGGCACCTGTGATGGCCAGAGTGCTCTGCCAGTGAAAATGGGCTCCTATTGTGGTTCGCTGGTAGCAGGTGTGGATGGCTGAGGTTTCGGAGAGCGAAGACTCAAATGAGGGGCCTGCCTGTGATGCAGGGATGGGGCCAGGACCATCAGGGAGTGGTATGCTGCCTTCAGAGATTATGGAGGTTGGCAGCAGCGATGAAGAGGTCCCTGAGGAGCCTGTGCCAAGTGCGCATGCGCGCAGGGCTGCTCGAAGGAAAGAGCAGCTGCAGCAGGATAGGTGACTTGGGAGTAAGACTGCAAGGTAATGGCCCCTCCCTTAAGAGATAAAAGCCAGCTGAGAAACTGGAGTTCTTTGCAGGAAGCAAAAACGTTTTTGCACTCAAACCTTGTGGATGTTGGGACTCTCTTAGTTTGTAGAGACACCACTGCAGAGACACCACAGGCCAGTCCTACACTGTTTCCAGGGTGGTCCTGCAGGCCAAAACTAAGCATCTCATGAGCCAGATCTGGCCTGTGGGCCTTGATTTTGATACCCACGATGTATAGGCTTGTCCAAGTTGCATATTTCAGGTAGAACCTGAAGCTCAGGAGCTAGAAGGAGGAGTGAAGCAAGAATTATTTCAAAGAGGAAATTTTATCTCTAAAAGCATTACTTCACAGAAGGTGATTCATATCTTCTTTCAGTCAGGGGGGAAGGCTACCTGTATAAAATGGCACTGTCCAAAACAGTCACCTTTACAGTGCCATAGCAACAAAGCTGAAAACCACTGCTGCCTTCACCAAATGCCATGCACTAAAAGATCACCGCAAAACTAAATCTGAGAACTGGAAGATGAAGCAAACCTTCTCCCCCACCCGCTCCAAGAAAAAGACTCCCTGAGTGATTTGGAAGAGCTGATTTGAATTAGAAAGCAGAGAAGTCTAAACTACAGAGTACAGAATAACAGAGTTGGAGGGGACTTTGGAGGTCAATTAGTCCACCCCTCTGCTCAGGCAGGAAACTGTATACCATTTCAGACAAACGATTGTCCAATCTCTTCTTAAAAATTGGATGTTTTTAAGCACTCACAACTTCTGGAGACAAGCAGTTCCACTGATTAATTGCTCTAATTGTTAGGCAATTTCTCCTTAGTTCTAGGTTGCTTCTCTCCTTGATTAGTTTCCATCGATTGCTTCTTGTCCTGCCTTCAGGTATTTTTTGAAAACTTTTGCAGAGCTTTCTGTAGTGTTCGCGAAGAATGAGACCGGAGACCAGCGTAACTTCAGCTCTTTTATTTAGCTCTGAAAATCCGTCTGAACCAGGAGCCGCGGCAGCCCTTTTTATAGAGAGGCTGCTTGCGGCTTGTGGCCAATGACGGCTCCTTGATTCTCCCGCCACTGAGATGGCCAATCATAGGCTAGCTATGATTGGCCAATCAGCGTCGAATAGAGCACCAATCAGCTTTCAGTGTTAGTGAACCAATAGGAATAGGCTATTTGAAGTATGTTAATATGGTACACTTTCAGTATTGTGTTGTTCTTCCCACCAGATTTCTCCCTCCAAAAAAATTTGGCCAGGCAGAGAATCTCTTCTCTCTCTCATCCTCCATTCCAATTTTTGTGTGGGTGTAGGTATTTGAGTGTGCATCACACACATTCCCTACTTTACGATCTCCCCCTCACAGAGACACAATTTCCACAAACATCAAATGGCAGAATTTCTGGCTGGCAGATCTATCAGTTTCCCAGAAGTTCAATATTCCACTGTAAAAAGAAAAGAATGTCCAGAACAGTGTTTGTCAAGCTTGGCAATTTCAAGATGTGTGGACTTCGGCTCCCAAAATTCCCCAGAAAAGTGGGAAGACGAAGTCCAAAGATCTTAAGGTGGTTGCCAGTGTGGAGAAACATAGTTCAGACTTCAGACTCTCTCCAATGTCCAAAGCCACAAAGATGGAAGATCCCACAACCAGAAGGGGAGATGGCATTTCTGTAGCAGATTTTCTGGGCCAATTAAGGCTAAACTATCTCTGATTGAATCATCCCCCGGCTTGACCCCAAGGCATCCTGTCAGGGGTCTCCAACCTTGGCAACTTTAAGCCTGGAGGACTTCAACTCCCAAAATTCCCCAGCCAGCAAAATGATGAGTTTTGTATCAGCAGAAGAAAATATGACCTGTGGGGAGAAAAAGATGGCTCAGTTGGATTGACAGGGACCTGGCAGTATATGATAGAAATATCTACCATATATTGATATATGATAGTTATATATTTCATATATTATATGAAATCATTTACTTTAAAAATAGTAAAGTCTCTTTGTAGTATGGTAAACAGGATGCAGCCCATGAAATTCAGAATAATTTCATATTCATTTTCTTAGGGATCATAACTTAGAAAGGTTTATAGCACCACTCCCCTTCCCCTCCAGGGAGAAAGCAATTTGAAGAGGAGAAATATCATGAGAAGCTATTGCGGTGCCCTAAATTCAACATAGTTTTTTTCTGGAGGAATAGACATGATAGAAATTTCCTTTTGGTCTCAAAAGTCAGTCACCCCAATTAGTTTGTCAATCATTTTATGCGACCGAATATGTTGAAGGATGCATTCCTTCACGCATGTGCCTGAAAGAAAAGAAGACACAATATTGAACTGAATAGTATTTCTTTTTGATTCTGATGGATGAAAGAAAAGGTTGTAGATACATTCTCACCTATTCCTAAATAAGTTTGCATCCTTTTTTTATAGTAATTCTGTTCCAAGGAATTAATTTTCCAGCAAAATTAAATAACTCTGATATAATCTGGAATTAACCCAGTTATATTTATTTATTCAAAACTTTATAAGTTTTCTTTTAAATTATAACACTGAAAAAAAACATCTGGCTAGTATTCAGGTTGGAAAACTACATAATTTTTAGGTCAGTCTTTGTCCTGAGAAAGATATTGTTTTAATATTTAAAAAAAAACATTGGGCAGGAGTAAAATCTGGGTGTTAAAAATATATTCAATTCCTGTCTGCATGAAAAAAAAAAAAACAACCTCCTCTCACTAATCTTAAGCAAGGAACATATTCTCTTTGGATAATCAAGAGGTCATTAGGGTGGGTTTTTTTCTCTCCATTTTCTCAATTCTCTGTGTAGTATGTTGTGTACTGTATTATTCTGGAACAATTCTGAATCTCCAGCTACAAAAGATCAGGTAGCAAAGATACTTTCTTGGACCTCTCTTCCCATTTTAATTTTGATAGAAAACACTAAATTGCCAGGGGGATCTGCTAGATTCTACAAAATTACGCACCAGGGTTTTTACAAATATTTTTTTACTTAACATTTTTAACATATGCAATTAAACAAAACCATACTTAAATTTAAAGAGAGAAAAAATAGCAGAAACCCCAATAAAATTATAACAAGTAACAGAAAAGAAACAACCCCAAACAAACAAGGGGGAAAAATACCTTATACCTTATATTTTATGTTTTAATATTTATCAGCAGTCACTGACTTACTAATAAATACATTACTAGAGTAGAACATACATCAGCTTGACATGCAGGCCTCTTATCTGACAGCTGGCAAGCAAAGGCATAACAAGGGGTTTTGACTAGCTGGGTTGGGCTGGGAGAAGAAGAAACAAGTTGGGGAAAGAACTTTTTCAGAGTTTGGCACCTTACTTAGTTCAGCAGTAAAGAGAAAGCAAGATGGGTGTGAGCTGCAGGGCCCCTTGAAAGCTTAAGTACAAGAGACTTTGGAAAGAGTATGGAAAAGAGCAACAAAAACAATTAAGGAGCTGGAGGCGAAAATTTATTAAGTGAAAAGAAGGACTAGGAGTGACATGATAGCAGTGTTCCAAGATTTGAGGGGCTGCCACGAAGAAGAGGGGATCAACCTATTTTCTAAAACATTAGAAAACAAGACAAGAAACAATGGATGGAAACCAATCAAGGAAAGAAGCAATGTGGAATTACGGAGAAACTTCCTAACAAGAAGAACAATTAACCAGCAGAATGGCTTGCCCCCAGAGATTGTGTGTGCTCCATCACTGGAGGTTTTTAACAAGAGACTGGGCAGCCATTTGTATGAAATGGTATAGGGTGTCCTGCTTGAGCAGGGGGGTGGACTAGAAGACCTCCAAAGTCCCTTCTAACTCTGTTATTCTGCAAAGGGAATTAATTCTATATCCAACTGTCAGGTGCAAAAGATCAGCTATACAAGTGCAGATCCAATTATTTATTAGTACTCATGCTAATGCGCAGGAATATTCTACACTAATGGTTAGGACCTGCTTTGATTGGAGGTTTAGTACAGATTGGACTTAATTATCTTGTGGCTATGTAATGATTCTAGGCTGATCCCTCTTTTAATTCCAACCCCTGTTATAAAGAGAAGGGTTGTTATGCCAATCCTTCTCCTACACGACCACAATTCTGCTATGACTTTGTGAAAGAGGCCAAATGCTAAAGCCCCTGTCACACTGCACCAACGGATGCAAAGAGGATGTAAAACGGACAAAAAAGCTTGCCATCCATTGGTTAACGCGATGTACTCACTGCCTCCGTTTTGCTTCCTCTCTATCCGTCCAGCATCCGTTTACTGACATTTCATCCGCTCAGAAAGTTTTGAGTTGCTCAAAACTTTTGTGTGGAAAATGTATCCAATTCGTCCGTTCTGCATCCGCTACGCATCCGCTATGCATCCGTTCTGCATCCGTTACGCATCCGATATATCCGCTAGGCATCTGCTGTGCATCCGCGCAACTCGCATCCGCTCGGACGCAGGGAGGAAGCAGAACGGATGCAGAACGGATACAGAACGGATGCCTAGCGGATGCAGCATGGAAACAAAGCATGTAAAACGGAAAAAACGTCCGCAGAGGGGACCTATCTCGGATATTAAGGGTGTCTCGAGGATGCCTAGAGGATGCAAAGGGACACCTATACTGCCTATAAAAAGGGGGAGCAACACATCTGGATCTCACTTTCAGACCAGCAGCCCTGCTGCAGACCTCTGCAGCCTTCATCTGACTCTTCCTCTTCCACAGCATCCAGTCATGTCCACCGTGGATCGTAACACAGTCCTTTTGGCAGCCACCATACTTCTGCAACAGTGTGAAGCCACCTACAGGCTCTGTGAACTCTACTATGGGAAGAAAAAGGGGTGGCCAAGAAGCGTCTGGGTACGAAGATGGTTCACCAGAAGAGCAGAGGACGGACTGTTCAACAAGCTGATGGTGGAGCTCAGGAAAGAAGACACTCAGGCATTCCAGAACTTCATGAGGATGCCTCCAGCCATGTTTGACGAAGTTGTGCAGCGCCTGACACCCAGGTTGACCAAGGCAAACACCAACTTCCGGCCCAGCCAGGAACCTGGGCTCAAGGTGGCATTCACTCTGCACCACCTGGCCTCAGGGACCACCTACAAAAGCATGCAGTACGGCTGGAGGGTGCCACACAACACCATCAGCATTGTGGTCAGAGAAGTGGTGCAGGCCATCATCGAAGAATACAAGGAGGAGCTCCTCCAGTGCCCCTCCACTGAAGAAGGATGGAAGAAAGTTGCAGAGCAGTGGTATGAGAGGTGGAACTTCCCCCACACCGATGGAGCCATCGATGGAAAGCACGTGGCCTGCAAAGCTCCAGCCAAGTCGGGGTCCACTTATTTCAACTCCAAGGGCT
The DNA here is from genome assembly GCA_015471245.1 of Laticauda colubrina. Classification (NCBI taxonomy): domain Eukaryota; kingdom Metazoa; phylum Chordata; class Lepidosauria; order Squamata; family Elapidae; genus Laticauda; species Laticauda colubrina. The sequence continues at coordinate 19,872,591 of BLBF01000016.1, forward strand.
TCTTCAGCATCATCCTCTTTGCCATGGTTGATGCTGACTACAAATTCATGTACATCGATGCTTCGGGCAACGGCTCATCTTCAGATGCCCAGGTATACAACGCCAGTCACCTCAAGGAGGGGCTGGAAGGCAACCTCATTGTGGGCTTCCCAGATCCAGACCCCCTGCCCAACAACACGCAAGATGTGCGTGTTCATCGTGGGGGATGACACCTTCTCCCTCAGAACCTACCTCATGAAGCCCTACACTTCCAGACTCCTCACCCGTGAAGAGAGGATCTTCAACTACAGGCTGTCCAGGGCAAGGCAGGTGGTGGAGAACACCTTTGGCATCCTGGCCAACAGGTTCCAGGTACTTCTCACCACCATGCAGCATCGCCCAGAGACTGTGAGGAGGATCATGGAAGCTTTCTGCATCCTGCACAATCACATGCGCACCCACTACCCAGTCTTGCAGAACAGGCTCGTGGACCTCCAACAAGGCAATGGGGACATGGAGCCTGGGGAATGGAGGCAAGGGCGAAACGTGATAGACACTGAGGATGTGCAAGGCCCCAACAGAGCCTCACGTGAAGGGAAGAACTGGCGCAACCTCCTGAAACACTGGTGTAACTCCCCAGCTGGAGCAGTGGAGTGGCAAGACAGGATGATAGATGATTAATGGATGCTTCCTTCAGCCTGTCTCATCACCTTGATGAGATTGGGCCATGTATGTTGGGTGGGCCTACAATGAACAGGGCATTTAATAAAGAGTTGTGTTTATGTTCAAATGTGTGGATCAATGATTACATTGTTATTGATAATAAAGGGCCAAAAGTGTGGCACCTGGGAGGGTGGACCATACAGTCCCACTATGCTTGCACTGGAGGTTTATCTATCCCACAGCTATTACCCATTCCACAGGTATCCCTGCCCATCCCACTACTATCCTTACCCATCCCACAAGCATGCAAAGGCTTAAACCATTTCTAAAAGTTTCCACCAAGACTTTATTAAAAAAAAGAAATGAAGCAAGTGTATGAATCAAAAATAGACTTTATTAACAACAAGCTATAAAACAAAAATGAGTCTCTGGAACTCCTCTTGGTCGCTCAGTCTCAGGGTGAAGGGTCCAGGTGCTGTGGAGGTGGCTGGTGCTGGAGTGCTTGTCATCAGCTCCTCCAAAAGCAGAAGCAGCAGAAGCCCCAGCCCCAGAAGAACGAGCCTGTGCTGCAGAAGCCTCAGCAGAACCAGAGTGAGGTCCAGGGGGCGGGATGGTAGCCTTGTCCCTCTTGCAAGGACTGGCAGCAGATGGCTGAGGCTTGCTGTGCTTCAGCATGGTTGTGGGGTTGCTGGCTAGCAGGGAGGCTTGCAGGAAGGCTGGCAGGAAGGCTTGCAGGCAGGCAGGCACCAAGGCTGGCAGGAAGGCAGGCACCAAGGCTTGCAGGAAGGCTGGCAGGAAGGCTGGCAGGGAGGCTGGCAGGGAGGCAGGCAGCAAGGCTGGCAGGCAGACTGGCTGGCAGCAAGGCTGGCAGGCAGGCAGACAGCAAGGCTGGCTGGGAGGCTGGCAGGCAGGCAGACAGCAAGGCTGGCAGCAAGGCTTGCAGGCAGACATGCAGGCAGGACAGGCAAGGCAGTCGATGTGTCTGGAAGCAAGTCTTTCCTCTGAATGGTGACCTGCTTCCGAGCTGCTTCCATTATATCCGCGGGGCTGACGCAATGCCTCCTCCCTGCATGTGCAATTAACGCTCGGCATCCACTAGGCTTCCGCTGTGCATCCGTTCTGCATCTGCTGTATCCATTCTGCATCCACTTTGCTGCGGCCCCCTGGAAGCCTAGCGGATGTGCCATCCACTCCCATCCGCTTCCATCTGCTGGGCTTCCGTTCCGCATCCACTTTCCATCCGCCCAGCATCCTCCCCGCGTCTGTGTTATCCGCTCTGGTTATGCAAATTTTTGCCCCTTCTGAGAGCGGATAACAATGGATGGAACTTTTTTCTCGTCCGTTGTGTCCGTTTTGCATCCGTTGGGCAGTGTGACAGGGCCTTAAGCTGATTATCACAAGACTTCTGGATTCTTTACAAGTATAACTCTCTAAACCCAGAGCTTGTAGATGTCTTTACTGGGATTCATAAAATCAGAGGTGATATTCAGCAGGTTCTAACCAGTTCTGGAGAACTAGTAGTGGAAATTTTGAGTAGTTCGGAGAACCAGCAAATACCACCTCTGACTGGTCCCGCCCCCATCTATTCTCTGCCTCCCAAGTCCCAGCTGATTGGCTGGCTCTTCTTTGGTTGCCCTGCACAGGAGAACGGAGCTGGAAAGCAGGTTCGTGGGGTGGGGAAGGAATGGGGATTTTGCAGTAACCTTCCCCCAGGAGTGGGGAGGGAATGGGTATTTTGCAGTATCCTTACCCTGCCATGCCCACCAAGCCACACCCACAGAACTGGAAGTAAAAAAATTTGAATCTCACCACTGCATGAAATGTGACAAAAATAATATGAGAATTAGATCACCAAGATAAGTGATACAAAAGCAATTGGACAGATGTGGCAACAAGGCAAAAGAACAAATAATCCACATATTGTAGACATGAAATTTACCCTTCAGTGTCAGGATACTTTCAGCAAATTCTGTGGAATCAGTCAGAAACAATTTTGGACCTGTGTGATTCCAAGTTATTGACTCAGTTTGAGGGCAGAACCCTCCCTGCCCACACAATTGTACTATGATTCATCTGAAAATGGAAGTTTTGTTGGGTATGTGAAGATGTAGCTTTGTGGAGCTTATGTTCCTTTCCAATTTGTGGAATATACACAGGGGTGGGATTCAAATTTTTAACAACCAGTTCTGTGGGTGTGGCTTAGGTGGTGGGCATGGCTTGGTGGTCATGTTATTGGCTGGGTGTGGCCAACTCAATATCACTCACATCGAGGCACGCATCTCCTCGCCTGGCCTCTCATGACTGAGGGGATGCTGCAACAGTCGTAAGTGTGAAAAATGGTCATAAGTGCCATTGTAACTTTGAATGGTCACTCCATACAAGCAAAGTACCAGCAAAGGAGGGGGAAAAAACTCCAGAGAAGTTCCAGAGACAGGAAGTCTAGTCCTGCCAAGAATGTAATCAGGGTTAACGGAGAGGCAGTTTCTGTAAGCAACACCAGAATGTTTCCTTTCTGCCTTCCTGACAGGATTAGACCAGTAATTTCTTCTAACAACCAGTTTTCCGAACTGCTTAGAATGTTAACAACCGGTTCTTATGAATAGATGCGAATTGGTAGAATCCCACCCCTGAATACATCTCATTCTCCCTTCTGGCTCCTTGGTTTCACAACACAAAATTACACAACAAATTATTTACAAATCTGAGTTGTTGGAAATAGATGGTATAAAAAGTAGAAACAAATTTAAACAAACAAAGAAAGAATGTGCAGAAGAGAGCACTAGTTATAATTCCCCTTCTTCCTCCTCCTCCTTTGGGCTGGAAATAAAGAGACTGTCTTGCTTATTCAGCCAAGCCTGGCTGAATAAGGTTCTCTTGCATTCTTTCCCAGAGTTTGGTGAAAGTGAAGACAATTATTTTTATTTTAAGAAGAGGAACTCAAGTTGCTTTTGAAGTATTACAAAATAGAAAATAAGTGGGAATACCTTTTGTCTGAAGGTATTTTATGGCAATACGTTATATTGCCATAAAATGTATCAAGAACTCAAGGACTAAATCTGCATCAGGAAAATAAACAATAGTTTACTCCTTAGTTCTTTATATACAGACAGCCAGCTCTAGTATATCTCACATCTGACTTCTGCCTTGCACGAAATAATCCTTTTCCTTACCTCCCCCCCCCAAAAAAAACCCCACCACACCCCAGAAATAAAAAGCAATGTGATAATCTTTATGGTGGAGTATGTGCAGCTTAATTTTAGGTGATGCACCAAGCAAATTCAGAGGGAATGGAAAATTCTGAACGTGAACCCTTCTGATATTCTTTAAAATAATGAAGGATCATTGTTGCTAATGTCATTATTATTCATGTAAAATTAGATTAGCTTAAATTATTCTTGGATTTCCAAAGTGGCTTCCGCATCGATCTAAGAAAGGTCCATCATAACTATGAATCTCTTTTTATACTCTCCTTATCTAAATCTGGGATAGGTAGGTTATCATAGGTCAGGAATGTAATGACTTGGAGCAGATGTTTGAGGAGTCCCTCATCTGAAAAGCAGACAGCTGGCAAATAGCCCTGTGAGAGAAGGAAAGGACATTCCCTGGATGTCCTTTCCGGTAAAGGGCAGATTATAAAATGATAGAGAAAGATCTTCCAGGGACAGTGTGTTCTTACGTGAATGAACAATAGTAGATCTGCTGGGATCAATATTAAAGTGTTTGAGAGGAGGATCAAGTTGAAGGATTTTTTTTTTAAAAAGAAAGCTAGATCTTTGCTGCATCAATGCAATCTATTGTCAGTTGTGTGGAAAAGAGGGAGGGACTTTGTCTCTTCCTATTTGTTTCTTTGCATATTACCATGATTCTTGACGCTTGACAAATATCTTTTCTTTTATGTTTTCTGAGAGTATTTGTACCAAGACAAATTCCTTATGTGTCCAATCACACTTGGCCAATAAAAATTTTCCTATTCTGTTCTGTTCTGTTCTACACCTAGCAGTATTTGTGTGAGACAGAGATGATATTCAGCAGGTTCTGACCAGTTCTGGAGAACCAGTAGTGGAAATTTTGAGTAGTTCACAGAACCTGAAAATACCACCTCTGTCTGGCCCCTCCCCCATCTCTTCTCTTCCTCTCGAGTCCTAGCTGATCGGCTGGGTCTTCTTTTGTTGCCCTGCACAGGAGAACGGAGCTGGAAAGCAGGTTAGTGGGGAGGGAATGGGGATTCTGCAGTATCCTTCCTCCAGGAATGTGGTGATAATGGAGATTTTACAGTATCCTTCCCCTGCCACGCCCACCAAGCCACACCCACCAAGCCACACCCACCAAGCCATGCCCACAGAAATGAAAATACAAAAATTTGAATCCCACCACTGGTGTGAGACCCATTTTCCTGTCATTTCATTTTTGATAGTGCATTCTTACAATACATGATTTTTTCCCCTCCCTTTGAAGTCCAGGAGTTTGCACATTCAGGTATATGAGTGGTCTCACAACCAATCAATAACGTCTGGTATTCTGGAAAGAGGAAAGAGAGCAAATGGATACATGGTTCCTTGAACTCTTCTCTCCATGCAAGGAGCTAATCTGGGTTCAGTCATGGGACTGTGGTTTCCATCTTGACATTTTTGATCCACACACATCATGTGGATGCCTCTGTAAGAAGGTGAAACACTTCCTTAGCTTCTTGTCACAACATGTATACCTCCATGTAAGGTTTTTGATGATCTAGTGTTTCTCTGGCTCCCATACTAAGCTGTAGCTCTTGATATTTCTGGTGGTCTTGTATCCAAATACTAATAATAAAATAAAACGCTTCTTAGCTTGGAAGCCCAACTCACAGTTGTGCTGCCAGTTGCAAGCTTTAGCTTATTACCAGGAATTATTCAGATATTAGTGTATCTGAATAAACCATTCTTCTGGTGCACATTTGACAATGCCAGTTGGGCATTTTGGTAGCTACAGTCATAGTGCATTTGGAGAAATCTGTGTTGCTAGGTTTTTGGATGGATTATTGACAGTTTATTTTTTTTTTAGAGAGAGAGGGAGAGAGGAGGGAAAGAAATGGGGGCGAGAGCTAAGAATATCCAAATATTAGTTTCCATCTGCACTCAGCCCCAGCCAACCTAGCTAGTGATTGTAAGGGAGTCAAATGAAAGGTTAGATATTTCGGATAAGGAAAACACTTAATGCCTGCCTTTCAAAAACACAATGCACATAGTTGTAATCACCATACTGGGAACTTGAACAGTTTCACTCCAGAAATTATAATATAACAACTTGTGTGGATGTCTCAACCTTCTATTCTTGCCAACCAGAACAATAGGACTGTGCCCAAATCCTTCTGCACATCTACTACTGCAACCCCACAGTTCCACCCCACACAGTTTCCATTCCCAAATCCTTCTATAACAATTTGAAGCCAACTTGCAGACATCTCTTCTTCTGTCAAATGATGCTGAACTCATCTAGACTCAGTCTTCTTCCTTCTATTCCAGGGAGAAGAAAAAGAAATAATTAAAAATATATTTGCTTGCTTTGCCTGCCCAACCCAGGGTCCGTTGACCTTGCTGGATGACAAGGTTATTTGAAGCCAACCCAGCTGCTTTGATGCCAAATCTCTGCTGTGTTTATCAAAAGCTGAACAGGAGCTTATTAACTGGGGGAGAGCTTAATAGCTGGGAGAAGGCAATGAGAAGGCAGACTCCCCATCTGCGATGCAAAGTTGTAATGCTGCAGGAAAAAAAGGAAGTTAAAAAAAAAAAATCACTAGCAGTGCTCTGATTTCAAATAAATCCAGCAACAGGGAAAAAAAAGCCCAGATCAGTCCTCTTTAGCAAGACCTGGTGAGATGAATGGGATGGGGTTATAAGAATTTTATTAGCTGTTTTCATTTTAAAACCAATATAGCCTCATAAGGGGTGTAAATTTATTAATTTTCTTTCTAACAGCTTCTGAAGAAACTGGTAGATTTGGAACCAACTCATACACATTTGTAATCAAGACTAAGATCTTTCCATATATCTTTCTTTCTCCACTTGAACCTAAGCCCATCCTTGGTATCCTTCACATTAACTTGGAACTAGGAGCCATAGTGGTGGAGTGGAGTGTTGGGATTCAAACATTTTTATTACCAGTTCTGTGGGCGTGGCTTGGTGGGTATGGCAGGGAAAGGATACTGCAAATCCCATTCCCTCCCCACCCCATGAACCTGCTTTCCAGCTCCATTCTCCTGTGCAGCAAAAGAAGATCCAGCCGATCAGCTGGGACTCGGGAGGCAGATAATAGATGGGGTGGGGCCAGTCAGAGATGGTATTTGCTGGTTCCCTGAACTACTCAACATTTCTGCTCATGGTTCTCCAGAACTAGTCAGAACCAGCTGAATACCACCTCTGGCACAGTGGTTAGTGTGCAGTATTACAAGCTAACTCTGCCCACAGTCAAGAGTTCGATCCTGACTAGTTCAAGTTTGACTCAGCCTTGCATCCTTCTGAGGTCAGTAAAATGAAGACCCAGATTGTTGGAGGCAAAATGCTGACTCTGTGAGTCACTTAGAGGGAGTTATAAAGCACTGTGAAGTAGTATATAAGTCTAAGTGCTATTGCTGTTGCTATCAGAGTGGGTGCTGTGAGTGGAAACAGAAGTGAGACAAGGGAGTACAAGTACTTACATCTAGAATTGAATCAAAAGATCCTGTGAGAGAAGGTGAAAACAAAGATTTCAGGGGTTTTTCCTCTCCTGCTTTTCATCTTGCCTGAAGTAATATTTTACTTATGACCAAAATGTAAGCAAAGAAAGCTTTATACAGTATAATTATAATTATTGGAAATGACTCCAGACTAAGTGGAGAAGGTAGCAAAGGGTTTTATCATTATTGATCTTTCTAGTAAGAGTTTCAGTTTTAGGATGCATTGTTATCCTTGCATACTTAATCATGCCTAAGATTAACCTTTTTTTTTTTTTAAGGCAATGGAATTTGCAAAGAGGGACAAAATGAATCAGTGTTAGAACAACAAAACTGCACCGCTGCAATGTAGGTCCTGCCTCTTTTGTATGTGTGCCATGACATCACCCGCATGTCCCCAAAATGGGGAGCTTGTGGACACCAGTCATTTTGATGAAAGCCACTGGAGCTATGAGAATCCCTGAATCTAGGCCTTTCTTTTTTTTAAAAAAAAAAATGTTTTTATGTGTGATGTTTGATCCTCATGAAAATCTAAAATACAAAGCAAAAAGAGATCAATGCAACATCTATCAATAGCAATAGCAATAGCAATAGCACTTAGCACTGTAATAGCACGCTGCTTTACAGCCCTCTCTAAGCAGTTTACAGAGTCAGCCTATTGCCCCAACAATTTGCTCCTCATTTTATCTACCTTGGAAGGATGGAAGGCTGAGTCAACCTTGAGCCTGGTGAGATTCAAACTGCCAAATTGCAGTCAGCCGGCAGTCAGCAGAAGTAGCCTGCAGTACTGCACTCTAAGGGAGGGGAGGAAAGGAAAGGAAAGGAAAGGAAAGGAAAGGAGAGGAGAGGAGAGGAGAGGAGAGGAGAGGAGAGGAGAGGAGAGGAGAGGGAAGAGAAGGGAAGGGAAGGGAAGGGAAGGGAAGGGAAGGGAAGGGAAGGGAAGGGAAGGGAAGGGAAGGGAAGGGAAGGGAAAGGAGGGACATTACTTAGTATCATCGGAATCCAGCTGACATCACAGGAATTTTGCAGCTTCATGAACAGTCCTTAGTGAAAAGGAAAATTGTACAATTGGTGGGAAAATTCCAGGGCAAATAAAATAAAATAAAAATGATGTGAATACTGCAGTCATATGACTGAATATTTATGGTAGTATTTTATGTTTGTTTATTTGTTTGGCTGCACTGGCACAGATGTACTTAAACCTGCAGAGCTCTTGAGTTTTCCTTAGTCATTCAGTTCAATGGTCCTCTAAGTTCTTTTTTTTTTTTAATTACAATTATTAGTCCTATACAGCTTTGAGTACATGTGACACAAAACATATTGTTTCCATATTGGAAAAGCTTAGCATAAAACTAGGTGCATTTTCCAACCTCTTTTATTAGTTGCATTGAAGAATATTATGTTTACTGACAGATAAGCACCTCAAGGTAATTCTCGCCATTGCAATTTGTTTTTGCAACTTGTAAAACTCCCACCTTGTTGGTAGCAAAATAGTGCAAGCATAATTGTATATAATTTTTACTTTGTATGATGATCCATTTTATTTTGTGGGGTGCATTCTGTAGTTTGTCCTACCTTATTTGGAGTTCCTGACCTGTGGGGGGGGGGGAAGAATTTGATTTGACTTTATTTTTAAAAAAATCCCTAAAAAATAAAATGAGGAATTAACATGGTACAGAATGCCTATCTCCAGCACTGTAGTAGGTGTTAAACAGTCCAATGTTTTATCTTGAAAGAAGACAGATAAGGTGGCTTAAAATACCTCACACATGGAACTAAAAGCAAGTGACAAGGAGTTACTTCCCCAGTTTGCTTCTGCTGAAGAGATGTTTCATAACTGGCCATATCCTTTGCAGCAGCCCTTTGGAGGACAGGCTAAATTTCTGTCAGGATGGTCTTTTTTGTATGAGGCTCCACAACATGTTTTCCAGGGGTGGGATTCTACCGGTTCGGACAGGTTTTATAGAACCGGTTGTTATGATTCTGCGCAGTTTGCAGAACTGGCAAATCGTGCCCATAGCTGTACCCGCCCCTCTCTGCTCACCCCTCCCCGCCCAATCAGTCCTTATCATGCATGCAGAACACCACTCACATGCCCGACATTGCTGACTGTATTCTTCCCCGCCCAGTAAGTTTTTTTAAGTTTGAACCCAAACTTAAGGGTTTCTTTCCCCTCCCGATGATCAGCTGTTCTGATGATCAGCTGTGCTGGGATCCCCCTTGCTGTCTTCACCCAGTAGGCTTCTCTGATGCCCAGGTGACAAAGAGGGGCATGAAGGATGGGTGTGTGGGTGTGGGTGTGCAGGGGGATGTGTTCCCCCCCCCCATGCGCTCTATTTTTTTGCCTTCTTGAACCACAGGGAAGCCTTCTGGGAGCAAAAACACCCCCCAGGAGGCTTCTCTGAGGCTCAGGAGGCAAAAAAATGGGGGGATGTGCTGCAAAAAAGTAGAAGACGAAGAAGCCATGCCCACCCAGCCACATGGCTACACCCGTCTAGCCATGGCCACAGAACCAGTTGTTAAAAAAATTTGAATCCCACCCCTGATGTTTTCATATTTCCAAATGAGCTGCTGATCCATAACATTTACATTGACCCTTTGGCTTCTTCTCTCAAATCAGTTCTTTTTAAAGAAAAACAGGACAAATGTGTAACATCAGTTATTCTAACAGTGCATTCCATAGATGTTCTGAGTAAGAATGTGGTAAAGGTTTTTATATGTCTAGGTATATTTCCTTGGATATGGAAAAATATGGAACTTCATATGGTTGAAATGTTTTTAAAGGTGTGTTAGGTTACAAAAATGTTGATGCAATTGAACTTGGGGCTTTGGAGCAGGGCTTGTTGGGTGGTTGCATGATGTTGTCAGAGTTTGCAGCACATCCGACCAGCACACAAGTAAATAATTCTGCATGATTCATTTACATAAGAAACTTCTTTATACACAATACCATTCAGCAGAAGTCAGCATACAAAATCAGGAACACAGAAGCAATATTCATAGAAGCAAGTCATAACAGAGGCAAGAATTACAGAGGCAAAGATCCAAGGAAAAACCAACTCTTATATACAGTTCAGCAAGTCTAAGCCATGCCCAGACTCCAAACTGTCTCTTATGGCTCCATACAAACAAATACAATTTTTCCGTTTCAGTGGTGGGATTCAATTTTTTTTACTACTGGTTCTGTGAGCGTGGCTTGGTGGGCGTGGCAGGGGAAGTTGTGAAATCTCCAGTCAGAGGTGGTATTTGATATTTCTCCGAACTACTCAAAATTTCCGCTACCGGTTCTCCAGAACTGGTCAGAACCTGCTGAATATCACCTCTGTTTCAGTTTCCAAACAGTCCACGTTGGCTGACTTGTTACCATGTCTACTCCAGCTCATAATTACTTATATACTGATAGATGTCCCCCTCTTTACACAACTTCATCCTCAGAAAAGTGGGTCAGCAAGGAAAGGAGAGATTTAAGAAGGACAATAATCATCATATATAGATGGTGGAGCTTTCAGTTGAGTGTCAGTTAGAGAATGTTGGTCTGTCAGTTGAAAAGAGGAAGGATAACAAAAATGTCCTGTCTTTGGGACAGTAAACAGGTGTTCTAATCTCCATGAACTGTACACAGATGTTGCAATATTAAAAATAAATCTTTCCGGTATATAGCCAAAACATGCAAACATTCCAAAACCATTTCTGATAATATTTAGAAAAGCAACTTATCTCATGAGATTTTAATAAGGTTAGAAGACTGGTAAGATAATTCCTTTTGGAGTGTATGCTTAGAGTCTACAAGTAGCAAAATTCTTACTACTTTCACAACATCCACTGATGAAATCTTGATATCTAAATGGACTGTAGATGACTGTGTGTGTGTTTGTATATCTGCACACCTTTGAGAAATTATTTTTGACTTCTGGCAACTACATGTTTTTTTTTTTGGGGGGGGGGGGGAATTTGCTTGCCATTGCCTGCTTCCTAGGGAAGCCGAGAGAACAACTGGCATAAGGTTCCCCAGCTGGTTTTGTGTCCAAGACAGGACTAGAACTCCCAGTCTCCAGATTTCAAGCCTGATGCCTTCACCATGATGCCAGACTAGCTTCCCAGATCATAGGTGGTATTCAGCAAGTTCTGACCAGTTCTACAGAACCGGTAGCAGAAATTTTGGGTAGTTCAGAGAATCAGCAAATGCCACCTCTGACTACCCCTGTCCCCATCTATTCTCCACCTCCTGAGGCCCAGCTGATCGGCTGGATCTTCTTTTGTTGCCCTGCACAGGAGAACGGAGCTGGAAAGCAGGTTAATGGGGTGGGGAGGGAATGGAGATTTTACAGTATCCTTCCCCTGGAGTGGGGAGGGAATGGAGACACCCACAGAACCGATGGTAAAAAAGAAATAATCCCACCACTGCCCCAGATGATCATTTTACACAGACCTTATTCCAAGGACAGCTTGCCTCCATAACTTCTCTGCCAAATATTATTCCCCTTTTCTTCTTCACAGGTTTTTCTTAGATATCTTTCCAATACAATTTCATTAAAGGTCATATGCATTCATAGTCACTTGCTAATGATAATTAAATTACTTTATAAACCCTGGAGGAATATTGCAGGAAAATATTCAGAGCAGGAAGTTACTATAATTGGTAAAAAGTAGGCACCAATGAAGACCCAGGTCATGTAAGATTACATAAATGGCAGAATTCATGGCAGAATTGTCAGATTTATCTCCTCTTATAAGGGGGTTGGGGTTAAGCTTTTAAACTACTATAGCCTTAGGAGAAGTATCAACTCAATTGTGCATATACATAAACATACAGGTAATTCTCAAATTATGACCACAATTTAGCCCAAAATTTATGTTGTTAAGTGAGACATTTGTTAAGTGAGTTTTGCCCCATTTTACGATCTTATTTGCCACGGTTATTGAATGAATCACTGCAAGTAATAAGTTAGTAACCTGATTGTTAAGTGAATCTGGCTTCCCCATTGACTTTGCTTGGCAGAAGGTCACAAAAGGGGATGACCCCAGGACAGACTCTACAACGGTCATACATATGAACCAGTTGCTAAGCATCCAAATGTTGATCATGTGATCATGGGAAATGATGCAATGGTCATAAATGTGAAAAACAGTCATAAGTCACTTCTTTCAGTGCCATTGTAATTTTGAATGGTCACTAAATGAACTGTTATAAGTTGAGAACGATCTGTATATATGTTGTAGTTAGCCGGCAGCAGGTGCGGATGGTGGAGGAAAGCAAGGACTCAGATGAGGGGCCAGGACTATTAGGGAGTGGACTGCTGCCTTCAGAGATTGTGGGGGCTGGCAGCAGCGATGAGGAGGTTCCTGAGGAGCCTGTGCCAAGTCTGCGTTCACGCAGGGCTGCTCACAGGAAAGAGCAGTTGTAGCAGCATGGGCGACTCGGGAGTAAGGTTGCAAGGTAATGACCCCTCCCTCAAGAAGATAAAAGCCAGTTGTGAAAAAAACCTTCCTTGCAGAAGGCAAAGACATTTTGAAATTCAGCCTCATGGACATTACAGTTGGTATTTGAAGACTCCTGTCTTGTAAACTATTTCTTATCTGTTCATTTTCGGCAGTCTTGCAAAAACTTTGCAAGGCACTTTCTTGTTGGAGCTAATTAGTTGAAAGCTGCCTTTTATCTGTGAAGAAACAGAATTCATAGATGTAATGGTAAAAGATTGTGCTGCTGCCTTTGTCTTGTGTTTGTTCTCTTGGAAACAGGTTGGGTCAGAACAATTTAGAGAAACAGATGCATATGTAGAGTTCTTCTTGAACTCTACACAATGAAACTATAATTTCTAAATAGCCAATTATTTAATTTATTAAATAATATGTGAGTTAATCACATGCAGAACAATTAAATGCAGGATCCACTTATAATAGTTAACACAGCTATATTAAAGACATTGATCTTGTAACTAAACACCCATGCAGAATACAAAGTTTAACACCTAGATTGACTAGAAATGATAGGAAGACAAGCAAATAAAGAGAAAGATCAGGAAGTGGGGATGGACAGTATGAATTTGTAGGAAAATCTTAAAGAAGTGCCCAAGGTTGACTGGTTTAAATAGGGAAGAAATAGGTTTAGGTTCCTTCCAATTAAAAGAGACCAGGAGAAACAGAACGAGGGATATGAGGAGAAATTTTTATTTTCTCCTCACTGGTAGAATTGATCGGGGGCCATTTTTATACTATTCTTGGACTAAAGGAAAGAAAGCCAAGTTCTTGCTCAAAGATTTGGAGAATCATCAGTCCTACCTGATTTATTGCAATTAACTCTCGATGGAGCCATGTTTGAAAGTCACTCAAAAACTGCACTATTTATGAATTGTAAGAATAATGATGGAGGATGATGATTTAAATTTATATGCTGACCAAATCGCAGCACAAATTTCAGATGGCTCCAATTCCATGTGTCTTCCTAGGGTGGAAGACCTGGTCTTTTCTTTGGATAATGAGTCAGGATGCTGGGTGTGTCTCAGGGATATAAAGTAATCAGAAGAAATGGAGAAACTCTGCAACCCTTTTCTGACTGTGCAAAGCTTGATTTTGAACTTTTCTGTAGGGTGGTGGGGTGGGAAAATAACAGAATAACAGGGTTGGAAGGGTCCTTGGAGATCTTCTAGTCCAACCCCCCTCCTCAAGCAGGAGAGCCTATAGCTGTGAGAGTGAACCTATGGCACACATGCCGCAGGTGGCATGCAGAGTCATTTGTGCAGGCACACGAGCCCCAGGCAAACTTACCTCACTCTGCACACCTCCCAGCTGATTTTTGGGCCTTTTTTGTCCTGCCAGAGGCTTGAGGGAAGTCTCTGCAGGCTTTGCAGGCTGAAAAATAGGCCCATTTCATCACTTCCTGGATGGAAATACCAGAAGAGATGAAACAGGCCCATTTTTTGGCTTGCAAAGCATGCAGAGGCTTCCCTCAAGCCTCTGGAAGGACAAAAAAGGCCTCAAACGGGCTGAAAATCAGCTGGGAGACACAGTGCAGGTAAGAGGGTGGTGGTGGGAATCATGTGCAGATGCACAGGGGGCATGGGGGACATGTATATTGCCTTCTGGGTGCTGGCATGTGAGTGCGCAAACATGCACGCAATTTTGCCACAGGAGCCCAAAAAGGTTAAGCCACCACTGGCCTATAGCATTACAGACAAGTGGCTGTCCAGTTTCTTCTTTAAAATCTTCAGTGATGGAGCACCCAAAACTTCTCAAGGCAAGCTGTTCCACTGATTAATTGTTCTCACTGTCAGGAAATGTCTCCTTTTTTCTTGGTTTTTCTCCTTGATAAGTTTGAAACTTTGAAGGCATATCCAACATTATTTCCACCACAATACAGAAGGTTTTTTTTTGTTTAAATGCTGGGAAGTGGAAGATCACCTTAATCTCATCAGATTAAGTGTGGTGTAGTTGAAAGATGGAGGAGAGAAAGAACTTATGATAGAATTGCTAAGGAGCATATGAGCCACATTCTTCATTTTGACCCAAAATATTTCACAAAATAGCAATAGAAGCACCTAGGAACCAAGGCAAATGAAATTTCTTCTTGTTGCTGTGAAGTGAATCTATTCCATAGAAATTTCCATGGTTAAATCTCAGCCCTGTTTAGAAGATGCCACCAATAGTAGCTCTATGTAATATCTAGTAGGCTATAAAGTGTACACATTGTTCTGTTTTGCTGAGTCTTTGCCTAGTATCTTTTAATAGTCATTAAAGCCTGATAAAGTGCTGTATGAGATAAGGTATATCTAAGGAATAAACTACCTGATACCTTTTAGACTTTTAGAATATCACTCCCAGAATTCTGTTCATTAGCTATGATGGCCCTCACAAATACTTACAACTACTTTTATATTTATAGAATAACCTTCCAGGGACAAGGATACCACACAAAATGCATGGAACTTCAAGGACACTGTTACAGCTACCACATATTTTTGACCACACCTGAATATACTTGAGTTACAGGAACAAGTCCCATCTTCGCTGGCTATAATTATGAAAAATAAAAATCAGATTGTTTTAGGGAATATTTGTTTTTCCCCCTCCTCTAAAACAATTTTATTTTTCCCCCAGCTCCGTAGATTCAAATGAGGAATCTCAGATAGCAGAAAATGTGTAATAAAAAAGTGGGAGCTTAAATTTTATGGTTATGGCCATCATCCTGACTTTTTGATCTCCTTCTGAATATACCCAGAAGACAGCTAGTGCAAAGGGGAAAAAGGAAGGACCTGCTGAGAGCTCTGACACTGGTCAAGACAAGTTCTCCTGTTTGAGGTTGGCCAAGAAGGCAGGGACCTTCATGGCAGACTGCTTTGCTGATTGATGTTCTGTCCAGAGCTGCATTCTTTTCTCATGTTCCTCGTCTTCCCCTTCAGTCCTTTCCATTCCATAATTTTAGCTGAAGTGGACAATATATCTTTTTATTTTTAGGTTTGATGCACTGCTGGTGACCATGAGATTGCGAGTGCTCAGATATCTGTAGCAGAGATGGCCAGATTCCACCTGGGTCAAAAGCCCATTCTTGGCCTCTGTATCCCCTGATGTTGATGTCCCTGGCCAAGGTGGTGTAGTTGTGCATCTATCCTTCATTGTCTTGACATCTTCATATTTGTAATTAGGTACTGTTTCAGTGCATTAATTCAAATACAAAATGTTCTGATACTCAGAAGTTTTGAAGTGATTAGTAGTAATAGGTAATGGTATAAATAACCCAGAGAAAGGATATTCTCTATTTCCTTTCCAGAGTAAGGCAAGTCTATTTATAGGCACTTGTAAAGAAACTCAGAAATTCCAAAGCAATCCAAACTAATTATTGGACAATAACCACATGGAAGCCAGCTTCTACATATGTTCCTGAATACTAATGGAATAATGCCATACGTAGCACATATTACATAGATCAGAGATGGTATTCAGACCAGTTCTGGAGAACCGGTAGCAGAAATTTTGAGTAGTTCAGAATGCCACCTCTGACTGGCCCTGCTCCCATCTATTCTCTGCCTCCCAAGTCCCAGCTGATCAGTTGGGTCTTCTTTTGTTGTTACAGGAGAATGGAGCTGGAAAGCAGGTTAGTGGGGTGGGGAGAGAATGGGGATTTTATAGTAGTCTTCCCCTGCCATGCCCACCAAGCCACACCATGCCCACCAAACCATGCCCACAGTACCAGTAAGAATTTTTTTTGAATCCCACCACTGGCACTGATGTAATTCCACACTATGCCCCAAATCATCATTCTTCACCTTACCTTAAGGCCGTGTCACACTGCCCAACTGATGCAAAAAGGACACAACGGAAGAGAAAAATGTTACACCCGTTGTTATCCGCGCTCAAAAGGGGTGAAAATTTGCATAATTAGAGCGGATAACACGGACGCGGGGAGGACGCAGGGCGGATGCAAAGTGGATGCGGAACGGAAGCCCAGTGGATGGAAGCGGATGGCTCATCCGCTAGGCTTCCGGGGGGCCTCAGCGAAGCGGACGCGGAATGGAAACAACGGATGCAGAATGGATGCACAGCGGATGAAGCGGATGCACAGCAGACGCCTAGCGGATGCACAGCGGAAGCCTAACGGATGCCTGGTGTTAATTGCGCATGCGGGGAGGATGCATTGCGCAAGCCCCGCGGATATAAAGGGAAGCAGCTCTCACATGGCCAGCATTTAGAGGAAAGACCTGCTGCTGGATACCTCGAGTTCTTGCCTGCATGTCTGCCTGCAAGCCTTGCTGCCAGCCTGCTTCCAAGCCTGTCTCCCAGCCTGCCTCCCAGCCTGCCTCCCAGCCTGCCTCCCAGCCTCATGGGCAGCCTCCCTGCCAGCCTTGCTGCCAGCCTACCTTCCAGCCTCCCTTCCAGCCTTGCTGGCAGCTTGCCTTCCAGCCTCCCTTCCAGTCTTGCTGGCAGCCTGCCTTCCAGCCTCCCTTCCAGCCTTGCTGGCAGCCTGCCTTCCAGCCTCTCTGCCAGCCTTGCTGCCAGCCTGCCTTCCAGCCTCCCTGCCAGCCTTGCTGCCAGCCTGCCTTCCAGCCTCCCTGCCAGCCAATCTGTCTGCCAGCCTTGGTGCCTGCCTTCCTGCCAGCCTTCCTGCCAGGCTTCCTAATAGACTTCCTGCTGGCCTTCCTGCCAGCCCTGGTGCCAGCCTTCCTGCCAGCCTTGGTGCCTGCCAGCCTTCCTGCCAGCCTTCCTGCCAGCCAGCAACCCCACAACCATGGGGAAGAAGCGAAAGCCTCAGCAACCTGCCGCCATCCCTGGCAAGAGGGACAGGGCCACCCTCCCGCCCCATCTCCCTGACTCATCTTCTGCTGGGGCTTCTGCTGCTTGGGCTCACTCTTCTGTTGCTGGAGCTTCTGCTGTAGCTGCTCCTGGCAGTGGTGCTTCTGCTGCGTACTCTGCTGAAGCTGCTCCTGGCGGTGGTGCTTCTGCTGCTGCATACTCTGCTGAAGCTGCTCCTGGTCCTGCTAGTCCTGCTGGTCCTGCTCGTTCTGCTCGTGCTCCTGGTCTTGCTGACCCTGCTGCTGGTGCTTACTCTGCTGCTGCTGATCCTGGTCTTGCTGCTGCTGCTGCTGATTATGATCCTGCTGGTGATTATGCTGCTGCTGCTGATGATGATTATGATCCTGCTGGTGATGATGCTGATGCTGATTATGCTGATGATGATGATGATGCTGTTGGTGTGGAGGAGCAGCCCCTACAACCTGGAAGCCCCTCTGATGAGGGCCCATCTGGTCCTGCCAAAGGGAGGAAGAGGCGTATGCAACAACGGGCGAGGAGGCAGTACTACATTGAGGAAGCGCACGAGGATGAGGTGCTGGAGTGGCTGAGAGAGAACGACTATCTGTGGCGGAAGGGACACCGGCTGTACAGGGACACCAAGCAGAAGCAGGCTGCTTGGAGAGAGAGGGCGGAGAGTCTGGGCTACACATCGGATGTGCTACTCGGCTGGTGGAAGCACATGCACACCTGGTACGGGAAGCTGCACCTCAAAAAATCTGGCCAGGCCACAGTTAAGCTGATGGACAGAGAGAACTATGTCATGGCCAAGTGCAGCTTCCTGGAGGGTGAGGTCTGCCACCGAGGAGCACCAGGAGCCCAAATCTCTACTCTCTCTCTCCGGCAGCCTGCTTGGAGCCAGTCCTCTGGCGGCCGAGAGTCAGTCCCTGTCTCCATGCAGGTATCTGTGGAGCTTGCCACGGCGGAGAACCCCCCGGCAGGTGTTGAAAGCATGGTGGAGAGCGAGGAGGACTCCCTGGTGCGGTGGGAGAAAGGAGACATCGAGTCCACCGCTGCCGGAGCCGCATCCACCCACACCTCCGCCTCCACAGTAAGGCAGAGAGCCAGACCGTAGGAGGGGCAGAGCCACAAGGTCCTGGTGGAGATCAGGGACACCATCCGCACCAGCATAGGCCTCCTCTCTCAGCTGGTCCCCATCGACTCCTCCTTCTCCTCCTCCAACCGCAAGCCCTTCCTCAATTATGTCAACCAGACCCTCAAGGAGATGGCGGATCCCCAGTACCAGGTGGTGAAGGAGAGGATCACCACCTGCTTAACAACCCTCCAGACCCAGAGGAACCTGCTCCCACCCAGTCCAGGTCTGCTTCTCCACCCCAGGTGATGTCCCATCCATACCAAGGCTTCCCACAGCCCCTCACCTACCAGGGCTACAGCTACCCGGAGGTCCAGCAGCACAGACAGCAGCCCTTCCAAATGCAGGCAGAGATTCATCGGGCGACACCGTTGCCACCGTTCCAATGATGCCACCGATGCCAACCACGACAATAATGCCACCCACGACAGCGATGCCAGCCACGCCAATGATGCCACCCATGCCAGTCCTCACCCCGCTGCAGACCAGGCAGCCCCACTACACTGGTCCTTCCTCCATCCCACAGCCAAGCCCGGCCTCAGTACATCTGTCCTCAGTACTGGGGCTGACACCCCATGGCATGGAGGAAGGACCTCTCAGCATCATGGGGCTGAGCCAGCTGTCCAACACCTTTCTCAACACACCGTCCCCTGTTGTCCTCTCGGGGCCAGGCACTCCAACAACACCTCAGACCAGTACTGCAGCAGCACCTACCTCCACAGCACCTGCACCCTAACACCTTAGACTGGGCACACACCTCCGAGTGACCAAGAGGAGTGCCAGAGACTGGCTGCCTGGATATTTGTGGACTTTATTTGGACACTTGACTTGGGTCATGTTTATTTTACAGCTTGTTATTAATAAAGTTTATCTTTGTTTCACACACTTGCTTTATTAATTTTTTTCTATAAAGTCTGGGTGGAAACATTTAGAAATGGTTTAGCCTTTGCATGCTTGTGGGATGGGTTAAGATAGCAGTGCGATGGGCAGTGATACCTTTGGGATGGGTTAAGATAGCTGTGGGATGGGAAGGGATACCTGTGGGATGGGAAGGGATACCTGTGGGATGGGCAGGGATACCTATGGCATGGGTAATAGTTGTGGGATAGATAAACCTCCAGTGCAAGCATAGTGAGACTGTATGGTCCACCCTCCCAGGTGCCACCCCTATGGCCCTTCATTATCAATTACAATGTAAGCATTGATCCACACATGACAACATAAACACAACTCTTTATTAAATGCCCTGTTCATTGTAGGCACACCCAACATACATGGGCCAATCTCATCAGTGTGATGAGACAGGCTGAAGGAACCATCCATTAAGCATCTACCATCCTGTCTTGCCACTCCACCGCTCCAGCTGGGGAGTTGCACCAGTGTTTCAGGAGGTTGTGCTGCTTCTTCACCTCACGTGAGGCTCTGTTGGGCCCTTGCACATCCTCAGTATCGATCAGGTTTCGCCCTTGCCTCCATTCCCCAGGCTCCATGTCCCCATTGCCTTGCTGGAGGTCCATGAGCCTGTTCTGCAAGACTGGGTAGCGGGTGCGCATAAGATTGTGCAGGATGCAGCAAGCTTCCATGATCCTCCTCATGGTCTCTGGGCGATGCTGCATGTTGGTGAGAAGTACCTGGAACCTGTTGGCCAGGATGCCAAAGGCGTTCTCCACCACCCGTCTTGCCCTGGACAGCCTGTAGTTGAAGATCCTCTCTTCACGGGTGAGGTATTTGGAGGTGTAGGGCTTCATGAGGTAGGTTGTGAGGGAGAAGATATCATCCCCCACGATGAAGTAGGGCACATCTTGCGTGTCGTTGGGCAGCGGGTCTGGATCTGGGAAGCCCACCATGAGGTTGCTTTCCAGCCCCTCCTTGAGGTGACTGGCGTTGTATACCTGGGCATCTGAAGATGAGCCGTTGCCTGAAACATCGATGTACATGAACTTGTAGTCAGCATCAACCATGGCAAAGAGGATGATGCTGAAGAAGCCCTTGTAGTTGTGATAAGTGGACCCTAAGTTGGCTGGAGCTTTGCAGGCCACGTGCTTGCCATCGATGGCTCCAACGGTATGGGGGAAGTTCCACTTCTGATACCACTGCTCTGCAACTTTCTTCCATCCTTCTTCAGTGGAGGGGCACTGGAAGAGCTCCTCCTTGTATTCTTCGATGATGGCCTGCACCACTTCTCTGACAACAAAGCTGATGGTGCTGGGTGGCACCCTCCAGCCGTACTGCATTCTCCTGTAGGTGATCCCTGAGGCCAGGTGGCGCAGAGTGAGTGTCACCTTGAGCCCAGGTTCCAGGCTGGGCAGGAAGTTGGTGTTTGTCTTTGTCAACCTGGGTGTCAGCCACTGCACAACTTCGTCAAACATGGCTGGAGGCATCCTCATGAAGTTCTGGAACGCCCGAGTGTCTTCGCTCCTGAGCTCTACCATCAGCTTGTCGTAAAGTACGTACTGTGCTCTTCTGGTGAACCATCTTCGAAGCCAGACTTTTTTTGGGTGCCTCCTTTTCTTCCCGTAGTACTGTTCACAGAGACTGTAGATGGTTTCGCAGTGTTGCAGAAGGATGTTGGCTGCCGAAAGGATTTTGTCGCAATCCACGGTGGACATGACTGGATGCTGTGGAAGAGGAAGAGGCAGATGAAGGCTGCAGAGATCTGCACAGCTGGTCTGCTGGTCTGAAAGTGAGATGCAGATGAGTTGCTCCCCCTTTTTATAGGAAATATAGGTGTCCCTTTGCATCCTCTAGGCATCCTCTAGGCATCCTCTAGGCATCCTGTAGACATCCTTAATATCCGAGATAGGTCCCCTCTGCGGACGTTTTTTCCATTTTAAACGCTTTGTTTCCGTTCTGCATCCGCTAGGCATCCATTCTGCATCCGTTCTGCATCCGTTCCGCTTCCTCCCTGCGTCCAGGCGGATGGAGTTCCGTGGATGCGTAGCGGATGCCTAGTGGATATAGCGGATGCGTAACGGATGCGTAACGGATACGTAGCAGATGCGTAGCGGATGCAGAACGGATGAACTGGATATATTTTCCGCGCAAAAGTTTTAGGCAGCCGAAAACTTTCGGAGCGGATGAAACGTCAATAAACGGATGCTGGACGGATAGAGAAGAAGCAAAACGGAGGCAGTGAGTACATCGCGTTTTCCAACGGATGGCAAGGTTTTTTGTCCATTTTACATCCTCTTTGCATCCGTTGGTGCAGTGTGACATGGGCTTAAAATGACTATATATAGTTTCACTGCCATTAAAATATGTTGGCAGTTTCTATTGCATGTGGGAGCCATCCAGTTCCTTTGAGGGGGATGTTCCAAATTCTTACTTAAATCACTCTGGGGTAAACTGTAGATGTGCATATGATCATTCTGTTGATCCCTGGTGGTGCAGTGTTTTTTAAAGTGTAGTATTGCACACACACTCTGTCCACTGTCCAGAGTTCGATCCTAATGGGGCTCAAGGTTCACTCAGCCTTCCATCCTTCTGAGGTTGATAAAACAAGGACCATGAATGATGAGGGAAATATGCAAATAATACTTTCATTTTAAACCACTAAGAGAGTGCTGTAAAGTGCTATGGGGCATATATAAGCATAAATGCTAATGCTGTTGTTGTTCACTCCACTGACCAAGGTTATACATACAAACTTCTACTTTAAATATGCTGACCAGCTTTCAGGAATGATTTTAGATCTGCTTTGGAAAGCAGCTAAGAACAGTACATTTAGTCCTGCAGCTATGACCTTGCTTTGTTCAACTTCTTGTTCTGATATATGAACAATGCCCAGCTTAAAAAAAAGAATGGAAAAATGTACACAGTTCCATTTACTAAATCTTCTAAATCATGGAAAGCCTCAATAGTCAGTGGCATAATAAATCAATTACCTTATATAAAAAGTGTTAAATTTAAATGAATTAAATAAAATATGATGAATATTGCCCATTAATAACATCAGCCACATCTAAATAAATGGAAGGAAAAACTCTGTAACAGTGAGAACAATTAAATAGTGAAATAGTTTGTCTTCAGTAGTTGTGGGTGCTTCATCACTGGAGGTTTTTAAGAAGAGACTGGGCAGCCATTTGTTTGAAATGGTATAGGGTCTCCTGCTTGAGCAGGGTTTTTTTATTTTTTTTATTTTTTTTTTATTTTTTTTTGGTTTGTCAATTGCTTACAAGATAATAGGTATAAGTAAAAACTTAGTTATGAATACATGGATACACATAAGAAAAATAAAAGAAACAATGGGACAGGGATGGTAGGCATGTTGGTGCACTTATGCACGCCCCCTAGAGACCTCTTAGGAAAGGGGTGAGGTCAATAGTAGACAGTCTAAGGTTAAAGTTTTTGGGATTTGGGGAAGAAACCACAGACTCAGGAGGAGTATTCCAGACATTGACCACTCTGTTGCTGAAGTCGTATTTCCTGCAAACAAGTTTGGTGTGATTAACCTTGAGTTTGTATCTATTATTTGCTTTTGTATTGTTCTGGCTGAAGCTGAAGTGTTCATTGACAGGTAGGACACTGCAATGTATAATTTTATATCCAATACTTAGATTGGACCGAAGACGGCGTAATTCTAGGTTTTCTAGGTCTAGAATTTCAAGTCTAGTGGCATAAGCTATTCTGCAATGAGTAGAGGAGTGGAGAACTCTTCTTGTGAAATATTTCTGGACTTTCTCAACTATATTAATATCAGATATATAATGTGGGTTCCACACTGATGAGCTGTATTCGAGTATTGGTCTAGCAAATGTTTTGTATGCTCTAGTTATTTGTGTGATATTACCATAGAAAAAGCTACGTAAGATTAGGTTAACAACTCTGAATGCTTTTTTGGCTATGTAGTTACAATGGGCTCTAGCACTTAAATCATTAGGGATGAGTACTCCAAGATCCTTGACAGAGTTTGGATCATCAGCAAGGTCTTGACTATTCAGCCTGTATTTTATTTTCTGATTTTTTTGCCAATATTTAAGACAGAGCATTTATTTGTTGAGATTTGAAGTTGCCATTTGTTTGAACATTTTGATACATAGCTGAGGTGTTTTGGGAGGGTAGCAGTGTTGTCTGTGGTGTTGAATAGCTTTACATAGTCAGTGAAGAAAACGCAATTGCTCTTAATATGATCATAGAGGTCATTTATGTAGAGTATGAAGAGAGTTGGTCTTAGAACACTGCCTTGGGGGACACCACTGTTGACAGGTACAGAATTTGATAGGATGCTCCCAATTTTGACCATTTGTTGTCTGTTTGACAGGAATGCTTCTATCCAGTTATGCAGGTATCCAGAGGTATCATAAGATTTTAATTTTAGGTGCAGTTTGTCGTATACCACTGAATTAAAGGCTTTACAGAAGTCTATGTAGATTGCATCTATTGCTTTGTCCTGATCGAGTTGTGCAGTCCATATGTTTTTGCAGTGTAAGAGTTGCAGACTGCAGGATAGTTTTTTTCAGAAACCAAATTGTTTATTGGAGAGAAGGTTGTTTGTCTCTAAGTGGAGGATGATGGATTGGTTAATAATTGATTCCATGACTTTACAGATAATGCGGCATAAAGAGATTGGTCTGTAATTATCAACTAGGCTGAGGTCTCCCTTTTTGAAGATGGGGATGATCATGGTTTGTGACCATAGTTTTGGCAAGGAGCTGGTCCTGAAAGATTTTTCAAATATTATGCTTAGAGGTTCGGCTGTGGCAGTAGATAGCTTTTTCAAGAAGTAGGCACATATTCTGTCTGGTCTAATAGATAGAGATGGTTTTAGATTGCATAGTGCTTTTTCAACATTGTCTGCTGTAAAATCTATATGTATTAGATCATTGTAGATGTCTGTGGTTCAGCTAGGAAATACTGGGCATGATCCAGTGCTGTTTACAAATACTGAGCCAAAGAATGTGTTAAAGAGGTTGGCTTTAATAGTGTCGTTGTTGCAGTCTTTACCATGAGGTCCTTTCAGGGGTAGAATGGACCTTGAGTCTTTTAGTTTGTTGTTTAAAAAATTGTAGAAAGCACAGGTGGAATTGGTACGTAGAAGTTTTTCTTTTTGTTTCATGTGATAATCGATGCATTCAGTCTTTATCTAGTAGCATAAATTTTTGTATCAGCTTTTGAAGTTGCCAATATGACCAGATTTGTTTTTCCACCAAAGTGATTTCTTTTTGGATTGAAGCTTCCTTATTGTTTTGGGTAATTTGTTTTTTCTGGTTTTGGGAGTTGTTAATGGTACATTCTGTGTACATGAAAAAAAAATAATTGATAGGTCGGACTAGACTGAAAAAGACAGACAATTAAAGGCTGGAGTTGGCTGGAATATTTGAATGATTAGAAGAGAGTTAGAAGCAGGAACTGTCAAGGTTTTTGGAGTTGTTATTGGTACATATAGTTTGATGACTCTTTTGACTTCAAATAAAAATATGATGTAATGGTCTTCAACAATATTGCATCCAGTGAACAGAAATTGCCAGTCAAGGGATGAGAGATTGTTGTCTATAAGATCATAGTTTCTTTTTATGAAGTTATAATTGGGGATCACATAGTTGATTTTTGTGTGGACGTATGTTGAGACAAAAGTCAATCATGCTGTGGTCACTGTTGGAAAAGGGTTCTTTAATTTGTATTCTGTAAATTGAATTCAAGCTATTGCAGAAGATGAGATCAAGGCCATTGTTAAGTGTAGTATTGTTGGTTACTATTTATTCCAGTCCCAGGTTTGTTACAGCATTGTAGAAGGTTGCATGTATGGATTCAGTTTTACGTTCTTTTCGGGTCCAGTTCATGTGAGGTAGATCGAAATCACCAAGTAAGAATAAAGTGTGTGGGCAGGATGTTGCCCATGTTAGTTGTGAATTTAGTTTCTTTACATGTTCGATGTCATAATCAGAGGCTCTGTAACATAGTAAGAATCAAAATGTGATATTTAAGGACAGTTCACCTACGGTCTCAGGAAGAGCAAGCTCTTGGGTAACTTGGATGTTTTTTAGATATAAGGACTTTTTATAGAAGATAGCAACACCACCCCTCTACGGATTTTGCAATCTGATCGGTAAACATGATAGTCTCTTACTGTGGTAATGGAGTCAGGGAGAGATGCATTGAGCCATGTTTCACAGACAAATATGATGTTGAATTTAGCCATATTTAGTAAGAGGAGAAATTCAAGTATTTTATTCACAAGGCTTCTTGCATTGAGTAGCTTGCATTTAAGGCCAGTTGTAATTGGAATTTAGGTAGTTAGGGGAGTGCGTGGCTAGTTTGAACTAGGGTTGAACTAGAAGACCTCCAAGGTTCCTTCTAACTCTGTTATTCTGTGAAGGGAATTAATTCTATATCCACCTGTCAGGTGCAAAAGATCAGTTACAAGATCAGTTAAGTGAAGATCCAGTTAAACTGATTTATTGCTACTCATGCTAATGCATAGGAATATTCTATATTAATGGTTAGGACCTGCTTAGATTAGATAAGGCGCAATGGTACCTTCCAGCTCTGTTCTACTCTACTCTACTCTACTCTACTCTACTCTACTCTACTCTACTCTACTCTACTCTACTCTACTCTATTTTGATAGGCTGGTGCTTGTTTTAGATCTAAATGTAATTCTTATTCCAAATATCTCTGGAGTAAGGAACTATACCATTAAAAAGAGTCCATTTTAAAAATGTTCTGTATTTTCTGTTTTCAGACTGCCCTGCTACTGGTGGGATTTTATCTGGATCGAACACAAGTTGGGTCTAATTTCCTAGAGTTGAGTGCCTAACCAAACTTTTTTTAAAAAAAATCAATTAAAAGCAAGTGTGAGAGCATCACTCTAAAGTGAACCTACATCATATTGAGAAGGAACTTTTCAATCTCCATTTCTCTAACCACAAGCCTGGAAAACAATCTCCCAAGAGAAAAAGATAGTAAAGAAAGAAACTTAAAATAGCAGACCCTTGGTGTTATTGGGAGTTTTTAAGTTGCCAAACTGGCCACAAATGTTGGGTGGGATATTTGTCATATTTGAATGAAGGAAAGGAAACATGGATCTCTATCAGCCCTGCTTGCTTTTAATTTTTTTTAAAAAAAATTCTGACAACACTTTAGGTAAAATTAAGTGCTGAAAACATGCTTCAGAGACAATATACGAACAGATGAAGACTCAGCAGTGACAGATTTATATATTCGAACTGTTGGCAGCGATTATCCATAAAATATTGAAAGAAGGCATTAATCCCAAATGGTTTTTTTTAACCATCCTTTTTTTAATTTACTGCATTACTAAGATCACAAGTTAATATCTACATGCAGTACTGGTAAGTAAGAAGTCAATGTGAAAGGATGGTGTTTGGAAGGATTGTACAACCTCCTGTATGGAAATTTGCATTTTCCTTCTATGATTTCTAAGAAATTGAAATAGCCAGCATAGAATGTTGCATAGCAACTGATGTGCCCAAGGACTGCAACAATGCTAGATCATTGGACATGCTGGGTGAGACATCTGGGAACAGAACTTTAATAAGATCTGGAAAACCTCACAGCAGCAACTGCAGCTTCCTGGTCCTTTCTGGTTTATGGGCAACCCCCCCCCTCCCATAAACAAATACCTCAAACCAGACTAATCACTGCACCTATTTCTACTTTGACATCTAGTCCATTTAAGAGAAGTCATGTTGTTGATTAGCCAAATTCGTTGTCTTGTTCTCGATAGCAAGATTGAAACAAGTTATTAGTAGAATAGTAGTGCCATAGCTGCTTTTTAAATGGTGATTTGTCCCAAGATTTTGTTTCAAAGACTTCCAATCTCATTGCCTAATGCTTGCTTTTGGAAATGGCAAATAATTCCTCCTTCATTTATACATGACTATTAAAACAAAACAAAACATTAAATCTAGGATCTGGCAATATAAGTGAAAGCATGATGTGATTTAAGGATGCTAAATTTGAAACATTGCTTAGATGCCTTTCAATTTATCAATTTCAATGGGAACTCATCTGATTTTTCAGGAGGTACAACTTGAACTCCTCATTGGTTATAGTAGCAATAGCAATAGCACTTATACTTATTACCCCAGAGTCCTTTTCAGCACTCTCTGGGCAGTCTAAAATGTCAGCATATTTTCCCCAGCAATCTAGATCCTCATTTTACTGACCTCGAAAGGATGGAGGACTGACTCAAACTTGAATCCATCTAGATCAAACTCTAGACAGTGGGAAGAGTTAGCCTGCAATACTGCATTCTAACCAGTAGTGGGATTCAGCCAGTTCGCAGCACTTCGTGAGAAGCAGTTGTTAATTTACTGAGCAGTTTGATGAACTGGTTGTTGGAAGAAGCCATTAGGGCAAAGAACCGGTAGTTAAATTATTTGAATCCCACCACTATGCCACCAAGGCTTATAATGCCATTCCTCCATAAAAAATGAGAGACTATTATCTACACTCCCCATACCGCATAATTTGAAAGTTTGGAGAAATGTACAGTATTGAAAGAAGAAGAAAAAATATGAGTGTATATAAGAGCTTGCCTCTTTCTATGTGCTTCCTATATGGAAATAAGAAATGAATACAGGGTCAAGAATGACTGAGCGATGAAAGAATGTGAATTGAATGTAAAACAAAGTGACTAGTACAAAAGACTTATGTGGAGATGAATGGGAAGGTATATAAGAACTGAATTTTCAAATAAATGTATGAGAAAAAAAGAATGAGAGTGATGAGATGAAGAGAAAGATGGAAAAAGTGAGAAAGTTGTGATTAGATTGGGTCAATGAAATCCTCAGAAAGAAAAAAATGTGAGAAGGTTAAAGTACAAAAATGTATGCATGTAGTTTACAAAGCAATAATGGTATGGAGAGGAATGTTGAGTAGTCTTGGTCTAAACTAGATTTAGTTACACCCATCCTTTTCTTTTATCCTTTACCTGTAATTCATTTTGCTCAGTATTGCTTTTGTTTCTGCTTTGTATAAACTTTGTTTACCCTGAAAAGAAAAAGCCTGATGAATATACTATATATATTTTTTCTATTATTCTTTAGTCTTTTTTTAAGTGTGTGAAAGAAAAAAATGTTCACTACAATTTCATACAATTAGAATACTGTTACCATTAGATCTGTTTTGCAAAAGGACTGATACAAATTCCAAAATGGGCTTCATATGAGTTTATTCACTCCTTTAGAAACCATCTAGATCTCATCAGTGAAGGCCATTGCTAATTATGGAAAAATGATGTATATCTACAGAGGCTGAATGAAAAGTAGATCTTCCAATGTTACAAGTCACCAACAGATTGCAGGTTGGAAGTTCCAACATGTTTTTTTTCTTTTTAGTATCTATTCTTTCACTTCAGTTGGTGGGTAGTTGCTGTGGGAAAAATATTGTGTTACTATTGTTTGTGAAATAAAAAGATAGCAGTAAATTTTAAGCAATACCTCTTAATTTAAAAATTTGACTGCTAAAGGAATTCCTTCAAATGAAATCCATTGTATTGTTTACGGTGATGACTTTGTTGACATTAGTACAGTGTGTTGCTGCTCCACAAAAAAGTAAAGCGGTGAACCTGGAATAACTGATTTTTGTGATAAAAAATGAAATGGACAACCTTTGACACAGTATGAAGTTCTTCTGTGATGGCTTTAAGACTCTTATCCATTGTTTGCAGAGGTAGGTAGAAAATTATAGTTATTTCGTGGAAAATAAATACAGGTTACAAAAAAAAAGCTTTTACTTTCCTGTTTTAAGATATCTCTACTTAAACTAAAATTATGGAGGTGGAGGCAAATATTTTTATTCAACTCTCATATTTCAAGTGAATCTCAACATATTGTATTTAATTTATTGATGAACTGCAGATTCACCTGCACTTTTTTTTAAAAAAAAGATCTATGGGAAAATGTAATGACATTTAAATATTATACATGTCTAAGAAATGTTTTGTAGTGTGATATTCCTTTAAAAATTATACCATCAGGTCATCGAGAGTTAGCTACAACTATATTTGATAGCTTGTACCTACTCAACTAAAATTGCAACAACAATTTTTATTGAGCAATTTTATGTGCCACCCACTCTTTTAATAGCACTGAGTGGCACCAAAAATTATAGCCATTCTAGATTATGTAGGTTGGATCACAAACAAATTGGTACACATTGCCATCTTTAGTGGCAATATGCAATTAGTCCTGTCCATCAACTGTTTCGGAATAAATATTCAAAACCTTTCACAATCAATTATGTTGATTGATTTATCATACTTCTTAAGGCATATATTTGATGTAACCTAAACATTGATTCCATTTTTGTAGTTAGCTTCTAGATGTCAGCGTTCCAGCAAACCTCCATTCCAATCAGTAACTCTGAGACAAACATATCTCAAAAATACCTTTATTAGAAGAGTAACTGGCACATCTGTGGAATCCCGAATCTGAAAGTTTTGGGGCTTTCCACAATTCCCCAAACTACAAATCCATCCCCTCTTGGCCGCCATCACATCACATGGCCCAATTACAATCTGTCCAAAGTAATATCCTTATTTCATCCTGCACCATACTTATTGACCTTGAACTAACAAAAGAATGTTATTTTGTCTAATTAGAGCTCCTCAATTGAATCTTGTGGCAGCATGGAATATGGCTTCCAAAGCTGACACTAGATTCACTTGAAAACTAACATATATCTTTCATTGGATCAGAGGTACGTAAAAGATGTGGGGAGTTGTTCTGTCTCCACCATTTATGGCACCATTGGAAAGTTTTATCATGAGCAAGATGACTTTTGAGAACCAGAAAAGGGAACCTGGTATAATCTTTGAAATCTGTAGCTCTGCTCCAATTCTTGTGAATCAAGCTTTTCTGGATTCTCCAAAAAATACTGTGTCAGGGCGTACAACAGAAGTGGTATACAGCAGGTTCTTACTAGTTCTGGAGAACCGATAGCGGAAATTTTGAGTAGTTTGGAGAACCAGCAAATCCCACCTCTGACTGGCCCCACCCCATCTATTCTCTGCCTCCCATTGAGTCCCAGCTGATCGGCTGGGTCTTCTTTAGTTGCCCTGCACAGGAGAACGAAGCTGGAAAGCAGGTTAGTGGGATGGGGAGAGAATGGGATTTTGCAATAACCTTTCCCTGGAAAGAGATTTTGCAGTTACCCCATTGGGTGGGTATGGAAATTTTATAGTATCCTTCCCCTGCCACTCCCACCAAGCCACACCCACAGAACCGGAAGTAAAAAAACATTTGAATCCCACCACTGAAACGTAAGGACTATTAAATGCAACAGAGGACTGCTGCTGACTCTTCTTTTTTTCTCCTCACTTTTGATCTTCTTCAGAGGATCAGAGGAATGCATGAATTAAAACCATGGAAAGAGAGAAAAAACACCTTTTATTGTATTTTCCTTTTGGTTATTTGGAAATGAATATAAATCAGCTAACCACATTTTTTTTTGGTCTTTTCTCAGCAAGAATGAAGATAACTGCAGGTAGGGTGTAAATATTTTTAGAGAGATTGCTCAGTATAAACTGTGATGGTGTGGAAATACCCTAAGAATATTAGAAATTCTTATGTGAGAAAAAAAAGAAAGAAAGAAAGAAAGAGGAAGAAGGAAGGAAGGAAGGAAGGAAGGAAGGAAGGAAGGAAGGAAGGAA
>BLBF01000016.1:19903917-19938817 GCA_015471245.1 Laticauda colubrina
GAAGGAAGGAAGGAAGGAAGGAAGGAAGGAAGGAAGGAAGGAAGGAAGGAAGGAAGGAAGGAATAAAGAAAGAAAGAAAGAATTGCCTCATTTCAACAAATTGTTCCAAGAAATAAAATATATTATGGTCAGCACAGATGGAACAGTAGAGGAAAATAGCCAAACACAAGAACAAAAAGAACCTGTGAAAAAGTGTGCACCAACACTAGCAGCAAATTAATTTACCAGATAAAGAAATGTTGACAGACAAGAATCATGGTAGGGACGCAGGGATTTAAGGCCATGTCACACTGCACCAACAGATGGAAAGAAGATGTAAAATGGAGAGAAACACTTGCCATCTGTTGGTTAACGCGATTCATCCATTCCATACTCACTGCCTCCGTTTTTCATCCTCTCTATCTGTCCAGCATCCGTCAACTGAGGTTCCATCCGCTCAAAAAGTTTTGAGCTACTCAAAACTTTTTGAGCGGAAAATGTATCCAACGCTTCCGTTCTGCATCCGCAATGCATATGGGAAACATCTGTTCTATATCCGGCGTCATCCGTTACGCATCCACTATATCCGCTAGGCATCCGCTGCGCATCTGCGCAACTCAAATCCACTCCAGTGGAAAACGGACACAGGAATGAAGTGAAACAGACGCGGAACAGACGCACAGCGTTAGTAGCATGGATGGAGAAAGGATGAAAGCAGATGCAGCTCGCAAAGAAAGCATTTAAAACAGAAAAAAAGTTTGCAGAGGGGGCCTATGTCAGATATTAAGGATATCTAGAGGATGCCTAGAGGATGCAAAAGGACACCTAGTGGAAAACCTATATTGCCTATAAAAAGGGGGAGGAACTCAGATGGATCTTACTTTCAGTCCAGCAGCCCTGCTGTGCAGACCTCTGTAGCCTTCTTCTGGCTCTTGCTCTTACACAGCATCCAGTCATCTCCACCATGGATCATAACACACTCCTTTTGGTAGCCACCATCGTTCTGCAACAGTGTGAAGCCATCTACAGGCTCTTTCAACTGTTCTACGGGAAGAAAAGGAGGTGTCCAAGAAGTGTCTGGGTCTGAAGATGGATCGGGAGAAGAGCAGAGTACGGACTGTACAACAAGCTGATGGTGGAGCTGAGGAACGAAGACCCTCGTGCATTCCAGAACTTCATGAGGATGCCTCCAGCCATGTTTGACGAAGTTGTGCAGCGCCTGACACCCAGGTTGACCAAGGCAAACACCAACTTCCGGCCCAGCCTGGAACCTGGGCTCAAGGTGGCACTGACTCTGCACCACCTGGCCTCGGGGACCACCTACAGGAGCATGCAGTACGGCTGGAGGGTGCCACACAACACCATCAGCATTGTGGTCAGAGAAGTGGTGCAGGCCATCATCGAAGAATACTTGGAGGAGCTCCTCCAGTGCCCCTCCACTGAAGAAGGCTGGAAGAAAGTTGCAGAGCAGTGGTATCAGAGGTGGAACTTCCCCCACACCGTTGGAGCCATCGATGGCAAGCACGTGGCCTGCAAAGCTCCAGCCAAGTCGGGGTCCACTTATTTCAACTACAAGGGCTTCTTCAGCATCATCCTCTTCGCCATGGTCGATGCTGACTACAAGTTCATGTACATCGATGCTTCAGGCAATGGGTCAGCTTCAGATGCCCAAGTATACAACGCCAGTCACCTCAAGGAGGGGCTGGAATGCAACCTCATCACGGGCTTCCCAGATCCAGACCCCCTGCCCAACGACATGCAAGATGTGCCCTACTTCATCGTGGGGGATGATGCCTTCTTCCTCAGAACCTACCTCATGAAGCCCTACAGTTCCAGACTCCTCACCCGTGAAGAGAGGATCTTCAATTACAGGCTGTCCAGGGCAAGGTGGGTGGTGGAGAACGCCTTTGGCATCCTGGCCAACAGGTTCCAGGTACTTCTCACCCCCATGCAGCATCGCCCAGAGACTGTGAGGAGGATCGTGGAAGCTTGCTGCATCCTGCACAATCTCATGCGCACCCGCTACCCAGTCTTGCAGAACAGGCTCGTGGACCTCCAACAAGGCAATGGGGACATGGAGCCTGGTGAATGGAGGCAAGGGCAAAACCTGATAGACACTAAGGATGTGCAAGGCCCCAAGAGAGCTTCACGTGAAGGGAAGAAGCAGCGCAACATCCTGAGACACTGGTGCAACACCCTTGCTGGAGCAGTGGAGTGGCACGACAGGATGATAGATGATTGATGGATGCTTCCTTCCGCCTGTCTCATCACACTGATGAGATTGGGCCATGTATGTTGAGTGGGCCTACAATGAACAGGGCATTTAATAGAGAGTTGTGTTTATGTTGAAATGTGTGGATCAATGATTACATTGTTATTGATAATGAAGGGCCAAAGGTGTGGCACCTGGGAGGGTGGACCATACAGTCCCACTATGCTTGCACTGGAGGTTTATCTATCCCACAGCTATTACCCATTCCAAAGGTATCCCTGCCCATCCCACAGGTATCCCTGCCCATCCCACAGCTATTACCCATCCCACAGGTATCCCTGCCAATCCCACTGCTATCCTTACCCATCCCACAAGCATGCAAAGGCTTAAACCATTTCTAAAAGTTTCCACCAAGACTTTATTTACAAAAATAAATGAAGCAAGTATGTGAAGCAAAGATAATCTTTATTAATAACAAGATGTAAAAGAAAAATGACCCAAGTCAAGTGTCCAAAGCAAAAATAAAGTCAACAGGTAGCCACCCCATCTCTGGCATTCTTCTTGGTCACTCTGAGGTGTGCCCAGTCTCAGGGGTGAAGGGTCCAGGTGCTGTGGAGGTGGCTGCTGCTGGAGTGGTGGTCTGAGGCGCCACTGTGGTGCCTGGCCCCGAGGGGACAACAGGGGACGGTTTGTTGAGGAAGTTCTCAGACAGCTGGCTCAGCCCCGTGATGTTGAGAGCCCCTTCCTCCATGACATGGAGTGTCAGTCCCAATACTGATGACAGATGTACTGAGATCGGGCTTGGCTGTGGGGTGGAGGAAGGAGCAGTATGGTGGGGATGTCTGGTCTACAGCTGGGTGAGGACTGGCATCAGTGGCATCGGTGGCGTAGCTGGCATCGGTGGCGTGGGTGGCATTGGTGGCATCAGTGGAACCAGTGGCGTCCGATGTACCTGTGCCTGGACTGGGAAGGGCTGCCTGTGCTGCTGGACCTCCTGGTAGCCAGAGCCTTGGTAGGGGAGGGCCTGTGGAAAGCCTTGGAAGGGCAGTGACATCACCTGGGGTGGAGGAGCAGGCCTGGACTGGGTGGGAGCAGGTTCATCTTGGTCTGGAGGGTTGTGAAGAAGATCGGTGATCCTGTCCTTCATCACCTGGTACTGGGGTTCCGACATGTTCATGAGGGTCTGGTTGACGTAGGTGAGGAAGGGCTTGCGGTTGGAGGATGGGGTGTCGGTGTGTACCAGCTGAGAGAGGAGATCTACGCTGCTCCTGATGGTGTCTCTTATCTCCAGCAGGACAGTGTGGCTCTGCCCCTCCGGTCTGCCTCTCTGCCTTTCGGTGGAGGTGGAGCTGGGGGTGGATGCGGGTTGGGCTGTGGTGGAAGTGCCATCTCCTTTCTCCCACTGCGTCAGGGGGTCCTCCACGTGCTCCGCCAGGGGTAGTACAGCTGTTGGGGGAGGTCTCCGTCGTGGCACGCTCCACAGATACCTGCCTGGACACAGGAGCTGACTCTTTGCCAGAAGAGGACTGGTTCTCAGCAGGCTGCCTGAGAGAGAGGGTTGTGAGAGGGGCTGCTCCTCGGTGGTGGATCTCATCCTCCAAGAAGCTGCACTTGGCCATCACGTAGGTCTCTCTGTCCGTCAGCTTGACCGCGGCCTGGCCAGATTTCTTGAGGTGCAGCTTCCCGTACCAGGTGTGCATGTGCTTCCACCAGCCGAGGAGCACCTCTGAAGTGTAGCCCAGGCTCTCTGCCTTCTCTCTCCAAGCAGCCTGCTTCCTGTTGGTGTCTCGATAGAGTCTGTGTCCCTTCCACCAAACATATTCATTCTCCCTCAGCCACTCCAGCACCTCCTCCGCATGTTCCTCTTCTTTGGTGTATTGCCTCCTCTCCCGTTCACGCGTCTGCCTCTTATTCCCTTTGGCAGGGCCATATGGGCCCTCATCAGAAGAGCTTCGAGGTTGTAGGGGCTGTTCCTCCACACCACCACCACCACCCGCAGCAGCAGCAACAACAGTAGCAGCAAAAGCAGGACCAGCAGCACCAGGAGCACCAGCAGCACCAGCAGCACCAGAAGCAGGACCAGGAGCACCAGCAGGACCAGCAGGACCAGGAGCAGCGCCAGCAGAGTAAGCACCAGTAGAAGCACCACCTCCAGAAACAGCATCAGCAGAAGCCCCAGCACCAGAAGATTGAGCCCGGGCAAGAGAAGCCCAAGCAGAAGCAGTGTCAGGGCCAGGGGGTGGGAGGGTGGCCCTGTTCCTCTTGCCAGGGCTGGCAGAAGATGGCAGAGACTTCCTTTTCTTTGCTGGCTGGCTGGCTGGCTGGCTGGCTGGCTGGCAAGCTGTGTCTGAATGGTGACCTGCTTGCGAACTGCTTCCCTTTATATCCGCAGGGCTGACACAATGCATCCTCTCCGCATGCGCAGTGAACGCTAGGCATCCGCTAGGCATCTGCTAGGCCTCAGCCAGGCTTCTGCTCTGCATCCACTGTATCCGCTCTGCATCCGCTCTGCATCCGCTCTTTCCGTTCCGCGTCTGCTTTGCTGTGCTCCCCCGGAAGCCTTGTGGATGTGCCATCCACTCCCATCTGCTAGGCTTCCATTGAGCATCCGCTTTCCATCTGCCCTACGTCCTCCCCCCGTCCATTCCTTTCCGTGTTGTCCGCTCTGGTTATGCAAATTCGGGGTACTTTTGAGAGCGGATAACAACGGATGGAACATTTTGCTCGTCCACTGTGTCCTTTTTACAAACGTTTTGCATCCGTCGGCCAGTGTGACAGGGCCTTAAAGGATGTAACTTCATTGCTAACTACCTGTGCTTTAACAAGAAGTTTTAGGCAAGATCTTGAATGGAGGCACAACGAAGGATAAAGTGAAAATATAAAAATATAATCCTGAAGCCAGGTTCTCCTGCTTGAGTAGGCTGGACTAGAAGATCTCCAAGGTCCCTTCCAGCTCTATTCTCGTCTATCTGTGGAAGCTGGTGGTTAGGCAAGTTTTATGATGAGTTACATAGAAAAGAAAGCATCCTTGTTCAGTTCTGTATGGAGTTCATGACATAATTGTGATGTCTTGGTAATCACCCAAGCACAAATTGCCTCTGCTGGGATCAAAGGTCTTGAGGGATAATCAGATCTTGGGGATATCAAGTGGGAAATCATTGTCTGCAATACTACTAAACCCAGGGGTCCTCAAACTTGGCAACTTTAAGACTTGTGGACTTCAACTCCCAGAATTCCTCCTCCAGTCTTGTTAGCTCAGGAATTCTGGGAGTTGAAGTCCACAAGTCTTAAAGTTGCCAAGTTTGTAGACCTTTGCTCTTATCAAAAAATGCAATCAGAGCAGAATGTTGCATCTTTTCTTCAACTGTGGGAATGTTTGATCTTCATTCTATGGAAGGTTCCAACTTATGTTCCTCAATGATCTATATAGTAACAAAAATATCTTGCTGTTTCTTTCTTTTCTGCATATTTCCCAAGCTGCAAATATTCATTTTGATAGAAAGAAAATATCTGCACAAAGGCAAGCACCCACGGAAGCTACCAAATAGGGGAAGCTGTTCTGGCATTTAGGAGGAGAAAAAAAAAGATTTAACTGTCAAGCTAAGCCCATTGAAAACAGTGGCATTTTATAGGTTTAATTATGTGTACGAGTGAGCTGAATTCAATACTACTGCTTTTAATTAAAAGAAGTTATTCAATCCACAGAGCTGTCCTTGCAATGTGTGGGAGTAACAATAGCAAGTTATTAAAAACATAAGAGAGGGAATATAAAGCTTGCATGATCAGATGGGTGCCACTGTGAGATCAGGATAACTATTACTATTGATTAGATTAACTAATAAGGAAGCTTCAACAAATGCAAATATAGTAAATTGGACTGTTAATTTATTGCAGCATCCATTTAATGTTGTCTAAAAATCAATTGCTGGCAACAACTGCAAAAAAGAAAAAAGAAAAAAAAGTCACACATTTTCAGTTGAAACGAAACAAATAGCCTGTTGATAAACCAGGCTGTGTCTCATCATGCACTGATGATTTTTACATAGGCTCTACAGGACCCTATCCTGGCCCCTCTGTTGCTCTTTCCCATGTGAACATGGACAGCTGCTCCTGCTTCTCAGTCCTTGGCCTGGAGTATGTGCCAGCCACTTGCAGCCCAGCTCCAATTTGAGTCATCATTGGGGTCTCTTGAGAGGGGGTTTCCTCTGGCTTCACAACTCCATCCGTCTCTTTGTCAGTTACTGACATCTTGAAGCAGCTAAACTCCTGCTGGGGTCCAGCTAGGCTGCTACACTTGTCAGGTTTCCAAGTGATAAAATCCATTTAAAAAGAAAAGAACAAAGTCCATCTTCTAAAACAATTCCTTTTATTTAGGAAAGCATCAAATTGGCAAAGTCCATAGTAATTCTGTATCTGACATAACCCGGAATTACCCTACAATATTAGAAGTTAGAAACAACTCCCAAAAGTCACATTCTCCAACAGAAGTAATTCAACATTGTTTGATGTCATAAATCTCCACCTCAAGGGGCCCAAGCATGGACAGCTTGCTTCCCACAGAAAGAAGAATCACCTAGCCAAAACAACTCTCTTTATCTCCACTCCTCCCTCCCTTAGGAATGTGTCAAGCCTGAAACCCTTCCCCCCATGACTGCCACAGAGAAAGTAAGAAAAAGAATATATACTAAGTCTAACTAAAATGGCTACACATATGGCCACTTCGGGCTTGACAACACTAAGAGCAGGGGTGGGATTCTACCAGTTCAGAACGGTTCAGGTGAACCGTATGTTAAATTTACATCTGGTTTGCCGAACCGGTAGTTGAACCGACCGGCTGGCCCTCCCCACCCCATCCTGCCTCTCCCAGGAGTCTCCACTTGGCCTGTTTTGGATGCAGGTAAGTGCAGGGTCTGCTTGGAGGCTCCAGGAGGGTGAAAAACGGGCCAAACTGGAAGTTCTGGAAGTCCAGAAATGGGCCTGTTTCTGGCCTCCAGAGGCCCTCTGGAGCCCAGAGTAGGCCATTTTTGCTGTCCCAGAGGGCTGAGGGAAGCCTCTGGACCTTAGGGAAGGTGAAAAACGGCCCTCACGGAAGTTCTGGTAGGCCATGACCACCATGGCCATGCCCACCCAGTAACCAGGCACTAAACCCGTTGCTGGGATTTTTGAATCCCACCCCTGACTAAGAGGTTGTTTAATGTCAACTCTTCAAATTGGCAAATCCAGAAAAAGAAACTCCTGGGACATTGTTTTTACCAAGAGCTTAAACTTTACTGAATAAACCACATTGGCACAGAAGAAGCGAAACCAGCTCTGGGGTTTCCTGCACAAAAGCAAATGTAGTTATTTCTCCCTTTTTCCTATAGGTCCCTCTCAGGCCAAAATGTCCACCAAGAACACATGTTCATTTTGTTGTGGGAAACAGTCTGCAATGCCAGGGCATCTGCTTGGTATGTCCTTGTGATGCCAGCAAAGTTCCACAGTGCTGATGGGTGCTTGAATACCATTATTCCTCGCCTGCATTCCAACCCCAAGCCCCTTAAATTGTCATGCTGAGAGTGAAGAAGAAATGTAGTTGAAAGCGCGAATCAATCTTGACAAATAAGTAAGTGTAATGTAAAAAGAAGAGATACAGCCACCAGGCAAGACAAACTCTTAAGAAAAGCCTAACCATAATACTTAAGGTTTTGGGAAAGATGGCAAAGCACAAAATGAGAGGTGAACTTTCATAAGTGGGACTTATTTCAAGTGTATTCAAAAGACAGGGAATGCTCACTGACAGCAGGGGTTGCAAAATGAAAAAAAGGAGCAGATGGGACAAAATTTAATATTTTGGAAAAGTGTGGTCTAGGTGGCTTACCAGACTTTTGGAAAGGAGCATTCATCTTCTTTTAATGTACCCATAATCCCTTGCAGGTGGAGTCTGAACAGCTGAAGGGAGCTGAATGTTTACTGGCCGGATGACCTTCCTGTTGCCAATATGGAGTGATATTCAGCAGATATATTCTCAGTGTGCCCAGAGAAAGAAAAATCTGGCTCTACCTAGGATCGAACTCAAAGCCTCCTGATAGTGACCGAGATCTCCATCTCTAGGCCACTGTACCACTCTGGAAAGTAGCATTCCTACTCCATAATATTTGACACACATTCCCATCTTTCCTTTCAGGATCCAAATCCCAGACCTGGTTGATACATCCTGAGCAAAGCAACCTCAGAAGGCAATGCATTATTTTTTGCATATAATGCCAACAAAGAGAATTTAGTTCAAAATGAGCCTGGATTCTTGAGTTTGAAAGGTAAAAAGAGTAAATGAAGCATTGATTGAAAAGGTCTACCCTGTTGCCCTGGCATAATTATTCCTAACAGTGTGTGTTTGTATGCATGCAGCAAATGCCAGCATGTATGCAGAACTGCCTGCACAATCTATCACTTCAATCAGAAGTTCACCCTTGTATAGGTACATCAATAAACATGTACACAATGAGTAGAGAGAGCATCACATTGGCACAGTAGTGCTATCCTCATTTGCCTTCTCTTCGTCTCCCAGACACCACTTCATATATGCATGTACTTTAAAATCTAATTAAATTGCAGTTACTGCCTAAAATTTGCTTTCCAGGTGTCATTTCATCTACAGACTCAGACATTACTTCATTTGAATTAATTTTTTCATGTTACACTTGAATCCATTTGCATATTTCTATAACCTGCATATGTCTTCTAATTGGTTCCGAGACGACAGTATATAAGCTTTAGATTAGAGATTTGGCTAGCACAGATCAGTGTGAGCACACTTGGGGTAAAATTGGCCATGGGACATACTTGTAACTTATGGTCCAAAATTTGCTCAGAACAGCCAACACTATCATCACTTTTTGAGCCAGTTTAGCCTAGTACAGAGGTGTCCAAACTTAGCCACTTTAAGACTGGTGGACTTCCCAGAATTCTCCAGCCAGCTCTGCTTAAAGTGGCCAAATTTCGGACCCCTGGCCTAGTAGTTAAGGCATCAGTCTAGAAAGCATGAGAGCATGAATTCAAGTCCCACCTTCGCCATGAAAGCCATCTAGGTGACTTTGACCAATCACTCTCTATTAGCGCAGTCCACCTCCTCATAGGGCTGTTGTTGTGAGGAAAATAGGAGGAGGAAGATGTATTGGATATGTCCATCACCTGGGTGGTGTTTGTCAAAATAATTCAGGTGAAATAAAAAAAATCACAATTAATCACAGATTGTTATGCATGGCATCTAATGATGAATGTGGGGGGTATGAAAGGTTGCAACTTGGAATGTGAACTTAATAAATGAATGAAAGAATATGATCGATAATGTGTTCCTTTGAAAGTAAGAGGATGGAATGAAGTGTGGCCTGGTGTTGATGGACTCGTCTTAATGAGCACATGAGGGAAGTGAAGATGCAGTTTAGAGAACTAACTTGTGTGTCAGAGATAAATAAAAGTGCCAACGTATTTGTCAGAATGTACAAATTAATGCTATCCAAGTTCTTGTGGGTATATTTATGCACAATTTACAATTTACATATCTGATATTAATACAGTTGAGAAAGTCCAAAAATATTTCACAAGAAGAGTTTTCCACTCTTCTACTCATTGCCACCAGACTTGAAATTCTAGACCTAGAAAATCTAGAACTACGCCACCTTCGGTCCAGTCTAAGTATAGTGCATAAAATTATACATTGCCATGTCCTACCTGTCAATGAATACTTCAGCTTCAACCATAACAGTACAAGAGCACACAGTAGATACAAACTCAAGGTAAACTGCACCAAACTTGATTGCAGGAAATACAACTTCAGCAACAGAGTGGTCAATGTCTGGAATACTGTATCTGACTCTGTGGTTTCTTCCCCAAACCCCAAAAACTTTAACCTTAGACTGTCTACTATTGACCTCACCCCTTTCTTTAGAGGTCTGTAGGGGGCGTGCATAAGCACACCAATGTGCCTACCATCCCTGTCATATTGTTTCTTTTTATTTTCTTATATGTATCCATTTCAGGTATTCATAACTATGTTTATACTTATACCTGTTATCTTTTTATTGCTTGACAAAATAAAATAAATTAAAATAAAATTAAAATGTATAAGAAAGTAACATTTCCTAGGTTGTTTTTAGCTGCACCTTACTCTCCAATGAATAGTGACAATAGGAGAATTTTTTGGGACACATTCTGCATTATTGTGAATGAATGTGATTTGGGAAACAGCCTTATTCCTCTTGGTGATATGAATAAAATAATATGAATGAGATAAGAGAGTATAGTGCGACTGGGTCATTTGGGGATTCAAGAATAAATGTTAGTCATAACTGCTTGCTCTTTAAGCATACATCTATTCATAGGCATCAATTGGCATGGTCAGGAATAAAGATAAATCTAAACATATGATTGATTTGATTGAGTGTTGTGAAAAACTGAGAGAATTAATGAAGGATTCAAAGGAATGAGAAGGTCTCCATCCCATCAGATCATAATTTGGTGATGTTGAGAGTATATCTTAGATGACGATGGCCAGAAATGAATGGGGATTGGGGGGAGAAATGAAAAAGAAAGTAGAACTACCACTGGGAAAGAAAATATAAATCCAGTGTGGTAAAAAATAGATGATTAATGTTCTGTCAGAATGAATAGAAAGTGGACATAAAGAAACACAGTCAAAAGTAATTGCATTATAAAATATGGCATAATGTGAAGAAAAAGGATGCAGGATGGAATGATGAAGAGAAAGAGGTTGTGGATAAGAAAAATGTATATAACAGAATGGTTTCTGACAAATATGGGCTTGGCAAAAAGATATTAAATAACTATATTAAAATAAAAAGAGGACTGCAAAGAATGTAGTTAAAAGAGTTCCAAGATCATTATGATTAAAAGTGGCAGAGATAATGCAGGGTGGTTTTAAAGGAAATAAATCATTATTCTGCAAAGGGTAAAGAAAGCTAACAAGCATTTCCACCAGAGATGGCTGTTTAATATAAAAGTGTAAACAAAATTATAGTTGAAACTGAAGGAAGGTAATTCTGGAAGGACATTTAACAGTTCTATATAGGCTATAGTAGCTTGAAATGTGGTATTGAAACAAATGGTATGTACAAGGAAAGGGAAGGAGGGAGGGAGGGAGGGAGGGAGAAAGGGAGGGAGGGAGAAAGAGAGAAAGAAAAAGAAAGAAAGAAAGAAAGAAAAAGAAAGAAAGAAAGAAAAAAGAAAGAAAGAAAGAAAAAAGAAAGAAAAAAGAAAGAAAGAAAGAAAGAAAGAAAGAAAGAAAGAAAGAAAGAGGGAGGGAGGAAGGGAGGGAAAGAGGAATGGAAGAAAGAGGAAGGAAAGAGAGAGAGAAAGAAAGAAAGAAAGAAAGAAAGAAAGAAAGAAAGAAAGAAAGAAAGGAGAAAGGGAGGGAGGGAGGAAGGAAGGAAAGAAAGAAAGAGGGAGCGAGGGAGAAAGAAAGAAAGAAAGAAAGAAAGAAAGAAAGAAAGAAAGAAAGAAAGAGAGAGGGAGGGAGGGAGGGAGGAAGGAAAGAAAGAATGAGAGGGAGGGAGAAAGAAAGAAAGAAAGTAAGAAAGAGGGAGGGAGGGAGAAAGAGGAAAAGAGAAAGAAAAAAGAGAGAAAGAAAAAAAGAGGGAGGGAGGGAGGGAGGGAGGGAGAAATAGAGAAAGAAAGAAAGAGGGAGGGAGAAAGAAAGAAAGAAAGAAAGAGGGAGGGAGGGAGGAAGAGGGAAAGAAAGAAAGAGGGAGGGAGGGAGAAAGAGAAACAGAGAAAGAAAGAGAGAAAGAAAGAAAAAGAAAGAAAGAAAGAAAGAAAGAAAGAAAGAAAGAAAGAAAGAAGAGAGATAAGGGTAAAGAACGAGAAAGAAACAGATAAGGGTGAACGCTATGTAGATAGTTTAAAGGCTAGGTCCCACTGGCTGACGGATGCAAAACGTATTCAAAAAGGACACAGCGGACAAGCAAAATTTCGGGGGTGGCTCCATCCGTTGTTTTCCGCTCCAAAAAGTGCCCCAAATTTGCATAAACAGTACGGAAAAGAATGGAAAGGAACGGATGGCGTAATACATAGCAAGGATGTTAAGCGGATGTTCGTAGGAAGCCTAGCGGATGGAAGTGGATGGAAGCAGATGACACATCTGAAGGGCTTCCGGGGGAGAATTGTGAAGGGGATACATAGCAGAAGGAGCGGATGAGTAGCAGATGATGCGGATGCATCATGGATGCCTATAGGATGCATAGCGGATGCATAGTGGAT
Source organism: Laticauda colubrina (assembly GCA_015471245.1). Classification (NCBI taxonomy): domain Eukaryota; kingdom Metazoa; phylum Chordata; class Lepidosauria; order Squamata; family Elapidae; genus Laticauda; species Laticauda colubrina. The sequence continues at coordinate 19,916,360 of BLBF01000016.1, forward strand.
GCATAGCGGATGCAAAGCGTTCACTGCGCATGCGGGGAGGATGAATTGTGTCAGCTCCGTGGATATAAAAGGATGCAGCTCGCAAGCAGTCACCATTCAGAGGAAAGACGTGCTGCCACAGACATATTTGAATAACACCATGGTTCATCAGTCAGGGAAGAAGAGAAAGCCTGTGCCTACTCCTGCCAGCCCTGGCAAGAAGGACAGAACCACCATCCCACCCCCTGGCACTGACTCTGAAGCTGCTGGTGCTTCTGCTGCTGCTGCTGCTAGTGGTGGTGATGCTTCTCCTGCTGGTGCTGCTGGTGCTGCTGGTGTTTCTCCTGCTGGTGCTGCTGGTGCTTCTCCTGCTGCTGGTGCTGGTGCTGCTGGTGCTGGTGCTGCTGCTGTGGTGGACCAGCCCCAAGGCTCTCAAAGCCCTGCTGCTCAAGCCCCTGAAGGCCCTGCTGCTCAAGCCCCTGAAGGCCCTGCTGCTCAAGCCCCTGCCAGAGAGAGGAAGAGGCAAGGGAAGGAGAAGGGAGAGAGGAAACAGTACACCCTTTCCAAGGACCATGAGGAGAAGGTGCTGGAATGGCTGAGGGAGAACGAGTACCTGTGGAGAAAGGGCCACAGACTCTATCGCGACACCAAGAACAAGCAGGCAGCTTGGAGAGACAAGGTAGAGAGCCTGGGCTACACTTCAGACCTACTCCTGGGATGGTGGAAGCACATGCACACCTGGTATGGCAAGCTAAACCTCAAGAAATCTGGCCAGGCCACTGTCAAGCTCACTGACCAGGAGATGTACGTCATGGCCAAGTGCAGTTTCCTGGAGGGTGAGATCCGCCACCGAGGAGCAGTCCCTCTGACAACCCTCTCCCTCAGACAGCCCACAGACAGCCAGTCCTCTTCCAGCCAGGAGAAAGCTACCGTGTCCAGGCAAGTGTCTTCGGAGGGCCCCAAGGCAGAGACCCCCCCCCGACAATTGCACTCCCCATGCCAGAGGATGTGGAGGATCCCCTGTCACAAATGGTGGAAGAAGTAGCAGCCACCAGAGACCAACCCACCCCCAACCCCCAGCTCCACCTCCACAGAAAGCAGGCAGAGAGGCAGACTGGAGGGCCAGAGCTACACTGTCCTGTTGGAGATCAGGAATACAATCAAAACCAGCACAGATCTTCTCTCTCAGCTGGTCCACAGCAACATACCATCCTCGAACCGGAAGCCCTTCATACCATGAGCCAGACCCTGATGGACCTGCCTGAGGCCCAGTACCAGGTGATGAAGCAGAAGATCACAGCACTTCTGCACAACCCTCCAGGCCCAGCTGAACCTGCTCCGACCCAGTCCAGGTCTGCTCCTCCACCCCAGGCGATGTCACAGCCCTTCCACGGCTTTCAACAGCCCCTCACCTACCAAGGCTACGACTACCAGGACTGCCAACAGCAGAGGCAGCCCTTCCCATTCCAGGCCCAGGTTCATCGCACGCCACAGACGCCTCACCTCGACCAGCTGCAGAACAGACAGCCCCAATAGACTCCTCCTTCCTCCATCCCACAGTCCATCCAAGCCCCTCAATGGACAATCTGTTATCAGTCTTGGGCCTGACATCCCAGGTCCTTGATGAAGGGCCTCTCAACCTCACGGGACTGAGTCAGCTCTCTGAGAGCTTCCTGAACGCACCATCCTCTGTTGTACTCTTGGGGCCAAGCACCCCAATGGCGCCTCAGACCAGCACTCCAGCCACAGCCACCTCCACAGTCCCTGGCCACTTGACAGCTGAGACCATGGACATGCTTCAGAGTGACTGAGAATAGTGCCAGAGACTGAGTTATTACCTGTTCACTTTATCTTTGCTTAAAGACACTTTACTTGGTTCATTTTGCTTTTTTAATAAAGTTATGCAGTTTACTTAAGAAAGTTATTAATAAAGGCTATCTTTGCTTCACATACTTGGTTCATTTTATTTACTTAAGCCCATGTCACACTGCACCAATGGATGGAAAGAGGATGTAAAATGGAGAGAAACACTTGCCATCTGTTGGTTAACGCGATTCATCCGTTCTGTACTAACTGCCTCCATTTTTCATCCTCTCTATCCATCCAGCATCCGTCGACTGAGGTTCCATCCACTTAAAAAGTTTTGAGCTGCTCAAAACTTTTTGAGTGGAAAATGTATCCAACGCATCCATTCTGCATCCGCAACGCATACAGGGAACATCCATTCTACATCCGTTGTCATCCGTTACGCATCCGCTATATCCGCTAGGCATCTGCTGCACATCCGTGCAACTCAAATCCGCTCCAGCGGAAAACGGACACAGGGAGGAAGCGAAACGGACGTGGAATGGACACAAAGCATCAGTAGCACGGATGGAGAAAGGATGAAAGCAGATGCAGCTCGCATACAAAGCATTTAAATGGAAAAAACGTTTGCAGAGGGGACCTATCTCAGATATTAAGGATGTCTAGAGGACGCCCAGAGGATGCAAAAGGACACCTAGTGGACAACCTATATTGCCTATAAAAAGGGGGAGAAACTCACCTGGATCTCACTTTCAGTCCAGCACCCCTGCTGTGCAGACCTCTGCAGCCTTCATCTGGCTCTTGCTCTTCCACAGCATCCAGTCATCTCCACCATGGATAGTAACACACTCCTTTTGGTAGCCACCATCGTTCTGCAACAGTGCGAAGCCATCTACAGGCTCTTTCAACTGTTCTATGGGAAAAAAAGGAGGCGTCCAAGAAGTGTCTGGGTCAAAAGATGGATCAGGAGAACAGCAGAGTACGAACTGTACAACAAGCTGATGGTGGAGCTCAGGAGCGAAGACACTCGGGCATTCAAGAATTTCATGAGGATGCCTCCAGCCATGTTTGACGAAGTTGTGGAGCGGCTGAGACCCAGGTTGACCATGGCAAACACCAACTTCCAGCCCAGCCTGGACCCTGGGCTCAAGGTGGCACTCACTCTGCGCCACCTGGCCTCAGGGGACCACCTACAGGAGCATGCAGTATGGCTGGAGGGTGCCACACAACACCATCAGCATTGTGGTCAGAGAAGTGGTGCAGGCAATCATCGAAGAATACCTGGAGGAGCTCCTCCAGTGCCCCTCCACTGAAGAAGGCTGGAAGAAAGTTGCAGAGCAGTGGTATCAGAAGTGGAACTTTCCCCACACCGTTGGAGCCATAGATGTGAAGCACGTGACCTGCAAAGCTCCAGCCAAGTTGGGGTCCACTTATTTCAACTACAAGGGTTTCTTCAGCATCATCCTCTTCGCCATGGTCGATGCTGACTACAAGTTCATGTACATCGATGCTTCAGGCAATGGGTCAGCTTCAGATGCCCAGGTATACAACGCCAGTGACCTCAAGGAGGGGCTGGAACGCAACCTCATCACGGGCTTCCCAGATCCAGACCCCCTGCCCAACAACACGCAAGATGTGCCCTATTTCATCGTAGGGGATGACGCCTTCTCCCTCAGAACCTACCTCATGAACCTACCTCAGACTCCTCACCCGTGAAGAGAGGATCTTGAACTACAGGCTGTCCAGGGCAAGACGGGTGGTGGAGAACGCCTTTGGCATCCTGGCCAACAGGTTCCAGGTACTTCTCACCACCATGCAGCATCGCCCAGAGACCGTGAGGAGGATCGTGGAAGCTTGCTGCATCCTGCACAATCTCATGCTCACCCACTACCCAGTGTTGTAGAACCGGCTTGTGGACCTCCAACAAGGCAATGGGGACATGGAGCCTGGGGAATGGAGGCAAGGGCGAAACCTGATAGATACTGAGGATGTACAAGGCCCCAACAGAGCCTCACATGAAGGGAAGAAGCAGCGCAACCTCCTGAAACACTGGTGCAACTCCCCAGCTGGAGCAGTGGAGTGGCAAGACAGGATAATAGATGATTAATGGATCCTTCCTTCAGCCTGTCTCATCACACTGATGAGATTGGGCCATGTATATTGGGTGGGCCTACAATGAACAGGGCATTTAACAAAGAGTTGTGTTTATGTTGATATGTGTGGATGAATGATTACATTATTATTGATAATAAAGGGCCATAGGGGTGGCACCTGGGGAGGGTGGACCATAGAGTCCCACGATGATTGCACTAGAGGTTTATCTATCCCACAGCTATTACCCATACCAAAGGTATCCCTACCCATCCCACAGCTATTACCCATCCCAAAGGTATCCCTGCCCATCCCACAGCTATTACCCATCCCACAGGTATCCCTGCCCATCCCACAGCTATTACCCATCCCAAAGGTATCCCTACCCATCCCACAGCTATTACCCATCCCAAAGGTATCCCTGCCCATCCCACAGCTATTACCCATCCCAAAGGTATCCCTGCCCATCCCACAGCTATTACCCATCCCACAGGTATCCCTGCCCATCCCACTGCTATCCTTACCCATCCCACAAGCATGCAAAGGCTTAAACCATTTCTAAAAGTTTCCACCAAGACTTTATTTAATAACATAAATGAAGCAAGTGTGTGAAGCAAAGATAATCTTTATTAATGACAAGCTTTCAAAGAAAAATGACCCAAGTCAAGTGTCCAAAGCAAAAATAGAGTCAACAGGTAGCCACCCAGTCTCTGGCACTCTTCTTGGTCACTCGGAGGCATGCCCAGTCTCAGGGGTAAAGGGTCCAGGTGCTGTGTAGTTGGCTGCTGCTGGAGTGCTGGTCTGAAGCGCCACTGGGGTGCCTGGCCCTGAGAGGAAAACAGGGAATGGTGTGTTGAGGAAGCTCTCAGACAGCTGGCTCAGCCCATGATGTTGAGAGCCCCTTCCTCCATGACATGGGGTGTCAGCCCCAATACCGATGACAGATGTACTGAGGCCAGGCTTGGCTGTGGGGTAGAGAAAGGAGCAGTGTAGTGGGGCTGTCTGGTCTGCAGCTGGGTGAGGACTGGTGTCGGTGGCATCTGTGGCGTGGGTGGCACCGGTGGCGTCAGATGTACTTGTGCCTGGACTGGGAAGGGCTGCCTGTGCTGCTGGACCTCCTGGTAGCCATAGCCTTGGTAGGGGAGGGCCTGTGGAAAGCCTTGGAAGGGCATTGACATCTTTGTCTGGAGAGTTGTGAAGAAGATAGGTGATACTGTCCTTCACCACCTGGAACTGGGGTTCCGACATGTTCATGAGGGTCTGGATGACGTAGGTGAGGAAGGACCTGCAGTTGGAGGATGGGGTGTTGGTGTGTACCAGCTGAGAGGGGAGATCTACGCTGCTCCTGATGGTGTCTCTTATCTCCAGCAGGACAGTGTGGCTCTGCCCCTCCGGTCTGCTTCTCTGCCTTTCGGTGGAGGTGAAGCTGGGGGTGGATGCGGGTTGGGCTGTGGTGGAAGTGCCCTCTCCTTTCTCCCACTTTGTCAGTGGGTCCTCCACACGCTCTGCCACGGGTAGTGCAGCTGTCGGGGGGGTCTCCATCGTGGCACGCTCCACAGATACCTGCCTGGACACAGGAGCTGACTCTTTGCCAGAAGAGAACTGGCTCTCAGCAGGCTGCCTGAGAGAGAGGGTTGTGAGAGGGGCTGCTCCTCGGTGGTGGATCTCACCCTCCAAGAAGCTGCACTTGCCCATCACATAGGTCTCTCTGTCCGTCAGCTTGACCATGGCCTGGGCAGATTTCTTGAGGTGCAGCTTCCCGTACCAGGTGTGCATGTGCTTCCACCAGCCAAGGAGCACCTCCGAAGTATGGCCCAGGCTCTTGGCCTTCTCTCTCCAAGCAGCCTGCTTCCTCTTGGTGTCTCGATAGAGCCTGTGTCCCTTCCGCCATAGATACTCGTTCTCCCTTAGCCACTCCAGCACCTCCTCCTCATGTTCCTCTTCTATGTTGTATTGCCTCCTCTCCCGTTCATGCGTCTTCCTCTTCCTCCCTTTGGCAGGGCCATATGGGCCCTCATCAGAGGGGCTTTGAGGTTGTAGGGGCTGCTCCTCCACACCACCACCAGCAGCAGCAGTAGCAACAACAGTAGCAGCAAAAGCAGGACCAGCAGGACCACCAGCAGCAGTAGCAGCAGCAGGACCAGGAGCACCAAGAGCAGCAGCAGGACCAGGAGCACCAGCAGGACCAGGAGCACCAGCAGGACCAGCAGGACCAGGAGCAGCGCCAGCAGAGTAAGCACCAGCAGGACCAGCAGGACCAGGAGCAGCACCAGCAGAGTAAGCACCAGCAGAAGCACCAGCACCAGGAGCAGTGCCAGCAGAGTAACACCAGCAGAAGCACCAGCACCAGGAGCAGCGCCAGCAGAGTAAGCACCAGCAGAAGCACCAGCACCAGGAGCAGTGCCAGCAGAGTAAGCATCAGCAGAAGCACCACCACCAGAAGCAGCATCAGCAGAGTAAGCACCAGCAGAAGCACCACCACCAGAAGCAGCATCAGCAGAAGCCCCAGCACCAGAAGATCAAGCCCGGGTAGCAGAAGCCCCAGCAGAAGCAGAGTCAGGGCCAGGGGATGGGAGGGTGGCTCTGTCCCTCTTGCCAGGGCTGGCAGCAGATGGCAGAGGCTTCTGTTTCTTCCCCATGGTTGTTGGGTGGCTGGCTGGCTGGCTGGCTGGCTGGCAAGTTGTGTCTGGAAGCAGGTCTTTCCTCTGAATGGTGACCTGCTTGGGAGCTGCTTCCCTTTATATCCACGGGGCTGACGCAATGCATCCTCCCCGCATGCGCAGTGAACGCTAGGCATCCGCTAGGCATCCACTAGGCTTCCGCTCTGCATCCACTGTATCCGCTTGGCATCCGCTGTGCATCCGCTTCATCCTCTCGGCATCCGCTCTGTATCCGCTCTTTCCGTTCCGCATCTGCTTTGCTGTGCTCCCCCGGAAGCCTTGCGGATGTGCCATCCACTCCCATCCGCTTCCATCCGCTAGGCTTCCGTGGAGCATCCGCTTTCCATCCGCCCTCCGTCCTCCCCCTGTCCATTCCTTTCCGTGTTGTCCACTCTGCTTATGTAAATTCGGGGCACTTTTGAGAGCGGATAACAATGGATAGAACATTTTTCTCATCCGCTGTGTCCTTATTACAAACGTTTTGCATCCGTGGGCCAGTGTGACAGGGCCTTTAATAAAGTGTTGGTGAAAACTTTGAAAAAATGGTTAAGCCTTTGCATGCTTGTGGGATGGGTAAGGATAGTTGTGGGATGGGTAAGGATAGTTGTGGGATGGGTAAGGAAAGCTGTGGGATAGGTAAGGATAGGTGTGGGATAGGTAAGGATAGCTTTGGGATACATAAACTTCCAGTGCAAGCATAGTGGGACTGTATGGTCCACCCTCCCAGCTACCACACATATGGCCCTTTTTTATCAATAACAATTTATTCATTGATCAACACATTTCAAAATAAACAAAGGTCTTTATTAATGCCCTATTCATTGTAGGACCACTCAACATACATGGCACAATCTCATCAATGTTATGAGACAGGCTCTAGGAAGCATCCATTAACCATTTATCATCCTGTCTTGCCACTCCACTGCTCCAGCTGGGGAGTGGCACCACTGTCTCAGTAGGTTGCGCTGCTTCTTCCCTTCATGTGAAGCTCTGTTGGGGCCTTGTACATCCACAGTGTCTATCAGGTTTAGTCCTTGCCTCCATTCACCAGGCTCCATGTCCCCATTCCCTTGTTGACGGTTCACAAGCCTGTTCTGCAACACTGGGTAGTGGGTGCGCATGAGATTGTGCAGGATGCAGCAAGCTTCCATGATGCTCCTCACAGTCTCTGGGTGATGCTGCATGGTGGTGAGAAGTACCTGGAACCTGTTGGACAGGATGCCAAAGGCATTCTCCACCACCCGCCTTGCCCTGGACAGCCTGTAGTTGAAGATCCTCTCTTCACGCGTGAGGTATCTTGAAGTTTAGGACTTTATGAGGTAGGTTCTGAGGGAGAAGGCGTCATCCCCCACGATGAAGTAGGGCACATCTTGCATGTTGTTGGGCAGGGTGTCTGGATCTGGAAAACCCATGATGAGGTTGCATTCCAGCCCATCCTTGAGGTCACTGGCATTGTATACCTGGCTATCTGAAGCTGACCCGTTGCCTGAAGCATCGATGTACATGAACTTGTAGTCAGCATCAACCATAGCAAAGAGGATGATATTGAAGAAACCGTTGTAGTTGTAATAAGAGGACCCTGAGTTGGCTGGAGCTTTGCAGGCCACGTGCTTCCCATCTATGGCTCCAACGGTGTGGGGAAAGTTCCACCTCTGATACCACTCTTCTGCAACTTTCTTCCAGCCTTCTTCAGTAGTGGGACACTGGAGGAGCTCCTTCACATATTCTTCAATGATGGCCTGTACCACTTCTCTGACCACTTTGCTGATGCTGTTGTGTGGCACCCTCCATGCATACTGCATGTTTCTGTATGTGGTTCCAGAGGCCAGGTGGCGCAGAGTCAGTGCCACCTTCAGTCCAGGGTCCAGGTTGGGATGGAAGTTGGTGCTCGGATTGGTCAACCTGGGTCTCAGATGCTCTACAATTTCATCAAACATGGCTGGGGGCATCCTCATGAAGTGCTGGAATGCACGAGGATCTTCATTCCTCAGCTCCACCATCAGCTTGTCATAGAGTCCAAACTCCACTCTTCTCCCAATCCATCATCGGACCCACACAACTCTTGGACATCTTCTTCTCCTTGCATAGAAAAGGTGAAACTGTCTGAACAGGGCTTGGTTCTGTTGTTGAATGATGTGGAAGAGCAAGACCAAGGGTGAAGAGATCTGTACACTACGGCTGCTGGACTCATACTGAGATCCAGGTGATTTCCTCCCCCTTTTTATTGGAAATATCGGTTTTCCGCTAGGTGTCCTTCCACATACTCTAGGTATACTCCAGACATCCTAAATATCCGAGATACATCCCATATACAGATGTTTTGTCCGTTTTAATGCTTTATATATGAGATGCATCCGCTTACATCCTTTCTATTTCCGTGCTACTAACGCTGTGTGGACGTTCCGTGTACCTTTCGCTTCCTCCCTCTTTCCTTTTCAGCTGCAGCAGATGTGAGTTGTGAGGATGTCCAGAGAATGCTGAGAGGATACAGCGGACGTTTAACGGATGACAACGGACATAGAACGTTTATTGCCCGTATGTGTCGCGGATGTACATCGTACGCGGCGGAAAGTTCATCCGCTCAAAAAGTTTTGTGCAGCTCAAAACTTCTTGCGCGGATGAAATCTCAGTGGATGGATGCTTGACGGATAGAGCGTATGAAAGACGTATGCAGTGAGTACACAATGGATGCATCGCGTTTTCCAACGGATGGCAAGCTTTTTTGTCCGTTTTACATCCTCTGCACCCGTTGGTGCAGTGGGACATGGGCTTTAGTGGAGAACTCACTTTAAAATTGTGAAGAGTGCATCTTTGCCTGACAATTGAAGAAAACACTTACCAAATCTCTGTTTAAAGATGTCTTATTTTGGACCTATTAGGAGAAGACCTAGTTCTTTGAAGGGTCATTGATCATTAAGAGTTTACAGCAACTTTATAGCATTTAACCAATCAATAAATACAAAGGAAAAAGAAGCAAGAGCAATATCTTGCCAAGTATGAATGGGAAGGTGTTATAATGGAATCTGATTGAAAGTGTGGAAGAGATGACAACAAGCACCATTTTGGAATCGCAGTGTGACTTTACAGTGAGCAAGGGGTGTGCAGATTTCCCTTATATACTCGGGGAAGCATAAAGGTAATTTGGATGGAATGGGACTGGGATACTTAATACAGGTAGTCCCTGACAGTTTGTTTACTGAGTGAATGAACGGCACTGAAAAAAGTGACATAACCGTTTTTCATATTTAGGACCATTACAGCATTCCTTTGGTCACATGATCAAAATTAAGATGCTTGGCCAACTGGCCTGGATTTATGACAGTTGCCATGTCCCGGGGTCATGAGATCATCTTTTGTTGACCTTCTGACTAGCAAAGTCAGTGGAGAAGCCAGATTCACAACCGTGTTACTAATAACTACAGTGATTTACTTAACAACTTTTTGCTGTAGGGATGGCAGAAATGACTATATATTGGTATAGGATGGGTACAGATGACAGCCTTAGGTATTGTAGTACATTTCAGAATCTTGATCTGCTTTAGGTAGAATTGGGAAATACGTGGTTTCCCAGATCTTGCTAAAGCTCAACAACCAGCAAGCCAGCTATGATAGCCACTGGAGAGGGATGCTCAGGACATTGTTGAGCAATATAATCACAAATTCCCCATTTTTGTATATCTAGCCTGCATGTCCAACATCTTACAGTCCTTCACAACCAATAACAAAGATCTGAAGTTTCATAAGACTTGGCATCAGGGACATTAACCTCCTATTTGGTTCTCCACATAGCTTCATTTTTCCTTACCCAAATTAAACCACTGGATGGCTCAGATTTCATAGCTAGCTCCCATCAGATCATATTTCATTTCCTCATTGGAGCAAGCAAGAGAGGCCAATTATGAACTTCTACCGAACAGCTTTGAATGCTATACAATTTTGGATGCTATTTTGGTATGAGTTAACCATCCCTTTGATGTTCTTAGGTAGAGTGTGCCTCTCGCTTATATTGTTCATATTTGGGTTACCAGAGACATTGTTAAATGCTCAGTTCTAGAATTTCCCAGATAGTTATACAGTACGCATATCAGCAGGATCTGACCAGTTCTGGAGAACCGGTAGCGAAAATTTTGAGTAGTTTGGAGAACTGTCAAATACCGCCTCTGATTGGCCCCGCCCCCATCTATTCACCGCCTCCCAAATCCCAGCTGATCGGCTGGGTCTTCTTTGGTTGCCCTGCACAGGAGAACGGAGCTGGAAAGCAGGTTAATGGGGTGGGGAGGGAATGGAGATGTTACAGTATCCTTCCCCTGCCTAAGCCACATCCACCAAGTCATGCCATGCCCACTAAGCCACGCCCACAGAACCAGTAGTAAAATAATTTGAATCCCACCACTGATGCATACCCTTGTATTTATCTTGGTTGATAGTCACATTGAGAGAAATTATAGGAATGGCGGTATTAAACTGCATGCAGGCATCCAATTTATATCTTGCCTTTGGCTAATGAGGATGATGACAGCTGAAAGTCAAACCCACTTGGAAAGCATCAACTTGGAGAACACTGGCTTATAATTTTTGAGGTTCTGAGTGGAATCACATCTATTGAGAGGCAAGTATGTTTTGTTGCAGTCCATTTGTTTCTTTGAGTTTTAACCCTCATTGCACCAATGAAACATCTGATGTGACTTGTTTATCTGTATAATCATAGGCTCTAAGATTTGTGTTAGTTTTCTTTGCTCTGTGTGTGTGTGTGTGTGTGTGTGTGTAAGTAGGAAGAAACTAAACAAACTTTTAAACCCCGCTAGTTTAAAGTGCAAACATGGTCTGAAAGTAAGGTCCTGCATTTGTGATTTAGAAAGCTCTTTGCCCTGCAGATGAGATTCAAAAGTATTCAGATAATTGTCTGGAGCAGATAATCAACTCCAGATGCCCTTGTTGCAGCTGCTATGAGTAGTCTACCGTGTTTCTCAAACAATGCGGCCTCCCCTGATAGGAAGTCCCAGCATGTTTTATAGGCATAAAATCAAATTAAGCCCCTCCCCCCAAATTAAGGCCTATATTAAACATGTGGGGGGGATGGCGGGGGGGAGGCTTGCCGTTAGGAAGTACTTTTGTTGCATACCCAGATATGGTGCTGCCTGCGTTGACTTCGGCATTGGTGGGGCACTTCGTATCGGGAGACCTTCCACCACCATTGCTTTCCCTTCTCCCCATGCTGCCGGCATTTGACGCAGCCATGCGCAGCCAGCCAGGGCTCCTCCCTGCAACCGGAGTCCAGCGGAGACACTCGGAGCACCTGAAGCCAATTCTTTTAAAAATGCCGCCCTACTACTGGTACAACAAAACCTTCCCTGCCCGAGAGGGCAGTACAACCCCACATGGGAAGGCAAATCTCCCGGGGCTGCAGTGCAGGATCGGCCCACCTCAGGAGAAGCGTCCAGCCACCATCCCTGCCTGGCACCAGTCAGAGCATGAAGAGCTTCCTCTGAGGAGCCCAGCGCAGCTGACAGGTGGGCCATCCTGCCCAGCGGCGGAGCTCTCGCCAAGGCAGCGAGCGCCTCCCTGCCAGGCCCTCTGCCTATCCTGCCAGAGCCACACCAGAGCTGTGCGGGCTGGGCAGAACCAGGAAAGCAAGCCGTGGATGTGCGCCTGCCTGCCAAGTGAAAGAGCCGGGCCGACCCGAGCTTGGCTTCCTTCCCAAGTCCCTCCGGCCGAAACCCGAAGGGGTCACCGGGAGACACAGCCTGAGGCAATGATAGTGCCCACCCATCTGCAGAGGGAGGTGATGTGATGGCAGTGCTGCTTCCCTGGCCAGCGGGTCCAGCAAAGACAGCCCAAAACTGCCCATCCTTTCCACCCCTCACCCAGCCCATCCCCGTCCCCATAAATCTCCAAATGCACTGGCAGCTCCAAACACTGCAGCAGCACAGGCATTGGGCAGAGGTGCTCACTTGGCAAGGCTCAGCTCTGAGGAGGATGCAGCACAGGCCGTTGCCTTGCCTCCCTGTCCACGGATGGGTGGACGCTGTCACTGACTCAGGCAGCGTTTCCTGGTGGCCCCTTCGGGTTTGGGCTGGAGGGACTTGGGAAGGAAACCAAGTTCGGGTCGGCCTAGCTCTTTCGCTTGGCAGTGGGGCATGCATCCACAGCTTGCTTTCCCGGCTCTGCCCAGCCCACACAGCTCTGGCATGGCCATGGCAGGATGAGCAGAGGGCCCAGCAGGGATGCACTCACTGCCTTGGCGAGAGCTCTCCTGCCTGGCAGGAGGGCCCCCCTGTCAGGTGCGCTGGGCGCCCCAGGTAAAGCACTTCATGCTCTGCCCAGTGCCAGACAGGGATGGCGGCTAGGCGCTTCTCCCGGGGTGGGCCGTCCTGCACTGTGGCCCCAGGAGATTTGCCTCCCCATGTGAGGTTGGGCTGCCCTCTTGGGCAGGGAAGGTTTTGTTGTACTGGTAGTAGGGCGTTATTTTTAAAAGAATTGGCTTTGCCTTGAAAGGCGAAGTGAAGGTGGCAACAGGAGCGCCTGAAGCTGAGTTTCTCCTCCAGGCTCCGGTTAGAGGGAGGAGCCCTGGTTGCTCTAAACACCACAGTAGCATGGGGAGAAGGGAAAGCAACAGCGGTGGAAGGTCTCCCGATATGAAGTGCCCCACTAATGCCAAGATCAACATCCAAGCCGTCGCTGCCCACCCAAGGATGCAAGGGGGGGGGGGGAATTAAGTCATCCCCCAAAAGAAAGCCTAGCCATTTTTTCGGGGGTCAAAAAAAAAATAAGACCTGGCCTTTTTGTGAGAAACATGGTAGAAAGCACTAGAAACTGAAGTGGCTCAGCAGGAATGATGGGATAAACTGCTGAAATTAATTTCTGTAGAAAAATGAACCACATCCACAAAACCTACTTCCACATTTTTAACTTGTGCACATTGATTTGTCAGTCTTTCAAATATATCAAACTAGGAATGCAAGGCCATGTAGCTTGGTACTACTTTTATTGCACTGTTATAGTAACAGAATCTTGCACTCTTACCCCCTCCTTTTGTCTTCATGATAGGGGCTTGTTTGAGCATTTACTCATATTATATTCCTGTGCAAGGAGTGACTGGGAGGACGAGGGGTAGGGCCAGCCAATGATAGGATCACCCAACAGGGAGCCACAGCCTGAGGATCCAGAGCCACGGGTTGCTGACACCCGCTCTAGACAATTTCAAAGCACAGCAGCCTTTTCATGCTAAAAAATTCATGTGAACCATGTGAATGACAAGGTCAATCAGCCTTGGGAGTGCCCAAAGCAGAAGGCAACTGGCATTTGTTTTGCACAGCAAGGGAGCAAACAAATAATTCTTCCATTTGCAGGGAACCTATAGGAGGCAAGAGATGAGATGAAGTGGGGTTTCTTGCATGGTGAAGCCACCCTGCCCCAGAACTCCAAAAGAACTGTGAAACTCTTAAAAGCTTCCTTCTCCCAATTATTAGTAGGACCAATTGAAATAATTGAGAACGAAGGCAAGTATATGTGTCCCAGGATAATGTTGCAGGATCCAAATTGGGTCAATCACTGGGATCAGAGATTTCTGATCTTCTGAGCTTTTGGATTTGCAGGAACAAACTCCTCTCTGGCAGAGTGTGTATAATTGCCTCGGTCTTCACTGGCCGCTCAAAATTCCATGGTGCTACTCATCTCCCAATTTATAAATTCCATATATCTTTAGCTAGCAGTAATCCCTGTTGCATCTACTGGGATAGAAACTTGAATACTTATGCACATGATCACAGCTACATTAAGCCAAATTTTATGGCAGCAGTTACCCAGAATATACAAATATTACATTCACATTCTCCTGGGAATTTTGATAGTTGCTGCAGATGCCTTAGGCATGTAACTTAGAAATAGGTGAACTACATATGCAGGCTTTAAGTTGTTGTTTGACTTAATAGAACCTTGTGTGTAGGAGAGATGATGGATGGATGGATGGATGGATGGATGGATGGATGGATGGATAGATGGACTGATTGCTTGATTGGTGCTTGAGATTGATTTTTGATAAGAATATTTATATAGAGAGCCTCTTGTGGTGGAATGTGTAGCTGAAGAAGGGGGGAATTTCAGCAATTGCACCCTGGCTTCTCCCGGGAAGAGACAACAGAGAGAGGCTCAAAATAAGATACTATACAATGTTGAGTTGGATGGGGGAGGGAGGAAAAAATTCAGGATAGGCACACCTTGAATTTCTCAGGCTATTAGGTACTGTATAAGCAAGTAAAAAAAAACAGGGATTCAGTTGGACTTCACTGTGTCATCTTTGGGCTTAGGACTGACACATCCTTAGTTATAAAAAAAAATGTAAATCATATCCAGGCAAGTTAGAAGAAAGAAGAGTACAGCCAGTGGTATAACTTACTAGAGACAAAGCATCTTGGTTTTATACCATAAATGTTTTGATCTTCATGATATGTAACATGCCATTTAAAATAGTAAACAATTGATGTGCCAATTTTCTAATCTAAATATAAGTAAGTAAGTGTGTGTGTGTGTGTGTGTGTGTGTTGTGTAGAGAAAAAGAGAGGGAGGGAGGGGAGGGGGTGAGAGAGAGAGAAAGAATGAATGATCTGCAAATGTCCTTCTTTTCTCGTTCTTTGCTGCGTATCAATTTCTGTGCAATTTATTATAATTATATTTTCAACTGTAATTATTGGTCCTACTTAGATGAGTGGTGAGGTGGAGATATCAAGGGTAATGCAGAACTTTTACTTATTTATCCTCCATTTTAAAGATATATATACATATACATACACACACACACACACTTACTTACTTATATTTATATATATATATATGTTTTCTTAGGTTTTCGCGGGTACTTACATGTGTGCTGTTCAGCTTCCTTCGGGTATTATCCCACGTCATTGTAGTTCTGTTAAAGTTGTAGCAACGTTTCAGCAGAATCTCATCTGCCATCTTCAGGCTTCTGTATGGATATGGGTCTTACAGCTCCTGGTTTTAAATTTGAGGCTGGTCCATTCTGATTGGTTGGGAGCCTGGACCTGTTTCATTGGACTTGGAGTTTGATTGATTGGTGTTCCTGGTTTCTTCTGTCTGTTTTGTGGCTTTGATTGGCTGGCAACAGTCTGTTCTTGTGTTGGAGGCTTTTCGTGCAGCTTGGCTCCGTGTGAAGGGACGGCTACTCTTCATTAGCAAGCTGCTATTCATTAGCAAGATGGGTTTCACCTGGGTGCCTGGTGGGGGGGTGTTTGGGTTGGAGCTATCAGAGAGAGTCTGTTTTTGCCCAGGTGTTTGCCTGGCTTGTGGCATGGAGATCTTTCTATTTGAGAGTGCAGGCTTCCAAATGATTGACAGTCTGGTGGAATCATCTCTTCTATTCATGCTGTCAGGTCTTTTTTCAATCTCTATGGCTTCTCTGATGATTCTGTGGCTGGGGTTTTCTATAGTGGCCAGGGTTTTAGTACCATTGAAGTTGATGTTGTGACCTGTGTTTTTTATCTGTCCCTAATAACATCTTATCAAGTATTGTTGGCTTTTTATAAAAACCCCTTGTTTTCGCATCTTTCTTGTATCTCAATTGTATTTGCAGGTGTGGCCACCAGGCTAAGTCCACCCCTTGATTTTGTAATTCCTGTTTAGTTTCAAGTTCCCTATTCTCATTTAGAATGTCATTATAAAATACATATATTTTTCCAAGTTAACAAGATTTGGATGTATTCATTGTAGAAAACCAGACTGGTATTTTCCTATAGTTTTGTGTTTTAATTTTTTTCCCACACTGAAAGTAAAGCACTCCTCACATAGTGTCTTTGAAAATATCTGGGTGCAATACTCCTTCCATACCATAAAAAAGCTTGCCATCCTAATTGAAGATTATGTCCCTCCAATAATTGTAATCTTCTATGCTTCAAATTTATCTATTCTTTTTATCCATGTAAGTACAGATGCCTGATAATAAGCTCCCCATCCAGTAGCCCAAACCCCCCATTGCCTTTAGACTCTTGTAACATTTTCAATTTTTTGCTTCTTCTGTATCTTAGCCCCACTTTCTTTCTGGAAAGTAATTCCAGAATTCCAGAAGATATATTGCCCCAAACCAAATGAAATTCTTGACTTTAAAAGGGTTATGAATCATCAGTATATAATACCACTATCATATAATCAGTATATAATACCACTATGGTATTGCTGGAAGTTCAGCTGGTATGATGAATGGGTGGGTAAAGAATTGTCTAAATGTGGTCAGTCAGAATGTATTTTTGGAGATTTAACAAGTTGGGTTATTCCATTAGGCAGGGTATTCTTCCATTGGGATGGGAAATAGCCTGATGTATAATATTGTGTAAAGTTAAATATCACTACAGAATCATTTGTCTTAGTCTGCTTCCAGATGACTGCAGTACTGCAATGTCTCAGAAATACTAAATAGGTATGCCTAATCTAATGAAGAGAAGGATTGAGGGGACACAATAACTGTTTTCCAGTATTTGAGAGGTTGTCACAAAGAAGAGAAGATTGTCTTATTCTTTAGGGCCCCAAAGAGCAGGAGAAGAAGTGGAAAGTTGTCAACAAAAGACACAACCTAGAAGCAGCAAGAACAATTAATCAATGGAATAGCTTGCCTCCTTGAGTTGTGGTACTCCATCACTGGAGGTTTTCAAAAATGGACTGGACAACCATTTGACTGGCATGATATATGACTCCATCCTTGAGCAAGGCATTGGATTAGAAGACTTCCAAGGTCCCTTCCAGCCCTTATGGTTCTATGATTCTACAATGAAATAAATAGTGATATCCTGATTGCTTTATGTCCCTCATTGTATCATGTATAAGTGAGACTTGAGTCTGAAGCCCAGAATGCTTAGTTTGTTGCATTTAACTTGCAATATTTTCTTCTGAATAAGTACAAATTATATGTTAGCTGTCAATTACTAGATTAGTCAAATACTGTCATCGATAATTTTTCAGCTTTTCTCAATTGCAACTAACCATGGCACAAATATACTCTGGCAACATCTAACCTGTCCTCTTGAGATTGCCTTTAATTCATTCCCAGGCATGGGTGAGGCAATGTAAGTTGTCCTTAGTTTCTATTGCTAAGGAAAATACCATTGTAGTGGTAATGAACTTATATTTTCAGGGGTGGGCTGCTGGAGGTTCACAGGGGTTCGGGAGAGCCCCCAGCTAAGATTCTGTTTTGAATGCAGGTTAAGTGTAGGGCATGCATGGAGACTCAGGAAGGACAAAAATGGGCCTCCTGGAAGTTTGGGAAGGCCAGAAATGGGCCTGTTTCCAGCTTCCAAAGAGCCTCTGGAGTCCAGGGAGGCCATTTTCACCTCCCAGAGGCTCAAGGAAAACCTCTGGAGCCTAGGGAGGGCACCCCCCACTGTGGTGTAGGAGGCTGACTAAGCCACACCCACCATGACCATGGCCACGCCCACCCAGCAACTAGGCAGAGAACCCTTTGCTAAAAATTTTGAAGCCTACTCCTGAATATTTTCCCCTTAGCTACCAATAACACCCCAAAAGTATATATAATCTATTGTGCTTTGTTACCCATGACTTTGGAGGGAAGCTAGAAGACTGCAGTTTCTGGAAACCAAGGCAATTAAAACAAGAAAGGGGTGAGAAATGAGGGCAGCATGTTTCTGGATACATTTTTTCACCAGCACAAAATTGGGCAGAGGGCACTTCAACTTTGCAGTGGGAAAGCTCAGCAGGCCATGTTGCAAGATTTAAAATAGGCAGCACATTCGAAATGAATATTGCATCAGTAAAGAGTCTGGCAGTTGGACCATCTGCAACACGAGTGAAAACTCCTCAAAATTTTGTAACGTTAGATCAGAAGGTCAGATTAAATGGAAGAAAGATGTTTAAACCATCATGCCCTTGTTGGAAGAAATGTCCATCTGGGTTCAGTTCCAAGTGGGAAGAAAGACACTGGAAACATGGTTACTGCTTGGAAAGATGGTTTTAATGGTGGAACAGGACCATATGATTTGAGATCCTGGGCAAAAAAAGCACATGGGTGAGAGATGGAGAGAGATGTATAACCTCTGTTGGGCTTTGAACTTGCTTCCTCTTCCGGTGGCAAGAAATATATCCTGATTGGTTGTCAGACTCCCATAGGGCCATGCAAGGGGTAACTTTGTAAGTTGTCATCTTGAGTCCCAAGCCTGGTTGAATCTTGCTGGGTGATGTAAACTTCCCAGATGCCATGTGATGAGATGGGCAGAGAGCTAATCCTATCCTGTCCTGAGGGCCATATCTTAATCCCATCACCCTGGAGCTGAAGGTCTTTTGTGTTGTAGATAAGATCTCTTTTGTCTTTCTGGGGCTATTAACAGAGGCTGCTTGTTTCTCTCTCTTTTTTTTTTTTCATCCAGGAAGGTATAATATTCTGCCCTTTTAATATTTCCTATAATATTTCATTTTTCTAGGAGAGGGGTGGGTGCTAACTTCCTATACCCTGAAACTAAATCAGGTCAGATCACATGCTAGGAGCCAAGAACCGGAACTGGTTAGGCAAATTTGGCAGAAGCAAGCTTGCCTATAGGAGGCAATTCTCCTTGTGTGGAATTACTTGGATGACAGCCATCCTGAAACAAAAGATCCAGCAGTAGGATGGTAACTGCAGCAGGATTAATGTATGTGCGAATATGGAAGGAAAATGAAACACCCTCAGTAGAAGATTGGATAATAAAATTGACAAAAGTTGGCAATAATCGCAACGCAAACCAGTTTGGTCAGGTAAAAAGTAATAAAGATTGAAAAACTTATATGGAGTTTTCTGAAAGAAGAAAAGACTGACCTGATAATTTGGGGTATTGAAAAGGGCCAAAGAGGGAAGGAAAGAGTAAGATGGAGATTACTTAACAGAAAGAAGGGATTTTTTTTGTTTTCTTTTTTTTATTCTTTTATTTCTTTTGCTTTTAACTTTGTTTGTATTATACGTAAATATCTATCTATTATATCTTAAGCCCCTGTCACACTGCACCAACGGATGCAAAGAGGATGTAAAATGGACAAAAAAGCTTGCCATCCGTTGGTTAACATGATGTACTCACCTGTCTCCGTTTTGCTTCCTCTCTATCCGTCCAGCATCCGTTTACTGACGTTTCATCCGCTCAGAAAGTTTTGAGCTGCCCAAAACTTTTGCGCGGAAAATGTATCCAATTCGTCCGTTCTGCATCCGCTATGCATCCGCTACGCATCCGTTCTGCATCCGTTACGCATCCGCGATATCCGCTAGGCATCCGCAGTGCATCCGCGCAACTCGCATCCGCTCAGACGCAGGGAGGAAGCGGAACGGACGTGGAACGGATGCAGAATGGATGCCTAGCGGATGCAGCATGGAAACAAAGCATTTAAAATGGAAAAAACGTTCGCAGAGGGGACCTATCTCGGATATTAAGGATGTCTAGAGGATGCCTAGAGGATGCCTAGAGGATGCAAAGGGACACCTATACTGCCTATAAAAAGGGGGGCAACACATCTGGATCTCACTTTCAGAACAGCAGCCCTGCGGTGCGGACCTCTGCAGCCTTCATCTGACTCTTCCTCTTCCACAGCATCCAGTCATGTCCACCGTGAATCGTAACACAGTCCTTTCGGCAGCCACCATCCTTCTGCAACAGTGTGAAGCCATCTACAGGCTCTGTGAACTCTACTACAGGAAGAAAAAGGGGCAGAAGAAGCGTCTGGGTACGAAGATGGTTCGCCAGAAGAGCAGAGGACGGACTGTACAACAAGCTGTTGGTGGAGCTCAGGAACGAAGACATTTGGGCATTCCAGAACTTCATGAGGATGCCTCCAGCCATGTTTGACGAACTTGTGCAAAGCCTGACACCCAGTTGACCAAGACAAACACCAACTTCCGGCCCAGCCTGGAACCTGGGCTCAAGGTGGCACTCACTCTGCGCCACCTGGCCTCAGGGACCACCTACAGGAGCATGCAGTACGGCTGGAGGGTGCCACACAACACCATCAGCATTGTGGTCAGAGAAGTGGTGCAGGCCATTATCGAAGAATACAAGGAGGAGCTCCTCCAATGCCCCTCCACTGAAGAAGGATGGAAGAAAGTTGCAGAGCAGTGGTATCAGAGGTGGAACTTCCCACACACCGTTGGAGCCATTGATGGCAAGCACGTGGCCTGCAAAGCGCCAGCCAAGTCAGGGTCCACTTATTTCAACTACAAGGGCTTCTTCAGCATCATCCTCTTCGCCATGGTCGATGCTGACTACAAGTTCATGTACATCGATGCTTCAGGCAACGGCTCATCTTCAGATGCCCAGGTATACAACGCCAGTCACCTCAAGGAGGAGCTGGAATGCAACCTCATCGTGGGCTTCCCAGATCCAGACCTACTGCCCAATGACATGCAAGATGTGCCCTACTTCATCGTGGGGGATGATGCCTTCTCCCTCACAACCTACCTCATGAAGCCCTACACTTCAAGATACTGTGAGGAGCATCGTGGAAGCTTGCTGCATCCTGCACAATCTCATGCACAACCACTACCCAGTCTTGCAGAACAGGCTCGTGGACCTCCAGCAAGGTAATGGGGACATGGAGCCTGGGGAATGGAGGCAAGGGCGAAACCTGATAGACACTGAGGATGTGCAAGGCCCCAACAGAGCTTCACGTGAAGGGAAGAAGCAGCGCAACCTCCTGAAACACTGGTGCAACTCCCCAGCTGGAGCGGTGGAGTGGCAAGTCAGGATGATAGAGGCTTAATGGATGCTTCCTTCAGCCTGTCTCATCACACGGATGAGATTGGGCCATGTATGTTGAGTGGTCCTACAATGAACAGAGCATTTAATAAAGAGTTGTGTTTATGTTGACATGTGTGGATGATTGATTATATTGTTATTGATAATAAAGGGCCATAGGTGTGGCACCTGGGAGGGTGGACCATACAGTCCCACTATGCTTGCACTGGAGGTTTATCTATCCCACAGCTATTACCCATCCCAAAGGTATCCCTGCCCATCCCACTGCTACCTCAACCCATCCCACTGCTATCTTAACCCATCCCACAAGCATGCAAAGGCTTAAACCATTTCTAAAAGTTTCCACCAAGACTTTATTAAAAAAAAGAAATGAAAAAAGTGTGTGAATCAAAAATAGACTTTATTAACAACAAGCTATAAGACAAAAATGAGTCTCTGGCATTCCTCTTGGTTGCTCAGTCTCAGGGGTGAAGGGTGGAGGTGCTGTGGAGGTGGCTGGTGCTGGAGTGCTTGTCATCAGCTCCTCCAGAAGCAGAAGCAGCAGAAGCGCCAGCCCCAGAAGAGCGAGCCCGTGCTGCAGAAGCCCCAGCAGAACCAGAGTGAGGGCCAGGGGGCGGGATGGTAGCTCTGTCCCTCTTGCAAGGGCCGGCAGCAGATGACTGAGGCTTGCTGTGCTTCAGCATGGTTGTGGGGTTGCTGGCTGGCAGGGAGGCTGGCAGGAACCAAGGCTGGCAGGAAGGCTGGCAGAGAGGCAGGCACCAAGCCTAGCAGGAAGGCTGGCAGGTAGGCATGCACCAAAGCTGTCAGGGAGGCAGGCACCAAGGCTGTCAGGGAGGCAGGCACCAAGGCTGGCAGGTAGCCAGGCACCAAGGCTGGCAGGAAGGCTGGCAGGAAGGCTGGCAGGAAGGCTGGCAGGGAGGCATGAACCAAGGCTGGCAGGCAGGCATGAATCAAGGCTGGCAGGCAGGCATGAACCAAGGCTGGCAGGCAGACTGGAGGGAGGCTGGCAGCAAGGCTGGCAGGGAGGCTGGCAGCAAGGATGGCAGGGAGGCTGGCAGCAAGGCTGGCAGGCAGACATGCAGGCAGACATGCAGGCAGGACAGGCTGTGTCCATTTTGCATCCGTTGGGCAGTGTGACAGGGCCTTTAGATAGATAGATAGATAGATAGATAGATAGATAGATAGATAGATAG
>BLBF01000016.1:19938827-19953204 GCA_015471245.1 Laticauda colubrina
TAGATAGATAGATAGATAGATAGATAGATAGATAGATAGATAGATAGATAGGCAGGCCGATGAAAATCTAACAGCCAGGGCTTTCTTTGACGGATGAGAATGCATTTGGCCAGTGATTCTTTCTCTAATATGGGTGAAAGTTATTGTGTAGCCTCCTGCTGCTGTTTCTCAAACTCGAAGCACCCTTCCATTAGGAAATTTGCTCTTCTACGGGAATTGCCAGCTAGGCTGAAAGGAGAAGTAAAGTGAGGGCCTAGTTTAGAGTTTTGCACAGTCACAAATGCCATAAGCTTGACCTTTTTTGAAACATGAAACCTCATCTGGTCATTCTCAGAGGAAGGAAAGCACTCTGATGATATTCTTATCCCATAAGTGATAAACAGTCACTTTGTTGTGATAAACAACCAAAAGGTTACTGACTGAGGTTATTCATGAGTGGCTCTAGTAGCTTGCACTCAACACTTCCACAATTATAAACTTCAAATCTCCAGATTTCATTAAAAACCCCCACCTCTCTAGTTTTCTAAAAACCAAGGATCCACTCATTTTGTAAAAATAAAAAGGGGTATTTTTTCCTCAGTGTTTTAAGAAAATGAATGAACAGT
Organism: Laticauda colubrina; assembly: GCA_015471245.1. Classification (NCBI taxonomy): domain Eukaryota; kingdom Metazoa; phylum Chordata; class Lepidosauria; order Squamata; family Elapidae; genus Laticauda; species Laticauda colubrina. The sequence continues at coordinate 19,939,433 of BLBF01000016.1, forward strand.
TATAGTTATAACTGACATCTATATTCCCCAAAGAGTATGCCTCTATTATTACTAATTATTACTATTTCTTAACTTTTCCTTGTGGAATTAGCAAAATATAAAAGCAACTACATGAGTATGCAAATAAGTTTCTCAGTACTTTGTCTAAAAAAATGATCATTGTTTTAGTTTTTTTTTTAAAAAAAAAAAGCTGTCCTAATAGATTATATCCATGTAGACTACTCCATACATTTCCCCAAAAAAGATAGTTGAGCCTCAGTAGCATCACTAGCGACATCTAGCCCTCCCTGCAGTGATATAAACCTGGGCTTAATCCGTAAGATGGAGGCAAGCTGTTTCATTGATTAATTGTTCTCATTGTTAGGAAAGTTCTCCATAGTTCCTGACTAGATCTTTCTTTGTCAAATTTCCACCCATAGCTTCTTATCCTGCCTTCAGATGCTTTGCAGAATAAATCAACCTCCTCTTCTCTTCAAATGCTGGAAGACTCTTAAGCCTCTCTTTTTTTAATCTAGGCAAACTCTTAAATGTTCATTGTACAATTTAGCCTCCAGATCCCTTATGATTGATGATGATTGAGTTAATTGCAGAGACTGATGATTTGTGTTATATGCTTCAACGGTGATTAACAAAATAACAAAATTTCCATTCTCTTTCTTCCAGTGCCAGACTTGTGCTATTTCTTACAATACATTTTGGGGTTAACCATCTCCTCCAAAATCACAATGAACTCTTTTGTGAGCATCTTGCAATACAAAATTTTAAAATTTAATAGGAGATGCCATAAGGTTACCACATCTTAACTGCAAAACTCCGAGCCACCACTAGATGGTACCAAAGAGATATAAGAAACTAATTTATTTGCTGTCAACTGATGGGCACCTGGACTGTAGCAGTTCAGATATGATGACCTAAGGCAACAAGCTAATCAAGTTGCCACACAGTATAGTTGAAGGAAAACAGGGAAAGTTTCAGTTTATTCATTAGATGTCTATTCTGTCATTCTTCTCTCCCCTGATCTGCCTTTTGATTGTCCAGAAGGGATTAGCAACCATTTGGATTAGCAATCAATTTGTTTTCCTATGGATTCTTGAAAAGTTTAGCCACAAATGGAAAGGTAATTGCCTTGCAAAGAAATAACATGTTCTGACTGTCTGCTCAATCACCAGAACTAGTATTTTATTAAATGTGCAACCAGACACAAAATTGGCAGCTATGGAAGCAACTATAAAGATCCAAGAAAATTGACGCAATATAAAATTAAAGTAAGATAAAAGGTATATCCTATTAGTTGGTCTAAAAGTGGCTGATGACAAATATGAAATAAATATGAGCTTCAAACCCTGGCCAAGTTTATCTATTTTTCTCTCTCCTTCACTACAAAATGTTTCTCACAAATGCTACTACTTCTTTTTTTGAGAATGATCATCTTTGTTGGCCTAACCCCTGATTTTTCCATGTAAGGATGGGAAAGACTGAAAACTAGTACACTACTAACAGTGTGATGACCTGGGGTGTGGAACAAAAACAATAAAGTCACAAAAATAGGTAAAGTCCCTTTAATACCTCCAACTTGGCCCCCAATGTTCAGTTATCATCGGCTGGAGAAAAAACTCTCCCAAGAACAGTATTTAAAGGGAAGAAATTCATTCTGAACCCAAAGCCTATATAAATTATAAATAAAAACCAATACAAACCATGCTGCAGCAATCAATGAGACAGAGCAGGATAAGGAAAAGCAGACTTCAAAAGATAACGAAACACACACAGTTGGGAGGACACCAGAACCCAGATAAGACTTGACAAATGAAGATAATTCACCCTTTGCTTTCAGCAAGGTGCTGTGCGCAAACGCCCCTTTTAAAATTCTATTTTCCCAGCTGCAGCTGATGAAGGGAATCAGGGCCCTTTTCTCCCCCGTAACCAATGTAACTCAAGTTGCTCCCTTCTCCATTCCTCCCTGCGTGCCCTAGGATGAAGAGGGGGTGGGCCTGGGTCTTCCTCTGAATGCCCAGATGGACTGTGCCCTTCCTCAGTTTCTTCCACAGTCACCGGAGCCACACTCCTACTCCCTGTCAGCTGCTCAACCTCCTCCTCGGAATAAGATTCCAACCAGGGTAAGACAAACAGTCTCTGTGTGAAGAGTCCTGAGTGGTTGAAGCAAGGATTTACTCCATATTTCTCATATTATTAGACATGCAATCTTTTTTTGTATGTATTCTTTGAAGTTGTCACAGGATATGACATGAAGAGCAAAACAGATCTGGATGAAAAATGGACATATGATCATAATGGAGCTTGCTATCTATGCAAATTATTACCATCTCCTAACCAACTGAGCCTGTCTCAGCTCAGAACTTAAGCAAGATCCAACCTTCTTCATACTGGATATCAGCATTTTAGGAAATAACAAGCGTAAAAGCTACATTGGGAAGTCAAACAACATCCTTGAAGAAGAAAGTGTTCGGCCATTATGCCATCATAGTGAGAAAATTACATAAACACACACAGATACACACATATATGCACACACACACACAAACCATGAACTAACAGAGTCAAGTCTAACTCTTTATTATTACTTATATATGAGTTTTGCCCTTATCATCATCTTCTTTTAATGATCCCATAATCCCTTACGGGGTGGAGTCTGGGCAACTGAATAGAGCTGAGTGTTTACTGGCCAGTTGCCCTTTCTGTCACCAATGTAGAGTTATATTCAGCAGATATATTCTCATCATGCCCAGAGAGAGAAATATATGCTTCTACCTAGGATCGAACTCACAGCCTCCCGATTGTGAGGCGAGAGCTCCACTTCTAGGCTACCACACCACTCTTGAGTTTTGCTTTTATGTTCAGGAATCATTCCTGCAGCCTTTCCATACTATAGTCAAATGTCACATTTGGATTTCCTCTTATTCATTGGAATCTTAAACTAGAAATTGGACTATCTTTACTTATTATTGGAACTATACTTTATTATAAAATAATTTCCATATGAGCCTAACGTGTTATTTTTAATATCAATATTTATCTTCTAAATAAAAGTTGTTCTTTTCCATCCCTGTTAATGCTACAAATGTATTTTAAGGCATCTCAGGTTTCATTATTTTCTCTCTTACATTTGCTTTTGAACAATTTTAAATCTTGTTTTTGTTTCACATTAATTTTTTTTGAAATTTTGTAGTTCTATTGATGCATTAGTTGTGTAAATAAAAATAATACACAGTAGAAACCACAAAAAGTAGATCAGAGAGAGACAGAGAGAAATGTAAATAAGAGTTCATTCCTAGTCCTGTTTTCCTGAATTATGTTTGGCTGAGACTAGCAGAAAATTGTATTGTAGTAAATGAAAGCTTGGAAAAAAGCTCCCAATTCCCCTTTTTCATTACTTTCTTCCATAGGTGTTCTTCCATTGCTGATGTCTGAGTTGATTCTTTGCTGCCTTCTGATCTCTTTAAAGCTTCTCATTTGTACTATTCGTTTGTATTTCTTATACAATATAAAATTGTATTAATAAATGCCTTTAACTATTGTAAATTGCCTAGAAAATTTTTGACCACGCATACCTGCATGTAGTTGCCAAATACAGCTATGAAAGAGGCAACAGTACAAATATACAGTTGAATGGAGATCTGATTGAGACTTCATCCCTGTTGCTGCTTTTCTGTGCTGCTCAGCCATCCTAGGAACTCACTGCCACAAATCCCATTGGCCCCCATTGTGTGATCTTACTTCATGGCCAGAATCTGTTTGTACGATGGGACTGTCCATACATCTTTTACCTACAGTTATCTTTCTTTTAAAAATATGTAAAATATTATGTTTTTTTTTAAAAAAGCATTAAAATATTTTAAAGCATCTATCACAACTCTTCGGTCTCTAATAATTTGGATTCCTTTTACAATTAACTCAATCATAATCCTCTCCCAAGGCTGAAGAACCTTTGACTAGGAATCTTCTCCTTCTCTAAATAAAAGGAGGAAGTTAAAAAATGAGAAAACTACACAAAACAAACATTTAACAAGGGTGACCTTTAACTTTTTCAGTACATAGACCATAAAGTAATACAATACAGCAACCTCCTAAATTTAATTAGGTAATCTCAATACTTAACCCTTAAAATACTAATAATCACCATTGAACCAGAACTGATATTATGTTCTTAGTTCAGCTTTAACCTAATATATAATCTGTTCAGGGTTTTGCAGTATAAATTCAGCAACAGAAAAGTAAACACAGACAGCTGATGCTTCATTTAATGTCTTTATAAACATGTTAAGTAAATTTTACAATACCAGTTGTAGATTTCTCCAACATAGAGCAAACACAAACAGAAGCAGACATGTTACAAGGGCAGAGCAGAACAGCAACTCAACTTCAGCAGACTAGCAAGAACTTCTAGTTTCAGACAGCGAGAATTTCTAGTTTCACTTTCCAGGTCAGCTCCCATTGGCTGGTCTGTTACCATGCCTACTCAGCAGAGATTATACTAACTGAGACTTCTCAGAAAACAACAATTGAATGAAAAACTGCTGGTGACCTTCTATCGCTGCACCATAGAGAACATTTTAATTTACTGCACCTTTGTATGGTTTGCCAACTGCACAGGGGCAGATAGGAAAGCACTCCAGAGGATTAATGTCATTGCCCAGAAGATCATGGGTTGCCTTCTCCCCTCTTTGGAAGAGCTTTTTATAGCTCCCGCTGCCTTCAGAAAGTTCAAAATATTCTCAAAGATCCATCTCATCCTGGGAACCCTTTTTTTGAACTATTACCCTCTGGCAGACGGAACAGAATAATAAAAACAAGGACAAATAGGCTGAAAAACAGCTTCTATCCCAGGGCAGTAGCTCTTTTGAATTCTGCTGAATAGTGAAGTGTTGGTGTAGGGTTGGGTTTTTTTGGTTCAATGTGTGGCATGTGAAGGGTGTATGTTTGTGTTTGTGCTTATTTTCATGATCATGATGTGCACCAAAGATGGTGTTTGATTTCATTTTCCAAGGCGTGATGACAATAAACTAAACTAAACTAAACTAAACTAAACTAAACTAATTCTTTACATCTCCTAGTCTGCACTGGGTCATTTCAGGATGTCTTTGACAATCTCATGGGTTGGCTTTTTAAGTGGAAGTAATCAACCCAATTCCCATTCAAATATCCTGACTCACAGATCCAACCCCCTCTCTATGCATCTTCTAGACTAGGGAACAATTGGAAGAGCATGATATGCAATTTGGAAATGGCAGCACTAGGTAATAAAATTGCTCCAGGGTGTAGCACATTCATTCAAAGAATATGGCGATAGAACAATGACTATTCAGAGCCCACTCATAGCTTCTGCAAAGTCTAGGCTACTGTAACAAACTCCAGATAGGGCTGCCCTGGAAGACCATTTAAAAACTGTAACTGGTGCAGAATGTCTGCATGGGCAGTAAATGGAGCCAGATATATGGCACACATAATACCATTTCTATATGACCTGCAGTGTGTGCTTCCAGATGCAACTCAAGGTGCTGATGGTCACCTTTAAAATCCTACATAGGCTTGGGACTAGGGTACCTGAGGGATCACTTTTTTCCAAGAGTCTCTTCTTGTCTAATCAGGTGAAGCAAAATGGGCATGCTGCAGATCCCATCAGTCAAAGAATTCAGGATGGCAGGGATTAGAACTTGGGCTTTTTCTGTAGCGGCCCCAGGTCTATGGCACATCCTCTCTTCAGAGATCATAATGGCCCCAACCCTTTTAAAGTGTCCTTAAAAACCTGGCTATGTTCCCAAGCCTAGGATGCTGACTGTGTTAATAGCCCCATTTCCCAGCTATATTACAAACTGGCAAAGTACCTTGCTCCTATGTATATTTAACCTGAAGGGTTGGAGCGTTTGTTGTTTTAAAATGTTTTTAGTATTTTAACTGTATTTTTTAAAAAAAAATTTAACCTGCCTGGAGTCATTGATTGAGATGGGGAGCTAAACAAATAAATTAGTAAGTAAAATATTTGTGCCATGCTAGAGATTTTTCTTTGTAACTCACCTTGGGGTCTTGATAAAGCTCTGTGCCCCATATTAGATACAATTTAAAAACCCTCCCTTCTAGAATAATAATTCCTCTTTCTTTGTCTCTGGGCTCGGTATCATTTATCTAGTTTGATGGTAGTTTGATTTTTGATTGCTTTTTCATCCAAGACTTGGTTCCACCTCTTTTGAGCAAACTAATTAAAGGACTGTTTCATCCCAGCTTAGGAAAAAAGAAAAGAATACGACCCAATCTACTCATTGGAAGACACACTGTTCTAAAAGCATGACTGTTCCAGCGGTGTGTTCTTGGCAGAAAGGTATTAAAAGAGAGGCCTTCATAACTCTCTCTATCAATACAACTATATTGTGCTAATATGATGAGTTCTGTCCTCTTATACATGTTTTCTTTTTTTTTTTTTTCAGCTGAGCTTGTTTGCAGGCTACTCTGGAGTACTTCAGATCTGAATGCCTGCCTTCATTGTAATCCTTTCATCTCTTTGAACTTGCTTGAAACAAATTGATTTCTCTGTTGGGATCAATTAAGAATGGTGTTCTGTAATAAGAAAAACCTGGTAGCGGTTCATTTTCCGCTAATGCATATATTATAGCAGAGCCAGCCCAAAGTGTACCCTAAATTGTTTCATTGTAATATAATGTTATTTGTGTGATGGAGGAGTAGGGCATTCATTCCTTCTTGTCACCAGGCACTGAAAGAGAAAGAACGTGTGGTTCAAGATGTTCAGAATTAGATTACTTGAGCTATTACATATATCGACTGAAATCTTTTTTTTTTTCACCACCACCCCTGCCTCTACCATTTTCATTTGTTGGGCAACTGCTATGCTATAGAACCCTTAATGGATGCAGTTCTCCACTGCTGTTTTCATACAAACAGATAAAAGTTTTCTTTTCTTTTTTCATTGTTCCAGCTTGGAGTCATTTGCTGAAACTAAGTGCAGGTAGATTCCCCGGTTAATCAAACAAAGACCTTCCACTTCGACTAAGAAATTAAGAAAGAAATGGTTGCTGGCCAACTATTTGGGCAAATTTGAAAGAGGAGTAAGATAAATTCATGACAGAGAGGGCGTGTCTAACAGCAGCTATTAGCCTTAACCAATAGATACTAAAATCCAAGGCAGTATGTTTTAAAGATCATTTGCTGGGTGACAACAGCAGAAGCCTCCAGCTTCTTGTCCTCTTCTGAGATTTTGAGATAATTTGCTTAGTGTGGCTAATGTTAAACACCAACTGTATCCTTCCTTATTCCTTCCTAACTCCTTCCTTCTCTCCCGTCCTTCCTTCCTTTCAGAGTTTGCATGAAATAAGATGGCCCACAGAAAAGTGAAGCAAACTGGACTTAAAGAGAAAATAGGATATGTGCAAACATTCTAGTATATTGCTGTATCATTTCATCAAATAAATTATTCTTTATTGGTAGGAATTTGCAAAGTATCTGTGATTATTTTAAATTGCTGACAAAAGACACTCCTTCCTTTTAAATATGTCAAATATTCTGCCTAAGTATAAAGCCAAAATTTACTTTCATTTTTGCTCCCAGACATTCATTTCACTCTTCTTTAATTAATGGAATATCTTCACTCAGCATGTTTTTGTAGCTTCTTTTGTCTTCTCTCATCTTTCCGTTGTCCTTCATCTTACACATTTTTTTTTCAAAAAAAGAACATCTCTGGATAAGATTCTGTTCCTTGGTGATGTTGCCCTTTGTTCAATGTATCTCATTTATTTTAATAAAAAACAACAGTAGAAGTCACAAATTTGAGAACAAGGTTACTAGGGATGGGTAGAAACCCCTGTATCTAGGCAATTTGCTCTCTAATCACAAATCAGTCCTATTCAAATCCCCATATAATTCTGCAGATTTTTTTTTTATTTGATGTGTTAAAATGCATGTATCTGCATATCACTTTTATCAAGATACACAACTGTGGAAGGCTTTCTCTTATGTGTGTATCCTATCATAATGTGCACATTTTTGTCTCCATTAAATTTTTGTCTCCATTTTGTCTCCATTACATTTTTGTATGCATTTTTTTAAAAGCCAGGAACTAAAAGCCTATGGTTGGACTTAAGCATAGCACACAAAATTATCTGCTATAACATCCTACCAGTCAATGTCTACTTCAGCTTCAACCGCAACAATACAAGAGCACACAACAGATACAAACTCAATGTAAACCGCTCCAAACTTGATTGCAGAAAATACGACTTCAGCAACAGAGTGGTCAATGCCCAGAATGCACTACCTGACTCATGCATGTTATATATTATAATAATATATTATTATATTACATGTTACCCTTAAACTATTCATAACATGTTGTTTTATATATATATATATAAACTATTCACTGTTGATCTCACCCCATTCCTAAGAGTTCTGTAAGGGGTGTGAATAAGTGCACAATCATGCCTACCATCCCTGTTCTATTGTCCCCATTTATTCATACCTATTTTCTGTATTTGAGAAATCAAATAAATAAAATAAAATAAAACGATGTAAAATATGCAAGCTGAAAAATAGCTGTGATCCACCTACTGTCCTGGAATATATTAACAAGGTTTATTCCCTAAAAGGAACAGCACAAACAAAATTCTCCAGCATTTTAGTAACTGTTCAGCTTAAGGCCATTCTCTTATCTGGAAGCCACCATGCCTCTGAAACAAAAGCTAATAATGTCTTCAGGATATCAACCAACAGCAAAAGTCCTTTTCTCTCATGATTAGGCTCTGATCGTAAAAAGAATGTTAATGGATACAAGAGTTCTGCATTAAAATTAGAGGGTGCTGAAAGGAGCCTGAGAAATTATGTTATGTCACATGAAATTATATTGTGTCACATGCTTTTTGAAATGCCTTTCTTTCAGGCAACTTCTAAATGTTTTTGAAAAATTATAATTGTTTCAGGAAGACACCAAGGTCAAAATGTATGCCCCTTTCTACTCTGTTCCATTGATTTTGCTTGATTGGGGGGAGGGTGCTTCTTGCATTAGGAGAAAGACAATCTGATGCCTTCAAGATGCATTGAACCTTATTCTGGTCATCTCCGAACAATAATTATAATCCAAAAATTTCAAATAGGTGCAAGAGTATGTGATGTGAGGGTGGGAGGTGAGATCCTTTTTTAAAAAAAAGAAGCCTAATTAGATTTACATATACAAAGTTGAACATTCTTGAAACTTACTCTGGGCAGTGCTTCCAACTTTGCCTGTAGGAACCAACTAAGTTTGAGAAACCCTGTGCTATATGGATTACATATTATTTTAAAAAATAAAGGTACATTCTTGGGCAATCCTTAACTTCAGTGGAATTTTTTATGTTGAGAAGGAACTAGCATAAATCCATTCATCAATTTAAAATGTCACAGCTGTAAAATATTCCAGTTCTATCTCTAGATCATATGATGCTTTCTAGTAGCCAGTAGGAGTTTAGCAGCCCAAATATTATTCTATGCAAGATTAGCAAGGAAATATATAGATAGTTCTCTCTCCCACTATCTCCGATGCAGAAGCTCTCAGTGTACATATACACAACAAAGTAATATAATCATAATAATGATACCAATAAGAGAAGGTAGTAGAAAAGATGAGAAGGATAGTAATAATACAGCTATACTACATGGGTATACTTAGATATAAGACAGTACCATGGGAATTAGGTGTTCAGCAGAGTGATGGCAAGAAGGAAAAATGGGATCCAGAAATGCTGATAAAAGGAGACAGTCTGGATGAGAGTAAAGGCAGGGTGAACAGAGAACAGGGTGGCTCAACTAAGTAGTTAAATATAACAAATAATGATGGCATAAATAACCCTTAATGGTATAATGTCATCCCATCATAGCGAAGAGGCTCCAAGACTATGCCAAGTGCGGGGAAGATGGAGTATTGTTTGTTTGTTTTTTTTTAAAAAGAGTAAAACATAGAAGTACAAGAAATATAACAATGCTTCTCTGTAAAAGGATTCCTTTATATTTATAAAGTTGGTTGTAGGTAAGCCTGCCATCAGTTCCGGCCTTTTTTGGGATTAAAATGGAGCGTTTCCTGGGAGAGGCAGACCATACATGCAAAACCCAACTTTCATTTAGACTGCGATTGATATATATTGGTTGTTTTTTTTTAATGCTGGATCTCAAAAATACTGTTGTTTTTGTCTGGGGTAGTTACTGATTAAATGAATAAGACCCAGTGAAGCTCAGTAAGAAAGTTATCAAATCTACCATAGCTTGAGTCTCATCAATTTCTTTGAAGCTTTGTTATAATAAGTTAAGAGCTATTCTGGATGTGGTTTGGACTGGACACAAGTGAGTTGAATCCTCCTGTTGATCTTTATAATATTATAGGGCTTGCAACTGCAATCAGTTTCAGCATCTCCCTGTTCTACTGTTCCCCAAGGGAAATAGCATTTCAGAAAGGAAATATATTGCTATTTTATTCATCTGCAGGACATGTGTTTAGTGTTATGAGTCATTTACCAAAGAGATAGGTGATTCTTCTCATCTAAGAAGAACTGCAAAAGCTTATTGGATAATAAATAAAATGTTTTCAAAGAAAACAACCCAAGAAAGCCCAGTTGCCTTTTGGAAAAAGATATCTGGATTATTGAGAATCTCCATAGACATCTATGGAGAACTGAGGAAGCTTTTTAGATGAGAAGACATCTTCAAGAAAAACAATGGAAGTCCAAGTGCCTTTTGAAAAAACACCTTTGGGACAATCTCATAGACATTCTTGCCATGTCTGTACCTCCTGGATCCCATTCCAGCAACACACTGGCAGTAAGGTTTTGAAAGATAACAGACAATTGGACAGAGAACAGAGAAAGAGGAGAAACTCATGCAGTTTATTCACTTTTATTTTTGTGAAAAAGGGGAAGAATAAGAATATTTGAGCACTCTAATGGGGAAGAACTGGGACAAATTATGACAAACCAAAGCTGATTGGCTTACAGTTTTTATGCTTGGCAAAAATAGGTAAAACACTCATTGCTGGTGATTCTTTGCAAGCTCACTTGCAAACATATAAACATGGCAGTTTATAGCAGCACTCCTGTGTCCAAACAGATCAGAGATGGTATTCAGCAGGTTCTGACCAGTTCTGGAGAACCGGTAGAGGAAGTTTTGAATAGTTCAGAGAACTGGCAAATCCCACCTCTGACTGGCGCCGCCCCCATCTATTCTCTGCCTCCCGAGTCCCAGCTGATTGGCTGGGTCTTCTTTTGTTGCCCTGCACAGGAGAACGGAGCTGGAAAGCAGGTGAGTGGGGTGGGGAGGGAATGGAGATTTTCAGTATCCTTCCCCTGCCATACCCACCAAGCAATGCGCACAGAACTGGTAGTAAAAAAATTTTGAATCCCACTACTGAAACAGATCATTGTTAAACAGAATTGTCATGGCTGATGGATTGCTTTGGACTACATTTTAAATGGGATCCCAACAGCCGGGAAATAGGATAGTGGTTCAGAAAATCCCGATATCTAATTGCTTTTCATGTATTCTACAAAACACTGCCTTTGAAAAGGCAGGATCAAAATATTAATCAATGCAGCCCTGTCTAATTAAATGCCACTCATGTTTAGATACCTGTAATCTGCCATTTTATTGCAAGTCTCTTAATTTAAAGCTCTTTAGATAGCAAAGCTAAACAGAAAACTGAACTGTGACAATGAAACAAATTACCAGCCCAGAAAACAGTTGAAACATGGAAATAATTTAGTCAAAATCCATCAGGAGAAAATGCGTCAATTGCATCTTAAGCCATTTGCGAAAATGTTCTATAGATGATGTATGAAGCACCTCCAAAGGAAGGGCATTTCAGAGCAAAGGTACCACAACTGCAAATTTGTATTATTAGTATTACATCCCAGGACAGCCCCAAATGTAGGTCATTCAAAAGTCAGGTCACAGCATGAGACAACTTTAATCTCAGAATTCTCCAAGAACTGCTTCTACATCCTGAACACGATATTAATCTTGATGTGAGATTACTAAGGCATGGATCCCTGGAGTTACTGAGCAATATTGCTATTTTTCTGGAACTTCAAAGCAGATCACAAAATATGATCTCTGTAAAGCAGGGGCATCAAACTTGAGTTTGACCCCCCTATTGTAAAGTATACTACTGAAATGTGTGACAAATCAATAGGCATGGTTTCATGCACTGCCTGGATCATGCACATGCACAGATGGGGCTTCACTCACTTGCACGGCTTGGATCCTGGATGGCCACAGACTGGTGCTGACCCACGATGTGGGGGTTGGGCCATACCCCTGATATAAAGCATATTCTTTGCCCCTGAAAACAGCTTTAATACACTCCTTTTATGATGGCTTCCGTTTGCATGGCCAACCTAACCAAATGTTACTCAACTTAGCTTCCTGAGTTTGCTCTACATCACCGCAACTGACAAAGTTAACATTTCACAAAATGCTAATGTAGCCAGCCCATTTGTGGCTCAGCATGTTGTGTCAAAACAACCCTTTTACTACATTGGCAGTGTATTAATTGATTGATTGATTGATTGATTTATATACAAATCATTGGGAAGACTTTGGATTTCCTCCTGTAGGTCAATTTTATACTGACACAGACAGGATTAATTAATTTTTCATTATTTATATTAACTCTTTCACTTGGTTAAGTCCTCCGAAAGATAATCCCCATTCAGAACTTATTACTTCAAGTGTTCAAGGAAACTGGGAAAGGTAGGAGAGTCTACTTCCTTCTGGTAGTCGGTTCTTCTGAGGTCCACGTATTCATTCAAACCCCAAGCAGATTAAACAACTAACCTTGTGGTGCAACCAAAACAATCTTGGGACTAAATAAACTCAAAACTGTAGAAATTGTGGTAGATTTTAGGAAAAACCTTCCTATATTACCACCTCTTACAATACTAGACAACACAGTACCAACAGTAGAGACCTTCAAGTTTCTAGATTCTATCATATCTCAAGACTTAAAATGGACACCTAACATCAAAAACGTCATCAAAAAAGCACAACAAAGAATGTTCTTTCTGCGCCAACTCAGGAAGCTGAAATTGCCCAAGGAGATGCTGATCCAGTTCTACAGAGGAATCATTGAGTCTGTCATCTGTGTCATCTGTATAACTGTCTGGTTTGGTTCTGCAACCCATCAGGACAAACAGACTCCAGAGGATAATTAGGACTGCAGAAAAAACAGTTACGATCAACTTGCCTTCAATTGAGGACCTGTATACTGCACAAGTCAAAAAGAGGGCTGTGAAAATGTTTACAGATCCCTCACATTCAGGACATAAACTGTTTCAACTCCTTCCCTCAAAATGACGCTATAGAGCACTGCACACAGAACAACTAGACACAAGGACAGTTTTTTTCCCCGAAAGCCATCACTGTGCTAAACAAATAATTCCCTCAACACTGTTCAACTACTACAAAGTCTGCACTACTAATATTCTCATCACTCCTTATCACCCATCCCCTCTCACTTGTGACTGTATGACTGCAACTTTGTTGCTTGTATGCTTACAATTTTTACTGACTGTTTCCTAGTATGATTTGATTGCTTATTATATCCTATGATTATCATTAAGTGTCGCACCTTATGATTATCGACTCCTGATGAATGTATTTTTTCTTTTATGTATACTGAGAGTATTTACACCAAGACAAATTCCTTGTGTGTCCAATCACACTTGGCCAACAAAGTATTCCATCTATCTATCTATCTATCTATCTATCTATCTATCTATCTATCTATC
>BLBF01000016.1:19953214-19970636 GCA_015471245.1 Laticauda colubrina
TATCTATCTATCTATCTATCTATCTATCTATCTATCTATCTATCTATCTATCTATCTATCTATCTATCTATTACTGCCTGATTTGGCTCTGCAGCCAAACAAGACAGACACAGATTTCAATGGATAATTAGAACTGCAGAAAAAACAATTGCTGTCAACCTGCCTTCCATTAAGGATCTGTATACTGCACGAGTCAAAAAGAGGACTGTGAAAATATTTACAGATCCTTCACATTCAGGACATAAACTGTTTCAACTCCTACCCTCAAAACAATGCTATAGAGCACTGCACATTCAGGGAAAGTTTTTTCCCTGAATGCCATCACTCTGCTAAACAACTAATTCCCACAACACTGTCAAACTATTTAGTAACACTGTATTTCTATTCTTCTTCTCATCCTTCCTATTATCTATCTCTTCCAACTTATAACTATGACCATGTTGCTTGTATTTTATAATTTATATTGTTAAATCTGTTTCCTAGTATGATTTGATTGCTTATTGTACCCCATGTCTATTATTAAGTGTTTTACCTTATGATTCTTGACTCTTGTCAAATGTATCTTTTCTTTTATGTACACTGAGAGCATTTGTGCCAAGACAAATTCCTTGTGTGTTCAATCACACTTGGCCAATAAATAATTCTATTCTGTTCTGTTCTGTTCTGTTCTGTTCTGTTCTGTTCTGTTCTGTTCTACTCTACTCTACTCTACTCTACTCTACTCTACTCTACTCTATTCTATTCACTTCTAGCAGCCAATGGAAGATGACCATCCCACCTAGGGTGGAAACTGATAGGCACTGAAATCCAAGTCATCTGGAGGGATCCAGTACAGGAAGGTTGCTACACAGGTATCCCCATAAATGCTGACAGCAGTACAGAAAATTGGAATCTCCAATTTGGTGCCCAAGGATGTCATTGTGCCAGTAGAGCTGATCTCCTTCTAAACCATTATCTTCCCACTGACAATGTGGGAAGTTTTTCAGAAAAACATCCAGATCCCGCTGACAATAGACTTGGATTGTTTTAACTATTTTGTAGAAGTTTGTACCAGCGAAATATTTAAATTAAAAATGACCAGAGTGTGATTTGTCTAAGGCAATGGGTTTACACAGGATTCTTTTATCTTCTAAAAAAACAGATCTAATATATGTCCTACTTCATGCTTATGGACTAAATGCCACGGGTTAGGTTCTTGGATGATGAGATGATCAAGAGATGAAATTCTGAGCTGTTGTTAGCTGGACATTGAAATACCCCAGGACAAGAAGCCTATGGCAATTCAAGATTACTTGGCTAGCCGAAAAGAGTTTATTAGAGAACAGGGTGGAAACTCCATTAAGATTGCCGCTGCTTATGGCTACAAGGATGAACTTTGTACAATATTGGAAAAAAGACGTAGTACCAACAATAACACACTGAGAACCTGGGAAGCAGCAATGGAGAAAATAACAATCTATGTACATAATCAAAGTTTAAATACATATTTAATAGAAACGGCTTTCAAATATATTGCATGTTACGCAGCTAGGTAAATACAAACATTTAAAGTATGGTTTTTAAAGTTTACACCAACAGACTGCAATTAGATTGGAATACAAAAAAAGGGGGAAGTTAGAAACTGAACATTTACTTACATTGCTCATATATTTTCTTTTCTTTTTTTTCTTTTAAATTTCTAAACAACAATACAGAGGAGATTTTGGCAACAAATTTAAACATGTATATTTATATTTTTTATATTTGCATCATAAAAACAAATAATATACTCTGCTTCCTTAATTAATGTTATATTCATCAGCAGCTTTATAACTTCAGCAGTTACTTATTAATTTATAGATGTCTTTTTTTTAAAGAAACACTTTTACTTTAAATAAAACTAATAATAAACTGACCGGGATCTTGTTCATAACATGTCTGATTGAACAGTGATTGAAAAGAAGAAAGACTGGTTCATTGGTGTTCTTATACCAGGTGGTTCTAGGATTGAGGAAAAGATCGCAAGATACAAAATTATGGCATAAATCACTCAGCACACTGGGATCCATAGCAAAAAACCTTGGGCAGCACTTAGAAAATCTGTGCATTGACAAAATTTCCATCTGTCAATTAAAAACATTCTGCTTGCTTGGACATACGCTACATTAATACATTATAACATCCTAGATTCTTGGGAAGAATTCAATGTTGATGAAGGCCAACACCAGCTAAAGAACTGGCAGCTATGATTTCACATTGTTGTGTATATAAAAATGATAAGCACAGAGTACTGATGATGTACTTTTTAACAGAGGGAAATAAACTCTCTATTTGTACTTTTACATGCCATATTATGGCTAAATAATGTTTTAATTATGGAGGTGGAATAGTCCAGTGGTTAAAGATGCTGAGCTTGTCAGCTGGAAAGCTGGCAGCGCAGGTTCGAGATCTGGATGGCATGCAATGGAGCGAGCTCCCGTTCTTTGCTCCAGCTCCTGCTAACCTAGCAGTTTGAAAGCATGCAAATGCAAGTACATTGATAGGTACCACTTTGCTGGCCATATGATCAAGAAAAATGTCTTCAGACAATGCTGGTTCCCTTAGCCAAGAAACAGAGACAAGCACCATTATTTAAATTTAAATGTAGCTAAACCCTTTGCCCTTCAATGTTTGAATTGCTTATTTTAAAAAAGAAAGGTAATATGTTAATAGTACCAATGTCCCAAATACGGTAGCATGCTCCTGGTTGATTGTCCAGTGGACCATCTTCTAAGAAAGCAGGGCCAATTTTCCACCCATTCTCTGATTTTGTCTTCTGAAATAGGGAGAGGTCCAGGAGAGAACCTAAAAGAGATAGACTCTGTTCTTCATTCAACAGATTTTCAAAGCACTTGCATTAAATCCTGTTAGTAGATGTTTTGATTTGGCATTAGAGTGCAGGATTTTGAAGCTGGAGATATTGTTTTCCAGGAATTCTTTTCCCTGATAATCATCTGCAAATCATTGCAGTGAGCTGAAGTGGCTAGAACAAATGCTAATCTAAGATGGGCTTGATTAAATAGAAGAATATTTGGACAGAGTACAAGCCAAGAGGCCACTTGCTCAAATCTCTTTGTGGAAAATAACAAGGATACAGCAGAGACTGGAACCAGATAAGAATGATGGTCAGTGGTTTTCATTTTTTTTAATTAAATTTTTATTGGTTTTTAAGACAAACAAAACATTAAAACATCAAGCCATCATCCATATATATGTACATACAGTGTGTTGGTTGGTTTACAAATTGTTTTGTGCTTCCATTTCGTAGTCTTCAATTACAATTACATTGTATATATTGTGGTTTTCATTTTTATGTGGCATGCTTAGAAGAGATTACCTCATTTGCACCTTGCATGTGGTCAGAGCTTCAGAAATGTGAAACTGGAAAAAGTACACATTCTGCTATTTATACTGACAGGCAATATCATTGTAACCTAGCTTTGATTGCTAGGCAAACGGTTGACACTTAAGCCATCTTCAGACTTTCTTCTTTGTAAACAACTACTCATGCATTGCACCTGTTGGTGAGCTCAAATGTGGGGAGCAGTACCCTATCCTATGTAGAGATACATGTTAAGATGATCTTCTCCCTTGCAGATGTGCATTAGTAGCATCACTGTGATGAAAAAATAAAGGCTTTTCTTTGTTTCTGTTACTTAAGAGGAGGAAAAGATCATTTGAAAATGGCTTTGATCTGCATGTACCAGGACACAAGTTGATTGAGCATTTAAGAAACTTTCTCCTGCATATAGAAGGAAAACTCTGAAGTTCTGATTTCGGCATCTGAAATCAATCTCCACTTTAAATCAACCTATCCCATCGAACTAGAAAGTCAGATTGAATGATTAGATGGGGTTGGATGCCTGCATTGCATAAAAGCCCTTTACTCAAACTGATCTGGGGGAAAAAAAATTAATCAACACCATTTTCCAGATCAATTCCAATTGTCAGATGGGATCAGACAGATCATGTGAATCTGATGGACAATTTGAATCATTGCTCCATTGGTTCAACTGATGGGTTGGAAAACAACCCATTCTAGCAATAGTACTTAGACTTATATGCCACTCCAAAGTGCTTTACAGCACTCTCTGAGTGACTTACAATGTTAGCATATTGTCCCCAACAATCTGGGTACTCAATTTACTAAACTTAGAGCATAAAAGGCTGAGTCAACCTTGAGCCTGTAAGGATCAAACTCCAGGCTGTGGGCAGAGTTAGCCTTCAGTACTGCATTCTAATCATTGTGCCACCAGCCTTTAGGAATAGAGGTTTGTAGCCAAAAGCTCTTCCTATGAGTTCTTGTCCATATGCAAACTGTATAGAATGTAGAGTCCTTGATCATGAGCAAGAAAAGCTGCACTGTGTTCAGAAGACATCTCTGATTTCTTAAGGTTTGTTCTGCTTACTCATTAAAGTAAATAGCACTCTTCAAGCAGTTCTATTCTCTGAGACAGTAGGATGGAATGTCCTATCCTCACTCATTCTAACATTCAGTGGTGAATTGCTACCAAGAATATTAAATGGTTCCAGGAGTTTAGAATATGCACTTCTAACTGAATGCAAGAGGAGCAGCTAGAATAAAATAATACTTGTTCTTCCTATGTATCTGCTACCTGAGGCTGTCGCTTCACTTGTCCTAATGTTTGGGTCATTTCTGCTTCTGGGTATCCTTTGTGAGATGATCTGCATGTATTGTTCCTTTCTGCAGAACTCTTGGAGGGAAATTGTAAAGTCTACAGGTTGCTAACCTGATAATCAGCCACTATCAATGGAAAATAATTATCTATGATTATCTTATAGTACACCTCAAAGGTGCTTTTTCAAGAGGCAACTGGACTTTGTTTTTCCTTGAAGATATTTCGCTTCTCCTCTAAGAAACTTCTTCAGTTCACAACCGAAGAAGCTTCTTGAATGAGAAGCGAAACATCTTCAAGGAACAGCAAAGTACAGTTGTCTTTTGAAAAACATCTTTGAGATAACCATGAATTGGACAATTGAGAATCTCCATAGACATCTTATAGTACAACTGGCTTGCACTGTGTATCTGATGGCCCTGCAAATTTTTGAAGCAACTTTATGACTTACGACATTGTTTTTTGGAGATCGCTAGAAGATCCTGTTGTTGGCTTGGTTTATCAATCTTATTATTCTATTTGGAAGGCCTTTGTGAGAATGGAACAATGTGCCTAGCTAGAATTTATGATCTACTACACATTGACTTTACAGAAGATAATGTAGAAAAGGCACTACATTACCTAAAACCATTCCTATCTATTGGCCTGCATGGCTTATGTGCATAGTTCTTAAATAAAACTCTCCACTGCCATAGCATAATTCCTAATCATAATATATGAGATATCATTCAGAATCAGCTCCTTACTGAACCTATGGTCCTTAGCAATGGTCATCTCTAATTTCAAAAAAGGTGCCCCAGCCTGGTTGAAAACTACAGTCCAATCTCACTGTGTTGTGTCACATGCAAAGTCATGGAATCAATCATTCACCAATGCATTACCCTCCACCCACAGTCAAACAACCTACTCTCCAAAAAACAATTTGGTTTCAGAAAAAAATTGTCTTTCAATCTGTAACTTCTATACTGCAAAAACATGGACTACTCTACTTGACCAGGGTAAAGCAATAGATGTAATTTACATAGACTTCTGCAAAGCCTTTGAGTCAGTGGTACACAACAAATTACTGTGAAAACTAAACTCTTATGGCATTATCCGATCCCTTCATAAGTGGATTACTGCATTCCTGTCAAATGGATAACAAATAGTAAAAATAATAGGAAATGCCCTATCATACCCTGCAGCAGTTAACAGTGGTGTCTCCCAAGGCAGCTTTCTAGGATCCACACTTTTTGTACTCTATATAAATGACCTTTGCAATCACCTTATAAGCAACTGTGTCCTCTTCACTGATGACGTAAAACTATTCAACACCACCAACAATGCTACCATCCTTCAAAGCAACCTTGATTATATGTCTGAATGGTCAAACAACTGGCAACTCCAAATCTTGACCAACAAATGTTCTGTCCTACACATTGGTAAAAAAAAAATATCAGTATACCAAATACAATCTAGGATCTTGAGGTACTCATATTTAATGACCTAAGTGCCAGAGCTCACTGCAACAGCATTGCCAAAAAAGCTTCAAGAATTGTAAATCTAATCTTAAAAAGCTTATCCTCCAGTAACACTGAATTACTCAGTAGGGCATACAAAACCTTTGCTCGACCAATACTTGAATACAGCTTGGCTGCTATATATCAGACATTAATAGAATTGAGCATGTCCAGAAGTATTTTACAAGAATACTACACTCCTCTGTTCACAACAGAATACCCTACACCACCAGGCTTGAGATTTTAAACTTGGACAACCTAGAACTATGCTGACTACAGTTTGACTTAAGCTTAGTACACAAAATTATTTGCTACAATGTCCTACCAGTCAATGACTTTTTCTCCTTCAACTGCAACAACACAAGAGCATACAACAGATATAAAATTAATGTAAACCACTCCAGGGGGGGAGGAGCTGGCGTCGCGATGATACTGCAGGCAATCTTAGAGGTCTGAGATTGCAGCTGATATCTTTGCCCATGGACGGTCCAAATGGACCTAAACCATCCCGAAGAGATGGTGCTAGTGAAGGGCACGTCCTGTAGATTCCAGGGATATCGCAAAGTCCCTGGTTGATCCAGGAGAAGCCCTTTTGCCAGCGGCAGAGAGGCAGCCATCAAAGCTGCTGAAGTTGGGACAGCTCTGAATGGAAGAGGTTGAAAGAGAAAGTGTGTCGGTCTGGTAAGAATTGTTCTTTTATTATTCTAAGACTTAAAAGGACTACAAAGGGCACCCTAAGGGGAAAAAGAATCTGTAAGAGTTTTGACAGAACTGAATAAGCGGCAGTTTTTAAACAGAAGTGTCAAAGTAAGGCTTTGCTTTATGTCTTTTTTTTTTTTTTCTTCTCATGGCTGGACTTCTATCGTGATTCTGCATTTGTTAACTGGACTGGTTTTTTCTCTATTGATATAGTTTTTTCTTTTCTTTTTTGACTTTGTAATATTTTAGGTTAGAGGCTCTCTTTAGATATTTTTATATACTTGTTTTTTATTCTTTTTAATTGCTATTACGTTTTGTCTGGGAAAGGAGGGGGAGAGTAAGAGTAAAGAAACTTTGTAACACTGCCAACTAGAGGCTTGAAAATATCCTAGACAAAGCTGAGAAAGCTGAGAAAGAAAGCTCTGAAATTCTTTTTCAGGGACATTGCTACGTGATAAGATAGAGGGAAGAGCACGGGAGAGTGTTGTTGCAGGTGTTCTTCTGGATTTCTATCAACAATTGAAATTTGGCTTTGAAGTTTGGAGAGAGCTATGACAAGAGCCTTGGATAATTAAATAAAGTGCAGTGTGATAGATGAAATAAATTTAAAAGATATATGGAGAGAAAGAAATGTTAAAACCAAACAATGCACTTTTTACTCAAATAGACATTTCACATGATCCAGAATAGATATGATTTGGACTTCAACAGAATTAATATCTATTACTCAAGAAACAAATATCGAAACAAGTACTTGGGCAGACCACAAACCAATGACAATTAAATGGAAAGGACAAAAAAGAAGATCGAGATGGATGTTAAATAATACTATTCTAAAGGAGAAGGATTTTATACAGTGGATTGGCTTTTTTGTTTAGAGAAAATAAAAAAGAAGATACTTCAATTCAGAACGTATGGGACACAATGAAGGCATATGCTAGAGGCTTGATAATAGACTACATAAGGAAAAGGAACATTAGGAAAAGGCAAGCCATGGAAGCTTTGGAAGATGAGTATAAAAGACTTGAAAAAGAACTACAGAAAACGCCACAGAAAAAAGACATTAAGCTAAAACTGGATACAATTAAACATAAAATGAGTTTAATAGAAAAAGAAGAATTAGCACAGAAAATTAGAAGTGCTAAACAGAATTATTTTGAGGATGCAAACAAACCATGTAGATGGCTAGCATACAAATTGAGAAAGGAAAAAGAATCAAGAAAAATACCACAGTTAATAGATGGTCAAGGTCGAGTTTGCCATGGCAATAAAGAGAAGAAGGAAATCATTAGAGACTTTTATGGGAAATTATATGAGCAAGAGAATATTGAGGAGGAAAGAATTAAACAGTATTTACAGAATGCTCATCTACCTAAGATATCTAAAGAGACTGAAAAAATGTTAGAAAGCAATATAGCCATGATGGAGTTAACCGAAGCACTTAAGAGACAAAATAATGGGAAGGCACCAGGCCCAGATGGACTTCCGGCAGAATTCTATAAAACATTACAAGAATCGCTGAACCTTCCATTGCTAGAAGTCATGAATGAAGTTATGCTAAAGAAGAAGATATCTAAAACATGGTCAGAAGCCTACATTACACTTATTCCAAAAGAAAAGACTGATTCATTACAAATTAAGAATTATAGACCCATTTCTTTATTAAATGCAGATTATAAAATCTTCGCTTCAATATTGGCAGAGAGACTCAAAAATATTTAAATAATTTTATTCATTCTGACCAAAATGGATTTCTGCCAAAGAGACAAATTAAAGATAATATGAGAGTAATATTGGACACTTTGGAATATTGTGAGTCTCACCCCGAAAAACAAATGGCTTTGATATTTTTAGAGGCACAAAAGGCATTTGACAATGTGAACTGGAGATTCATGTTATTATTATTGGAACTGATGGGCTTCGTCAGAAAATTTATTCAAGCAATACAAACCATATATTATAAGCAAATGGCAAATGTAATGATAGAGGGAGAATTAACAGACTCTATCAATAAAAGAAAAGGTACAAGACAAGGTTGCCCACTATCACATTTGCTATTCATATTAACTCTGGAAGTGTTAAATAGAAACATTAGAGATGAAAAGAGTATAAAAGGAATAAAAATTAAAAAGGAAGAATTTAAATTGCAAGCTTTTGCGGATGACTTGGCCTTTATTTTAGAAGACATCATATACAGGAGTCTCTGTGGTTAAATTGGGAGAAAATTAAAAGACAATGTTATTTGAAAATTCCAGTCTGATTATCGACTATTGACTATTTTCTTATCCTATAACATATAAGAAGGAACAAACAGTTAGATATGGGACAGTTTTGAATGAAAAGGGTGAACTTAAATTGATGCAAAATCTAGAGGAACAAGGTATAAAGATGAATTGGTTTTCTTATGCACAAATGCATTCAAGGTATGAATGTAAAACAGAAGGTTTCTATAATAAATTGACTTGATTTAGATAAGATTTTGACAGGTACTGATGAAAAGGTGATTAAAAAACTGTATGGATATTTATTAGAAATTAGACTAGAAGAAGAACAAGTTATAGAGACTATGATTGTTTGGGGGAAGAATTTTGGATATGGGACTGATCTAGAGAAATGGCAAAAATCGTGGTGTCAAAATTATAAAATGACAATGTCAACAGCATTTAAAGAAAATTTGTATAAGATGTTTTACAGGTGGCATTTTCCTCTGACAAGAATAGTGAGAATATTCAAGAATAAATCCGAAAGATGTTGGAAATGTCATCAGATACCTGGCTCATATTACCATACATGGTGGACTTGTGCAGATGCAAAAAAATATTGGACTAAAATCCACACGTGGTTGGAAAAAATGACTAAAAAGCATATAGATTTAAAACCAGAGATATTTTTATTGGGAATTCTACCTGACACATACAGCAAAGATTTAAAACATTTGATTGTAAATGTATTAACAGCAGCTAGGATTGTATTTGCTCAAAATTGGAAAAATGAGAAAATACCATTGCAGGAGGAAATTATCAAGAAAATACTGGAATGTGCTGAAATGAGTAGATTGACATTTGAAATTAGAGAACAAGAGGATAAACAATTTTACAAAATTTGGGACCTTTTCTATCAATGGCTTGGTAACAAAATATAGTAATAGAATATGTAGAATTATAGAAAATAATGAATATATAAAGATGTATTTCTGTTTTTTATTATTATTATTATTATTATTATTATTATTATTATTATTATTATTATTATTATTATTATTGTTATTGTTGTTGTTGTTATTGTTGTTATTGTTGTTATTGTTGTTATTATTGTTATTATTGTTATTATTGTTATTATTACATATATAAAATGTTTTTAGGATAGATTTGGAAGGACTATATGAATTGTTATAAAATAAACTAAGTATAGCTATCTCGCAAAGTATGAATGAAAAAAATTATAGTCAAATAATTGATTAATAATAATACTGGGATACTCAATTTCTGATAATATGAGTCGTTATATAATGTAACTGTAATTGAGACTATGAAATCAATGCACAAAAAATTTGAAAACCAACCGACATACTGTTTGTATACTTATGGAAGAAAGCTGGATGTTTTTATGTTTTGTTTTTGTTTGTCCTTAAAAATCAGTAAAACTTAACAAAAAAAAAAAATTAATGTAAACCATTCCAAACTTGATTGTAGAATGTACGACTTCAGCAACAGAATGGTCAATGCTTGGAACTCACTACCTGACTCTGTTGTTACATCCTCAAACCCACACTCCTTTTCCCTCAAACTAACTACTGTTGACCTCACCCCATTCCTAAGAAGTATGTAAGGGGCGTGCATAAGCACACAATCGTGCCTACCACCCCTGTCCTATTGTCCCCAATTTAAAAAAAGAAAAGAGGTGGCCAGGTTGCACCCAGAAAGCTGTTTTCTAGATGTGGATTCTCACAGTGAGATCACAGTATTGGAGTCCAACAAAACGATTTGGAACGTGACCCAATCAGGTTGACTCAGCAGTACGTTCCTATGAGATCAGTGTAGCTTCATTACTAAAAACAGGTTTTTCCTTTTCTCAATTTTTTTGAGCTTCGATCCTTCTTCCAGTTTGTAACTTAAGTGGCAAATTTTTATCTGACAGCAGTTACTTTCTGCCTGGACTGGTTTAGATTTATTTTTCTCTAAATATCACTGATGCTTTCTGACAACTGTTTGGCAATCCTTAAAATGAAAATGGAGGCTTTTTCTCCTGGTTCTTGGCAGATCATATTCTCCAATCTCCCATCAACTATGTATCAATTGACATCCTTCCTCCCTTGCTGGCAGGTCCAATTGAGAAGTGTGCCAAATTAGCACAACGCTTGTCTTTTGCTGTCTGTATCGGTTATAAACCAGCGCACATGCCTCAGTTGCCATCTTCTTTTATATTTACTTCCTCTGGTGACTAAATGCTCGAAATGCCATTTAAAAGGAGCTGCCTTTCCAATGTAGTGGCTGCTGTGTGTTTTGGGATTACAAGTCCCAAAGTGCTGTGTGTTTTGGGATTACTAGGCAATGCAAAGCCAATCCTTTCCTGCCAATTCCAGTTCCCTACCCATTCTTCAATACTCATAAAAGACTTGAAATTCTAGACCTAGAAAATCTAGAACTATGCCACCTCTGGTCCGATCTAAGTATAGTATATAAAATCATACTTTGCAATGATTTACCTGTCAATGAATACTTCAGCTTCAATCAGAACAATACAAGACCAAACAATAGATACAAACTCAAGGTTAATTGCACCAAACTTGATTGCAGGAAATAGGACATCAGCAACAGAATGGTCAATGTCTGGAATACTCTTCCTGATTCTGTGGTTTCTTCCCCAAATCCCAAAAACTTTAACCTTAGACTGTCTACTATTGACCTCACCCCTTTTCTAAGAGGTCTGTAGGGGGCATGCATAAGCACATCAAGGTGCCTACCATCCCTGTCCTATTGTTTCTTTTGTTTTTCTTATATGTATCCATGTATTCATAACTATGTTTATAACTATGTTATAACTATGTTTATATCTATTATCTTGTAAGCAATTGACAAAGCAAGTAATAAAAAAAGAACATTTGTAGCTCACGGTTCAACTAACATCATCTTTGTGCACTAATGATGTTACCTAGTTTGGTAATGAAATGTCTGCAAGAAAACCACCAAGCTCAGAGAATACCAAAAAACAAACATTCTTCAGTTTCCCACCAATCTACCCAGATATCATACAGGTGAAACTCAAAAAATTAGAATATCGTGCAAAAGTTTATTTATTTCAGTAATGCAACTTAAAAGGTGAAACTAATATATGGGATAGACTCATTACATGCAAAGCATAGTAAAAGATAGTTCAAGCCATGATTTATCATAATTGTGATGATTATGGTTTACAGCTCATGAAAACTCTTAATCCACAATTCTCAGAAAATTAGAATATTACATGCAATCAATAAAACAAGGATTGTACATAGAACAGTATCAGACCTCTGAAAAGTACAAGCATGCATATGTATTCAGTACTTGGGCCCCTTTTGCAGCAATGACTGCCTCAGTGAGGCATGGCATGGAAGCTATCAGCCTATGGCACTGCTGAGGTGTTATGGAAGACCAGGATGCTTCAATAGCGGCTTTCAGCTCTTCTGCATTGTTCGGTCTCATGTCTCTCATCTTTCTCTTGGCAAAGCCCCACAGATTCTCTATGGGATTCAGGTCAGGCGAGTTTGCTGGACAATCAAGCACAGTAATCCCACAGTCATTGAACCAGGTTTTGGTGCTTTTGGCAGTGTGGGCAGGTGCCAAGTCCTGCTGGAAAATGAAGTCAGCATCCCCATTAAGCTCATCTGTGGAAGGAAGCATGAAGTGCTCCAAAATCTCCTGGTAGACGGCTGCATTGACCCTGGACTTAATGAAGCACAGTGGACCAACACCAGCAGATGACATGGCTCCCCAAATCAACACAGACTGTGGAAACTTCACACTGGACTCCAAGCATGTTGCAGTGTGTGCCTCTCCCTTCTTCCTCCAGACTCTGGGTCCTTGGTTTCCAAATGAGATGCAAAAGTTGCTCTCATCAGAAAAGAGGACTTTGGACCACTGAGCAACAAACCAGTCTGGTCTTCTTTAGCCCAGGTAAGACGTTTCTGACATTGTTTGTTGTTCAGGAGCAACTTGACAAGAGGAATACAACATTTGAAACCCATGTCCAGGATCCCTCTGTGTGTGGTGGCTCTTGATGCACTGACTCCAGCCTCAGTCCACTCCTTGTGAAAGTCCCCAACACTTTTGAATGGCCTTTTCCTGACAATCCTCTCCAGCCTGTGGTCATCCCTGCTGCTTGTGCACCTTTTTCTTCTACACTTTTCCCTTCCACATAACTTTCTATTAATGTGCTTTGAGACAGCACTTTGGGAATATCCAACTTCTTTTGCAATTATGGAGGGTGTCAATGATGGTTTTCTGCACAATTGTCAGCTCAGCGGTCTTTCCCATGATTGTGATTTCTACTGAACCAGACTGAGAGACCATTTAAAGGCCCAGGAACCCTTTGCAGGTGTTATGGCTTCATTAGCTGATTAGAGTGGGACACTTTGAGCCTAGAATATTGATCCTTTTCCCAATAGTCTAATCTTCTGAGATTGTGGATTTGGGGTTTTCATGAGCTGTAAGCCATAATCATCTCAATTATACCACATCACGGCTTGAACTATCTTGCTTTGCAAGTTATGAGTATCTCACATATTAGTTTCATCTTTTAAGTTGCATTACTGAAATAAATGAACTTTTGCATGATATTCTAATTTTTCAAGTTTTACCTGTATGATCTCACCAGAATACAGGTAATGGAATAAACAGGGCATGTGCAATTAGTGGACTCTTGAACTGTCCCACCCAAGCTCTCTTCTGGCCTCCACCTAAACATCAAGATTTTTCAAGCAAAATTTGGAAAAATCTAATTTTACATTTCCTTGATATATTCTATGGGGAACAAGCCCTAGCTATGAACTCTCCTGTCTCCTTAATTGTAGATAACAGTGGAAAGGCTTTTTTCTATAATGTATGAACTCCAGGAAATATTAAGAAGGCTATACCCTGTTCAATCATCCTGTCTGATACTCAGAAGGAATGGAGGGACAGCATAATATGGATACATGCAAACGTCTGGCAGGACAAGAAGTAATGAATAGAAACTAATCAAAGAGAGAAGCAACCTAGAAGTAAAAAAAAATTCCTGACAGTGAGGACAATTAATTAGTGGAACAACTGATGCCTCCAGAAGTTGTGAATGCTCCAACACTGGAAGTTTTTAAGAAAAAACTGGACAACCATTTGTCTGAAATGATATAAGGTTTTCTGCCCAAGCAGGGGATTGGATTAGAAGACCTCCAAGTTCCATTGCAACTCTTCTTTTCTATTATTCTGTTATTCTATCTTTTTGTATTAAACTTCCTGGAGTTGCTGAAGAAACCTTGTCCAAAGTACTTCAACATCTATACACTGAATCTATACACTTGATCCAGCTATATGCTAGGCCCATGTTTCCAAAGACAGTAGTTCACTAGTTAATGGTCAATTAAATGTATCCATAGCGCTGTTGCCACAAGCAAAATTAATGACTGTTTCACTGAGCAAATCCAGGTTAGCTCATGGAATGGATTTTTTTAAAACTTTGGATTTAAATGTGAAAGGGTGTCTTTAAGACTTTGAGAAGCCTGGGGCAAAATGTCAATTTACCATCTCTTTCTTTTCAGTTATCACATATCAGTGATTCCTTCCCCATCCTATTCTTTTCCCTACTAATATTAGTGGACCAATAAATACGAATACATGTGCTGGGAAGTCAAAATATTGCAAAAACGTTTACGATAATGTTTCATTTGATTTGGACAACTTAAATTAAAAAGATAATGACAGCAACACCTTTTCATTTGACATTTTCACATTCAGAACCAAGAGAAGAGGCCTCGTCCCAGATGGGACCTGAATAAACTATTTCTTATCTTTTTTTTTAATAAACTTTATTACTCTTTTATAATTTTAAAAACAAACAAAAAATACATATCTTGACATTAACATTGTGGCATTCATCTTATACTACTGTTTTGTGCATTATTTACAATTTATGTGAATGTAACAGTTTAACCTATATATTGCTTATTGTTAATCTTTCCATCTTCCGTCTATCTTAGATCAATCCAGTCATACCATTTTTCCCAAATCCTGTAATACTCAGACTCCTATTTCTCTTGTAACATCATGGTTAATTTATCCATCTCAGTGCAAGTCATTATTTTTGGGATAATCAATTCATTTGGTGGTATATTTTTATGCTTTCAACACTGGGCATAGGCAATTCTACCTGCCATTAAGATATATAACACTATATATTTTATATTTCTCCCATAATTCTTTTTAAATATCCCCAGCAAGAACAGTTCCAGTTCCAGTTCTATTTATTCATTAGTGATCTCTTGAAGCCATTTTTTAATTTTTAGTCAGTATTTTTGAGTCTCCAGGTAGGACCACCACATGTGGTAGAATGTACCCTCTTTCTTCTTACATTTCCAACATGCCGGATTCATGTTGGGATATATCTTTGCCAATCTCGAAGGGGGCAGGTACAACCCATAAAGCAGATGTTCTCTTTATATGCAGCTGATTTTGTTAATTTATAATTTTGTTTCCAAATGCCTTCCCATTCTGTCAAATTTATATTATATCCAATGTTTTGTGCCCAGGCTATCATGTATCCCTTAACTGCCTCTTCTTCCAGTTCGACATCCATGAATAAACTATTTCTAATTATATCTCAAAAACTCTCTATATAAGGAACTTAATTCCCATCAATTGTTTGCTACCTCCCAATGAATGCTTATATTTTGAGTGCTATGGATTACTAGCTTATGAAATTAAGAATACAATGTCATACCTTATTTAAAACAAAGAAAGGCAAAACATGTAGTCTTGAAATTTTCCCCTGCTCCCAGAAATGGAAAGGATGTTACTGATAACCCTAAATGAAAATCCTTTTTCCTCTGGAGGAAAACAACACAGATATACATTTTTGTCATTATTTCTCTCTTTACTCTTTAGGGGTGGGTTGAAAAAATGTTTACACACATGATAAAGGCTTCTAGCACTGTTAAAGAAATATTGCTAGCCAATTTTATTCATTTATCCATAAAAAATAGAGACCTCCCCAATCTGTCATGGACAGCTTACAAAAATAACAATAGAAAATATGAAAAAGAAGGGCCTGGAAATGGAACATCAACTAAAACTGGAATATCAGATATGGTTCCACCAACCATCTTGACTCAATTCTTGGGTGAATAGCAAAGTCTTGAGATCTGATTTAAACAAGGTCAAGGAGTCGAAGGGCAAGGAAATCTCAGGGATAATGTTATTGCAGAAGGATGCTTTCCAATGGTGAGGTTCAAATAATGTAACAACCGGTTCTCTGCCCCCATGATTTCTTCCAATAGCCAATTCACCAAACTGCTTAGAAACTTAACAAAAGTGGTGCAAACTGGCTGAATCCACCACTGATGCTTTCTCAAAGTATATGCACCACTCCCCAATTCCTGCAAACTGGTCTGAAGAGAACTATTCAGTCAAAGTGATTCTGATTAGACAGAAAATATAGCAAACACACCCCAGGAATAAAAAAAACCAGCAACCAGAACTTCTCTCCTGCTGGTGAATAGGAGACTGCAAGAACATATTCTAATTTCATTCCCCAACTGCCATAGTTCCTGCAAAAAATATTAATAATCCCCACTGCAAAATTATGTAACAGGGGAAAAAAGATTGTGCCATATTTGTCCACATTCCTGCATGAATGGCTCTGTGTGGTCTGGCTACTTACTTTTAGTATCTTACTAGAGAAATGTATCGGTGAAATGACAAGAAACACTGGCAGTCCCTACCCTCAATCACCTTATAAACCCCCAAATATATATTTCTGGTTAATACATTAAAGTAGTGAGCAAACCTTTGGACACAGAGGAAAGAAATGTCCTGATCTTGGAAAAGGAGGACATGATAGCAGTGTTCCAATATTTGAGGGACTGCCACAAAGGAGAGGAGATCAACCTATTCTCCAAAGCAGCTGAAGGCAGGACAAGAAACAATGTATGGAAACTAATCAAGGAGAGAAGCAACCTAGAACTAAGCAGAAATTTCCTGACAGTGAGAACAATCAACCAATGGAACCGCTTGGCTCCAGAAGTTGTGGTGCTTCATCACTGGAGATTTTTAAGAAGAGAGTGAACCACCACTTAAGTAGAATGGTATAGGGTCTCCTGCTTGATCAGGGGGACCCTACTCAAGGGTCCAACTCTGTTATTCTGTTAGGACAATGTGGAGGTTTTCAACAATAGTCATATATGGTGGTTGCCTGACCCTTCTGGTGTTCTTGGTTTTTGTTTCTGTTTTTGCCTTTTCCTCCTTGGCTGATTAATCAGTTCCTCAACCAACCTTTCATCCCACTTATTCCATTTGTATCCCTGTCCTTATAGATGTCTGCAGGGGAAGTAAAAAAAAAAAA
>BLBF01000016.1:19970646-19983622 GCA_015471245.1 Laticauda colubrina
AAAAAAAAAAAAAGTGTGGGATTTCAGGAATTCATTAATGGTTTGGATCTCTGGCTGCAACCACAGAAAGAGTAAAAAGGGGAGACTGGGGGCTAGTGGGGAGGAGATAAGAGCTTCCCTTTAATTAAACAAAGCCTGGTTATCGAGGATTTAATGCACAGGGCAGGAGGAGCAAGATGAGGAACAGAAGTAGCAACGATGGCAGGTGCATGCATTATCAGAAGGGAACAGGGCAAAGATAAGACTAAGGAAAACATTGGCTGCTGGTTAACTCTAGTTCCTAGGTTAAACTGCCACTATGTCTTTGAAGCTGAGATCTTTCTGAACAAGCCAGGGTCATTTGGGGCTCTTTATGAAAAATGGAGGGAGAGAAAGCATTGTCCACCTTGATGCCTGGGTAGGAACAAGGACTTGCTGATGGTGCAACTCAACGTTGTCTCCTGATTATTCCAGAATGACTCTCATGATCAGATAAAGCATGTACGGACAAAGAAAATGACAAGTCACAAAAATGGCAAGCTGCTCTTTTCTCTTCTATAGTCCACATTCTGAATGGAATTTAAACCACACTTTCTTTCAGATTATCTTGCTTTGAGAATGCTTGTCCTTCTCCCAAATAAGCCAAGAACAATTTGAAGCAAGGAGATCTTTCTGGACAGTTCTAATTATGAAGACAAGTTGAATGTAAGAGGGTGAGGGGAAGGCCCAGTGTCCAATATGAGCTACCCTTCAACCACTCAAGCCCAAGGCAGAATGAAATGTTGGGCTGGGCTTGCTTTTTTAAGCCAAATTAGCTTCTAGATCTTAATAAGTAATGGAATATACAGAGGATATGCATACTAGTTGGGAAAGTAGAGAGGAAAATGTTTTCTCTCAAAAGAAAGCGTAATTTTTCTGTTTCAGATTTATTATTCAGAAAAGCAATAGTAAAAGAAAACTATGAACATTCAATTTAATTTACTACATCTACAGACCATAGTATATAGGAACACTTAAACACAGACATTCAGAGTCTGTTTTACATGAATTCTATCCATCCAGTAGCCATCTCCAAGATAGGAAAGATTCTTCCACCACAAGATACAGAGGAGAGACTGAGAAATGTTGTGTTTTATTTATTATGTTGACAAAGTAAGAAAGGAACATCTTCTTTATTCCGTTCCTTGGGTTCTCACCAAATGTTTGCCAAATTAAATTGCCACCCATCTGTCTTTGAATCAACAAATATCTATATTAGCATAAAAATTATCCTATTGCCGACCCCTATTATGCATCAATTTCCTCTGATGTGGCTTTCATAGTGACTAGTGAGCAGATTTTTGAGGAGAAACTGGGTAGTGGTATACATGGTACATTGAACTCTATATAATTAGTTTTATGTAAAAATTGCAGAATTAAGCAAGTATTTATTTTAGTCACTAAAGGGAAGGATTAGGTTATAATTCTTTCTGCCCTGCCCTTAATTAACCTTGAGAAATAGATTCTGAGATGGTTTCATTGGAATCTGATGTAAACAAGGACTCCTTTATGCTCATGGTTTCTTCTATGGCATATCTCCTCAACCTTGAACATTGATGGTCTGATTTCTGACAGGAAGGCAAAGCATTCCAAGATAGGTTTATTATCATTTTTGTTAAAAATCCAGTCAGATGAGCCCAGTGACAACCAGGTGAGCTTAATTAGGATTCAGAGCAGTGGTGGGTTTAATTTTGTTTTTTTACTACCAGTTCTGTGGGTATGGCTTGGTGGGTGTAGTAGGGGAAGGACATGCTTTCCATCTCCGTTCTCCTGTGCAGGGCAACAAAAGAAGACCCAGCCAATCAGCTGGGTCTTGGGAGGCAGAGAATAGATGGGGGAGGGGCCAGATAGAGGTGGTATTTTCAGGTTCTGTGAACTACTCAAAATTTCCGCTACCAGTTCTCCAGAACTGGTCAGAACCTGATGAATGCCACCTCTGATTCAAAGTCTATATAAGCTAATCAGAAACTCCATGGAGATAGAAGTTTAATGAAGGCTCATCCAGGAGGGTGTTGCTTGTTTTCTGGCTTTGTAGGGGTCTACTCATGTTGTCTCTGAAGTTCCCTGATGAGCAGAAGGAGTGAAAGGTCTTTCTTCCTTTATTACACTCTTAGTTGTATTCAAAAATACTACACACACACACACACATAAAAATATAATATGTATTTTTAAACATTGACTGCTATCTGGATATGTACTATTATATTGATTGGTTTCTATAGCTACCCATCTCAACAAGTATCAATATTCTTCATTATTCTTGAATGTTCTTTGATTACTATCTAATGTTACTATGGCATTTTCTTCCAGTGCCTTGGAATAAAGCCTTACATGACATGTTCATATATTGTGGTTATTGCTTCTGAATGCAAAAGTGTCTGTGAACCAACCTTACTCGGCTGGGAACAGAATAAGAAGATGCCCAGACTTTGCATAGATGGGGTGATGAAGCAAGATAAATGGTTTAACTGTTCGTGGGGGATTCTGTAAAAATTCTCAGTCATCCAAGTCATGTCCCAAAGGTGCTTTTTTCAGGAGGCAACTGGACTTCCTTATTTTTTCTTTGAAGACGTTTTGCTTCTCATCCAAGAAGCTTCTTCAGCTCTGACTGGATGGTGGGAAATGGAAGGGTTTGTACTCCCTGCAGAAGGCTGGTCATTTGTATTCTTTTAGTGCAGAGGTGTCAAATTTGCAGCATCACAGCAGCATCACATGAAGTAGTGTGACTTTTTTCCCCTTTGCTAAACCAGGTGTGGGCATGACCAGCATGTGAGGCATCCAGCCTGCAGGCCACGAATTTGACAACTCTGTTTTAGGGGGCCATTGGAAATCTGTGTCCTCAGGATCACTTGAGTAGTGCTTCTGGTTCCTGTAGTCTGCAGTTTTTTCCCTCCTCTGGAACTCCACTCCTCCTCCCACACCATTCAAAAAGTGTTCATCCCATATTGTAAAGCTAAAAGTCTGTAGAGATTCTCAGTCATCCAGGCCACAGTTGTCCCAAAGGTCCTTTCTCAGGAGGCAACTGGACTTTCTTGTTTTTTTTTTCTTTAGTGTTAGTGGAGGATATTGCATATTCACACATTCACATTGTGAAAGCCTAGATCATGTCAAACTCACCATGTCAGGTTGCCGTCACGTGATGTATCGTGATGTTTTTTTCCCTTCGTATTCTGACCCAACCCTGTTACCAGCAAGAAAATCTCAAACAAATGCAGTAATTCAACCCTTCACAGCTTTAACGTACAAATAAACTTCTTTGTAGATAAAAGATGGCTAGCAGACAATTAGTCCAACCAGAAAAGCCTTGACAGAATTCTTCAGATAAGCTGGAGTCTCTACACACAATGTTGGGTCCTAAGAACGTTTTTGCAAAGGCAAAAACCTTTTGAAACCAGGCTTATATTCCCTGGAGGGAGGGGCCATTACATTACATTGCATCCTTACTCCCGAGTCACCTGTGCTGCTCCAGCTGCTCTCTCCTATGATCAATCCTGTGCACATGCACACTTGGCACAGGGTCCTCAGGAACCTCCTCATCACTGCTGCCAGCTCCCACAATCCCTGAAGGCAGCAGTCCATTCCCTGATGGTCCCGGCCCCTCATCTGAGTCCTTACTCTCCTCCACCATCTGCTCCGGCTGCCGGCTAACCACAATACTTCGTGGAGCTTGGGTGGGTGTGGCCTATATGTAACTCATCCAGCTCACAGGTCACCAGTTTGACACCCCTTGTGATGACCCAGAGTGTAACACAAATGTAACAAAATCCAAAATGTAAATAAATGTCCAACTTGGCCCCACTGTTCAATAATTCTCAGCTGGAGATAAAACATACTCAAAAATAGTCTTCAAAAGAAAGCAATACAGTCTGAATTTAATGAGTAGATAGAGGTGAAAATAAAAGCCAAACAAACTACAATGATGAAATTTCCACAATGGAACAGGAGAAGTATTTACCAAATTCAAGGAGATAACAAGGCACAGTCTGTTGGAAGTATGCCAACCAAGATAACCTCAAAGCAAAATAAAACATACTTTGTCTCCAGCGTTTGCCAGAAACGCAGGTCCAAACTCTTATGCAGTTCTCACATCTGCAGCCCATGAAGAGGATCAAGGGCCTCTCCTCCCCTGTAGACCATGTCTCTCCCTTATCCTCTCCTCCCTGTGTGCCCTAGGATGGAGAGGGGATGGGCCTGGGTCCTCCTCTGACTGCTCAGCCGGCCTCTGCCCTTCCCCAGCCTCCTCCACAACCTCCAGAACTACACTTCCACTCCCTGTGAGCTGTTCCTCCTCTCCTTCAGAGTCAGTCTCCACCAGGGGCATGACACCCCTGGCCTAGATTGACCATACCCATAATGGGCAGCAAAGATCACTTTTGGTTCAGCCAGGGATGGCTGTGTCATCTGGAAGGTTATAACTTGAAAACGGACAAAAGAATAGCTTGCAAAACAGGACCAGATGGTCTTGACCACCATTTTGATTTTTTGACCTCTGCTCTGAATACTCTGTTAAGGCAGCTGTCAGTCCCTGTGGTGTCAATACAAGTTATTTATTGGCTTCCCAGCAAATGATCTACTTTTTTTCTTATTCTATGAAAACAACCAATTATCCCAATTATAGCAGACACAAATTAAAATCATAAAATATAAATATATTCCTGTTAATTCATAATGCAATGTCTTCTCCATTATGGCTGGTGTAGAATACTTAGGGTTACTCTGAATGGTTGTTACCATATATGCAAATTGGATGGATTTCCTAAAAAGCTTTTTTTTTTAGGAAAGCTTTTAAAAAGCTGTGTTTCCTAAAAAACACAGATGTGTTTTGCTTGTTTAATTATTTCTGTTAGTGTTTATCCAGTCTTGGTCTTGCCAAATAATCTATTCTGCCATGTCATCTCCATGAAAGTTTGATTTCTTCTTCACCTTTCTTCTGCCTCTATGCAAATATTGGGATTATAATGGCGGCAAAGGCCCCATAATCTTCCACTGCTTCCAGAGATGATAAATTAGATGTTAATGCTCATAGTTTAGCACCTTTCTAATTAGATAATTTACAGAATCCTCTACCTAAGCTCTAATAAACCAAATGATCATAGCACTAGATATATTTGCAGAAGTTGCGTTAAAAAAAAAAATTTTGGAGGAAAAAAAATCTGTTTGTCGTTCTATTGTATCAAAGGAATTTCTGGCTCTTGTATGTAGTTTTTATTAATGCATTATATTGAGAGAGAGAAAATCTTATAGTACTTCCAGTTGCTTTCATCCCCTAGGGAATTAGAGGAAGCCGTGTATCACAATATTTGTTTTCGAGGGGTGAGAAATGAATAAAAAAAACCTTGGATTGTGTTTGTTTTTCATTCCTATGTGGTTTTTGTCATTTTTATTCTTTTGTTTCTCTCGCTTACTGTATTTTTTAATGTTCTTACTTGCAGGTTTTCCAGAGTTGTTGGAACTTGGATGGCATACAATTTATTAGATCATTGTCACTATCTCCTCTCTTTATTCCTGACATTCCATTACTTTGGATATGCAATTTTTACAAAGATGCTGTCTGTGATCTTATGAAGCCTGGGTTCCTTAGAATGTTAACTAGAATATACTGGATGTGCTACCTTTTCTGTTAATTTTAATTGTATTATTTGCTCCAAAGCTGCTTTGAGAACCGTCTGGGATTCTCTCATGGCCTCATGGAAATTTATCTGCAAGATGCAGGAAGACCATGAGTGGTACGGTGGCCTAGAAGTGGAGTTCTCGCCTCACAATCAGGAGGCTGTGAGTTCGATCCTAGGTAGAGGCAGATATTTCTCTCTCTGAGCACACTGAGAATATATCTGCTAAACAAAAACTCTGCATTGGTGACAGAAAGGGCATCCAGCCATTAAAACCATTCACCTCCATTCTGGAGGCCACCTCCATTCTGTTGCCCAGACTCCATTTCGCAAGGGATTATGGGTCATTAAAAGAAGAAGATGATGGTCTTCCTGACCATGGTTGTTTAAAATAAATAATCCTATTCTGAGTGGGACTCTGTAAGGGGTGTCTCCAGGGATGGTTAGAAAAGCCTAGATGGTGGCTGTGATTGTGTGCTCGTCCAACATTTCTGTGGCCTGGTTCCAAAAGCTCAAGGGCTGGTAGTGGGCCACTGACCGAAGGTTTTATATGAGGCATATTATTTTGGAGACCTTCACACAAAGTATATGATTAAATGACCCAGAATCATTCAGATAATGTGCAACACATAAGTACTGCCAAATAAGAAAAGGAATGGTTAAATAGGAAAAATAAAATTGGAAATATTAATTAAAATCAAATATTAGTTAACATCAAAAGTGAGTAGAAAACAACTGTGAGAGTGAAGCAGGAATGTTGCCAACTGCAAGCTATGATGACATTATCTTTAGAAACATGGTTTTAGATTTTAAAAAATCTGCTATTTAGCCGTTATGGATTCACATTCAGTGGTCCATTTACTTCCAGTAGCTCATACCCATATGTTCACTGGGTATGAGTGCATTTACAAAAATAAAAAAATAAAAAAATAAAGATTTATGCACCAAGTAATTTATAATTTAAATGTAAATACTGGAAAACCAGGAGATGATGAGTTCGACAGAAACAATCAAGAAAACATTATGTATTATTTTATTATTATTATTTATTAAACTTTATTAGTCTTTTGTGTATTTTTAAAAATAAAACATAAAATAAGTATCATGATGTTAGCAGTTTTATGACATCCATTCCATTCATTTCTATCTTTTTTGCATATTTACAAATATGTACAATTTT
Source organism: Laticauda colubrina (assembly GCA_015471245.1). Taxonomy (NCBI): domain Eukaryota; kingdom Metazoa; phylum Chordata; class Lepidosauria; order Squamata; family Elapidae; genus Laticauda; species Laticauda colubrina. Next base: position 19,977,454 of record BLBF01000016.1, read on the forward strand.
GTGTGAACATATACATTTAATCTATAAGTTGCTTATCTTTAATTCCTTCTTTTTCTATCTGTCTTGATTCGATCCAATTATACCATTTTTCCCAAGTTCTATACTATTGAGACTCCTCTTTCTGTTGTACTATACACATTATTTTAATAGTATCTGGGTTTTATTGGTTACATCAGGGATCCCAGCTTGTGAGCCACAGACCACTATCGGGCTGTGGCTGATTTGCAAATGGGCTGCAGGAAAGGCAGGCCACCACACATGCACACACAGCTCAACTCACACAACTAGCAGGCTGGTGTGAATATGCACATATGCGCAGTTCAACTTGAGCCACAAAGGTTGGGGATCACTGAGTTACAGGGTTGGAAAAATACCAGTAGGATTTGGAGAAATCTTTCTTTCTTTTTTTTTTTTTTTGCAGAACTAGTATAGCACATCTGCCAATGTTGGCTTGGCATTGCCCAGGCAGAAGCAAATAACCAGGGAATGTTAGTCACATTATAGTTATTGTACAAGTTTTCTGGTCATGGTTTCAGATAGATTTAAATATATTACCCGCAATGTGAGAGATATGCTAAAAAAGTATATGCTGACCATCCACTGCTCAGATTCTGAACGTGCATCCTGGAGAAGTGTTAATTGGCTTTTAATAAATGTAGATAGAGTGAGTTCTGAAATCTACCAGGAGATTTCATTTCTACCTTCTGTCCATCTCTGCCATGAGCACTTCACCATTCATCAACAATCTGTCAAAAAAGAGAAATGGCTGCACTTCATGAAATTTGGATGAGGGTTTTACAAGCTGCTGGTGGAGATATTATGGTGACTTCAAATCTTGCATACTATCTGTTGCCAGTCTGTCAATAAGAGTCTTGTGCCAACCCAAAAACTTTCTAAAAGCCAATTCAATGTAACTGAAAAATAGAAGGATGGGTGGGCAAATGGGATCAGAATTTCCAAGTAGTTGCCATCAGCAAAACTGCACAGGGACAGGACCATGAATAGGATGTGCCAGACAGTTCTGGTGCCTGTTGATTCTGGTCCCTGTTGCAAGGAATAAAGGGATGCTTTAGAGTGAGGGATACTCCTGGCATGTCTGTTGGAGAGAGCCAGTCTGTTTTATGCATCCTGTAGCAATAGCACTTAAATTTATATAGCGCTTCAGAATGCTTTATAGTCTGCTCCAAGTGATATAGGTCAGCGTGTTCCCCCCCCCCCCCCCAACAATCGGGGTAATTGGAACAATATGCTATTCCCAAATCACAGACAATAACATAGATGCAAAGCAGGGGTGGGATTCTACCAGTTTGGACCGGTCCTATAGAACCGGTTGTTATGATTCTGCACAGTTCAGAAAACTGGCAAATTGTGCCCCTGGCTGACCCCGGCCCTTTCCTCCCACCCCTCTCCTCCCCATCCAGTCAGACCTTATTGCGCATGTGCAACATCGCACACATACCCGACATTGCTGACTGCATTCTCCCCTGCCCAGTCATTCCTTAAATTATTTCCTTTTTTCATCGTTTCAATGATCAGCTGTTCCAGTGATCAGCTGGATCCAGGATCCTCTTCACTGTCTTACAGGAGGCTTCCCTGAGGCCCAGGAGGCAAAAAGGATTGTAGGGGTGGATGGGCGTGGGGGTTCTGCTAACACCCCACACTCCATTTTTTTTTTTTTTTTTGCCTTCCTGAGCCCCAGGGAAGCCTTCTGAGAGCAAAAACTCCATACCCACTCAGTCACATGACCATGCCCACATAGCCATGTCCACAGAACCAGTTGTTAAATAATTTGAATCCCATCCCTGATGCAAAGTCTTCTAATTAGGAAGCAATATTAGAACTCTGTATCTGAAAAATCCCTTAAAATCAATAAGTTCTCCTGTAGGGATTGGAATCCAGTCCTTTTGATTATTATATATTCTGATTTATATATATATTGGAATAAATCTCCAAGTATGTTTTCTGTTTTGTCTAAATGCTCTTGATTTGTCTAGTTTCTTAAGACCCATTGGATCTCTGAGGCAATAAACATACTGGGTCAGAAGTGGTGTCCAACTGGAGGCCAGTGGGCCAGATGCACCATGCACAAGCCACGTCTACCCCAGGTCTGCAAAGGAAAAAAAACATTGCAATACATCACGTGACATCACATCTATACAATCTAGTTATGGATAAATTTGTTTATTTTTGGATTATTTAAGTGCTGGCTGTTTTTTTCTTTTCTTTTCTTTTTCTCTTTTTTTTTCTTATTAGTACATTCTGCCTTTTCTAGTATACAAAAGTAGAACTTTTTTTACAAAAACCTGAACAAAATGAAATATAAATAATTATATTTTAATATGTTCTGTCTGCAAGCATATTTGTATGTGACTTTTAGATGAGTATATTACAAGTCTATTTTAGAAATTAAGAACGTATTTTTGAATCTTTTTCTTTTTTGAGCCAAGACTTGTACTAGAAAATTTGGAGAAACATAAAATCGAAGGGAAAATTGTGTTCTGACTAACACTTTTGCTCAGATTTGTCAACCTTTCATTGTAATTTGGGAAGAGTCCATTTTTCAGACTGCCAATTGCTATAAACATTTTTGTACACACTATGAGTTTATCATTTTACAAATATATAGTGAAGCTCTACATGTGGGAAATACCACATGTTTGAGGAAGTTCTATTCTTGCATCATCTCAAAGAAGAGTGGTAAGTTATATGTGGTTATTTTATTTATATTCTATCTATTTTAAAAATATAAATCAAACTTTTCTGTAAAATCATTACAAAGGATAACATGCATGTTATCTGTCAAACAAAGAGTAAATGTGAAGTTTACTATTTTTACTGTTATATTTCAGAAACAGTACACTGTAAAGATGTTGCTAGAATTCTGATAGGTATAAATACTCAAAAATGAAAACTAAATAAAAATGTTTCAGGGATGACTTAAATCAGTGTATATGTTGTGGAGGCTGGCTAGAGAATTCTGGGAGTTGAAGTCTACTCATCTTTAAGCAAGCAAACTTGAGAAACATTGATTTAAATGAATCCCAGGCTTTGCTTTAAAAAAAAAAAAAAAAAAAACGGAAGATGGTCCTATAATCACATGGCTATAAAAATCTTTAAAGGTAAATACTAATGTCTTGTATTTTGCCAGGAAATAAACCAGTTGCAATGAAACTCAAGGAAAAACTGGAACTATTCTTTTTCTCTTTAAGAATGGATCACGATGGTCTAAAATGCTTATCTGTATATGTTTTAGCATTTACTTCTTGGTATGCATCAAGATAGTATTAACGTTTCTGGTTTCTGGTGTTTTTTTTTTAAAATCACCAATTTTGGAAATGTTTGGATATTTGTCCCAAGGTTCATAAACAGCTTCAATGCTATAAGAGAAATTGTTACAGGTTCCTTCTTTGTTCACGAGCTTTGGTGTTAATGGCAGCTGGATTTGATTTGGTTGACTCAACCTTCCATCCTTCCGAGGTCAGTAAAATGAGGACTCAGATTGTTGTGGGAACTCTATAAACCACTTGGAGAGTGCTAAAAAGCACTATGGGGTGGTATATAAGTCTAACTGCTATTGCTATTTGAATAATAAATTCAAATAATAAGCCAACATCAACACAGCACACAGAAGGACATAGGAAGAAGCGTGCATAGAAGCATGTCTTTCATTCAAACATTTTCAAACAATTACAGCCTTGTAAATTGTGATTTATGAAATAGTGGACAAATATTAGCATTTATGCATGTGTCTATTCAAAATGTGCTCCAATTATTTGTGTTGCTGTAAATCAATGGTCCTCTGGATTTTTACAGCATAATAATGGTAACTGTCTCTTGTTCTGGATTTTTCTCTCTATTACATGTACATCTACTTTATGGTGTTAACTATTTAATCTCCAAACCTTTACCGCACATTGTATAGAAACCTGGAACTAGCCTAATCACTTGGGAAAACTTATGTTCAAGAAAAAGAGGATTAACAAAGTTTTGGAGGGGGGATGGTAACACTGATGAGCTGAGACGATAATCCATTTTCTCTGTGTCTCATTTTATTTTATTATTTGCTAATATTCTGTTTCTTTCACATTGCTAGCCAATTTTGACTAACTTTGTTGGTCTCTGGAGTGAATTAATCAGCCATTACACCCTGAACATCTTGGAATTGAACTCAAACAACTCAAGAAGTGAAAAAAGGGGAGAAAAGAAAAAAGATGTGACAAAAAAAGTTAGAACAGTCCAAGTTTTCAAATTCTACTCTTAACCATCAAAGCAGCTAAATAAATAAATGGATGAAATAAGCTGATCAATGCATTGATCAACAGGAATTGGTGTATCCTAGTCCAGGGATTCTCAAAGCTTCTAAAATAATAAATTTGTGTAACCCTCTCCTAGATTAAATAATCAAGCTTAAGGTGAGGCAAGCATTAATTATATCATTTGCATTTAATAATTATGTTTTAATTAGATTCTCAAGCCACCTGTTATGGGTTTGGTTATAGACTAACATTGAGTCACATTCAGATTGAGTTGTGACAGCTCTTTCGTCTTCAGAATGGGAGTGTTGTCAAAACTTACTTGTCACATTTCCCAGATAAGCCTATAGCCTGTAATCTACCAGATATTACTATTATACTCCATGTCATATTTTATACTAGACACTGTTGGAGGGGAGAATATTTTAGCAGTTGTATAGGCAGGCCTTAGATCCAACCAATCCACTCTCATCATCTTAAAATTTTACTATCCAATAAAATATATGTTGGTAGTGTTAACTTTCAATAAAGACAAAGTATCTCCATTATTAGCTAAAATTAAATGTTTCATTATAAGACAAACTTTTCTAACATTCTGGTAGCCATTGATTTTCTTGGCAATGAGCCACTGTTGACAAATTGCTCTGATCCTTTTGTTTTTTCTTCTGCATTTTTTTCTTTTCTTGATAAACTTTCTTCCTGCGATTTCATCTTTAAGAATTTGTATAAAGCAAATACACCCACACTATTAGCATATAGCGGCATTAAGTTTAAAGCAAAGTCCCTGTCTTAGCCTCTAGTCCATTCAGTCTTCAACTCCTTTTCCACTGCATTTTTTATTTGCTGGATGCTTTGATATGTTTCACTTTCAGGAGTTTCAAAATTCATCGTTGTATGCAGAAATTTCTCTTCCCCACTGAATATCCTGGGCATCACTGCGAAAAGGTAAAGCACCACCATGACGGAGACTAACACTGCTGCATTGAGAAAAGCACCATGGGGTCCCTCCTTGGGAAAACCAAGGAGCAAAATCTCTGTGAGACATGCCATTGTTGCTGTTTTGCTTATGGAACCACAATGAGCGTTGTTTTTCTTTTAAAGACATTATCCCCACAGTTTTAAGTGTTCATGGCTGACTGGGGAAAAAAGGGGGAGCCATTCTAAAATCCCCATCATAATTAGTGTTAGTGGTCACCAACTTTTCCAGCTCAATGGACCAGTGGTGGCAGAGGGGATGATTTCATGCATGCATTTGTGAGAGGAGCCCTCAGTGTCTTAATCAGAGGTGGTATTCAGCAGGTCCTGGCCAGTTCTGTGGAACCGGTAGTGGAAATTTTGAGTAGTTAGGAATCCCACCTCTGACTGGCTCTGTCAGCTGATCGGCTGGGATTTCTTTTGTTGCCCTGCACAGGAGAATGGAGCTGGAAAGCAGGTTAGTGGGTTAGGAAGGGAATGGGGATTTTGCAGTATCCTTCCCCTGCTATGCCTACCATGCCACACCCACCAAACCAAGCCACGCCCACAAAGCCATGCTCACAAAACCGGTAGTAAAAAAATTTGAATCCCACCACTGGTCAGGGAAAGAAACTTAGGAAGGACCCATTCTAATGCATTAAGTAGTTACAAGTGGTGGAGGGAAATCTGTACCTTCAGACTTGCAAGATTCTATTAATTTAGCTTTATAATAAGGTAGAATTAGCTCATCCTTTTGTGTCTCCTGCTCTGTCTGAAAGGGCTAACCCAAATCAAATCTCCCAAGGGTAAATGAGTCCCCACCTTGGTCGTCAGGAAGGGTAACATCCTCACTATCTTACTTCCTGGTGTTTGCCAAAATCTCCGCGCTACCTGTTGTTTTTAATGATTCTTTTAATAATAATAATAATAATAATAATAATAATAATAATAATAATAATAAT
>BLBF01000016.1:19983632-20065637 GCA_015471245.1 Laticauda colubrina
ATAATAATAATAATAATAATAATAATAATAATAATAATAATAATAATGGTTTAATTAAAAAAGAAAAAAACGATCAGAACTGCAAAGACTTGAGTGCCAGACCTAGTGGTCCCCTTTTGTGAAGATCAATCTTACACTTCCATTTTCTCCAATAACAAGTATTTTTAACATCCCAAATACTTTCCATCCATAAGATGAAGAAATGCCTGCGCTTTACAAATTCTTATTTTAAAAATGTTTGCTCCCTGTCAGCACTTATTTCCTTACTGGGGAGAGCTGTGCTGTGCCAGGTTTATATCTAGCTACCAGCTTCCCAATCACTCTTTTTAAAATATATATATAAAAAAAAAATAGTGGCAATCTTAGTTTGGCATCACAAATGTCTATAAATTCAGAACTGTTCAAAAGCAGGTTTATTTTGGAACCAGGGGTGGGATTCTACCAGTTCGCACCTATTCTTTAGAACCATTGTTAACATTCTGAGCAGTTTGGAGCATGGTTGTTAGAAGAAATTACTGGCCTAATCCTGTAAAGAAGGCAGGAAGGAAAAATTCTGGTGTTGCTTACAGAGACTGCCTCTCTGTTAAACCTTATTATATTCTTGGTAGGACTAGACTTCCTATCTCAGGAACGTCTCTGGAATTTGTTTCCCCTCCTTTGCTGGTACTTTGCTTGTGTGGAGTGATCATTCAAAGTTACAATGGCACTGAAAAAAAGTGACTTATGGCCATTTTTCACACTGACGACTGTTGCAGCATCCCCTCAGTCACGAGAGGCCAGGAGAGGAGATGTGTGCCTTGATGTGAGTGATACTCAGTTGGCCACACCCAGCCAATAACATGACCACCAAGCCATGTCCACCCAGTCACATGACCACCAAGCCATGCCCACAACCTAAGCTATGCCCACAGAACCAGTTGTTAAAAATTTGAATCCCCAGGGACTTCCAGTTTGAGCTTCTTCAGCGACAGACCAAAACCTCATCTCTGCGAGTCTTTGATCCATGCTCGCCACTGGAGCATCCCGAGCTAGCTGGTTTTGGGGCTAAGCCACCCCGTAGAGGTGGTGAAGAAAGGGGAGACTGCCTGCAGGGTTGAGGAGAGCTGCATCTCTCCTCCCCAGCTGGCCATTACTCCCTTTCCTGAAGGTGGTTGCAGCGGTGGTCAGAAATGGCCACCACAAAGAAGAACTTGACCAGAAAAGAATGTGCAGGAGGAAGATAAGAAGAGAAAGTTTTGGTTGACTGGGTCAAACAGCAAAAGCAACAAATAAGGTACTCTGGAATTGAAACTGTTAAAAAACAATAACATTTTTCCCTAAGATTTTTAAGCTGCAAAGGAGAGAGAAAAGGGAAAAGATTTGGTTTTCTCCTTTTCCTATACTGACAGCTAAGAGACTTAAGCAAGAAATTGGGGAAAAAAATCCACTTTGACATCAATAGGCATTTAATGCTGAAAATAAAAAGTCAAAGGGATAATAAAGATTTCTGGATAGTTAAAAGCTTTAGAAAACAGGAAAGGAGAGAAAAAGAATAAAAGGGTAGGATCTGGAGGAGACTGCCTGGAATTAAAAAAGAACTTACAGCAAAATCTCAACAAGACTTCCAAAAGATACATTCTAACTGAAATATCGCAACAAAAACCCCAGGAAGAGAAAGTAAAAAAAGAAATAAGAAGATATAACTCAGGACTATCTGGATTACTTGATGATTTCTGGATTCTTGGTTATTGTTTTGAATGACAAAATCACTCAGGTGGTTGTTTAAAACTGTTTAAAATGGCTCCACTTTTAGAAGAACTGGAAATGGAACTTAAAAAGTACAAAGAAGATGCACAAGAAGGGAGAGGTTCTTTTGGCTTCGTATTTCAGTTTTTAGAAATGGAGATTTTGAATTATGAGAAACAATAAGAAATGCCTGCAGAACAAGAAGATTGCGAGAAAGAAGAAGCCATCTTTAATGAACAAGTAATCTTAGATGGGGGGAAAAAAGGAAAGGGGGGAAAGAGAATGGAGATCGGGAAAAACAACTCCAAAAAAAACACAGAGTGAAAAATAAGTATAAAATCAGAAAGCAACAGAAGAGGGAAATGCAGAAGAGAGAATTAGAACTAGAGAGACAAGGGGGTAAAAAAGAGGAGGAAGAAGATGAGAGGTAAGAAAGAAAGGAAAAGAAGTTATAAAGGACAGAAGCAAAATATAGAGAAACAGGGCCTAATTAGAGATAATGGGTGAAAACTTAATGGAAAAAGGGACTCTGCAAAGGTACATAAGATAGTATGGTTATATTAGAAGAAGAAATAATTTTAGAAAATATGAAACAATGTATGATTAAAATGTCTGATAAAATAGCTATCATAATTCAGTGGAGTGGTTGTCAATAAATAAATGTAACAAAAGGTATATTTAATGATTTATAAAACATATGTGAAGAGAAATAAAGAAAAATTAATTATGGAGATCAGATATATTTTTCAGGAAGTTTGATATTTAATTGAAAAGAAGTGTTAAAGATGTTAAGATTTTAACGATTATTAATGATAGAACTGAACTGGAATGGAATGAGAGTTTATAATTACATATATTTACAATCTTTCTTTTTTTTAAAAAAAGAATATAGTATGTATATTACTATAAGAATGTACATTATAAGAATGTACCAAGCAGAATTCAGTTGAAAGTGATGTATTACATATAATATTGAAGGTCATAAACTTAAGGTATATATTGAAGTTTAAATAAGAGTTGAATGGATGTAATTAAGAGATATAAATGTGGCATACTCCAATTCGTAACTACAGGAGAAAATTTGTTCAATGAGAAAAGATAATATGAAATTGAAACAGAACAGACAAAAACATAAACATAATGATTTGAATTGAGATGAGATAATCAAAATAAAATTGAGAAAATTAAAAGAGGGGAAAAATTATATAGAAAATGTAAAATAGTATAACTTATGGAATAGAATACAAAAAGGAGCATGGATTTGAGTTTTGTGTCTGGACAAAGAAGTTCAACCTGGGACCATGCTATTTTCAAAAAAGATGTTTTACTTGTATTTTGTATGTGTGAAAACCCAAATAAAACTTTGTTAAAAAAAATTGAATCCCACCCCTGTTTGGAACTAAGTGCTAAAAGCCTGATTCACTCAAGTTTTCTGTCTTATTTATGAAGACATGTATATCTGCTAGTAAATTCTTATCAGACAACCAAGGGGACAAAATGCTTCCCCTTCTTTGGTTGCCAATAGTTCTAACAATCTTGCGCAGTTCACCCTGACATGGACAAGGTCCTCTCTATATATGAACTCTTTGAAGACTTTTCCTTCTATAATGGAAAAAAAGGGGAAAAACATTTTTGTTGTGCTTCAGAACTTGAAAGCTTTTTTTTTTTTTTTAGCCATCTACACAGAAACAATCAATATAAATAAAAGTGGGCCATTGGATTTACTGGTGAGTGACTTGAGGGGAAAAAAAATAACCATCTTTTGCATTTCTGTCTCTTCTGCTGTCATCTAGGGGCAAGTAAGAGTTTAGTCAGCCTATGGCTTATCACCATTTGTAGCACAAAGAATTTACAAAGATAGAAAGGCAGGGAGAAATCCTATTAGGGCTATATAATTCCATTATAGCCCCTGTCCCACTGCACCAACGAATGCAAAGAGGATGTAAAATGTTAAAAAAAGCTTGCCATTCATTGGAAAATGCTATGCATCCGTTGTGTACTCACTGCATACGTGTTTCATACGCTCTATCCCTCGAGCATCCGTCCACTGTGATTTCATCCGCGCAAGTTTTGAGCTACACAAAACTTTGTGAACGGATAAACTTTCCGCCGCGTACGATGTACATCCACGACATATACGGGCAACAAACGTTCCATGTCCGTTATCATCCATTAAACGTCCGCTGTATCCTCTCGGCATCCTCTTGGCATCCCCTCAACTCACATCTGCTGCAACTGAAAATGGAAAGAGGGAGGAAACAAAAGGTACACGGAACGTCTACACAGCGTTAGTTGCACGGAAATAGAAAGGATGTAAGTTTATGCATCTCGAATATAAAGCATTAAAATGGACAAAATGTTTGTATCTGGGATGTATCTCGGATATTTAGGATGTCTGGAGTATGTCTAGAGTATGTAGAAGGACACCTATTGGACAACCGATATTTCCTATAAAAAGGGGGAGGAAATCACCTGGATCTCAGTATGTGTCCAGCAGCCGTGGTGTACAGACCTCTTCACCCTTGGTCTTGGTCTTCAACATCATCAATTGTTCTCCATCATGGATGATGATACAGTCCGTATGATAGCTGCACTCATTCATCACCAGAACCAAAACCTGTTTAGACTGTTTCAAGTTTTACAAAGAAGGAGAAGAAGGAGACGTCTGAGAGCTGTGTAGGTCCGAGGATGGATCGTGAGAAGAATGGAGTTTGGACTCTATGACCAGTTGATGGTGGAACTGAGGAATGAAGACCCTCGTGCATTCCATCATTTTTTGAGGATGCCACCAGCCATGTTTGACGAAATTGTAGAGCATCTGAGACCCAGGTTGACCAATCCTAGCACCAACTTCCGTCCCAACCTGGACCCTGGACTGAAGGTGGCACTGACTCTGCACCACCTGGCCTCTGGAACCACATACAAAACATGCAGTATGCGTGGAGGATGCCACACAACAGCATCAGCAAAGTGGTCAGAGAAGTGGTGCAGGCCATCATCGAAGAATACGTGGAGGAGCTCCTCAAGTGCCCCACCACTGAACAAGGCTGAAGGAAACTTGCAGAAGAGTGGTATCAGAGGTGGAACTTTCCCCACACCGTTGGAGCCATAGATGGGAAGCACGTGGCCTGCAAAGCTCCAGCCAACTCAGGGTCCACTTATTACAACTACAAGGGCTTCTTCAGTATCATCCTCTTTGCCATGGTTGATGCTGACTACAAGTTCATGTACATCGATGCTTCAGGCAACAGGTCAGCTTCAGATAGCCAAGTATACAACACCAGTGACGTCAAGGATGGGCTGGAACACAACCTCATCATAGGTTTTCCAGATCCAGACCCCCTACCCAATGATACACAAGATGTGTCCTGCTTCATCATTGGTGATGACACGTTCTCCCTCAGAACCTACCTCCTGAAGCCCTACAGTTCAAGATACCTCACCCGTAAAGAGAGGATCTTCAACTACAGGCTGTCCAGAGCAAGATGGGTGGTGGAGAACGCCTTTGGCATCCTGGCCAATAGGTTCCAGGTACTTCTCACCACCATGCAGCATGACCCAGAGACTGTGAGGAGCATCGTGGAAGCTTGCTGCATCCTGCACAATCTCATGCGCACCCACTACCCAGTGTTGCAGAACAGGCTTGTGGACCTCCAACAAGGCAATGGGGACATGGAGCCTGGTGAATGGAGGCAAGGACGAAACCTGATAGACACTGTGGATGTACAAGGCCCCAACAGAGCTTCACGTGAAGGGAAGAAGCAGCGCAACCTACTGAGACACTGGTGCAACTCCCCAGCTGGAGCAGTGGAGTGGCAAGACAGGATGATAGATACTTAATGGATGCTTTCTTGAGCCTGTCTCATAACACTGATGAGATTGTGCCATGTATGTTGAGTGGCCCTATAATGAATAGGGCATTAATAAAGAGCTTTGTTTATTTTGAAATGTGTTGATCAATGATTAAATTGTTATTGATAATAAAAGGCCATATGTGTGGCAGCTGGGAGGGTGGACCATACAGTCCCACTATGCTTGCACTGGAGGTTTATCTATCCCACAACTGTCCTTATCTATCCCACAACTATCCTTATCTATCCCACAACTATCCTTATCTATCCCACAACTATTCTTATCTATCCCACAACTATCCTTATCTATCCCACAACGATCCTTATCTATCCCACAAGCATGCAAAGGCTTAACCATTTGTTCAAGGTTTTCACCAACACTTTATAAAGTAAAAAAATGAACCAAGTGTCTCAAGCAAAGATAACCTTTATTAACTGTCTTAAGTAAACTGTATGACTTTATTAAAAAAGCAAAATGAACCAAGTAAAGTGTCTTAAGCAAAGATAAAGTGAACAAGTAACAACTCAATCTCTGGCACTATTCTCAGTCACTCTGAGTCATGTCCATGGTCTCAGCTGTTAAGCGGGCAGGGACTGTGGAAGTGGCTGTGGCGTGAGTGCTGGTCTGAGGCGCCATTGGGGTGCTTGTCCCCAAGAGTACAACAGGGGATGGTGTGTTCAGGAAGCTCTCCGAGAGCTGACTCAGTCCCGTGAGGTTGAGAGGCCCTTCATCAAGTACCTGGGATGTGAGGCACAAGACTAATGACAGATTATCCATTGACGGGCTTGGCTGTGGGGTGGAAGAAGGAGGAGTGTAGTGGGGGTGTCTGGTCTGCACCTGGGCAAAGTGTGGCATCTGTGGCATGCGATGAACCTTGTTAAGCCTGGGTTCCCCAACCAGGGTTAGGTAGACAAGCTAAACAGAATGTGCAGCGTTAGTCTGATAGGCACACAGATAAATGAGTGAGCTAAGTTTGTATATTTATTAACATACAGTAAAAATAACAGATACGCTTGTGCTATCAAGAATATATTTTATTCCAGTATAAGTTTATGGCATAGTCAAATAACAGTCCAATAGTCATTTATCATGTAGTCAGTCCATTCAGGGATATTCAGTTAGCAAAGTCCATGTAGAATATCCTATGTCAGTTCACTTACAAAATCAGTCCTTTGTTGTCTCTCCCGTTCGAGCAATGCAGTCTTGATTCCAAGCAGTAATCAGGGATCATCAAAGCCAGAGAGAGTGAGCAAGCCGTAGTCTTGCTACTTTTATATTGTTTTCTTAACCACTCCTTTAATTGCTATTTCACAGTTAAAGCTGTATACACTCTAACATACACTAACTATGATTCATAGTTATTATTTCACCTAAACCAGTTAGGGTGAACAATGTTATCCCTAACAAACCTGGGCCTGGACTGGGAAGTTCTGCTGTGGGAAGTCCTGGTAGTCATAGCCTTGGTAGGTGAGGGGCTGTTGAAAGCCGTAGAAGGGCTGTGACATCACCTGGGGTGGAGGAGCAGACCTGGACTGGGTAGGAGCAGCTTCAGCTGGGCCTTGAGGGTTGTGCAGTAGTGCTGTTATCTTCTCCTTCATCACCTAGTACTGGGCCTCAGGCATATCCCTGAGGGTGTGGCTCAGGTAGGTGATGAAAGTGTGGCGGCTGGAGGATCCTTTGTCCAAGTGGACTAGCTGAGAGAAAAGTTCTGTGCTGGTCTTCATTGTGTCCCTGATCTCCAACAGGACAGTGTGGCTCTGGCCCTCCAGTCTGCCTCTCTGCCTGCATCCTGTGGAGCTGGGGAAGGGGGTGGGGGTGCATTGGTCTCTGGTGGTTGCTGCTTCTTCCTCCATTTGTGACAGGGGATCCTCCAAGTCTGCTGGCATAGGGAGTGCAGATGTCGGGGGGGTCTCTGCCGTGGAGCCCTCTGAAGACACCTGCCTGGACAGGCTAGCTGGCTCCTGGCTGGAAGAGGACTGGCTGTCTGTGGGCTGTCTGAGGGAGAGGGATGTCAGAGGGGCTGCTCCTCCGTGGCGAACCTCACCCTCCAGGAAGCTGCACTTGGCCATGCCATACATCTCCCAGTCAGGGAGCTTGACAGTGGCCTGCCCAGATTTTTTGAGGTGTAGCTTGCCATAGCAGGTGTGCATGTGCTTCCACCATCCCAGGAGTACATCTACAGTGTAGCCCAGGCTCTCTGCCTTGTCTCTCCAAGCTGCCTGCTTGTTCTTGGTGTCGCGATAGAGTCTGTGGCCCTTTCTCCACAGGTACTCGTTCTCCCTCAGCCATTCCAGCACCTCCTCCTCATGGTCCTTGGAAACGGTGTACTGTTTCCTCTCTCCCTTCTCCTTCCCTTGCCTCTTCCTCCCTCTGACAGGGGCTTCAGCAGGGCCTTCAGGGGCTTGAGCAGCAGGGCCTTCAGCAGCAGGGCTTTGAGGGCCTTGGGGCTGGTCCACCACAGCAGCAGCAGCAGCACCAGCATTAGCAGCAGCACTAGCAGCACCAGCACCAGCAGTAGCAGCAGCAGTACCAGCAGCACCAGCAGTAGGAGAAGCACCAGCAGTACCTGCAGGAGAAGCACCAGCAGCAGCAATACTAGCAGCAGCAGCAGCAGAAGCACCAGCAGCTTCAAAGTCAGTGACAGGGGGTGGGATGCTGGTTCTGGCCTTCTTACCAGGGCTGGCACGAGTAGGCACCGGCTTCTTCTTCCCTGACTGATGAACCATGATGTTCTTTGAAGATGTATGTGGCAGCACATCTTTCCTCTGAATGCTGACTGCGTGCGAGCTGCATCCTTTTATATCCACGGAGCTGATGCAATTCTTACTCCCCCCATGCACAGTGAACGCTTTGCATCTGATATACATCCGTGCGGCATCCGCTTTGCTTCCTATAGGTATCCGTGATGCATCCGCGTCATCCGCTATGCATCTGTTCCTTCCGCTATGCATCCACTTCGCAATTCTCCCCTGGAAGCCCTTCGGATGTGTCATCCACTTCCATCCGCTGTCATCTGCTAGGCTTCCTATAAACATCTGCTTAACATCCCTGCTACATACTACCCATGTCCATTCTTTTCCGTTCTGTTTATGCAAAATTTTGCCACTTTTTGGACCGGATGACAATGGATGGAGCCACCCCCAAAATTTGCTCATCCACTGTGTCCTTTATCCATACGTTTTGCATCCGTCAGCCAGTGGGACCTAGCCTTAAACAGGAATTAATTGAACTGGAAAGTGCCTATAACCTCTTGGAGGTTTGGCAGAATGAAATCACATTTGCAAGCAAAAATAAATTATTATTATTATTTTATGGAGGGAAAGGTCTGCCAAATGTGGCCTTAGAAATATTGTTCAGCTGCATGTGCTAAATTTGATAGCTAATGAGAAGATTCTTTATGGAAAGAAAAAGAAGTAATGGAGGTCATACAGTCAACCTCTGATCAAATGTATGTAGCCTGATGCATCCAATATTTGCGCTGTTTCTACTTGGAATCTTTCTAGTCAAATGGTTGCATTAACTTATTAAAGAGAGATCCAAGCTGGAATTAAATAAACTAGAACTAAGGAGAAATGTCTTGACAGGGAGAACAATTCATCAGTGGAACAGCTTGCCTCCAGAGGTTGTGGGTGCTCCAGTACTGGAGATTTTAAAGAAGAGATCCACATATTTATCAATCATAGGATTCTCCCTTCTCTCGTGTGATGATCCAGGGTGTGGCACAAAGGCAACACAGTCAGATAAGCAATAAGAGTCCTTTTATTATCTCCAACTTTGCCCCCAGTGTCCAGGTTACCTTCGGGCTGGAGAAAAACTCCCAGGAACAGCCTTTGACTGGAGAAAATTCAGTCCAAAACATGGTCAACACAAACTGTAACTTAAAGTCCAAAAAACCAAACTGAAGTAATTAATCTGGCAGGGCAGGAGCAGGAATTTCAAACTTGAAAGCACAGCAAAACTCACACAGTTAGGAAGACACCAGGAACACAGATAAGCCACGATGATGCAATTCATGTTTGCTCCTAACAGCTTGCTTTTTTTATACACTGTGTTCCCAGCTGCAGCTAATGAAGGGAATCAGGGCCCTTTACTATTCCATAAGCCATGCAACCCACATTGCTCTCTTCTCCATTCCTCCCTGTGTGCCCGAGGATGAAGAAGAAGTGGGCCTGGGTCTTCATCTGAATTCCCTTTCCCTTATTCTACCTCTTCCCTGCTCTGCCCAGCCAGACTTTGCCCTTCCCCAGTTTCTTCCACAGCCAATGGAGCCACACTTCCACTCTCTGTTAGCTGTTAGTCTTCCTCCTTGGATTCAGACTCCAACAGGGGCATGACATCTCAGAATAGAAGTTGTCATCTAAAAGAACTTCTGTCACAGGTATGTCATATCCTGATGGGTCAAACTCATGACAAACACTAAATAGTAACAAATTGAGAACTAGAATACAACAGTGAGAAGATTAGATGTTAGATTCGGAGTGTGGAGGCCTAAGCTATAGAATAGCTGCACTTAGCCATAGAAGCATTTAGTATGACTTTGCACGAGGTATTCTCTGTAAGCCAGACTTATTATTTTATCCCACTTGTCCACATGAATTCTAAATATTTGGTGTAACCTTTCCATATTGCATCAAGAGCTCTAATTACAATAACTATGAGAATTGATTTCTTTACCTCCTCCCTAATCTTTCAACCTCAATTTGTAATTCATGATATTTTGTTATTTTCTCCAGCTGCTTTTCATTGATTTGACTCTCTCTAGGTACTGCCACATCAGTGAGCCACACCTTCTTTTTCTTTAGAGCAGTAATGCCTGGTAGGCTCTATATGTTGTCACTTTGAATTTGGAAATGCCATAAAATTTTAATTACATTTGCAAACAGTTTTTAGATGTACTGTCTCTGTGATTTTTACAAATCTCAAAGTCCACTTATTTACATGTTTTCCAGTGGATAAATTTTGCAATCGTGTGATGCTTGGACAATTTTTGCAACTCTGTGTTGCTTACACTGAGCAATTTTACAAATAGTATGTCAGGATTCTGGCAGTTACCCCCATTTAAATCATGAGTCTCGAGCCAAACTTCCAAAACTAAAGCCCATGTCACACTGAACCAACGGATGCAAAGAGGATGTAAAACGGACAAAAAACCTTGCCATCCATTGGAAAACGCGATGTACTCACTGCCTCCGTTTGGCTTCCTCTCTATCCGTCCAGCATCCGTTTATTGACATTTCATCCGCTCCAAAAGTTTTGGGCTGCCCAAAATTTTTGCGCGGAAAATGTATCCAGTTCGTCCGTTCTGCATCCGCTAGGCATCCGTTACGCATCCGTGCAACTTGCATCCACTCGGATGCAGGGAGGAAGCGGAACAGACGCAGAACAGATTCAGAACGGATGGCTAGCAGATGCAGAATGGAAATAAAGCATTTAAAACGGAAAAAACGTTCGCAGAGGGGACCTATCCCGGATATTAAGGATGTCTGCAGGATGCCTAGAGGATGCAAAGGGACACCTACACTGCCTATAAAAAGGGGGAGCAACTCGCCTGCATCTCACTTTCAGAACAGCAGCCAAGCTGTGCAGACCTCTGCAGCCTTCATCTGACTCTTCCTCTTCCACAGCATCCAGTCATGTCCACCGTGGATTGTGACAAAGTCCCTTCGGCAGCTACCATCCTTCTGCAACAGTGCGAAACCATCTACAGGCTCTGTGAACTCTACTACGGGAAGAAAAGGAGGCACCCAAAAAAAGTCTGGGTCCAAAGATGTTTCGCCAGAAGAGCAGAGGATGGATTGTACAACAAGTTGATGGTGGAGCTCAGGAGCGAAGACACTCAGGCATCCCAGAACTTCATGAGGATGCCTCCAGCCATGTTTGACGAACTTGTGCAGTGGCTGACCAAGACAAACACCAACTTCCCGTCCAGCCTGGAACCTGAGCTCAAGGTGGCACTCACTCTGCGCCACCTGGCCTCAGGGACCACCTACAGGAGCATGCAGTATGGCTGGAGGGTGCCACCCAGCACCATCAGCTTTGTTGTCAGAGAAGTGGTGCAGGCCATCATCAAAGAATACAAGTAGGAGCTCCTCCAGTGCCCCTCCACTGAAGAAGGATGGAAGAAAGTTGCAGAGCAGTGGTATCAAAAGTGGAACTTCCCCCAAACCGTTGGAGCCATCGATGGCAAGCACGTGGCCTGCAAAGCACCAGCCAAGTCGGGGTCCACTTATCACAACTACAAGTGCTTCTTCAGCATCATCCCCTTCACCATGGTCGATGCTGACTACAAGTTCATGTACATCGATGCTTC
This sequence comes from Laticauda colubrina, assembly GCA_015471245.1. Taxonomy (NCBI): domain Eukaryota; kingdom Metazoa; phylum Chordata; class Lepidosauria; order Squamata; family Elapidae; genus Laticauda; species Laticauda colubrina. Next base: position 19,995,520 of record BLBF01000016.1, read on the forward strand.
AGGCAACGGGTCAGCTTCAGATGCCCAGGTATACAACGCCAGTCACCTCAGGGTGGGCTTCCCAGATCCAGACCTGCTGCCCAACGACAAGCAAGATATGCCCTACTTCATCGTGGGGGATGACGCCTTCTCCCTCACAACCTACCTCATGAAGCCCTACACCTCCAAATACCTTACCTGTGAAGAGAGGATCTTCAACTACAGGCTGTTCAGGGCAAGACAGGTGGTGGAGAACGCCTTTGGCATCCTGGCCAACAGGTTCCAGGTACTTCTCACCAACATGCAGCATAGCCCAGAGACCATGAGGAGGATCGTGGAAGCTTGCTGCATCCTGCACAATCTCATGCGCACCCGATACCCAGTCTTGCAGAACAAGCTTGTGGACCGTGAACAAGGCATTGGGGACATGGAGGCTGGGGAATGGAGGCAAGGGCAAAACCTGATTGACACTGAGGATGTGCAAGGCCCCAACAGAGCCTCACGTGAGGTGAAGAAGCAGCGCAACCTCCTGAAACACTGGTGCAACTGGAGCGGTGGAGTGGCAAGACAGGATGGTAAATGCTTAATGGATGCTTCCTTCAGACTGTCTCATCACACGGATGAGATTGGGCCATGTATGTTTGGTTGGCCTACAATGAACAGGGTGTTTAATAAAGAGTTGTGTTTATGTTGACATGTATGGATGATTGAATATATCGTTATTGATAATAAAGGGCCATAGTTGTGGCACCTGGGAGGATGGACCATACAGTCCCACTATGCTTGCACTGGAGGTTTATCTATCCCACTGCTATCCTAACCCATCCCACAGCTATTACCCATTCCACAGGTATCCTAACCCATTCCAAAGTTATCCTTACCCATCCCACAAGCAAGCAAAGGCTTAAATCATTTCTAAACGTTTCCAGCAAGACTTTATTTAAAAAAAGAAATGAAGCAAGTGTGTGAATCAAAAATAGACTTTATTAACAACAAGCTATAAGACAAAAATGAATCTCTGGCACTCCTCTTGGTCGCTCAGTCTCAGGGGTGAAGGGTCCAGGTGCTGTGGAGGTGGCTGGTGCTGGAGTGCTTGTCATCAGCTCCTCCAGAAGCAGAAGCAGCAGAAGCCCCAGCCCCAGAAGAGTGAGCCCATGCTGCAGAAGCCCCAGCAGAACCAGAGTGAGGGCCAGGGGGCGGGATGGTAGCCCTGTCCCTCTTGCAAGGGCTGGCAGCAGATGGCTGAGGCTTGCTGTGCTTCCGCGTGGTTGTGGGGTTGCTGGCTGGCAGGGAGGCTGGCAGGAACCAAGGCTGGCAGGTAGGCTGGCAGGGAGGCTGGCAGCAAGGCTGGCAGGCAGACATGCAGGCAGGGCAGGCAAGGCAGTCGATGTGTCTGGAAGAAAGTCTTTCCTCTGAATGGCGACCTGCTTCCGAGCTGCTTCCGTTATATCTGCGGGGCTGACGCAATGCATCCTCCCCGCATGCGCAATTAACGCCAGGCTTCTGCTGTGCATCCGCTGTGCTTCCGCTCTGCACCCACTTCATCCACTCAGCGTCCGTTCTGTATCCACTGTATCCGTTCCGCGTCTGCTTTGCTGAGGCCCCCCGGAAGCCCTGCGGATGTGCCATCCGCTCCCATCTGCTTCCATCTGCTGGGCTTCCGTTCCACATCCACTTTGCATCCACCCTGCGTCCTCCATGCGTCCGTGTTATCCGCTCTGGTTATGCAGATTTTTGCACCTTTTGAGAGCGGACAACAACGGATGGAACATTTTGCTCGTCCGCTGTGTCCTTTTTGCATCCGTTGGGCAGTGTGACACGGGCTTAAAACCCCTGTCACACTGCACCAACGGATGGAAAGAGGATGTAAAACAGAGAAAAACACTTGCCATCCGTTGGTTAACAAGATGCTTCCGTTTTGTACTCACTGCATATGTTTTGCTTCCTCTTTATCCGTCCAGCATCCGTCTATTGATGTTTCATCCGCTCAGAGGGTTTTGAGCTGCTCAAAACTTTTGAGCGGAAAATGTATCCAATGCGTCCGTTCTGCATCCGCTAGACATCCGCTAGGCATCTGTTCTGCATCCGTTATGCATCTGCTATATCCGCTAGGCATCTGCTACGCATCCGCGCAACTCGATCCGCTCCAGCGGTAAACGGACACAGGGAGGAAGCAGAACAGACGCGGAACGGATGCAGAACGGATGGAGAAAGGATGAAAGCAGATGCAGCTCACAAAGAAAGCATTTAAAACGGAAAAAATATTCGCAGAGGGGACTTATCTCGGATATTAAGGATGTCTAGAGGATGCCTAGAGGATGCAAAGGGACACATAGTGGAAAACCTATACTGCCTATAAAAAGGGGGAGCAACACATCTGGATCTCACATACAGACCAGCAGCCCAGCAGTGCAGACCTCTGCAGCCTTCATCTGACTCTTCCTCTTCCACAGCACCCAGTCATGTCGACCATGGATCGTAACAAAGTTGCAGCCACCATCGTTCTGCAACAGTGCGAAGCCATCTACAGGCTCTCTTAACTCTACTACGGGAAGAAAAAGAGGCGGCCAAGAAGCGTCTGGGTCCGAAGATGGATCAGGAGAAGAGCAGAGTACGGACTGTACAACAAGCTGATGGTGGAGCTCAGGAACGAAGACATTCGTGCATTCCAAAACTTCATGAGGATGCCTCCAGCCATGTTTGACGAAGTTGTGCAGCGGCTGACACCCAGGTTGACCAAGGCAAACACCAACTTCCGGCCCAGCCTGGAACCTGGGCTCAAGGTGGCACTCACTCTGTGCCACCTGGCCTCAGGGACCACCTACAGGAGCATGCAGTACGGCTGGAGGGTGCTACACAACACCATCAGCATTGTAGTCAGAGAAGTGGTGCAGGCCATCATCGAAGAATACATGGAGGATCTCCTCCAGTGCCCCACCACTGAAGAAGGATGGAAGAAAGTTGCAGAGCAGTGGTATCAGAGGTGGAACTTCCCCCACACCGTTGGAGCCATAGATGGCAAGCACGTGGCCTGCAAAGCTCCAGCCAAGTCGAGGTCCACTTATTTCAACTACAAGTGCTTCTTCAGCATCATCCTCTTCGCCATGGTTGATGCTGACTACAAGTTCATGTACATCGATGCTTCAGGCAACGGGTCAGGTTCAGATGCCCAGGTATACAACGCCAGTGACCTCAAGGAGGGGCTGGAATCATGGGCTTCCCAGATCCAGACCTACTGCCCAACGACACACAAGATGTGCCCAACTTCATCATGGGGGATGATGCCTTCTCCCTCAGAACCTACCTCATGAAGCCCTACACCTCTACACCACAGCTATTACCCATCCCAAAGGTATCCCTGCTCATTCCACAGGTATCCATGCCCACCCCACTGCTATCTTAACCCATCCCACAAGCATGCAAAGGCTTAAACCATTTCTAAAAGTTTCCACCAAGACTTTATTAAAAAAAAGAAATGAGGCAAGTGTGTGAATCAAAGATAGACTTTATTAACAACAAGCTATAAAAGAAAAATGACCCAAGTCAAGTGTCCAAATAAAGTCCACAGGTAGCCAGCCAGCCAGTCTCTGGCATTCCTCTTAGTCGCTCAGTCTCAGGGGTGAAGGGTCCAGGTGCTGTGGAGGTGGCTGGTGCTGGAGTGCTTGTCTGAAGTGCCATTGGGTTGCAGCATCAGCAGAGTAAGCACCAGCAGAAGCACCACCGCCAGTAGCATCATCATCAGCTCCTCCAGAAGCAGAAGCAACAGAAGCTCCAGCCCCAGAATAGCGAGCCCGTGCTACAGAAGCCCCAGCAGAAGCAGAGTGAGGGCCAGGGGGTGGGATGGTGGCCCTGTCCCTCTTGCCAGGGCTGGCAGCAGATGGCTGAGGCTTTCTGTTCTTCTCCATGGTTGTGGGGTTGCTGGCTGGCAGGGAGGCTGGCAGGAACCAAGGCTGGCAGGAAGGCTGGCAGGAAGGCAGGCACCAAGGCTGGCAGGCAGGCAGGCTGGCAGCAAGGCTGGCAGCAAGGCTGGCAGGCACCAAGGCTTGCAGGAAGGCTTGCAGGAAGGCTTGCAGGCAGGCAGGCACCAAGGCTGGCAGGCAGGCTGGCACCAAGGCTGGCAGCAAGGCTGGCAGGCAGACTGGCTTGCAGGGAGGCTGGAAGGCAGGCTGGCAGGCAGGCTGGCAGGCAGGCAGACAGCAAGTCTGGCAGGGAGGCTGGCAGCAAGGCTGGCAGGCAGACAGCAAGGCTGGCAGGGAGGCTGGCAGCAAGGCTTACAGCAAGACTGTACGGTGACCTGCTTCCGAGCTGCTTCCATTTATATCCGCGGGGCTTATGCAATTCATCCTCCCCGCATGCGCAATTAACGCTCGGCATCCATTAGGCTTCCTCTGTGCATCCGCTAGGCTTCCGCTGTGCATCCACTTCATCCGCTGTGCATCTGCTCTTTACGTTCCACGTCCGCTTTGTTGCGGCCCCCCGGAAGCCTAGCGGATGTGCCATCTGCTTCCATCTGCTTCCATCTGCTAGGCTTCTGTTCCGCATCCGCTTTCCATCTGCTCTGCGTCCTCCCCCCATCCGTTCCTTTCCGTGTTATCCGCTCTGGTTATGCAAATTTTCGCCCCTTTTGAGACCGGATAACAACGGATGGAATATTTTTCTTGGCCGTTGTGTCCTTTTTACTAACGTTTTGCATCCATTGGGCAGTGTGACAGGGCCTTTAAAAAGGATTTATTGGGAGTTAATATGTCCAGCACTGCCTGGGTGTAGCTGACTCTGAGACACATCATTCATTGTCACCCTTGACCCTGCTTTTCCCCCATCCTCTGGGTGTATCATAATTCATATTCTCCAATGGGACACATCCATAGCCAAGAGTCATCAATCATGCTCTCCAGTTACAATTTTGCATGGCAGAAACTTCCGTTACTTAGTTACTATCTTTGAAAACATTTATAGAATGCACTTTTGGTTTGCAAGTTGCCACACTGCTCCCCCCTCCCTTTCTATTGGCAATTCTAAAAAGACCACAGAAATATTTTATGAGTTGACATAGTACCATAGTAGTAATAGTAGTAGTAGTAGTAATAGTTGTATTTAAAAATAGGCTTTTACATTCTACATTCTAAGCATAGAATTAGCTTGCAATTCTATACTCTAACCACTGCACCACCACGGCACTATATAATCAGGCTTGGGGGGGGGGGCATAGACATTGGGGACTGTGGGTCTGAAGTGGCTTTCTCCCTGCTTTCAATATACTTACATCATTGGCATCACAGCATGAATTGGATAATTCCATCAACTCTTTCCTTCTAACACTCCTTTTGTTTTGAAGTTGTTTTGCAGGTTGACACCTTTCTTCTGTGATTCTGTGTTGGATTCAGAATCGGGAAGGGAACTAAGTCATAAGCAACACTTTAATACTGGTTTTCTCCAGTCCTTTTCTTTCTTTTACGGAGGAAAAAGATGCTGGGTTCCCAAATCCTGTCCTCTTTTCGGTAGAAAATGGAGATTGACAGGGCTCGTTCCCATCATTTTAGTTTTATCCCTGGTTACTGTTGGTAAGAACCAGTGAGTTGAAACATCAGGAGGGCTGCACACTGAACAGTGATGTACACTTGCAAACTTCTGAGACACCATTCTCAGCCTTGAATTCCTTCATATATATATATATAGATCAGAGGTCTCCAAACATGGCAACTTTAAGACTTGTGGACTTTAATTCCAAGAATTCTGGGAGGTGAAGTCCACAAGTCTTAAAGTTGTCAAGTTTGTGGATCCCTGCTATAGATGATTCAAAGTGACAATGTACATATGACATATTGTGCTACACAGGGAGCAGTTTGTTTGTGACCACAGCTATTTGTGTGCAACCAGAATTGGTCGAAGGCAGCAATGGGACTTTCTGGGCGAAGAAATGCAGTTCTACCAGTTTTGTTCAAATCTGACAAAACCCTTCTGTCTTTAGCTCTTTGGGAGATCACAACAGAATGACAACAGATGAAGCTGACCAGGGACTGGATGGAAGGAACATAAGTGCCATGCTGATCCTAACTCTTGAAATCATAATTTATGCCTCTGACTTAATGGGAGCTGAAGCAGAACAGATTTTATGCACCTTGTACATCTACTTACAGTAGAAGTAAACGGGAAATGTTTCTTTAACAGCCATGCAGCTAAGGACAACTTATTCCTGATCCCTTATGGGCCAGGGAAGAGAAGAGAAGAAGGGAATATCATGAAGACACTGATGTTGTCAAGGTGCAAATGGGGACACAACCTTCTTCTGACTTTTGCACAATAAAGTGAAATTATTATTAAACTCATTACTGAAAACTGTTTCCTCTGACATTTAAGTTTTCAATGCACAGAAGAAGGAGGCATTAGGGCATCAGGGGTTAGGTGAGTAGGGAAGAGAATAAATTAATTTAAATTTAAAAACTTAACTTGCTGCAGCAAGGGAGAGCTAGCTCATAATTCCTTCAGGAGAGAGAAATACAAAGATGCATTTCTAGTTAAATTAACAAGTGTTGACAGAACCAGTTCATTCTAAATTCTTGATTGGTTATATGATAGACAAACTGACTGACTAACTGACAGACAGACAGACAGTCATGATAGACAGACATAGACAGATAAAGTAAACAGAACAATATGTAAGGATTTGTTTCCTGAAAACTTTCCTGCCTTTTTCAGCTGATGCTTGGCATTCATTCTGAAATATTTATTTCCATCAGGCAATTGAACTTTATCATTTTGACATTTAGAAATGTTGGAACCCACGATGATGTTAAATAAATAAAAAAATCTGCATGTTCGTGACATCTTACAAAGTGCAATGAGTTTGCTTTTTCTAAAACACAGAAAGGTTGTTATGTAATTTAATGTGCATACAATATTATTTACAGAAATTCCTGCCAGCCACTAGGAAAAACAGCCTTTGAGAAAAGGCTGCGTAATAGATCAGTGTAAAGTTTCTAAGGAGTGATTTGATTCCAGGCAGATTTTATTGACTCTGCCTTTTAAACTGAATCTCTGAATTTATTCAAGGCATCACATTGAATCAGGCACATTCAGATGTTCTTGGGAGAGATTCAACGATGGTTTAGAAATGTGATAGTCTCTCTTGCTTTATTGAACCTCAAACGTTGCTGTTGCAGTTTACAGTTTACAGATTAACAGAGTTGGAAGAGACCTTGTAGGTCATCTAGTCCAACCCCCTGCCCAAGCAGGAGACCCTACATCATTTCTGACAAATGGCAGTCCAATCTTTTATTGAAAGCCTCCAGTGATGAAGCTCCCACAACTTCCAAGGGCGAGCTGTTCCATCGGTTGATTGTTTTCACTGTCAGAAAGTTTCTCCTTATTTCCAGGTTAAATCTCTCTTTGTTCAGTTTCCATCCATTATTTTTTGCCTGGCCTTCAGGTGCTTTGGGAAATAACTTGACCCCTTCCTCTCTATAGCAGCCCCTCAAATATTGTTACACTGCTATCATGTCTCCCCTGGTCCTTCTCTTCACTAGTCTAACCATTCCCAGTTCCTATAACCGTTCATCATATGTTTAATTGGTTGTCCACTAAGACTTCAAGATCCCTCACACAGTTACTGCTATTAAGCCTGATTTCACCCAGTCTATATATGTACTTTTGGTTTTTCTTGTCTAAGTGTAAGACTTTACTTTTGTCCACATTGAATTTCATTTTGTTAGATAGGGCCCAGTGTTCAAGTCTGTCAAGATCCATTTGTATCTTGAACCTATCTTCTAGGGTGTTAGCTATTCCTGCCAGTTTAGTATCATCTGCAAATTTGGTAAATTACTAAAATTTACTAAAAAGCTTACTAAAACTGAGAGTAGTGGTAAGTGAGGCTTTCTGACATTGACATGAAGAGCCAGCCAAGTATGTGCCATTATATTTGCAGTATATGAAAAAGCTATTATGCTATTTGCATCTTATCTTCTGCTTGAATTTGCTTGGAGAATGGGAGAGAGTCATTTTCTTGCACTTTGGCCTGAAAAATCTGGTCTAGTTTTTGCTATATGATTCTTTGCCTCTCTCTTTAAAAAAAAAATGTGCTTCATGGAACTCAAAGATTCTGAAAGAATTTGTTAGAGTCCTGTGAAAGATTAGAAGGAAAACATATCAACTTGCATTCATCCTCTTGATCATGGACTCTGGGATTTTATTTTCACAATTCAGACAATACTGCTACCCTTCAAAAAGACCTCAAGTATGTAGCAGAATGGTCAAGCAAATGGCAACTTCAAATCTCAATAAATAAATGCTCTGTCTTACATATTGGCAAAAAAAATCAGAAAATAAAATAATGGCTGAATAGTCAAGACCTGGTTGATGATGCAAACTCAGTCAAGGATCTTGGAGTAGTCATCTCTTATGATCTAAGTGCTTGAGCCCACTGTAACTACATAGTCAAAAAGGCGTTAAGAGTTGTTAACCTAATCTTAGGTAGCTTTTTCTCTGGTAATATTACACTAATAACTAGAGCATACAAAACATTTGCTAGACCAATACTCGAATACAGCTCATCAGTCTGGAACCCACATTATGTATCTGATATTAATACAGTTGAGAAAGTCCAAAAATATTTCACAAGAAGAGTTCTCCACTCCTCTACTCGTTGTAGAATACCTTATGCTACCAGACTTGAAATTCTAGACCTAGAAAACCTAGAATTACGCCATCTTCGGTCTGATCTAAGTATAATATATAAAAATAATACATTGCAGTGTCTTACCTGTCAATGAATACTTCGGCTTCAACCATAACAATACAAGAGCAAACAATAGATACAAACTCAAGATTAATCACACCAAATTTGATTGCAGGAAATACGACTTCAGCAATAGAGTGGTTAGTGTCTGGAATACTCTATCTGACTCTGGTTTCTTCCCCAAACCCCAAAAACTTTAACCTTAGACTTTCTACTATTGACCTCACCCCTTTCCTGAGAGGTCTGTAGCGGGTGTGCATAAGCACACCAACATGCCTACCATCCCTATCCTATTGTTTATTTTATTTTCTTTATCCATGTATTCATAACTATGTTTTTACTTGTACCTATTATCTTGTAAGCAATTGACAAACCAAAATAAAATAAAATAAAATAAAGGTGTTCCACAACCTGGAAAAAATTTACAAGTCACTGATCTGCTTTCTCCAAATTCATATTTGATTATTCTTATCTTTTCTAATTCAATCTGTTTGTAGTCATTTACAAAAGTTAGTTTCTTGTGTTTATTCAGTCTGCAGATCAGTTCTTTTCAACTTTTGTCTGTAATATTCCCTAATTAAATAAAAACAACATAATTTCTTTTCCTTCATCTTCCAAGTGAATCGAGATAGTGTGCTGATTGTTACTGCACATTACATAGCCTGTGTATCATAGCTTATATATACATACTAGCTCAATACCTGTGCTTCGCTATGAAACTATGTGGTCGGGCTTAGTTTTTGGGGAGGAAAATAAGGGGGGGGATCTGCCTCTGCCTATCAGAATCCATTGGTATTCATTTCGCTAGAGTTGAGGGCTGTTTGGAAAGTGAAACAGTATTTGCTGTGTGAGCAAGAAGGAGACAGCAAGGAGCCTGGGCGTGGCTGAGCTCAACTGTTCTGTACTAAAGCTGCTTGGTGCTGTGAAACTAAAACTGAAACTCCTCTCCTTTGCTTATATTTTACATTTGAAACAGATTTCTTTTCAGGTGGGGAGAGGGAGTAGAACTCCTTAGCATCAGAGCATGTTAATAATAATTTATGAAATACTAATGCTCTGATGGTCATTTCGAAAATTCCTTTTTTAGTGAGCACCTAGAAGCCAAGAGGAACATATGTGCCAAATTTTGAGTTTGTAGGTTTTATGGTTCTGGAGATTTTGTGTGATTGTGTATGAGTGGTATTTTGCTTTTATATATATATAGATTAGTGATAAAATCCACATTTGTCAGTTTCATTACCCAATCACCACATAACTTTTTGTTCCCAGAAAAAGGCTAACTTTCCCAAAGAGGCAGGCCAAGAAACTTTCCTATCCCTTACAAGCAAGTGGTTAGAAGGTATGTTACTCAATCTTAAGTAAGAAATTATGTCTTAAATAATTTTATTTTTTATTGCTGGAAAAGAGCATTTTGTGCATTACTCTGGCACAATTTCTGTATGGGTTCTTTGCTTGGTAATCAGGGAGCTAGTGTGGTATTTTTTCTTCATCTCTGCCATAATATTCAGGAAATAGTTCCAAAACGACTGAAATAACTCTGCTGAAACATTACATGTATGAGGGCTAAAGAGTCTACAATCCCCAGCTGTTTCATTCAACTCTGCTGAAAATAAATAAAAAATGAAGCAGCTGCAAGCATCCTGATGCTTCCCCACTGTAACATATGATTGGATTCTTTTATCAAAATCTTGGATTAATATGAATCTAAGCTTTTGAATCTAAAATTTATTTCAAATCTTGCCAACTATGAATCTCAATTAAAATTAGATTTTGATAGATTCCTACATCCCTAATGCCGGTTAGTTAGTAAGTTAGTTAGTTTGATTGATTGATTGATTGATTGATTGACTTTTGACCCTCAAAACATATTTTGACATGAGTTTGATTTTCTTATCATTGACTTATCATACTCCTCTTTTGCAACCCTCTTGTGATGACCTGGAGTGTAACACAAACGTAACAAAATCCAAAATGTAAATAAATGTCCTTTAATGCCTCCAACTTGACCCCACTGTTCAATAATTCTCAGTAGGAGATAAAACGTACTCAAAAATAGTCTTCAAAAGAAAGCAATACAGTCTGAACTTAAGGCCCGGTCCCACGGGTCGACAGACACAAAACGTATGGATAAAAGACACAGCGGACAAGCAAAATTTCGGGGGTGGCTCCATCCGTTGTCATCCGCTCCAAAAAGTGGCAAAATTTAGCATAAACAGAACGGAAAAGAACGGAAAAGAATGCACGTGGGTAGTATGTAGCGGGGATGTTAAATGGATGTTCATAGGAAGCCTAGCGGATGAAAGCGGATGGAAGCAGATGACACCTCTGAAGGGGTTCCAGGGGAGAATTTCGAAACGGACACATAGCGGATGAAGCGGATGCATAGCGGATGAAGCAGATGCATCACAGACGCCTCTAGGAAACAAAGGGGATGCCGCGCGGATGTATATCGGATGCAAAGCATTCACTGTGCATGCGGGGAGTATGAATTGCATCAGCTCCGCAGATATAAAAGGATGCAGCATGCACACAGTCAGCATTCAGGGGAAAGATGTGCTGTCATATACATCTTGCAGGAACACCATGGTTCGTCAGTCAGGGAAGAAGAGGAAGCCTGTGCCTACTTGTTCAAGCCCTGGCAAGGTGAAGAAGGCCAGAACCAGCATCCCACCCCCTGGCACTGACTCTGAAGCTGCTGCTGCTGCTGCTGCTGCTGCTGCTGTGGTGGACCAGCACCAAGGCCCTCAAGCCCCTCAAAGCCCTGCTGCTGAAGGCCCTGCTACTCAAGCCCCTGAAGGCCCTGCTGCTCAAGCCCCTGAAGGCCCTACTGCTCAAGCCCCTGAAGGCCCTGCTGAAGCCCCTGCCAGAGGGAGGAAGAGGCAAGGGAAGGAGAAGGGAGAGAGGAAACAGTACACCGTTTCCGAGGACCATGAGGAGGAGGTGCTGGAATGGCTGAGGGAGAACGAGTACCTGTGGAGAAAGGACCACAGACTCTATCGCGACACCAAGAAGAAGCAGGCAGCTTGGAGAGACAAGGCAGAGAGCCTGGGCTACACTGCAGAAGTACTCCTTGGATGGTGGAAGCACATGCACACCTGGCATGGCAAGCTACACCTCAAGAAATCCGGGCAGGCCACTGTCAAGCTCACTGACCAGGAGATGTACATCATGGCCAAGTGCAGTTTCCTGGAGGGTGAGATCCGCCACCGAGGACCAGCCCCTCTGAGACCCCTCTCCCTCAGACAGCCCACAGAAAGCCAGTCCTCTTCCAGCCAGGAGTCAGCTACCCTGTCCAGGCAGGTGTTTTCAGAGGGCCCCACGGCAGAGACCCCCCCGACAGCTGCACTCCCCATGCTGGCGGACTTGGAGGATCCCGTGGAGGATGACGCCCTGCTGTCACAAATGAAGGAAGAAGTATCAGCCACCAGAGGCCAAGCCGCCCCCACCCCCAGCTCCACAGGATGCAGGCAGAGAGGCAGACTGGAGGGCCAGGACCACAGTGTGCTGTTGGAGATCAGGGACATAATGAAGACCAGCACAGAACTTCTCTCTCAGCTGGTCCACTTGGACAGAGCATCCTCAGATCGGAACACCTTCATCACCAACGTGAGCCAGACCCTGAGGGACTTGCCCAGGGTCCCAGTACCAGGTGATGAAGTACCAGGTGATGAAGCAGAAGATCACAGCACTTCTGCACAACCCTCAAGGCCCAGCTGAAGGTGCTCCTACCCAGTCCAGGTCTGCTCCTCCACCCCAGGCAATGTCACAGCCCTTCCACGGCTTTCAACAGCCCCTCACCTACCAAGACTACAACTACCAGGACTTCCCACAGCAGAAGCAGAACTTCCCAGTCCAGGCCCAGGTTCATCGGAAGCCACAGATGCCAGTCCTACCCAGCTGCAGACCAGACAGCCCCACTACACTCCTCCTTCCTCCATCCCGCAGCCAAGCCCATCAATGGACAATCTGTCATCAGTATTGGACCTGATATCTCAAGTCCTTGATGAAGGGCCTCTCAACCTCACGGGACTGAGTCAGCTCTTGGATAGTTTCCTGAACACACCACCACCTGTTGTACCCTCGGGGCCAAGCACCCCAATGGTGCCACAGACCAGGACTTAAGCCACAGCCAACTCCACAGTCCCTGCCCGCTTAACAGCTGAAAACATGGACATGACTCAGAGTGACTGAGAATAGTGTCAGAGACTGAGTTATTTTCTTGTTAAGTTTATCTTTGCTTAAGACAATTTACTTGGTTCATTTTGTTTATTTAATACAGTCATAAAGTTTACCTAAGAAAGTTAATAAAGGTTATCTTTGCTTAAGACACTTAGTTCACTTGGTTCATTTTTTTTTACTTAATACAGTGTTGGTGAAAACTTTGAAAAAATGGTTAAGCCTTTGCATGCTTGTGGGATAGATAAGGATAGTTCTGGGGTAGATAAACCTCCAGTGCAAGCATAATGGGACTGTATGGTCCACCATCCCAGCTGCCACACATATGGACCTTTATTGTCAATAACAATTTAATCATTGATCAACACATTTCAAAATAAACAAAGTTCTTTATTAATGCCCTATTCATTGTAGGACCACTTAACATACATGGCACAATCTCATCAGTGTTAATGCGACAGCTTCAAGGAAGCATCCATTAATCATCTATCATCCTGTCTTGCCACTCCACTGCTCCAGCTGGGGAGTTGCACTAGTGTCTCAGTAGGTTGCGCTGCTTCTTCCCTTCACGTGAAGCTCTGTTGGGGCCTTGTACATCCACAGTGTCTATCAGGTTATGTACTTGCCTCCATTCACCAGGCTCCATGTCCCCATTCCCTTGTTGACAGTCAACAAGTCTGTCCTGCAACACTGGGTAGCGGGTGCGCATGAGATTGTGCAGGATGCAGCAAGCTTCCACAATGCTCCTCACAGTCTCTGGGTCTCTGGGTCACCACTTCATGGTGGTGAGAAGTATCTGGAACCTATTGGCCAGGATGCCAAAGGCGTTCTCTACCACCCGTCTTGCCCTGGACAGCCTGCAGTTGAAGATCCTCTCTTCACGAGGTATCTTGAACTGTACGGCTTCATGAGGTAGGTTCTGAGGGAGAACACGTCATCACCAATGATGAAGCAGGGCACATCTTGTGTGTCATTGGGTCGGGGGTCTGGACCTGGAAAACCCATGATGAGGTTGCGTTCCAGCCCATCCTTGAAGTCACTGGCATTGTATACCTGGGCATCTGAAGCTGACACATTGCCTGAAGCATCGATGTAGATGAACTTGTAGTCAGCATTAACCATGGCAAAGAGGATGATACTGAAGAAGCCCTTGTAGTTGTAATAAGTGGACCCTGAATTGGCTGGAGCTTTGCAGGCCACGTGCTTCCCATCTATGGCTACAACGGCGTGGGGAAAGTTCCACCTCTGATACCACTCTTCTGCAAGTTTTCTCCAGCCTTGTTCAGTGGTGGGGCACTTGAGGAGCTCCTCCACGTATTCTTCAATGATGGCCTGTGACCACTTTGCTGATGCTGTTGTGTGGCAGCCTCCATGCATACTGCATGTTTCTGTATGTGGTTCCAGAGGCCAGGTGCCGCAGAATCAGTGCCACCTTCAGTCCAGGGTCCAAGTTGGGACAGAAGTTGGTGCTAGGCTTGGTCAACCTGGGTCTCAGACGCTCTACAATTTCGTTAAACATGGCTGGTCGCATCCTCATGAAGTGATGGAATGCACGAGTGTCTTCATTCCTCAGTTCCACCATCAACTGGTCATACAGTCCAAACTCCATTCTTCTCATGATCCATCCTCAGACCCACACAACTCTTTGATGTCTCCTTCTTCTCCTTCTGTGTAAAACTTGACACAGTCTGAACAGGTTTTGGTTCTGGTGATGAATGAGTGCAGCTATCATACAGAATGTGTCATCATCCATGGTGGAGAACAATTGATGATGTTGAAGACCAAGACCAAAGGTGAAGAGGTCTGTACACCACGGCTGCTGGACTCATTCTGAGATCCAGATGATTTTCTCCCCCTTTTTATAGAAAATATTGGTAGTCTGCTAGTTGTCGTTCTACATACTCTAGACATACTCCAGACATCCTAAATATACAAGATACATCCCAAATACAAACATTTTGTCCATTTCGAATACTTTATATATGAGATGCATACGTTTACATCTTTTCTATTTCTGTGCTACTAACGCTGTGTAGATGTTCCGTGTACCTTTTGTTTCCTCCCTCTTTCCATTTTCAGCTGCAGCAGATGTGAGTTGAGGGGATGGCCAGAGGATGCCAAAAGGATACAGTGGACGTTTAACTGATGATAACGGACATAGAACGTTTGTTGCCCATATATGTCACGGATGTATATCGTACGTGATGGAAAGTTGATCCGTTCACAAAGTTTTGTGCAGCTCAAAACTTCTTGCGTGGATGAAATCGCAGTGGACGGATGCTCAAGGGATAGAGAGTATGAAACACATATTCAGTGAGTACACAATGGATGCATAGCGTTTTCCAACTGATGGCAAGCTTTTTTTAATGTTTTACATCCTCTTTGCATCCATAAGTGCAGTGGGACCGGGCCTTTAATGAGCAGACAGAGGCAAAATAAAAAAACCAAACAAACTACAATGATGAAATTTCCATAACAGACCAGGATAAGTAATTACCAACTTCAAGGAGATAACAAGGCACAGTCAGTTGAAAGGATGCCAACGAAGATAACTTCAGCCCAAAATAACACACACTTTGCTTCTGGCAACACTGTGCTACAATTTTCTCTCTTATATACTATTCTCCCCAGCTGCAACTAATGAGGGGGATCATGGCTGCTTCCTCTCTCATAAGCCAAGTTGCTGCCTTCTCTGTTCCTCCCTGTATGTCCTAGGATGCAGAGGCGATGGGCCTAGTTCTTCCCCTGACTGCCCAGCTGGCCTCTGCCCTTTCGCAGCCACCTCCACAACCTCTGGAGCCACACCTCCACTCCCTGTCAACTGTTCCTCCTCTCCCTCAGAGTCTGACACTACCAAAGGCATGACACAACATCACCACATCATCACATGACATATCGGGTAAATTTAGCACTATCCCACTTCGCTAAGCCGGGCATGGGCATGGCCAGTGTGTGACCCATCCAGCCCATGGACCAGGAGTTTGACAGTCCTGCTCTAACCTAATCTCAACACCCAACTCTGTGACTTCTTCCTCTTCATGCTGCTTCTAAAGCATGTCTTTTGACACTTGAGAGAGAGGGTTTGACAAGAGTTAGTCAATATAATTTAGCATACCGTTAAATGAAAGTATTTATTAACAATGGCTTTCTAATTATCCTTTCAGTTTTTAGAGTGGCTTATACAGGTATTGCCTTTAAGTTGTACACTGAATATGGGCAATTACTGAGGCCAAGGAACAAAACTGACAGATTTATCAATTGAGGTATATGTAGTCTAATTATTACTATAGTTTAATAATGTCTTCAAAGCTTAAAGGGCACCACTGAATCTTCTAGGATATAAGCCTGCATGATGAGTTAGATTCAAGAATGATACATAACTCAGAGCTTAAAAGAAGGATCTGTGATTTGATGTTGCTCAGAAAGTTTTGGTTAATTAAAGATCATATGGGGGTCTGTTATTTTACCTGTGAAAGATGTGAGTATGTGAACAGAGCTCAACTTCTGAAGAGATGGCTAGAACAATCTCTTAGCAGTGCCAAACCGGCCATTAGGAAGGTACTGTTTGTTAGCACTCTACTTAAAACAGAAGTGGGCAATCTGCCAAATCCCTGTAGTCCCCAGACCTCTGGGATCAAATTTTCCAATTTCAACAGCAAACTATCCAATCTCAGCACATTTTCCCACAGATTTAAACTGCTAGATTTAGCATATCTTAAATATCCATCCACCCTCTCTAAAATTGCAGCTCTCCTACAAGAACACCTCCATTCATTTTTGTGACATCACAATAGGTTCAATTCACTCTCTATGGTAGGATGTCAAACTTGTGTCATCACCGTATTGTCACATGACATATCGTGACTTTTTTCCCCTCACTAAACCAGGCATGGGCATGGCCAGCATGTGATGCTTCCAGCCCACAGACCATGACACCCCTGCTCAATGGCTTCTGCCCCTTTGAAACAAATAGTTTAAAAAATGTGGTTCCTGGCTGCAAAAAAATCATCTACTCCTAAACTAAAGATAGCTGTTAGAGTTTTAATGTTATGTTTTCTACACATGGGCAGCTAGAAGGCCAATTAGATGTTCTAATTCGAGCACAAAATGACTTCAGAATGGGACACCTCACCATGGTCAACTCACCACAGGACAACTCACCACAACCAACTCTGTGGGACAACTCACTGTGGAAGTCACTTAGTTCCTTTTATTTTTGTTGACCATGATTTCATCAAAATTATTTTATCTCTTGTATCAAATAAATTCTTCCTATGACTACCAGCTTTTATAATGCTTTGATAAATAATAAAAGAAATTAATCCTGAATTGAATTGTCCTGTGGTGAATTGGCCACAGCGAGTAAGCCATGGCAAGTTAGTCTAATTGGTCCCAGCGAGTTGTAGTAGACCCAGATGTTTTTAGCTGCCTTAGTCTTGGGTTTGTTTGAGTTATTCTCTCATGTATGAATTCATAACAAATGCCTAGATTAGTGTTTCCCAACCACAGCAATTAATAAGCTGTTTGGACTTCATCTCCCAGATTGGCTGGGTGAGGGATTCTGGGAGATGAAGTTCAACAGCTTAAAGTTTCTGAGGTTGAGAAACATGGCTTAGACCAGTGGTTGCCAACTAGTGGGCTGAGGACCACTGGTGGTCCATGAGAAAAATTTGGTGGTCCGCAAAGAAATGTCACCCCCAAAGCAATTAATCCAGGTTGCGTGGATATACCGCCAACAGGGCCTGTGTTGCTTGCATTGTGAACAGCATGAAGTCGTGAGGGGAGGGGGAAAAGGGCAGAGGGGAGGAACTTGCCCAACTCACCTCACCCGGCCACTGGGTTGCCTCTTTCTGCTTCTTTTTTCATCTGGTTTGGCTGCACACAAGGAAAGCAGCAAAAGTCTTTCTTTCTCTCCCCCAAACTCCACCAGGAACATTCTGCTGCTTCTGCTGCTTTCCTTTTGTTGCGATGTGGGAAAAGAGACTAGAGACCCAGTTGACTTTTTTTCTCTTTTAATTTTCTTCTAGGATTTGAACACAGAGAAAACACAGCAGCCTTTTTTATAGCCGGCTGCTCGTGGCTCGTGGCCAATGACGGCTCTTCAAATCTTCCGCTGCCATGGACCAACCCATCATAGGTAAGTATACAAATATATAACACTCCTCCCCATGTGGTGCAGTCTAACCAATCCGGGCCCCGCCTATCCTACATAGTCACATAGGTAGGCGGGGCTCTTATAGTTCCGACTGCACCTGTGCAACTTATTCGTGAGTTCATCTCTGACCTGTTTGGACAGGGTTGCTGTTTCTCCCATCCTTTTCCATGGGGCCTCCTGGAAGGTAGTCAGTCATGCTGCTCCCTCCAGGCCTTTCCTGGCTGGTTGAGTCGGCTCAGCCACTCCCGCCAGGAGAGGCTTCCTGATGGTTCTTAAAAGCCTGTTCTAGTGTCCCCATATTGTTTTCTTTTTCTATAGTTTCAGGTATGTGTTTGCGATTTCCGATCGAGGCTAATGTTAGTATTGGTTGTTGTGTCATTGTTAGGGTTTGTTTTGTCAATTTATTTTACTTGTGGAGGGCCTCCCCCTCCCCTTTTGTTTGTTTTTGAAGGGTATCCTCCCTCTCTGGTTTGATTATTTTTGCTTAATGTTTGCGGCAATTCTTTTATTTGCGGAGGTTCTACCTCCTCTCTGGTTGGGTTGTTTTTGTTAGAGATTGGAGGAGGGTCTCCCCCTTCTTCTTCCTGATTGTTAGTGTTTCTCAGTGTGGTCTTCAATCTGATTTGGTCTGTCTCCTCCAGCATCTCCCATCCTCTGTGTCTACCCTGTATGACTGGGGCCCTGTTATTTGGGTTGTTTTTGCCGGTATCCACAATGGTTCCCCTGTGAGGTTTTTTGCATAGACTAGGTCCCCTGTTTTGAATGTGTGGCACTTACTGGAGGAGTCTGCTGGCTTTTCTGGGCTATATGTGGGGTATAGTCTGTCTAGGTTTGATCTTAGTTTCCTGCCCATTAATAATTCTGCTGGGCTTTTATTTGTTATGGTGTTGGGTGTAATGTGTTGTATACTTAGTAGTTTGTCTATTTTTTCTTGTATATCTCCAGGTCCCAATTTGTGTAGTGCTTCCTTTGTGTAACGGACCATGTGTTCGGCCCGTCCATTCATAGCTGGATGTCCCAGCGCTGTTAGTGTATGCTTTATCCCTTGTTCTGCCAGGAACCCTTCGAATGTTATTGCTGTGAATTGTGGTCCATTGTCAGATACAACTAAATCCGGCAATCCATGTGTCATAAAAAGTTTCATGAGTTGTCTAATAACAGCTTCTGTTGTGGTTGAGTGCATGATGCTTACCTCCAGCCAATTTGAGTAAGCATCTACGACTATTAAGAATGTGTGTCCTTTAGTTGGTCCTGAAAAATCAATGTGTATTCTAGACCATGGTCCCCAAGCTGTTTTCCATTCAAGTATAGGTGCAGAAGGGAGTGTAGATCTCGATTCTTGGCATCGTTTGCACATTGCTACCCATTCTACTATGTCTTTATCCATCCCTGGCCACCATACATAACTCCTAGCCAGATACTTCATTCTGACAATATCCAGGTGACCCTCATGCAATAATTCAAGTATTCGTTTCCTTAATATGTTTGGTATGACCACCCTATCCCCCCATAGTGTACATCCCTTAAAGATTGATAATTCCATTTGTCTATTCTGAAATGGTCTAACAGTCTCGTAGCTTGCAGTCTCTGGCCACCCTTTACCTACCCAGTTTAAAATCTGCTCCAGGTTTCTGTCTCTCGCTGTTTCCATAGCAATGTCTGTCGCTGTTATGGGTAGGTTTCTCAATGTCTCGATTTGAAGGGTTGATGTGGTTGGTGCAGGATCATCATTTAAGTTGGGTAGGGTGGAACGGCTCAGGGCATCAACATGTGTTATGTTCTTTCCTGGTCAGTAGATCAAGTTGTAGTTATAGGCAGCTAGGAATTTGGACCACCTCGTCATCCGTGATGACAGTATGTTAGATGTAGCTTTGTTTCCTGTGAGGATTCCTAGAAGAGGTTTATGGTCTGTGACAAGTGAAAAAGGTCTGCCATAGATATACTCGTGGAAATGTTTTATTCCTGTTATTGCGGCCAATGCCTCTCTGTCTAGTTGGCTGTAATTCCGCTCCAGTTTAGATAGAGTTTTTGAATAGAACGTGACAGGTGCTTCTCTTCCATCGGGTAATACGTGGTTGAGTATGGCACCTATGCCGAATGGTGATGCATCACAAGTTAATGTTATTGGAAGGGTCTCGCTGTATTGGATTAGCACACAGTCTAATGTAAGTAACTTTTTTATTTCCTGGAATGCTGTTTCTTCTCGTCGCCCCCAGGTCCAGGTAGCTTTCTTATCAAGCAATCTGTGCAGTGGTTCTGCTATTGTTGCTTTCTGTGGCAAAGAATACATTGTAAAAATTAATAAGTCCCAAAAAGGCTTGCAAGTCTGTTTTATTTTTGGGTCTGGGAGCTTTCTTTATTGCTCTGATTTTGTTTTCAGTGGGGTGGATCCCTTCTTTGTCTATAAGATATCCCAGGAATTCGACTTTGTCGGTGGCTAATTATCACTTCTCTTTTTTTACTTTAAGTCCCGCCTCTTTAAACTTTCAGTCTTTCAGTTGTTCTTTGACCTTGGCTGATACTAATACATCATCAAAGTATGGTACCACCCCCTTTATTCCTTGCAATAGGCGTTCCCTTAAACTCTGGAATACCCCTGGAGCCACGCTAACTCCAAATTGCAGTCTGTTGCATTTGAATGCCCCACTGTGTGTCACAATTGTTTGTGCTTCCACTGTTTTTGGGTCAACTGGTAATTGTTGGTAGGCTTGCACAAGGTCCAATTTCGCGAATATCTTACTTTCCCCTAAAGAATGTAATAGGTGCTGTACCACCCAAACTGGGTATGCACTTTGCTGTAGCGCATGGTTAAGGGTTGTTTTGTAGTCCCCACAGATATGTACTGACCCATCTGGTTTAATAAGGGTAACAATTGGGGTTTCTCACCTTGTGTGATCTATTGGTTCTAATACCCCCTGTGTGATAAGTTTATCTAATTGTTCATCAATTTTTGGTTTTAACATGAAAGGGATTTGCCTTGCCTTTAGTCTTATAGGAGCTATATTTGGATTTAAATTAAATGAGATAGGGGACCCCTGGTACTTGCCCAATTCTCTGTTGAAGATGTCCTGGAATTCTTTCATCAGGTCCTCTTCCCAGTCTGTCTCAGTAATGCTATTTATTCCAGTTACTTTGATTCCTAATGGTGCAAACCATTTGAGTCCCAATAGGCTGGGTCGATCCCAGGAGATTATTGTTAATGGGAGGACTTTAATGTGTTTTTTGAATTTAACTTTGAAGTGTCCGGTACCTACCAGAGGAATTCTGTTTCCCTGGTAGTCCTTTAGTATGAGCTTTTGTATTTCGAGCTCTCCCTTGTTTATATCAGGTATTAGTCCTTTTAGGGTATTTCATGATACCATTGATAAATACAAGCCTGAGTCCACCTCCATCTCACATGGCTAGCCTTCTATGGTGACTTGTACATGTACCTTTTTTGCATTGGTTGAGTTTGAGTACCCAATGGTTATTGTTTGATGTGTTTTCTCTTTTCTGTTTGCTTCTTTCGCTTGTTTCTGTTCTCTTGACTCCAATGGCTCCCTATTTGCTTTTCTCTCTCCTGGGGGGGAGGGGCGGGGATATTCCATCTTTGTCTCGGACCATAGTTATTTTTTGTTTGGCATGCCTTAGCTATGTGTCCCCACTGTTCACAATATCTGCAAATAGCATAGAAGAAACAGCATTCGGAACGTGGATGGTTTCCTCCACACCTGGCACAACAGAATTCTGACCTTCTTTCATTTCGCTCCCGTCTACCTTTTTCCAACCGGAGTTGATTTACCTCTTCTTCTTCCTCTTCATCTTCTGACAGGAATTTGATGTCCTCGTGGTGTATTGAGGTGGTGGGTTTTTTTGTTTCCTCTGGTGTCTTATTATGTGTTTGATTAGTGTCTTTTTGGATTTCATTTATTCATTTGTTGCATGGTGTCTGCCAATTTCTGTGTGGCTTCCACTGCAGTGGCTTCTTCTATTGCCTCCTTCAATGTTATCTTAGGTCTTGTTAGTAGTCGACCCTGTAATGTACGGTCCTTTAATCTGAGGACCACACAGTCCCTCATGGCTTCATCCATGTTTAGAAATTTGCATGCTCCGCCAATGTCTCTTGGTGATGCAACAAAATCTCTGATGCTCTCATCTTCCTTTTGATCGCGCCAATAAAATTTGTGTCTTTTGATGAGGCATGAAACGGTTGGTGTGTAGTGGGCTTGCAGTAATTTCTCTAGGAATGGAGCTGGAGACAGTATCCTCTGATCCCAAATAAAGAACGATCGATCTGTAGGAAATTGGGGTGGGAAATTTTCCTGCAGACTTTTTTTGAGATTTTCTCAGGGTCTCTGGTCCGCAAGATTTAAAATTATGAGTTTAGTGGTCCCTGAAGTCCAATATGTTGGTGACCCCTGACTTAGACTGTGATAATCTAATAAACATGAATGTGTTCACATCCTACCTTAAAATATTAGTAATAGTTGTTGTGCTGGTAATGGTTCCTTCTAGATATGAAATCAATTAGTCACTTATTAGTCAAGTGAGCCAATCAATGGCTCATTTCACTTTCTACTTCTACATTTATTCCAATTATTCTACAATGTCAGGATCTCTGCCCTCAACAAGTCTGGTCAACAAGTCTGGTCAACAAGCTCATTAACATTTTGATGAGCTCTTGTGTGCATTGCATTAGTCTGGCAAATATTTCTCAGCAAATCCTATTTCCTATTCTTTTTCTACTGAGAGTGAAGCAAAATATGTGTGGTTAGAAGATGGGTTGATACAATTGGCTATAGATTGTAAATGCTATGCATTCTTTTCTTTGACTTGCCCCTATCTAATGTGTAACATAAAGAGTGTGTGACACCTCCATGATTAAGAAATTCATTGCGGTATAAATTCCCATGGTCTTCTGTTCATTTCCTTAAACATATGGAATGTTATTCTGGGACAGGCTCAGGGTATCCTTGGCTGGAGGTAAATGAAATGTTGGCAGTATAATTTTTCTTGCCCCCCCAGTTAAATCAGCTCCCCGAGTTGCGTACTGATTTTTAGTTATAGGAAAACATGCCTTTGGATGTCACTATGATTTGATCTGGCCCCAATTACTTACACTGGATTTTTAGCACCATACTGTTTTTGCAAACATAGGTACGGAATCTGTGGTTCTCCAAAGGTTTTTGCACCTTTGCACAAGCACCAACATTACTTGCAATATCATAGCAGAAGGGAAATGTGTCTGTTCCAGAGCAGCTTCCAATCCATTTCTCAGATCTCCACCCTTTCACTACTTGTGTCAGCTTTGGAAGCCATATTAGCACCAGAAGCTTGCACGCTGTCACATTCTTGAGCTTGGGAAGAAAGCTGACAACCTGTGCCCTGGATTGTCTACATATTCACCAGGTAAAAGTTCCACCTGTACAGAAATTCCCACACAATAGTTAAGAATAGGAAAGGAAGAGAAGGAGGAAGAGAGAGGGAGAGAGGAAGAAGTAATATTTAAAATCTCTTACCATCACATTTTATTGAATGTGGAGATGCTCTGATCGATTGATGACTGTCCTACTCTTTTCAATTGTATACATACACTGCTGTTGTCAACTATCACCCATTGGCATTTTTTTCCTTTCCATAAATAATCCCCTAAACCATGGGTGTCAAACTCGATTATGTATCATGGGGTATCATAATGTTTTTTTGCCTTTGAGGAGCCACGGTGGGTGGGGCCTACACATGTCAAATCCAGCCCACAGGCCACCAGTTTGACATTCCTGCCCTAAACCATGTGTGCCCAGCCTCTTGGGTTATCTGGGATGCATTGAATGAAGAGGAATTATCTTGGGCCACATATAAAATATATAATGTGGTTAATGTAAAATGTGTGTGGGGTGGGGTGGGTGGGTGGGTAGGTGTGTACAGTACATGTATATCAGTGATGGGTTTCAAAAATTTTTACTACCGGTTCTGTGGACCTGGTGTGGCTTAATGGGTGTGGCTTGGTGGACGTGGCAGGGGAAGGATACTATAAAATCTCCATTCCCTCCCCACCCCACTAACCTGCTTTCCAGCTCTGTTCTCCTGTGCAGGGCAACAAAAGAAGACCCAGCCAATCAGCTGGGACTCAGGATCAGAGAATAGATGGGGGGGGGGCAATCATAGGTAGTTTTTGCCAGTTCTCTGAACTGCTCAAAATTTCCTCTACCAGTTCTCCAGAACTGGTCAGAACCTGCTGAATACCACCTCTGGTATATATGTATATGTGTATGTACAGTATATGTACATGTGTGTGATGACCTAGGGCATGGCACAAAGGCAACACAATCAAATAAGCAAGAAGAGTCCCTTTATTAGCTCCAACTTTGCCCCCAATGTCCAAGTTACCTTCGACTGGAGAAAAATTCTCCCATGAACAGTCTTTAAATGGAGGAAATTCAGTCTGAAAATGAAGTACATCAAACTGTAACTAAAAATCCAAACAAACCATGCTGCAGTAATTAACTTGACAGGGCAGGAGAAGGAATTGCAGGCTTGAAAGCACAGCAAAACACACACAGTTGGGAAGATGCCAGAAATACAGATAAACCTTGGCAAAACCAGATCATTCACGACTTGTTCCCAACAACTTGCTGTGTACAGCTTCCCTTTTTAAACACTGTGTTCCCAGCTGCAGCAAATGAAGGGAATCAGGGCCCTTTCCTCCCCCATAAGCCACACAATTCACATTGTTCCCTTCTCTGTTCCTCCCTGCATGCCCTAGGATGAAGAAGGGGTGGGCCTGGGTCTCAACCTTGCTCTACCTCTACCCTGCTCTGCCCAGCCAGACTTTGCTCTTCCCCAGTTTCTTCCACAGCCAACGGAGCCACACTCTCATTCCCTGTCAGCTGCTCAGCCCCCCACTCCAAATCAAATTCCAACAGAGGCATGATAAATGTGTATGTATAAATAATGTTAAAAGTTTATGATCTTGTGGGGCAACATTACTAGCTGCCCAAGGCTGGATTCCCCTGGCCTATACAAAAGAAAATGATAACTTGAATCAACTGTTTTGATTCCTCCCAATCTCTAGAGCTTTAGATATTACGTTCTGATTTTTTTCTACTTTAAAACAAAGTTGTAATTGACTCAGAATTTTAAGGATTGGGCAGAAGTAAAATGCTATGAATGTCATGGATGATCAGAATTAAATACACAGCTGTAGTAAAGGGAACAAAGCATTCATAAATCATCTTTCTGAGTTTAATCAAACCCATGTTTGATCTCTGGGGTTAAGGGTAAATGAGAGTAAATCAATAAAATAATTTAATTAAGAGCATCTGCATTTCGTAAAGGCCTGTATGGATGTGTCAAACAGGAAAGGAGAGCTGTTCCTATGCCTTTAACAGAAAAAGTTCCTTAGAACAGAAGCAAGATAGGGGTAGTTTGCAGGCAGAATAGCAGTTGAGACAAATAAATGCTCTGCTATTCCTCGCACATGACTTGTATCAACTGCAATTTCATTCTATTTCAGCAAGAAAAATAAAAAAGCATTCTCCAATTTAAAAAAATGGCACCCCCAGAGACAACACAAACACATCCAGTGGTGCTGTGATGTTCTTAATACTCCCTGTCCATTCCTGTTAATTACTGTATTTCATGATTACTGTAATCTACTCAGAAGGATCATTATTAGCGCCAACTCAGAGTGACAAATAACACGAAGACTTTTGAGTTCTCAGGAAACTTTAATCAGGCAACATTTAGGGAAAAACATTTTAGGGAGACCCATTTAAATTTTGTTCAAGTCCAGTTTTACCTCCTACCCATTGAAATGGTGAGGGCAACAATTTATCTTCCAGAAATATTTCTTCTGTTATTATTATTCCAACTTTCTCACTGCAGGTAATCCTCAAGTTGTGACTATATTTGAGCCTTCCCATCGTGGTCATAAACTTAAATGCAGCTGGCCTGATTTCATGATCTTTTTTGAAATAGTCATTAAGAGGATCACTGGAATTGTTCAGTAAAGTCAAAGTAATTAAATGAAAGGCAAAATCATTAACTGATCCAGTGCTTTGCTATGGATGTGGTTCTGCTGAAAACTGGAAGTAAATGGCCATTTTTGGCAAAACTGTTAGGTAACTGCAGGATTCGGCTGTTGTTGTCATCAGCCAATCAGCTATGTCCAACTCTTATGGATCAGCATCCTACATGCCCCTCTGCCTCGTTCCGCCTCGTTCAGATCTGCAGTGGTCATTCCAGGAGTGTCAAAAACTCAATTTCATTGAGTGCAGCATCAGGGTTGTGTCTAACCTTGGGGTGGGGGGGGCGGCACGGCCAGCTCGGCATCACTCATCAAGGCTCCATTTGCAGCCACTATGGCCTCCTGGAGCCTTCTGCCAATGAAATGGAGCCTGGGAGGGTCATGCACAGCCCTCCCAAGCTCCATTTTCACTGGCAGAGGGATGCAGGAGGCCTTCATGACCAGAAATGGAGCCCAGGTGTACTGTACACAGCCTCCCTGAGCTCTGTTTTCACTGGCAAAGGGTTTCGGGAGGCCGTTGTGGCCAAAAATGGAGCCCGGGAGGACCGCGAACAACCCTCTCAAGCTCCATTTTCTCTGGCAAAGGGATGCAGGAGACCTTCACTGTTTCCAGGCCAGGACTGAGGGCCAGTTCTAAGCATCCTGTGGACCTAATGCAGCCCACGGGCCTTGAATTTGACACCCCTGGTTTATAGTGTCCAGCCAGCGACTACTAGGACTACTGATCACTCCCAGCATTAATTACGGCTGCAAACAGCCATAAATGTGGCTTGGTTGCCAAGCAAACCAAAGTTCAGTCATGGGATCCCAGTGACAGGCCACCATTGAACTTTGGATTCAGATTATAAGTACCCCCCCAGTAGGTTTATTAGATCCCTGAATTTGGTCGCAGAGAGATTGCTTGCAGTTCAAGGACTACCTGTATATGAAGGATAAAATATAACCCCTTTTATCTCATTTCTTTCACGCTGCAAATACTTCCCTTTCCCTTTGAAATTTTTGTACAGTCGTCCTCCAATTTGGCACATGCAGGTTATACTGGAAGTCAGGCTCCATAGACAGAATAATAGAGTTGGAAGGGGCCTTGCCAGCCTCCTGCTCTGACAGGAAACCTGATACCATTCCAGACAAGTGGTTGTACAATGCCTTCTTTAAATAACCCTGGCTGAGGAACTCCGGGGGGTTGAAGTCCACAAGTCTTAAAGTTGCCAAGGTTGGAAACCCCTGCTTTGGATTATAGGTTCACCCCATCTTATTTGTGGCAGCCCCTCAAATATTTGAACACTGCTATCATGTTACTCCTAGTCTTTCATAATAAATAATAATGGGTCTAAATGTACATGGAGGGAAGTAAGCAATGGGGTGCCACAAGCTTCCATTTTGGCCCAGTACTCTTCAATATCTTAATTAATGGCATAGATGAGGAAATAGAAGGGGAACTTACCAAATTTGCAGATAATACTAAGCTGGCAGAAATAGCTAACACCCAAGAAAATAGGCTCAAGATCCAGATGGATCTTGACAGACCAGAGCACCAGGCCATATCTAACAAAATTAAATTCAATGTAGAGAAAAGTAAAGTCCTACATTTAGGCAAGAAAAACCAAAAGTACATATATAGACTGGGTGAAACCAAGCTCAATAGCAGTAACTGTGAGAGGGATCTTGGAGTCTTAGTGGACAACCAGCTAAATATGAGCTAGCAGTGTGCAGCAGCAGCCAAAAAAACCTAATGCAATCCTAAATTGCATTAACAGAGGAATACAATCAAGTTCAAGTGAGGTACTAATACCACTCTATTAAGCCTTAGTAAGATCACACCGAGAGTATTGCATCCAGCTTTGGTTACCATACTATAAAAAAATGTTGAGACTCTAGAAGGACTGCAGAGAAGAGCAACCAGGATGATTAGGGGACTGGAGACTAAAACATACAAGTTGCAGGAACTGGGCTTGACTAGTCTAGTGAAGAGAAGGACCAGGTGAGATATGATAGCAGTGTTCCAAAATTTGAGACGCTGTCACAGAGAGGAAGGGGTCAAGCTATTTTCTAAAGAACCTGTAGGCCAGACAAGGAATAATGGATGGAAACTGAACAAGGAGAGATTCAACCTAGAAATAAGGAGAAACTTTCTGACAGTGAGAACGATCAACCAATGGAACAGCTTGCCTTCAGAGGTTGTAGGAGCACCATCACTTGAAACTTTCAAAAACAGATTAGACTCCTATCTGTCAGAGAAACTGCTTGGGCAGGGAGTTGGACAAGGTGACCTACAAGGTCCCTTCCAACTGATTATCTGTTTAAATAGATAATTATATATATTAGTAGACACTGCTTGCTGTTTCCTGCTAAATACTAATTACTTATTTGATGCAGGGTTTTTGAACGTTCCTAGGTACAGTAATATTTTCTCTGAAAAAAAATGAAAATATATTGTGACTGGCCTGACTTTTGGTTCACCCTATATATCTGGAGACACTGATATAAAGCATTGCTTACATGCTGATCGGTGCCTCACAGACTGGCTCAGTGTAATGACCGTTGTTGTTTTTTTATCACGTGGAATATATTTTGCTTGCCTGAGATGAACTATTAACCTGCTTGTGTCGCTGTTTCATTTAATAGCCACTTAATCAGATCAATGTTAATCTGTGTAAGTGATCCTTTATTTTTTTAGGAAAGAGGTCATTTTTTTTTCTTCCTTTGCTTTTAAGTTCGGCAAGACACAAACAAATGCTGCGAATACTAATTTGCCGTATTTTTCTTAGGCAGCATGTCTCACATGGTGTTCTGGGAAAAGTTCATTACATACAGCCATCTTCCCTGGTCTGTAGCCTGCCAAATGAATTGGGGGTGAAGTCCCATAATTTTTGTCTTTTTGTGACTGTATACAGAAGTGATATTCAGCAGGTTCTGACCAGTTCTGTAGCAGAAATTCTGAGTAAGTCAGAGAACCGACAAATACCACCTCTGACTGGCCCCTTCCCCATCTATTCTCTGCCTCCCGAGCCCCAGCTGATAGGCTGATGGGTCTTCTTTGGTTGCCCTGCACAAGAGAACGGAGCTAGAAAGCAGGTTAGTGGGGTGGGGAATGAAGATTTTACAATATCCTTCCACTGCCATGTCCACCAAGCCATGCCACACCCTCCAAGCCATGCCCACAGAACTGGTAGCCAAAAAAAATTAAATCCCACCACTGATAGGGGTTTTGGGGGAAATGAAGAGTAATACATTTGGAAGGCAATGCATATGGGTATGAAGAGTTCAGATTTTGAGAGAGAGAGAAAGAGAGAGACAGACAGGCAGGCATGGCAGCCATTTTGTTATGGGGTTAGAGGGTAGAGCATTCGGCTAGAAATCAGGATCTCTAAAAACAGAATAACAGAGTCGGAAGGGACTTTGGAAGTCTTCTTGTCCAACTCCCTGCACAGGTCAGAAACCTTATACAACTTCAAACAAATTGAATTGAATATTGGATAATTGTCCAATCCAATAATCGTGCCTTAGCTGGGTGACTAAGAAGAGGCAATGGCAAACCACTTCTGAAATCTTGCCAAGGAAACTGCAGGGATGTGCTCAGGGATGGGATTCAGATTTCTTAACAACCAGTTCTGTGGGTGTAGCCTAATTTGTGGGTGTGGCTTTGTCATCATGTGATAAGGTAGACGTGGCTTGCTGACTGGGTATGACTTGGTGGTCATGTGACTGGCTGGATGTGGCTTGTATATAAATATTATAAATATTTATGTATATTTAATTTTTTATTTAAAAAAGAGCAACTTTTACTCAAAATCAGGCAAAGCAGGCAGGCAGATTGAGTTGCTCCCAGAATCACAGATTCCATTAGAGATCTATGATTCTGCAATCTGCTACCTGAGTCTGTGCTGAAAAATAGAAGATTTAGTCCTAGAAGGTTCAGCTCTGCTTTTAGATGAGCTAGAAAGCAAGAAATCCAATGATTTTCTGCTTTCTAGCTAATCTAAATCTCCAGGCACAGCAGAACAGCTGATGGTTGGGTGGAAAAAAAGGAAAAATAGCAACTTAGCAGGCAAGTTTAATGGCACACATACCAGGTAAGGCGTGAGTGAGCGGGGGGGGAGGGGCCAACCAGGGGCGCAATTTGCCCATTCTCCAAACTGGGCTGAATCATAATAACTGGTTCTATAGCACCAGTCCGACCAAGAAGAATCTGGATGTGCGTTTGTGTGTGTGACTGTAAACCATACCACAATTCCAGCGATCTGGCATTGGTGTTAAGTTTGCAATATGGTTGTTAAGTGAATTTGGTTTCCCCATTGACTTTGTGTCAGGATTCCAAGTAATACATCCATAACTAACAGAACTCCAAGGCAAGTAGGTTCCTCAAAGATTTGGTTTATTCGACATATATTGGCATAAGATGGTGAAGACTGACTCTAAATATTCTCAGTTTTCACCTAATTAAAAGTAAAAGTTTCTCCCTTTTCCCAAACAGTCAATCTCATGGATCCTGTCTGGTTGCCAGTGTTCCCACCAATCAGTAACAATCACACGCTGTTCCCAAAAACCTTGATTTTATTTCAAAAGCTGTGAATGAAATGCATTCACAGCCCAGAATGAGTCCCAAACAGTTTATGAATTATCCAGCAGAAGTCTGCCACAATCTTTCAGGATAAGGCTGATAAGCACCCATTTTTATCTCCCATGAAAGGCTGCCAATGAATAAATTTCCAATTAGCTGTACAAGGCCAAACGGAGCATGACGTCAACATGGAGCTTCAGATTTTAAACCGACCAGAATGAACAACGTTGCTTCCTGCAAAGGCTCGTGTCCCTTTGCGTCTCCTTTATGTCTTATGGGAGAGCCAATAATCTCCAAGCCTTATTCTCAAGTCGCCCCTTTTGTCTTAACCGTTCTTGCGTTCTGGCAGCTCTGCACAGGTACACACTAGGAACAGGCTGTTAGGAATATAAGTCACCAAACAGTTGGGTTGAAATATATATAAACCAAGATAAACATTTTAATACTGTCTCTTTAAGGGAATGCTAAAATTGTAATTGGATGTGGTTCCTCAAATGGCCATAAGATGGAGCCAGAAACCTGGGTTGTTCTCTTGTTGTTGAGAGTGTTGCCATTCCTGCATTTCCCTGTTGATCGTTGCTGATCATAGTTCTTCTTGGGTTTGATGTAAGTCTGTTACTGAACTGTTTTTGATACTGGACTTTGTTATTGGATTATCTCTAGACTGAAAACTGACTGCTTTAACAGTGAATGATTTGGACTGTGTTTGGACTTTGCTTAACCATTTACAAGAAATAAAACTTACATTTTACTGTACAGTGTAGTTGTGTGCTGTTTGTGTGTTATTCTTCACCACTCTCACTACGTCTCCCTGTGTGCGCTCATTCTCCTAACGGGGAATTACCTCAACACAGGCTCCCCCTGTTCCTGTGCCTTGCTGATGTCAGATTCTGGAGGCTCTGGAGTCAGCACATAACTCTCAGATGGCCCTGGCCCCATCTCTGTGTCAGACGCAGATCCCTCATCTGAGCCCTCCCCAGACTCCAGGATTGGGCCATGTTCCTCCCCACTGTCTGACTCTGCTGCCAGCTCTGCAGGCCTCCAGTGGACCACAATAGCCAGGCGATGTTGCTCCCCCTCTCCCCAGCCACCTGTGCAAATGTTCTTGGTTCCCAGGAGAACGTATTTTGTTTTGGCTATGAAACTCCTCTATCTCTACTCCCCCTTCCCTATCTCTCAGCTCCAGTGTGGCAACACTGAAGGGTTAAAATGGCTTTGGTCAAGTCAGCTTCAGGGTTGACAATTTGCTTATCAGAAGGTCACAAAAGATGATCACATGACCCCAGAACATTGCTGTTCTATATGTAAAGTGGGTGACTCCAAATCTGCAAACCTGACTGGTCAAATAAACTAAGGATTGGATTGGTTCACTAGGAACCAATCCAAAGAGCTGCTGAAAGGCGGCAAATTTAAGCAACTGCCATTGGCTGCAAGCAGGCAAACCAGCCTGTATAAAAGGCTGGCCTCGGCTTCAGCCAAGTGTTCCTATTTACTGACTAGTTAAAGAATAAAGTATTTGTTGTTGGAACCCGGTCTACCTCGTGTGTTTTCTGAACAAAACACTGGCGACGAGGATGGGATCGTCCTAAATGAAAAAACCTGCACACGGTGATAAGAAGTCCAGATGACAACCAAGATACCTGGAAACAACGCACCGCCCGCACCCTTCAATCCCAACGAAGAGGATTGGGATTCCTATGCAGATCGCTTCCAAATGTATTTGGAGAGCAAAGAAATGGAAGACATTTCAGAGCAACGCAAGAGAGCTGTGTTCCTGACTCACTGCAGGCCAACGGTTTTCAAGATGGCAAAGGCCCTTGCGAAGCCCCAAGACGTTAAACAACTAACATGGCCAGAATTGCAAAGAATCCTCAAAGCACACTACGCTCCAATGGTGTCAAACTTAATAAAGTGACACGAATTTTACCGCAGAGACCAGAGAGAGGGAGAGACCATCGCCGATTTCACTGCTGCCCTTAGACAACTAGGGGGTGAGTGTGATTTTTTGAACATTGATGAAGCAATGAGGGATCGCGTGGTGTTGGGTCTGAGAGACTCGACCACACAGAGTAAATTACTCAACAAGCCCAACATCACTGTTACCGAAGCCATCGCGGAAGCCACAGCCGCTGAAGCCGTGAAAAAATCTGCCGTAGCCATGAAAAAGATGAACACACATAGCGAAGAAACACCAACCAAAGACAGAAAGCAGCCTGCCACCACAACCCACTACGAAGAGTCAGGTGAAACAATTGAATCAAGCGAAGAAGACGACGAAGTCCACCGTTTGCTCACGAACCGAAAAGAGCGTGAAAGAAGGAATTGGCGGGAGTGTGCTGGCTGCGGAAGAAACCATCCCCAAGCCGAATGCAGATTTCTCAATGCCATCTGCCGGCATTGCAAGAAACGAGGGCACATCGAGAAAGTCTGCAGGAACAAAAAATGCTACAGCCCGACGAGATGCAGAAATTGCCCAACACGAGCTGAGCCTAAACGAGCTGAGAGAAAGTGGCAACAAGAGAAGCGAGCCAATACACACTAAACTGTCATTATAAAAAGCGCTCAGATGGAAAGCGGGAAGAAAATTAAAGTCATTGTAAAAATCGAAGGAAAACACTTCAAGATGGAAGTGGACTTGGGGTCCTTCCTCTCCATGGTATCGTGGGACACAATAAGACAGCTAGTCCCAGGTATCAAACCCAAAGAATTAAAGAAGTAGCACCTAACTCTCAAGGACTATCAGGGAAACCAAATCCCTGTAGTCGGCATGGGACAATTCCGAGTCGCCTACAAACAACATGTCAAGGTGCTACCACTGACCATAGTCGACCAAGACAGACCAAGCCTCCTGGGCATCGAATGGTTCGCGCCATTGGGCATCGGGATGACTGGGATCGATCGAGTGACTACAACCGGCTGGGAAGACAACCTCATTCAAGAATTCCAGGACGTTTTTGACGGCTCACTTGGCAAGTATCGGGGAAATCCCATTTCTTTCAGTCTAAACCCCCAAATAGCCCCACGAAGAATAAAAGCCAGGTGAGTTCCTTTTACACTAAAGGCAAAAATAGAGGAACAGCTGGACAAATTAATAGCCCAAGGGGTGTTAGAACCTGTGGACCATGCCAAGTGGGAAACGCCTATAGTCACACCAGTCAAACCCGACGGGTCCGTTAGAATCTGTGGTGACTATAAGGCTACCCTGAACCACGCATTACAACCAAGCGCATACCCGGTGCCTGTAGTCCAGCATTTGCTTCACTACCTGGGAAAAGGAAAATTTTTTGCAAAACTTGACTTAGAACAAGCCTATCAACAGCTCCCAGTGGACCCAGAAACTGCTGAAGCACAGACTATAGTCACACATAAGGGCGCATTCAAATGTCACCGACTCCAATTTGGAGTGAGTGTGGCCCCAGGCGTCTTCCAGAGTCTAATGGAATGCCTCCTAAATGGCATACAAGGAGTCGTACCATATTTCGACGACGTCCTGATCTCAGCCAAAGATGAAACCCAATTAAAAAACAGACTCAAAGAAGTACTAACTAAGTTCAGAGAATCTGGCCTCAAAGTAAAAAGAGAAAAGTGTTGCCTAATTAAGAATAGCGTCGAATTCCTGGGCTATTTAATAGACGGAGAGGGTATACACCCTACAGACAAAAAGATTAAAGCGATTAAAAACGCACCAGAACCAAAAAACAAGACCGAATTACAAGCCTTTTTAGGACTAATTAATTTCTATAATGTATTCCTGCCAAATAAGGCCACTATAGCAGAACCATTGCACCGTCTTTTAGACAAAAAAGCAAGTTGGACTTGGGGTTACAGAGAAAAGCAAGCCTTCCAAAAAATTAAAAGCTTGCTAACATCCTCAAACGTTCTCATTCAATTTAGCAACACACTGCCCTTAAGAGTGACCTGCGATGCCTCCCCATTCGGAGTAGGTGCCATCCTAAGCCACCAACTACCGGATGGCAGAGAAGCGCCCGTCGCATATTATTCAAGGACTTTATCTAAAACCGAGCGGAATTACAGCCAATTGGACAGAGAGGCACTAGCAAGTGTCGCAGGGGTGAAACGTTTCCACGAGTACCTATATGGGCGGACTTTTCAAATTATAACAGACCACAAACCGCTAATAGGAATTTTGGCGGGAAACAAACCTACACCAAATATCCTCTCCCCAAGAATGACGAGATGGTCAGAGTTCCTAGCAGCCTACTCATACACTCTGACACACCAACCGGGGAAACAGATTTCACACGCGGACGCTTTAAGCAGAGCACCCTTGCCAGCGACTGAAGAAGACCCGGCACCAGCGATGACAGCACTACAAATAGAGACTTGCCCCGATCTACCCATATTAGCATATGATGTTGCCAGAGCCACCACAAAAGACTCTTTGACTGCCCGTGTTCTTAACTGGGTAGGTAAAGGCTGGCCGGAAAATCAAAAAACTGAAAACTTTAAACCTTTCCGGACCAGACAAACCGAACTTTCTATTAAAAAAGGGTGTTTACTGTGGGGTGATTGGGTGGTTATTCCTAACAAACTACAACCTAGGGTACTTAGTATGCTACACGAAGGTCACCCGGGGATTGTAAAAATGAAAAGCCTTGCTAGAAGTTATGTCTGGTGGCCGGGTATTGATAGGGACATAGAATACTGGGTAACCTCGTGTAACAAATATCAAAAAATTAGACCATCCCCACCCAAAGCACCCATTAGAGATTGGGAAATTCCACGGGGCCCCTGGTCACGAATCCACATCGATTTTGCTGGTCCAACTAAAGGACATACCTTTCTGATTGTTGTGGATGCCTATTCTAACTGGTTAGAAGTAAAAATTATGCCATCAACAACAACTGAATTAGTAATAAAACAACTGGACACCCTTTTTGCCACCCATGGCATTCCGAACGTCCTCGTGTCCGATAATGGACCACAACTAATCAGCCTACACTTTGAACAATACCTAGCCTCCCTAGGTATTAGACATGCCCTAACCGCGCCGGCTCATCCGGCTGCAAACGGTAGGGCAGAGAGAATGGTCCGATTTACAAAGGAAGGGTTAGAAAAAATGGACACTGGAGATGTACAGCAAAAAATTAACCTATTGCTCACACTCCAGCACATAACACCCAGTACCACAACCAACAAGTCCCTAGCAGAACTACTCATGGGGAGAAAACTAAGGTCACACCTTGATAGATTGCACCCAGAATTCATGCCAGAAAACCCCCCCGGTTTAGAAAATTTGGAATTGGCGACTTAGTCTACGCCAAAAACTTCACTGGGGACCCAGCATGGCTACCAGGACAAATTACCCAAATAACAGGCCCCAAATCCTACCGGTTAACAGTAGATGATGGCAGGGAATGGAAGCGGCACATAGACCAGCTTCGATCCCGAAATATAGAAAGAACCACAGATATACAACCATTCGTCGAAAAAACCGACGAAATGCCAACTAAGGTGGGGGGGGGGGAATCGCAAGAATTAAATAAAGAACCGTTAAAAAATAAAACCAATGAAACACATGAACAAAAAGAGCAAATAAAAGACTCACTGTTTGGAGAGACTTGCGTGAACAGCCCATTGGAAGGGGCCAGCCAGGCCAGCTCGACCTGCCCGGAGGAAACGGGAGGGAGCGGCTAAACCGCCAGCCTAAGAGACTCAGGCGGCGGTAAAATGGCTGACTCACCCTTCCAGACGGTTCCAGGGAGAAGGACGGACGACACAGCAGCCCCATCCGAACCGGTCGAAGTCTTCACTAAAAATGAACTGCGCAAGTCAAGTCGAGTCCGGAAAAGCCCCGCCTACCTGCGAGACTACGTCACCACATAGGACTGAACTAAGAGGGGAGGGGTGTTCTATATGTAAAGTGGGTGACTCCAAATCTGCAAACCTGATTGGTCAAATAAACTAAGGATTGGATTGGTTCACTAGGAACCAATCCAAAGAGCTGCTGAAAGGCGGCAAATTTAAGCAACTGCCATTGGCTGCAAGCAGGCAAACCAGCCTGTATAAAAGGCTGGCCTCGGCTTCAGCCAAGTGTTCCTATTTACTGACTAGTTAAAGAATAAAGTATTTGTTGTTGGAACCCGGTCTACCTCGTGTGTTTTCCGAACAAAACAATTGCAACCATCATAAATATGAACTGGTTGTCAAGCATACGAATTTTAATCACATGACTATGGGGATGCTGCAATGGTTGTAGTGTGAAAAATGGTCAGTGCCTTTTTTCAGTGCCATTGTATCTTTGAGCTGTTTGTAAGTTGAGGACTACCTGTACTCATATGTGCCAGAATCTTATCATACTGGTGAGATTTGTCTCCGTACTTCCTCTAAAGCAAGAGTGTCAAAATCGATTTCACTGAGTGCCACATCAGGGTTGTGTTTGACCTGGGGGGGGGCAGAGGGGCCAGGGTGCTGTGGCCAGCTCGGTATCACTCCTGTCGGGAGCATTTATGGTGTCCTCAGCACTCTGCCAGCGAAAATGGACTCCCATTTTCGGCTGCCACAGCCTCCTGCAACCCTCTGCCTGTGAAAACAGAGCTTGGGATGGCTGCCTTCCCGAGCTCCATTTTCACTGGCAGAGGGTTGCAAGGGGTTGTGGCAGCCAAAAACGGAGCTTGGGAGCCCTATTTTGCTGGCAGAAGCACTGAGGGACCAGTCCTTTGCTGTTTCCATGGTGGCCCCACAGGCCAGATCTAAGTACCCTGTGGGCTGGATCCAGCCCCTGGGCCTTGAGTTTGACATCCCTGCTCTAAAGTTAAAGGCTGTTTTTCACCTCAGTTATTCCCTTTGAGGAATATGGCCCACGATCTCCCCTATTATATTTTGGCACAAATGTACCTTCTGCATGATGCTGATTCTCTGCTTTGAAGCAAGCCAGCATCATTCAGTTTTAATTAAAAAAGACTTTAAAATCAAATATTCGGAGGCAAGTTGACTGGCACCCCTGGGCAGCCAAGGTAATTGTGAGATCCTGGGACCTAAGGGCAAGACATATATTCCAAAGCAGCCTGGGTGCAGTATGTCCTTTTCCTCCATTTCCTTCTCACTGCATCCTACGTCAATGCAATTTTCTTCCCCATTGTCCTTCTGTCAGTTGAAATTAACGTCCTAGCAAAGGGGACTGAGTGGAAAAACTTTAAATACCAAAATAACTCTTGCGGTTTTATTTTAACTGATGAATGTTTCTGCACTGGATGAAACATACTGATCCATTTGATTATGCCAAATAGCCAAACTGAGAGGCCCTTCTCCATATGTGTGGGCAGGGATAATTGCCTCAATTTGCCCTGGAAAGGCCTACTTGTGCATAATTGTACTGTGAGTGACATAATTACTTTTCTAAGGGTCTTTCTAAACAGGAAGTGCTTTTAGAGTGATGAAGCCCTGCCCCTGCTCTTCACAAACAGAATAGTCAAGCCCTGGCAATACCTATTTCCTGCTTGTCCTCAGGATGTTGCCTTCATCTCATCCCAGTCTGGGACCAGGAAGGTCTAAGTCATTCTCAGCTGTGCTTGGATTAAAATAATGTCTCTCACTTTCCCCTTTAATTATGATTCTACCCAAGGATTGCAAAATCGGTTTTGTTGCTTCTTATCTTAGAAGGAAGTGACTGGTAGTGGCCAAGAATAGCAGCAATGGAGGCAGGATAGCACTTTGCTACAGTTGTTACAATTAACAGAGTTGGAAGGGACCTAGTAGGTCATCTAGTCCAATCCCCCACCCAAGCAGGAGACCCTACACCATTTCTGACAGATGATAGTCTAGTCTCTCCTTGAAAGCTTCCAGTGATTTCCACTTCCCATGAGGACAGCACATGTTAAGCTGATACAGAATCTACCAAGTCATGGTGACGCTGTGGTTAGAATGCAGTACTGCAGGCTAATTGCAGGCTAATTCTGCTCACTGTCAGGAGTTTGATTCCTTCGATCCTGACTGGCTCAAGGTTGACTTAGCCTTCCATTCTTCTGAGGTTGGTAAAATGAAGACCCAGGTTATTGGGGGCACTAGGCTGACTCTGTAAACTGCTTGGAGATGGCCATAAAGCACCATGGAGTTGTACATAGGTCTAAGTGCTAATGCTATTGCAAAAATGGGTGGAAAAATGCCAAAGACACAGTCAGACCATGCTTGCCTTTTAGTTCAACAATCCCTACAGCGTTAATCTGCATTCCAGAATTCAGGGGGGGTGGGGGGAGAAAGGAAATATCTACTACTCTGAGGTAGCCTGTGCTGTCCCTTCTACTAGGGAGATATAAAGGTCTAGTTCATGCTCTTCTGGTGGTCTCAACTATTGTTAGTGTTTCTTTGATGTTGCTCTCCATCTTTGTCTAGTTCTGCATTGCATTCTTTGTCTATTTCCTATTTTCGTATATGCCTTGTATGGAATAGAATCCCAAGGCATCCCCTCCAAATGAGCAAACCACTTAATTTGCTTCTTTGTATGTAGATTAAGATTGGTTATATGCCAATTCTTTCTCTTATGGTCTCATTTCTGATTTTATCTCACTCAAGCAACTTTCCTGCCATATTTCCATGGTGTCTAATTATCATGTTTTCATATGTTTGATTGTAAGTGTCCATGTTTGGCACTCAGATTATTCCCATGTTGCTTAAGGAAGGAATTCCTTAGATTTCAGCAAATTACCTTTTTCAGTTTCCATTCCAATTCTACCAGAAAGAGTCACTCATTTCCTGTCTTTTTTTCTATTGCTGGCTGCCACACTGTTCTGACCCAAACCTGGTTCCAAATAAGCAAACATGAGACAAAGGTAATAGCACAACCTTTTAATGTTTCTTTATGAAGCCCATTCCTTCATGGGTAAAAGGCTGCCTTCAAACCAATTAGCTCTGATAAGAAAGAGCCTTGACAAGGTTTTGCAAGGCTGCCAAGAACACCAGATAAAGTTTCTAAACAATAATTCAAATACAAAGAGTCTTCAAACACCAATTCACATATTCCTAACATCCACCAGGCTTGAGTGTAAAACTTCTTTGCCTTCTGCAAAGAATTGCAGTTTCTCAGCTGGCTTTTATCTCCTCAGGGAGGGGCTATTCCCTTGCAGCCCTACTCCTGAGTCACCCATGCTTCTGCAGTTGCTCTTTCCTTCAAGCAGCCTTGCGCACAACACACACTTGGCATAGGCACAGGCTCCTCGGGGACCTCTTCATCACTGCTTCCAGCCTCCACAATCTCCAAAGGCAGCACTCCACTCCCTGATGGTCCTGGCCCCATCCCTGCATCACATGCAGGCCCCACATCTGAGTCTTTACCCTCTGAGCCCTCAGCTGGTCTGCACCTGCTGCTGGCGAACCACAACACTCACATTTGTGCAATGTGTGACCCATAGTTCAGCAAATAACTTAGATATCTCTTGCTGGTGAGTATTAGCATAGTGTCTTCTCACTGTCCATAGGTTGAGAATCAGTTTGAAAACATTACTTGTTGGTCATCCTGTTTTAATGAGCCCATAATCCCTTGTGGGGTGAAGTCTGGGCAATTGAATGGAGCTGAGTGTTTACTGGCCAGATGCTCTTCCTGTTACCAATGCTGAGTTTTTTTTCCAGCAGATATATTCTTTTTGTGCCCAGAGAGAAAAATATCTGCCTCTACCTTGATCAAACTCATGATCTACCTAGATCAAGCAGCCTCCTGATTGTGAGGTGAGAGTTCCACCTCTAGGCTACCACACCATTCCCAAGAAACATTACTTATTGATGCAGTTATGCATTTATCTAATTTGTATAGCCATCCATCTCAACAAAAGTGACTCTGGGTGGCTTACAATTCACTATTTAGGAGCCTCTGTGTCTCAGTGGTTAGAGTGCAATACTGCAAGCTACTTCTGCTGTAGCCAGCTGCCTACAATTTGGCAGTTCAAATCCCACCAGGCTCAAGGTTTACTTGGCCTTCCATCCTTCTGAGATGGGTAAAATGAGGACCCAAATTGTTGAGGGCAACATGCTGACTCTGTAACCACTTAGAGAGGGCTGTAAAGCACTATAAAGCGGTATATAAGTCTAAGTGCTATTGCTATTGCTATTATAACATGCTTTGAAATAGGCCTTCCTGACCACAATCAGCATTTGCTAAAGGGCAAATTCAGAGATTTCTGAAACTGGATAGAAGGATGTTAACAACTAGTTGTATTTCACAGCATTCTTCTTAAGCTGTGGTGTGGAGTTAATGGTATACCACTCAGTATGCTACCACGCTTGTGGCACAGTGGATGCAGTATTAGAATGCAGTATTAGAATGCAGTATTGCAGGCAAATTCTGCCCATAGCCTGGAGTTCAATCCTGGTGGGCTCAAGGTTGACTCAGTCTTCCAGCTTTCTTAGGTCAATAAAATGAGGATCCAGTTTGTTGGGAACAATATACAAATAATGCTTCTTCATTGTAAACCACCCAGAGAATGCTGTAAAGAGCTATGGAGCAGTATATATGCCCAAATGTTAAACACTATTGCTAGTCTTTGTGCAACCCTCTTTAATAAGTATGTATTTTGTCTTTTTTGCATTACAGAGAGCTAAACTGATGCTGTTCTAGAATATGTCCTGTATTGGTGGTTCTCTTTATTACATATTTCATGATGAAGATTAATTGTTGAATTTTAATGTTGCAGTTAGAATGTCTTTGTTTCATTTGCATTTTATTGCATTTTATTGGAACATATTTTGAGTGCTGGCTTTGAGGGAAGGGTGGACCCTAAATTTAATTTAAATTCAGAAGCATACTCAAGAGTTTATTACCTGATCAGTCCTTTGTTCTTTTTTTGGGTGCTAATCTGCAAATTTCCTTCCTGTTCCAGATTCTCATGTAGAAGTAAATGGGAAAACCCGGTCAAATAACGATGTCCTCTCTGATGCAGATTGTGTGTGACAGCCTCCATTCAGTGGGAAAACTGAATTGATAGACTTGTTTAATATTAATTAAGAGAGGATTGTTAGCCAGTACATGATTGATTTAATTTACAGGTGGGCTTCCAGTGGGAGATTAAAGGCAAATCAGCAGATCCATTCCCCTCCCTCGAAGCCTCATTTGTAACATTAAGGCAGGATTGAGTTAGCTGTGTACTTGGATCAGTGCTTCAATTATTCCACTTTGCTTCAGATAGATCAAGGATGCCTTGAGGCTCCATGGAGATGAAAGCACAAATTTCTGACTTTCTATCAGCCCGAAGAAGTAGCAGATTCTTATAAGCAGGTGACCTTGAGTGAAGCTGTAGTCTGCAGTCTCCCATGGGTCCATAGAGGTGAGGATAGCCAGAATTAGCTCCTTCTTTGGATATATTTCTTTTAAAAAAATGTGTACTTCACAAACACATACAGTTCCCAGGGCAGCTAACAGCCAAAGACCAAAAATGTCACAAGTCATCAATAAAATAACAATCGGAAACAGCCGTCACCTTCTGTGAAACAATAAGAAGAAACAGCTCATAAAAAGAGCTTTTAAAGGTTGTAAAGTTTTAGGGCAAGAAAAAATTATTCTTGATGCTGAAATAAGAGTTGGGTAAATGCCTCCTTTATGACAGTGGTGGGATTCAAAAAAATGTAGTACCAGTTCTGTGGGTGTGGTGTGGCTTGGTGAACATGGCTTGGTGGTCATGGCAGGGGAAGGTTACTGCAAAATCCCCATTCCCTCCCCACTCCACTAACCTGCTTTCCAGCTCCATTCTCCTGTGCAGGGCAACAAAGGAAGATCCAGCTGGGACTTGATAAGAGGCAGAAAAGAGATGGGGGGTGGGACCAGTCAGAGGTGGTATTTGACGGTTCTCCAAACTACTCAAAATTTCCACAACCGGTTCTCCAGAACTGGTCAGAACCTGCTGGATACCATCTTTGCTTTGTGATAATGTTTCAAATGCGACTGAAGAAGACACTCAGAGCAGTCGCCCATGATCTGCTTAGCTGAACAGATAGTTACACAGGGAATTAACTAAAGAAATACCAGGATGAAATCAATAAAGAACTTTCAAAATAAACATTGATATGCCCCCATGCTGGAGTAACTGAAATTTCTGAATCATTTGGAGATATCTGGCCAGCTTTATCTAAGAACTTCTTCCATTTTGTCATAACTTTAAACAGTCACTAAATAAACATATATATGAAACAGATTCATCCTTTATATTCAAGCAAATATCTATTTGATCTTCATATGAGAAAATTTACATACTAACTAGCTGTCAACCTGTTAGGGAAAGGATCCATATGAGCTAAGGAAAAGAATCTACTGTATGGGGCATGAGCCACATTTTATAAGCAGATTAATTTGAGGGAAGATTATGATAATTAGCCTGATCCAGGTTTTATGCCTGTTGAAAAAGGAGCGATGCTCCGTTTTATCAATACTATTCTATTCCTTTATGCTCCAGAGGGCTTCTGCAGGAATGCAACAGCTTCCAAAATCTGATCTTCACTATTTCTGAACTTTGAATATTGCTACTTTTATACTAAGGGAAGCGGTGGCTCAGTGGCTAAGACACTGAGCTTGTCGATCAGAAAGGTTGGGAGCTCGGCAGTTCGAATCCCTAGTACCCCGTCAGGAGTGAGCTCCCATTACTTATCCCAGCTTCTGCCACCCTAGCAGTTTGAAAGCATGTAAAAATGCAAGTAGAACAATAAGGACCACTTTGCTAGGAAGGTAACATCATTCCATGCGCCTTTGGCATTTAGTCATGCTGGCCACATGACCATGGAGACATCTTTGGACAGCACTGGCTCTTTGGCTTTGTCATGGAGATGAGCACCGACCCCTAGAGCCAGAAACGAGTAGCACATATGTGCAAGGGGAACTTTTAGCTTTTACTCTGATCAGGTACACCAATCTTTAGCCTTTTATCTTGACTGGGTTTTTTTTTCCTCTTGGTCTTCAGAATGTTTGTTGCCATCTGTAACATCACAGCAGCTCAGGCAACAGGAGACCAATTAGGATCATATGTGATTCAGTGTCACTGGTACTGTTTTTTGTGGGAAAAGATATTGTGGTACATACAGATAGTCCTTCAGTTACAATCATTCATGTAGTGCCCGTTCAAAGTTGCAATAGCACTGAAAAAATTGACTTATGACCATTTTTCACACTTAACAACTTTGCAGCATCCTCACAGTCATGTGATCATGTGATCCTCATGGCCATGTGATCAAAATTCAGATGCTTGGCAACTGGCATGTATCAGTAGTGGTATTCTACCGGTTTGGCCCAGTTCTGCAGAGCCGGGAGCAATGTTCTCTCTGCCGCTCTGCTGTTGGGCCCACCCACCCACATGGGCTCCTATACTCACCTTTATCCTCTAAATCTGAAGTTTGCACAGCATAGAAGAGTGCTGTGTGGCAGCTGCTAAAGCGACTGGGATTGTGCAAGCTTGTAGGAGGTGAGTTAGAATGCCTCTGCACCTATGTAAACGTTTCTGTGCCTGTGCAAAGTACGTGTTTGGCACACATGCGCATGCAAAGTGTGTGCATGCATGCAAAGCATGCCCACCAAGCCACGCCCACCGAACTGGTGGTAAATCCTACCACTGGCATGTATGAATGACAGTTGCAGTGTCCAAGTATCATACGATCATATTTTGTGACAATCTGATAAGCAAAGTCAACAGGGAAGCCAGATTCACTTAACAACCATGCTACTATCTTAATGACCGCCATGATTCATTTAATCACAGTGACAGAAAAGGTCACAAAATGGAGCAAAATTCACTTAACAGCCATTTTGCTTATTATCTACTGACATGTTGAGTTCAATTGTGGCTGTAGGTTGAGGACTACTTGTAATATTCTCATTAGAAAGCTTCGC
The DNA here is from genome assembly GCA_015471245.1 of Laticauda colubrina. Taxonomy (NCBI): domain Eukaryota; kingdom Metazoa; phylum Chordata; class Lepidosauria; order Squamata; family Elapidae; genus Laticauda; species Laticauda colubrina. The sequence goes on from BLBF01000016.1 coordinate 20,039,946, forward strand.
TTTTGATCACAACAAACAGAGAATATGGGAGCAGTTCATTAAAATTTCACTGGGTCTCACAGAAATGCATTGATCAAGCTGAACCCAACCACTGTGGCAAGAATTTGTCACTTCTGCTCTGGAGCTTTTAGCTGAATAGCCCCTGTAGATGATTAAAAGGTCATCAGAGGCAGCTGGGGTCTTTCTTTCCCTATTACAAAGTGTGGTATAAAAACACATTTCTAATAAATTCCTGTCAGGCACTGCTATGCAGAGAAGATTGCATAACTGGCAGCTATGAGTTATGATGCTATAATTCTATAAAAAGGTTCATGGGAACATCACAAGTGGAGCTCTAACTATCCTGGGATAGAGTGGAGCTTGCCATCATCTTTCAAAATGTAGCTGGCCTTAAAGGATATTTAATATACCAGGCACGGATCCAATCCATGCTGAATAAGAGACACTTTCTGTCTTGATGATGTGTACTTTTCTGTCTTCTTTTTAAAAAACAAACAAACCCAAAGGTTTCCCTTGTCCAATTGTTTCCATCTCTAGGGGGTGATACTCATCCCTATTTCCTAGCTGAGGGAGCCAGTGATATCTAAAGATGCTTCTGTGGTCATGGAGCCTGAACGATTATACACTGAGGCACACTGAGCACTTTTTTAACCCCATCTAAGTGGTACCTATTTCTCTACTTGCATTTGCATGCTTTCAAACTGCTAGATAGGCAGGAGCTTCAAGGTTGCTTGTTGAAGCTGAATAGGGAAAATTATCCCATCAATAAACACAGGATTAAACCTTCACCAAGCACAGAATTAGCCGTCACCAAAAACCAGTTTTAGACCAAAACTCAGAAAGGGTATGTAAACTTACATTTGAATGTCAATCTTTCTAGCTAGCCAAGAAGCCTTGCTGAATGTCACTCATCTTGGTTCCTTGCCATTAAAAAGTTTCTTTGTTATTCATATATTCAATCAGCTCTGCTTGTTATTCAATTATTTCTTCAAAGTGCTGATCAATGCAAGTATTTGCAGGGGAGTATTTCCTCCCAACAGCAGTGTAAAAAGCTTAAAGCCTTCCCTTTTAAGAAAGTATCAAACACCTCCTTCAGAAACAGTAAGTCTAGGCATACTGCCAAGAATGTAATAAGAGTGGAAAACAACAAAAGAAGATTCCTTCTAATTAATGGTTCTCCGAACTGCTTAGAAAGTTAACAAGGGGTTCTATAGAATCGGTAGAACCCCACCCCTGCTTATATACTGCTTCACTGTGCTTTTTCAGCCCTCTCTAAGCATGGTTTAGAGTCAGCATATTGCTCCCAACAATCTAGATCCTCATTTTGGTGACCTCAGAAAGATTGAAGGCTGAGTCAACCTTGAGCTGGTGAGGATTGAACTTCTGGCAGTTCGCAAAGTTAGCCTGCAATACTGAATTCTAACCACTGTGCGACCCTGGCTCCTAGACTACATTGTAAACATGTAACGTTTACACTGTAAACATTTCTATCCAGGGGAAGTCCAGGATACTAGGGGGTATTTTCACAGAAAGAAGAAAAGAATTGTTGAAAAAGACTTATCACAGAAGCAAAGGCACACATGGATGTTCTGTGGTCCTGGGTTGCAAGTGAGGGATGGCAATAGAACCAATTGCAGCAAAATCTTAGGGATCTAGAAGTCCTCAATAGTGGTTGGAAAAATCTGTGCCTACCTCTGAGGAAAAGTATCTGTCTTTTTCCAGCAACTTGGAATTTGAAGAAGATAGTTGATTGAAAGACAAGCAAAAGGAGAGAAGAAAAAAGATATCAGGAAAAGGAAACAATAGAGTGTCTAAAAGGAGACCTCTAATCGCTTTGGTCTCTGATCCCACACATCCTGCTTGCAGTCCTCAACAAATTATCTCTTAAGGGGATTGTAGAAGTGCCTCTCACCCATTTATTTAGTGTGCTACTATTTTGTGAGAATAACCTTGGGAGACCGGAGGGAGAGTCCAGACAACAGTTTGATTAAACAATATTTAGGTTCGGAGTACTTCAAAGCAGGCACATTCAGATTTAGAATAGGATAAAATGAACGAGCTGGGATCTTGGAAATCTTCTAGTTCAGCTCTCTGCTCAGGCAGGAGAACTTATATACTATTTCAGATAAGTGACTGTCTAGACTCTTCTTAAAAACATCCAGTGATGGAGCCCCACAATTTCTGGAGGCAAGCTGTTCCACTGGTTAATTGTCCTCACTGTTAGTAAGTTTCTCCTAAATTCCAGGTTGCTTCTCTCTTTGGGAGATTAATGTTAGCCTTGTGAGATGGTCTAAACAAAGAATACTAGCTCAATCTGTATTGTAAGGTCACATTAATGGAATATTGCAACTCCAAAAATATTCTTCACTTTTACTCTTTCAAAACTAGGGAGAATCCCTTCTGAGACACTTTTGCCATCCTTCTTCCCTTGGACTCAAATTTCATTTTATCAGATCATTGTCTAGGTAGCGGCTCTTCCTCTTGTCACCCATGATCATTCTCACATGTTATTAAAGCTGCAGTCCATTCTCAACCAAAGGTTTTAGCTGTGCCCCAGCTTCTCAATTTAGCCAGTATAATTGCATTTCTTGCTGACTCAGGGCATAGATAATGTGGATGAAGCCTGGAGCAGATCAGTTTTGGTTCCCAATCCCCTTCTTCTTCCTCCTCCTCCTTGTCTTGAAAGTTTGCAGTATCCAAAGCAAGCATGCAATTACCTCTACAATGGTAGCATCCAGAGTAAAACACTGAGGGATGACTAAGAGTTTCAATTTGTTCAAGAAAGAAATGGTCTTTATAGAATTACAGCCAAGATGGATTTTGCAAAGGTCTCTTCCCAACCTTTTCTCCCTGAGAGGCTTTATTATAAAAGAATATCAAGAGATGGGAATTGGTTGAATTTTTGCATTGTTACATTACTGTTCCTTGGCCTCCTTAGCCTGCCTTGTTCGGTCATGTCACCTAACATGATGTGACACCCAGTAATCAGCATAATGTGATGTCGTTCACTGGAAATTTAAAAAGATAGCAAAACAAAAGAGGACTTGATTTGATCTCAAAGATGAGCTGCAGCTGGAGATGAATGCACTGCAGCATAGATTACAAGGAGCAGAGGCTGATGAACCAGCCAGATTTCTCTATCAGAAAAAAAAAGGATGGGGAATTTATTCCTTTGCTTTTCTCCCTTTTTGTTGATATCCAAGTGTATTTTTCAGCCAGTGTGTAGAATAACATTTATAAGCTGAGATATCAGCTGTTCTATCCTGAGAGATGATACAAAGGCAATCACTCCAATCCAGAGAGCCATTACAAAGTCCAGATGTAGTAAAACCTACATTCATCATGCTTAATTTATTCATTACTTTTAGTGAAATGTGCTAGGCTGGGCAAAGCTGGAACAGGTGCTTCTTTTTGACAGTGTTTTGATGCAAGCAGTGAGCGCCACCGCTTCTAAAGAGGGATATGGAGCCATCACTGAAAATGCTTTTTCATATGCTTCCTGAAGAGTTTCTGGCGACAGATGGCACCAGAGAAGAACATCAGAATGATATGAACAAAGCAAATTGTACTTTTCTAATCCCTTATATGATTGTTAGCTTGTGGCCTTTTGAGTCCCACTATATTTATATACTGAGGCTTCCCAAGTACCATAATGTAATTATTATTGAATTGAAAATAATTAGATAAGTTGGTTGGGAAGAACTTGAATCATGGCTACAGAATGTCAAAGTTAATCCAAATGAAACTTGTATTTGGGACATTCCCTAGAATCACCCCAAATACAGCAAAATGTGCCAATTTTGTATTGAGAATGTATCAACCAACAGAATGATCAATCAGGACATGCCTTGAAATTGATATCAGATGTATACATTCAATGTTTAGAGTTCAATGGTCTTTACATTCTATCATCTGCAGATCTTGTTCTCCAATTGTCTTCAAAATAGAATAGAATAAGCTGGAAGGGACCTTGGAGCTCTTCTAGTCCAGCCCCTTGCTCAAGCAGGAGAACCTATACCATTCTAGACAAGTGACTGTCAACACTCTTCTTAAAAACATCCAGTGATGGAGTGCCCACGATTTATGGAGTCAAGCCATTCCATTGGTTAATTGTCAAAAATATTTTGGGCACAAAGAGCAAATTTATGTGCACTTGAAGAAAAATCCCAAAATATAAATAAGTTGATGCATTTATTTGCGAGATTTATAGGCTACTTTTCCTGCCGAAGCTCAAGGTGACTTTCAAATCAGCATTCATTTATCACCATAACCCCCTGGGAAATAGGTTAGGATGAGAGAATCTCACTTTGTCCATTACTAAGCTATGTTTTCAGATTTTTCTCCATTTTAAGGGAAGCACAATCCTTGTCATATTAACAACACTGAAGGCAGTCTTTAAAGGTGGCTTGAATCCAGCTCATTCAATCTGAAAAATTATTTATTCCCTGAAACAAAAGCATGCTTTTTTCCCTTCTGCCTCCTTCATAGAATTTTTTTTTAAATTATAGGAAAAAATTTGTGAGAGGGAAGGGATCAGTGGTGGTATTCTATCAGTTCGGTCCAGTTTTCCTGAGCCAGTAGCAGTGATGAGCAGCAGAGGCTGAAGCAATCTCTCCATTGCTCTACTGTTGGATCCACCTGCCCACTTGGGCTCCCATACTCACCTTTATCCTCTGAATTTGAAGTGCAGCTGCTTTGCACAACACAGAAGAGTGCCGTGTGGCAGCTGCTGAAGCGACCGAGATCGTGCAGGCTTGCAGGAGGGGAGTTAGAACGTCTCTGTGCCTGCACATGCAAAGCGTGCCCACCAAGCCACGCCCACCGAACCTGTGATTAAAAATATTTGAACACCCTGGAAGGGATGCTCTATTTTTTTTCCCCCTCTGATATTGAAAAGCCCCTGTACGTACAGTGGTGGTAGCTTATTTTATCTTTCCTTATGCTTTCTGTAAGAATGAACAACTGACACAACAAACGTTACATGATCAACAGACCAGTCTCTGGCCAACTGATCCATTCTTGGAGAAAGGGTTGAGAATTTAGAGGCAGCTCCTGGACTTCTAAAATGGTTGTTCATGAGCCTTATTAAAGAAAGAGAAATAAAAGGATTGTGGTGACCTCCCCTTTCCTCCTTCCCTTTTTTCTGAATTTAGAGAACTAAAGGTCACCTTACCTTGGTAAAGTTCTATTTTTCTCTCCCTCTCTATCTCTTCTTTTTCTCCCTACCTCTCTCCAGCCTTTTACTTTAATGAAGTCCTTGGTTGTCCTTGCTTGCAGAGGTGCAGGGGCATCATCTTTCTCCTTCCATAAATGATTACTTGACCCCTGCAAAGCTAAAAGGATTTTTCTGCAGCCCTTCCATTTCTGTTTACCCTTCCTTGAATTCACTTTCCGAAACTTCATGGACAGGCCAAATTAAGGGAGATTGGCTGGATCTGATGCAGTCCTAATAGATTTAAACAGTACATTAGGTCAAGAAAGTATGGTATAAAAAACATGGGCTGCATTTTCCTCTAAGCAAATTCTAACTGAAGATCTTGGCAGCTTCTGTAGGAAGCTAGCTTGAGGAAGATCTTAATTCAAGATGGCGCCGACAATGGCTGCCTTGGTGAAATGCTCTCTAATGGTTTCTTTATTCTTTATTATTATCTGCAATTCACTATGGATTTCATACTCACGAGACCATCTGCTATCATTAACCTTATGATTCTTGCCTCTTGATGAATGTATCTTTTCTTTTATGTATACTGAGAGTATTTGCACCAAGACAAATAAATTCCTTGTGTGTTTAATTACACTTGGCCAATAAAGAATTTTATTCTAATCTCTATCAGGGCTGTCAAACTCACGGCTTGCACTGGCCAAGCTAATGCCCAGTTTAGTGAAGGGGGGAAAATCCCGATACGTCATATGACTCTGCTGTGACAATGTGAGTTTGACACCCCTGATATAGATAAATGATATGATCCAAAGCTTCTAGAAACTAGAGCTTTCATCCACTCTCATGCATTCCTTAGTACACAATCCTGGTGAGAAGTTACTCAAATCAACCAAAGTCCAGTGTTAACAACTGGACAAGAGAGGGACAGATCTGATTAACAGATAAATGATCAGAGTTGGAAGGGACCTTGTAGGTCATCTAGTCAAACCTCCTGTCCAAGCGGGAGACCTTACACCATTTCTGACAAATGGCAGTTCAATATCATAGTTAAGGATTGGGCCTTATGCAGTGGTTTCTTATCTCACAATGGTCAAACAGCTTTCCAACCAAGTTCATTGTCTCGCTCTTGTTCTTAGTATTTCAAGAGAAACTTCTATTCCAAGTTTATCATGACGTTCATGATTTATCTATCCTACTCATGTCTATCTATAGTAGACTTTTTCCTAAACTATTTAGCTTTGGTTATAAGGAAATAAATTATTTTGATTGCGTTCTGCCTCCTTTCCAGCATTCTCTCTCTTTTTTATACATGGTGACCAGAACTGTATCCTGCATACCAGATGCAGATGTCCTATATATTTTTAATGAAGACATTTCATTCCTGGTAATTTTATTTTTAATTTGTGTCCTAATGACCCCTGAACGTTTACCTTTTCATAGCTGACATAACAATTTGACATCTTTATTGCAATATTCTAAACTTTGACCTCAATATCTTTTTTTTTTTTTTGCAGTAACATATAGATTTGATCCCATTACTATATAACTGAATTTAAGGGTTTTTTTGTCTAATGTGTACTTTTTTAATATTTACTTAAATTGCACTTTGCCATTTAGCAATAGCACTTAGACTTATATACCGTTTTACAGCTTGCTCTAAGCAGTTTACGGAGTCAGCATGTTGTTCCCCCAAATCTGGATCCTCATTAACTGACCTAGGAAGGCTGGAAGGCTGATCAACCTTGAGCAGGTCATGATTGAACTCCTGGGCTGAGCAGTGAGTTAGCCTTCAATATTGCCTTCTAACCACAGCACCACCAGGATTTAGCTAATCATTCATTTTCTATAAAAAGATCTTGAACTCTTCACACTTTTCATTTTACCCATCTTTGATAGTTTAATACTTTTAGCATATTTAGCCAGCTGGCTATTTGCCACAAATCAAGAATAGTTATAAACAAGTGAAAAATACTGTTGTCCTTCACAGATCTTTGAGGGCAAGTTCTTTCTTCACTGAGAAAAGTGGTCAGATGTTCTTCATCTTTTCCTTGTATTTTTCAGCTGAACTCCATACTCTTATTCCATGACTGCTAGGTATACTGAAGATGAGGAATTTGGTCCAGCCTTTTGGAAAATTCAAGTATACAGAGTTACCTCCTTCCACGTGCCAGTTGAAACTCTAAAACATTGGTGAGGTAGGATTTATGTTTGCTGAATCCAGATAACAGATAATCAGAGTTGGAAGGGACCTTGTAGGTCATCCAGTCCAACCCCCCACCCAAGCAGGAGACTGTACACCATTTCTGACAAATGTCAGTCCAATCTCTTCTTGAAAGTCTCAGGTGATGGCGCTCCCACAACTTCCGAAGGCCAGCTGTTCCACTAGTTGATTTTTCTCATTGTCAGAAAGTTTCTCTTTATTTCCAGGTTAAATCTCTCCTTGTTCAGTTTCCATGTGTTATTCCTTGTCTGGCCTACAGGTGCTTTAGAAAATAGCTTGACCCCCTCCTCTCTGTGGCAGCCCCTCAAATATTGGAAGACTATTCATTAGACTAGCCAACCCCAGTTCCTGTAACTGTTTTTTGTATATTTTAGTCTCCAGTCCCCTAATCATCCTGGTTGCTCTTCTCTGTAATTTTTCAAGAGTCTCAACATCTTTTTTATAGTGTGATGACCAAAACTGAGTACAGTATTCTGGGTGTGATCTTATCCATGTTGATTTTCCTTCAACATGGCTTGTTCTATGTGATTAACTCTTTTTTCTCTTTTATTACTGTGCCTACCAGTTTGATGGAACAGATGTTAAGATGAGCAGGCTTTGATTTCTTGGGTGTCCCCTGAGTTTCATTTTAAATATTGGTGTTTCATTGGCTGCTTCCCAGTCCTCCAGGATTGAATCCCACGAGATGGACAATATAATTTTTTGCTAGGAGATCATCCATTTTACATCTAGTTTAAGAAGACTTGAATGGAAGGCATGAGAAGTGGTTATTTGCTCTTATATTGACAAGTGCTATAATAGCTTCTCTTCATGTTCTTATGGAAAAGCTGGCCAATCTGCACACATCAACTCCATCAACCAATCAAGAAATGACAACACAGCCAACTTCCGCACTAGTATATATAGGGAGAGAGCAGCTCACACTAGCATGAAGCCAAAAGCACCAGCCTGAAGATGGCGAGTGGAACTTCATCGAACCGTTGCCAAGATGCTCTCAATCTTATTCAGGAAAAGACCTAAACATGCCAAGACCTGCATACCTGTACCCGTGAACATATATATATATATATATATATATATATATATATATATATATGTGTGTGTGTGTGTGTGTGTGTGTGTGTGTGTGTGTGTGTGTGTGGTGTGTGTGTTTAAGCTTTCGCGGGTACTTACATGTGTGCTGTTTAGCTTCCTTCGGGTATTATCCCACGTCATTGTAGTTCTGTTAAAGTTGTAGCAACGTTTCAGCAGAATATCATCTGCCATCCTCAGGCTTCTGTATAGAATCAAAGCCACAAAACAGACAGAAGAAACCAGAAACACCAATCAATCAAACTCCAAGTCCAATGAACACAGACCCAGGCTCCTAGCCAATCAGAATGGACCAGCCTCGAATTTGAAACCAGGAGCTGTGAGACCCACATCCATACAGAATCCTGATGATGGCAGATGAGATTCTGCTGAAATGTTGCTACAACTTTAACAGCACTACAATGACGTGGAATAATACCCGAAGGAAGCTAAACAGCATATATATATATATATATATATATAAAAACCTCAGAAAACAAATATTGCACCTCTACGGGGAGGAAACCCACCATCTGACCAGGACTTATGAAAAGTCCAAAGAGCTTCCATTTTATGTGACCTCACCTTCCTACGAAACTGCCGAGATCAAAATTTAATCCCCATAAGCTTCCAATTGAAATTCCACAGCAATGCATCAGCCACCAAACGCATCCTAAAAAGAACAGAATTGGCCCTTATTCGAAATGAACTTCACACAAAAAGATTCCTCCTAGACCAAATCAACAAAGAACTCCTCACACTTCACCTCAGACTAAGCAACAAGATTCACCCCTTACTTTGGGACAAATCCAAACAACTTGCTGTCTGGAGAGCTGAAACACAGACCACCTTCAAGACAGATACACATATCAACAAACTCAGAAAACTACAACAACACCAAAAACAAACTCCTCCCCCCTCACAGCCACACATGAAACAAACAGTGCACAACATCTCAGACAAGATCCTCACTGAAGCCGAAACCAATGTCCTTTCGAAAGGATTCAACTTTGCTGTTGCTCCCAAACACATCCCCACAGAAACCATCATATGCGGAGTTGAAACCAGCCTGACCAAAACCAACCCTGATGATGCTAACAGAATCAGACTCGAAATCACCAACATCCTCTGTACAAGCAAACCACCCAAAAGCAACTTATCCAAAGAAGAACAAACTGCACTACTTAACCTGAAAGAAGACACCAGCATAATAATCCTACCAGCAGACAAGGGCAATGCTACAGTGATTATGAATACATCTGACTACCAAACCAAGTTAACCAACCTACTCCAAGACCCCACATACAAACCCCTAAACACTGACCCCACCACATACCTAGAAAAAACATTGCTGTGCCAGGATGTTTTTTTCTACATCCTGATTGGCTGGGAATCTTGGTCTGTGTTTATTGTTCTTGGAGTTTGTTTGAACAATAAACAATAAACACAGACCAAGATTCCCAACCAATCAGGATGTAGAAAAAAACATCCTGGCACACCAATAGGCTAGCCTCAAATTTAAAACCAACGACTGTGATAGCCTGATCCACATACAAACTCAATACAGAAGCCTGATGATGGCAGATGAGATTCTGCTGAAACGTTGCTACAACTTTAAAAGCACTACAGTGACGTGAGATAATACCCGAAGGAAGCTGAACAACACACACACACACACACACACACATACACACACACACACACACACACATATATATATATACATACACATCTATACATATCTATATTTGTAGATTTTCACAGGTACGGGTATGTAGGTCTAGGTGTGTTCTGGTCTTTTCCCATGTAATATTAAGAGTATTTTGGCGATGTTTCCAGGAGGTCCCACTCTCCATCCTCAGGCTGGTGCTTTCGGCTTCCACAAAAGCAAAATCACCGGCTTGATCCACAAAAACACACTGAGACATAATGGAGACCTAGAAGATGAACAGACCTATGGAACAGCTGTCCTGCCCTACATAAGAGGTGCTACAGACAAAATCAGTAAGATATTACACAGGCATCACATCAAGACTGCCTTCAAAACCGACAGAAAAATAGCATCCATCCTTAGAAACCCCAAAGACAAAATTGACCTGGAAAACCAAGGCATATACGAAGTCCCCTGTGCATCATGCCTGGCCACATACATTGGACAGACCAATAGAAGAATAAGTACCCACCTGGATGAACACAACAATGCACTAAAAAAGCTGGAACACACTTCCTCACTAGTCCAACACAAGAAAGCCACAGGTCATAACATCAACTTCAGTGGCACCAAAACCCTAGCCACTATAGAAAACCCCAGCCACAGAATTATCAGAGAAGCCATAGAGATTGAAAAAAGATCTGAAAGCATGAATAGAAGAGATGATTCCACCAGACTGTCAATTATTTGGAAGCCTGCATTCACAAACAAAAAAATCTCCACACCACAAGCCAGGCAAACACCTGGGCACAAACAGATCCCCCTGAAACCTCCAGCTCAAACACACCCCAACCAGGCACCCAGATGAAACCTAGCTTCCTAAAGGCTAGGTCACATTGGCCGACAGATGCAAAACGTATGCAAAAAAGGACACAGTGAATGAGCAAAATTTCGAGGTTGGCTCCATCCATTGTTATCCGCTCTCAAAAGTGGCCAAAATTTGCATAAATAGAATGGAAAAGAATGGAAAGGAATGGACGTGGGGAGGATGTTGCGGGGATGTAAAGCGGATGTTCGTAGGAAGCCTAGTGGATGAAAGCAGATGGAAGTGGATGATACATCCGCAGGGGTTCTGGGGGAGAATAGCGAAGCAGACCCATAGCGGAAGGGGTGGACGCATAGCGGATGACGTGGATGCATCACAGACACCTATAGGAAGCAAAGCGGATGCATAGCGGATGTGTAGCGGATGCAAAGTGTTCATTGCACATGCAGGGAGGATGAATTGCATCAGCTCCGTGGATATAAAAGGATGCAGCTCGCAAGCAGTCAGCATTCAGAGGAAAGACCTGCTGCCAGAGACATCTTGAGAGAACACCATGGGGAAGAAGAGGAAGCCTGTGCCTACTCCTGCCAGCCCTGGCAAGAAGGACAGAACCACCATCCTAGGTGCTTCTCCTGCTGCTGCTGCTGCTGCTGTGGTGGACCAGCCCCAAGGCCCTCAAAGCCCTGCTGCTGAAGGCCCTGAAGGCCCTGCCAGAGGGAGCAAGGCAAGGAGAAGGGAGAGAGGAAACAGTACTCCATTTCTGAGGACCATGAGGAGGAGGTGCTGGAATGGCTGAGGGAGAACGAGTACCTGTGGAGGAAGGGCCACAGGCTCTATCGCGACACCAAGCGGAAGCAGGCAGCTTGGAGAGAGAAGGCAGAGAGCCTGGGCTACACTGCTGATGTCCTCCTGGGTTGGTGGAAGCACATGCACACCTGGTATGGCAAGCTGCACCTGAAGAAATCCAGGCAGGCCGCTGTCAAGCTCACTGACCGGGAGACCTACGTCATGGCCAAGTGCAGCTTCCTGGAGGGTGAGATCTGCCACTGAGGAGCAGCCCCTATGACAACCCTCTCCCTCAGACAGCCCACAGACAGCCAGTCCTCTTCCGGCCAGGAGACAGCTACCGTGTCCAGGCAGGTGTCTTTGGAGGGCCCCACGACAGAGACCCCCCCAACAGCTGCACTCCCCGTGCTGGAGGACGTGGAAGATCCCGTGTCTCAGATGGAGCAAGAAGAAGCAGCCACCAGAGACCAACCCATCCCCACACCCAGCTCCACCTCCACAGAAAGCAGGCAGAGAGGCAGACCGGAGGGACATAGCCACACTGTTCTCTTGGAGATCAGGGACACAATCAAAGCCAGCACAGATCTTCTCTCCCAGCTGGTCCACTTCAACATACCATCCTCGAACTGCAAGCCCTTCCTCACTTACGTGAGCCAGACCCTCATGGACATGCCCGAGGCCCAGTACCAGGTGATGAAGGAGAGGATCACAGCTCTTCTGCACCACCCTCCAGGCCCAGCTGAAGCTGCTCTGACCCACTCCAGGTCTGCTCCTCCACTCCAGGCGATGTCACAGCCTTTCCATGTATTTCAACAGCCCTTCACCAACTAAGGCTACCACTACCAGGACTTCCCATAGCAGAGGCAGCCCTTCCCAGTCCACAACCAGGTTTCTTGGACGCCACAGACAACTCACTTCACCCAGTTGCAGACCAGACAGCCCCACTACACTCCTCCTTCCTCCACCCCACAGCCAAGCCCGTCATCAGAACATCTGTCATCAGTCTTGGGCCTCACATCCCAGGTCCTTGAGGAAGGGCATCTCAACTTCACAGGACTGAGTCAGGTCTCTGAGAGCTTCCTGCACACACCATCTCCTCTTGTACTCTCGGGGCCTGGCACCCCAATGGCGCCTCAGACCAGCACTCCAGCCACAGCCATCTCCACAGTCTTTGGCCCCTTCATATCTGAGACCATGGGCATGCTTCAGAGTGACTGAGAAGAGTGCCAGAGACTAAGTTGTTACCTGTTCACTTTATCTTTGCTTAAGACACTTTACTTGGTTCATTTTGCTTTTTAATAAAGTCATACAGTTTGTTATTAATTAAGGTTATCTTTGCTTAACACACTTGGTTCATTTTTTTTACTTTATAAAGTGTTGGTGAAAACATTGAAAAAATGGTTAAGCCTTTGCATGCTTGTGGGATAGGTAAGGATAGCTTTGGGATGGGTAAGGATAGCTGTGAGAAGGGTAAGGATAGCTGTGGGATGGGTAAGGATAGCTGTGGAATGGGTAAGGATAGTTGTGGGACAGGTAAAGATAGTTGTGGGATAGATAAACCTCCAGTGCAAGCATAGTGGGACTGTATGGTTCACCCTCCCAGCTGCCACACATATGGCCCTTTTTTATCAATAACAATTTAAATATTGATCAACACATTTCAACATGAACAATTAATGCCCTGTTCATTGGTGGGCCACTCAACATACATGGCACAATCTCATCAGTGTTATGAGACAGGCTCAAGGAAGCATCCATTATCCATCTATCATCCTGTCTTGCCACTCCACTGCTCCAGCTGGGGAGTTGCACTAGTGTTTCAGGAGGTTGCACTGCTTCTTCCCTTCACCTGAAGCTCTGTTGGGGCCTTGCACATCCACAGTGTCTATCAGGTTTTGTCCTTGCCTCCATTCCCCAGACTCCATGTCCCCATTGCCTTGTTGACGGTCTACAAGCCTGTTCTGCAACACTGGGTAGTGGGTGCGCATGAGATTGTGCAGGATGCAGCAAGCTTCCACGATGCTCCTCACAGTCTCTGGGTCATGCTGCATGGTGGTGAGAAGTATCTGGAACCTGTTGGCCAGGATGCCAAAGGTACTCTCCGCCACCTGCCTTGCCCTGGACAGCCTGTAGTTGAAGATCCTCTCTTCACGGGTGAGGTATCTTGAACTGTAGGGCTTCATGAGGTAGGTTCTGAGGGAGAACGTGTCATCACCAACAAAGAAGCAGGACACATCTTGCGTGTCGTTGGGTAGGGCATCTGGATCTGGAAAACCCATGATGAGGTTGCATTCCAGCCCATCCTTGAGGTCACTGGCATTGTATATCTGGGCATCTGAAGCTGACCCATTGCCTGAAGCATCAATGTACATGAACTTGTAGTCAGCATCAACCATGGCAAAGAGGATGATGCTGAAGAAGCCCTTGTAATTGTGATAAGAGGACCCTGAGTTGGCTGGAGCTTTGCAGGCCACGTGCTTCCCATCTATGGCTTCAATGGTGTGGGGAAAGTTCCACCTCTGATACCACTGCTCTGCAACTTTCCTCCAGCCTTCTTCAGTGGTGGGACACTGGAGGAGCTCCTCTAGGTATTCTTCGATGATGGCCTGCACCACTTCTCTGACCACAATGCTGATGGTGTTGTATGGCATCCTCCAGGCATACTGCATGTTTCTGTTTGTGGTCCCAGAGGCCAGGTGGCGCAGAGTCAGTGCCACCTTCAGTCCAGGGTCCAGGTTGGGATGGAAGTTGGTTTTTGGCTTGGTCAACCTGGGTCTCAGATGCTCTACAATTTCATCAAACATGACTGGTGGCATCCTCATGAAGTGCTGGAATGCACGAGTGTCTTCATTCCTCAGCTCCACCATCAGCTTGTCATACAGTCCAAACTCCGTTCTTCTCCCGATCCATCCTCCGACCCACACAGCTCTTGAACGTCTCCTTCCTCTCCTTGTGTAGAAAAGGTGAAACAGTCTGAACAGGGCATGATTCTGGTGTTGAATGATCGCGGCTACCAAAAGGAGTGTGCGATGATCCAAGGTGGAGATCAATGGATGATGTTGAAGAGCAAGACCAAGGCTGAAGAGGTCTGTACACCATGGCTGCTGGACTCATACCAAGATCCTGGTGATTTCCTCCCCCTTTTTATAGGAAATATTGGTTTTCCACTAGGTGTCCTTCCACATACTCTAGACATCCTCCAGACACCCTAAATATCCGAGATACATCCCATATACAAACATTTTGTCCATTTTAATGCTTTATATCCGAGCTGCATCCACTTTCATCCTTTCTATGTCCGTGCTACAAATGCTGTGTGGATGTTCCGCGTACCTTTCACTTCCTCCCTCTTTCCGTTTTATGCTGGAGCAGATATGAGTTGCGTGGATGCCCAGAGGATGCCGAGAGGATACAGTGGACGTTTAACGGATGACAACGGACATAGAACGTTTGTTGCCCGTATGTGTCACGGATGTTGATTGTACGCGGCGGAAAGTTCATCCACTCAAAAAGTTTTGTGCAGCTCAAAACTTTTTGAGTGGATGAAATAGCAGTAGACAGATGCTCGATGGATAGAGCGCATGAAAGACGTACGCAGTGAGTACACAATGGATGCATTGCATTTTCCAACGGATGGCAAGCGTTTTTCTCCATTTTACATCCTCTTTGCATCCGTTGGTGCAGTGTGACATGGGCTTAACAAATGATAGCCGTCCATTTACTTGGAGCCAAGCTGCACTAAAAGCATCCAATACAGGAACACAATGTTGCCAGCCAATCAAGAAAAAAAAAAAAAAGCTACAAAACAGACAGAAGATATTAGAAACACCAATCAAGCAGAACACAGCAAACTCCAAGACCAATAAACACAGACCAAGACTCCCAACCAATCAGGATGAAGAAAAAAACATTCTGGCACAGCAGTCGGCTAGCCCCAAATTTAAAAATGAAACAACTGTAAAAGTCTGACTCACAGACGAATACAATACAGAAGCCTGATGATGGCAGATGAGATTCTGCCAAAACATTGCTACAACTTTAAAAGCACAACTTTGATTACATTGGAATGCTGCATCTAATTTTGGTCACCACTGTTAGGGATAACATTGTTTACCCTAACTGGTTTGGGTGAAATAATAACTATGAATCATAGTTGTGTATGTTAAAGTGTCTGCAGCTTTAACTGTGGAATAGTAATTAAGGGAGTGGTTATGAAAACACTATAAAAGTAGCAAGTCTACAGCTTGCTCACTCTGGCTTTGATGATCCCTGATTACTGCTTGGAATCAAGACTGCATTGCTCGAACGGGAGAGACAACAAAGGACTGATTTGTAAGTGAACTGACATAGGATATTCTACATGGACTTTGCTAACTGAATATCCCTGAATGGACTGACTACGTGATACATGACTATTGGACTGTTATTTGACTATGCCATTAACTTATAATGGAATAAACTATATTCTTGATAGCACAAGCGTATCTGTTATTTTTACTGTATGTTAATAAACATACAAGCTTAGCTCACTCATTTATCTGTGTGCCTATCTGACAAACGCTGCACATTCTGTTTAGCTTGTCTCCGTAACCCTGGTTGGGGAACCCACGCTTAACAACCACAATATAACAAAGATGTTGAGACTTTGGAAAGAGTGCAGAGAAGACCAACAAAAATTATTAGCGACCTGAAGTCTAAAACATATGAAGGAATTGGGTATGTTTGGTGGTCTAGTGAAAAGAAGGACGAGGGGTGAAATGATAGCACTGTTCCACTGCAACAAAGAAGAGGGGATCAACTTATTATTATAAACATCTGATGGCAAGATAAGCAGTAATGGTTGGAAACTAATCAAGGACAAAAGCAATCTAGAACTAAGAGAAATTTCCTGGCAGTGAGAACAAATAATCAATGGAATGGGTTGCCTTCAGAAGTTGTGGATGCTCCATCATTGGAGGCTCTTAAGAAGAGACTGAACAACCATTTGTCTGAAATAATATAGGGTCTCCTGCTTGAGCAGGGAGTTGGACTAGAAGACTTCCAAGGTCCTTTTCAACTCTGATATTATGTACATTATACAGGTGAAACTCAAAAAATTAGAATATCATGCAAAAGTTCATTTATTTCAGTCATGCAACTTAAAAGGTGAACCTCATATATGAGATAGACTCATTACATGCAAAGCAAGATAGTTCAAGCTGAGATGTATCATAATTGAGATGATTATGGCTCATAGCTCATGAAATTTATTTATTAATATGGCTATTAGATGTATATGAATACCAACAGAGGATTCTGGGAGATGGAAGAATATCTCACTACAAACAATGGAGGAAAAGGACTTTGTCTCTTCAGATCAAGATAGCAATCTGGAAACTTTATTTAGTATTTATTTGCTTTCAAGATACAGGTATAAGAATAAATATAGTTTTGTCTCACTGGAAGGATTTTGGGAGAGTGAAGAGGCAGTGTGCAAATCTTACAATTATGAATCTAAATCTAAATTTATATATATGGACCTGCACAGCATTTAAAAGTAAAGAATAATGTAATGAAGAAAGAGGTTACTACCATGGTGACCTGAAAGATGTATGCTATGTTTATATTCCTGCTCATGGAGGACTCCAATTGTAAATGCACCAAGCACAAATCATCAGACTACTAGAGGAGAAAGTGGAGAGTTAGAGGCACATCTGGCTGCTCAGAGGCTCATCAGTAGATAAGGAATTCTTGGAAAAAGCAGAAGTCTGTCTACAAGCTACCGCAAAGAAAAAACAAGTACCAGGAAAAATGGAGCCCTTGGAGAGGAAAAATGACAGTGCGTCCCTCGGATGACCAGAAAGAAAAAAGAAAACCCCACGAAGATTATTCCTGTCTGTTAAACCTGCCACAGCTTGAACTTCTAAATAAGAACCATCTTTGGCTCCATTTGTTGAGAAATGTATAATTTTATTAGAAGTCAATTGTATCACAGTTCTGTATAGCCAGAACTAAGAATTATGTGCCAAAATCCCTAAGTTCTACTTTTCCCTCCCTTAATTACCTTCCATTGCTAACACCCCCTGACCAATCAGGTTCAAACAAGCTGTTTTCAGAAGGTCACTTCAAGCATAGATTGGTATGCAGCTGCCTTCTTCTCCAGCTAGATGACCTTGAAGCACCATCTTGGTGAGATAAGATTATTTTCATTTTCCCCCAAGCATTTTCCCCTCCCATCCAACCTCCCCAGAGTTCATGGTAGACTGTCACTGCATGATAGTGAAGCACAATGAAGCATAAGGTGGCATCTGACACTGGAGTTTAAAAATCAATGTCATACCCTCCTACTGAAAGAAAACATGCGGACATCTGAAGAAGAGGCCAGAAGACCTCCAAGCTCCTTTACAACCCTATGGTTCTATCTACTGGATTGAGTCGTGGTTTCAACTATTTCTCTGGTCTTTCAGTGGTATCAAAAATGCCATATGAGACAGATCATCCATGCTTTGCAAGACAGCTCATATCAGATCTTCACAGATGTTTTACTCCAACTAACCACTTAAATCGCATTACCTTTCAAGGTCAAACCTTAGTACTTTTTGAGTAATTTATGTTGTTCACAGGGGATGGATTCAGACATTTGGGGTGCAAGGCTTCTATTCTGGGTCTCTTGGTTTCTTATATTTTGCAAGCATCTAATCTCCTACTAAAGGTAAGGGTTCCCCTCACACATGCGTGCTCGTCGTTTCTGGCTCTAGGGGGCGGTGCTCATCTCCATTACAAAGCCAAAGAGCCAGCGCTGTCCGAAGACATCTCTGTGGTCATGTGACTGGCATAACTAAATGCTGAAGGCGCATGGAACATTGTTACCTTCCCACCAAAATGGTCCCTATTTTTCTACTTGCATTTTATATGCTTTCGAACTGCTAGGTTGGCAGAAGCTGGGAAAAGTAACAGGTGCTCACTCCATTACATGGTGCTAGGGATTTAAACTGCTGAACTGCCGACTTTTCTGATCAACAAGCCCAGCATCTTAACCACTGAGCCACCACATCCCCATATCTCCTATTAAGGGTTACTTAATGTTGACATGATGCTACTGGGTGAAGCAATCTAGTCTAAGGTGAAGCATGTTGATGTTTCTCAGTTCTGACTTTTTGTCCTGTCAACTTCTGAGGAGACAGAACTATTCAATTATTCTGAACTGTGTGCTATAATCTGTTACTAACAAGACAAAAGCTAACAAACCAAAAACATAAGGTACAGTCCTGTTTGTTGCAGTGTGCTTGATCACAGTCTTTGTGCATTTTATGTGCATAGGGTATTCTTTTCATTTAAGACTCATCTTTTCCCTCGGAGTGTATTCTTAAAACTGGAAGTGCATCTCAGTTCTCACATAGCAAAGATAGTCAAGAAAGTCTTTGAGCCAGTCAGGCTGGATTTCTAAGTACCCTCTTGAAAAAGATAGTCTTTCTGATATGCATATTTAATATTGACCAGTGCCATTAAAGCTGTAGTGACAACCATGTTTGTTAATAAACTGCTCTGTATGGAAGAAGTATCTTCTGAAGAGCATTCAGAAAGTGTAACTGTGCCATGTATTGAACAGGTTATTAAGAATATTCATGGCTGGTTGTGACATCTTCACTGGGTTCTGGTTAGTTTCCAAGCCCAATTCAATACATATTTAAATTAGTTTATATCATTTTTGTTTTGCTTGATAGTTGTATGGTCTTGTTTCCTATTAGTCTTATTGTTGTTTGAAGGTTGATATATCATGTTGCATTTATTAAATTGCACTTTTGTTATGATATACCAACCTCAAATTAATCAATAGGAAAAACCTGATAGTTTTAAAATAAGTATTAAATAAAATTAAGATTTTCTTCAGCAACCCTGGTCTCTAATTGTCTCTCTTTCCAACCAGCTAATGGTGGTTTTCATCCCAGGAAAAGCAAGAGAGCCTTCTCAAGAGTGATACAAAAATTATGGCATTCTCTCCTAAAAATGATTCATTATCAACCATTACAGGTGAAATTAAAAGGAGAAAGAGTTAAAGGGTTTAGGGACTTCGTTAATTACTTGAGATTGTTGAAGCACACCATTTAAAAATTCTAAATAAACTAATACTTTGTGATATTGTGCATATAGGTCAAAAGACATCAAAATAATTGTGCACTTTGAGTGTAAACATTGACATGACAGAAAATGAAACAGTCTCACAGTGCAGTTCTTTCACAAGCTTAAAATTGAATCAGCATTTTTTCTGAGAGTCTGAAAGACTAGTTTTCTCTAATTGCTTTAAAGTTAAAACATCATAAGAAAGTCTGTAGTACTTTCTAAATTGTTTTTTTTTGATGTTGGAAAAGATAAATCCTCATTAATATTTCGACCTCTTTTTTGCAGATTTCATCTAGATCATCATATTGAATGCTTGAACTTCAGCAATTGCTTCATTTTCTTCTTCAGAATATCACTTCTGAAAATGTATGTTTTCCTTCACTAAAGCTCTAGGAGGAAAAAAAAACCTGCCCTAACTCTCACAGAGAAGCCCTTGAAATAATACAGATATTTCTGATAATGCTACAGTTGAATTCAAGATGTCAGCTCATTTCTTTGTCTTAATCTGTAGAAGTAGGACATGGATTATCAGATGCATCAATGGTGTCTCGGGAATACATATTTTTTTTCATCTGAGTACACTGTCCCATAGACTGGGAGTGGTGTGAGCCATCATTTTGGGGATTTGAGCACATGAACATCCACAAAAATCTCTGTCATGAGAGTCTTGTCTATCCAGCAATATGCAGAATAGGAACGGTCAGTCACACAATGTCCATTTACCTGAAGCCAAACAGGCTCAGTAGGATGTTCTCTACTACATAAGTGAGGCTTTTGTAGGACGTAAAGTCATCTTCTACAAATTAACATCACACTAAATCTGGGTGTTGGATTTTACCACATCTTAGTTCTTATTTCATGTTTGTCTTTAATTCAAAGAATCTTTTAGAAGATGGGGCAGAGATGGACACCAAATGACTAGGGTCTTATATTGTCTATCCCTGACTAAAAGGAGGGTAAGGAAAAAAAAACACAATCCTGAGATCCAGCTACCATCTATACTCTTCCATTTAGTTCAGTTGAGTCAAGCCTTTTTGCAAAAGGATTAAAACTGAGCACTGAAATAGACCTGGATTATCTTGGTTGTAGTCAAAAAGTCCACAGTAAGATATACTAAGTGTATGGGAGACCATCAAGCAATGTCAGGTCTGTAGGCTCGGCTGGGAAGTAAAAAATAACTTCCCAGAACAAGGTAATTTTGCCAAAGAAAGTACATGAACTATGCCTCTGAAATCACCCTGCTTTTACTTTATTCCATGGATTCCTACATTTGTGGTAAAATCTATAAAGTCAAATATACATGATTCTCAGAAGAGCTCAATATGGGCAGAAAAAAATGACTGTTTTGTAGAACAGCTTAATTAGCTCTAGTGCTGCAAAGACACCATAGACTGTATTCGGGCTGAGTCCTTGTTTGCAATCTTGCATTATCCTCTACCTCAACTGCTTTTTTCAAGGAATAAAGAGAGAAAGGCACTAGTGGTCACAATATATCACGCAAGTCAAAAAGCTTGTCAAATCTCCTGGGAATGCCATTGACCTCTTTCCTATTCCCTGGAACGAAACAATATTTGTCAATGGCCTACAAAAACTCCAGCTGCACATAGGGCTATAATTAAACCATAGAAAGAGAACAGTGCAAAGAATCTTAAGATTCTGTTGATTGTTCTGAAATTGTACAAGGTGCAGTTCTCTTTGTTTACTTTCATTTTAAAAGGAGAATTCCTCAGTGTGGCCCAGAAATGGAAATCAACAGCAGCCATAGAAGGCCATAAGTAATTCTCTTAACATGTCATCCAGTTTAGATTTCTTCCCCTTCTACTTATCTTTCCACTTCTAGAGATGTTAAACGTGGGAAGACATTTGTCTGTTTAGCCTATTCTTACCTATCATAATTGGGAACAAGAAGCCGATTTCAGCCAAAGGTTCAGAGTTGGTATTCAGCAGGTTCTGACCAGTTCTGGAGAACCTGTAGCAGAAATTTTGAGCAGTTCGGAGAACTGGCAAATGCCACCTCTGACTGGCCCTGCCCCCCTCTATTCACTGCCTCCTGAGTTCCAGCTGATTGGCTGATTCTTTTGTTGCCCTGCACAGGAGAATGGAGCTGGAAAGCAGGTTAGTGGAGTGGGGAAGGAATGGGATTTTGCAGTAACCTTCCCCCAGAGTGGGTTGGGAATGGAGATTTTGCAGTTCCTTCCCCTGCTCCCCCCACCAAGCCACGCCCACCAAGCCATGCCCACAGTGCCAGTAGTAAAAAAAAATTGAATCCCACCACTGCAAGAGTTCCTGATCATCTGATGAAGCATTGTTTTTCAAACATGGCCACTTTAAGAGGTGTGGGCTTCATCTCCCAGAAATCTGGAAGATTCTGATAAATTCTGAGAGTTGGAAGTCCACACCTTTTAAAATTGCCAACTTTGAAAAAGCCTATTCCAAATATAGGTATAATGAATTGAATCTAGAGGCATTCTAAAGAGACATAATGAACTGAACTGGGAGGCCTTTCCCATTCAAGGCAGGTGCTCCAATTATTTTTAGCCTCCTCACTATGCATGCATTGGGCTCATCCCAAAATCCCTTTTACAGGGTCACAAAGAGAACTCATTAAACCACTTAAGTAGAGATTAACAGAAAAACGCAATTGGAAGGGACTTTGGAAATCTTCTAGTCCAGTGATGGCTAACCTCATCGCATGCCAAAAGTGTATGATGTGTGCACAACAACATGCATGCATGCCTGCATCCATAATGCAATGCAATGCATGACCCCTGTTAGGAATCTGTCCACCAATTAGTTAGGTTGGCAATATATAAACCAACAGTGTATGTTTGTAGCTTTAAGACAAGATCACTGTATTGATTTGTGCTATATTCTGATTGGTTGATTGTATTGCAAGTTGCCATAAGAGGGAGCTAGAGAGATCATAGCTTGCTCTCTCTCTGACATTCTGTCTCTCTGATATTCTATTGCTATCTAAGCTGTGCTTATTCTTTGATATCTTTGTTTACTGTAAATGACAAAGGCAACCAGTAAGAAGACTTTGTAATTGGATATTCTTTGGACTGTTAAACATGTATGACCTGGACCATTTATTGGACTGTGCTATTTCTTAAAGTAAACTTTAATTCAATTTGTTGTATCTGTGTATGGCTGACTAATTATTCATAATTACTCTCATTAACATTTCCATGTGCATATCCTTGTTACTCAAGGGTTCTTCTGTACATATCATAACAACCCCTCCTGCTCGCTCCACTCCCCTGAGCATGTGTGTGTCCCCCCGCTTCCCCCACACATGTGTGTGCTCCCCTATCCCCTGCACATGCGCACATGACCCTCCTGCCTTGTTTTGGGCCTACTGTTTGGGCTCACACACCCCCTGTGCTCCCCCCGCCCATGCACAAACCTGTCGGGTTCCGAGTTCCACTGGAGTTTGTGTTATGTCTCACCTTTCCAATGTGGATGGAAAGTCCACAACTCTGACAAAATACAGGTAGGCAAGAAGATTCAGTAGTTATAGAGTTAATTCTTTGAAGCAGGCAGTGTTCTTGGCAGTATCACACATGCTGCCTGCCAAGTCCGACAAGATAAGAGCAACATAAATCACGAAGGCTTTCAGGAAACAGAAATACACCTGAAGCTCCACAGCAAAAACTCACACTTTGTCCTGTACAGAGGTCTCAGAGAAAACACACCCACTTTTATCCCCTGTGGGGTGTGTCAGTCACTCAGCTCAGTCTCTGATTTGTCCCCACTTCCTGCGTTGCAGCTCACACTTTTTCCTGCGACATTGTCTAGCATCAAGCCAGCATTCGTCTACTTGATTCTCTGTCAGAGGCTGCTCCAATATGCCCTTCTCTTTCTCCTGATTAGCCTCAGGCTTTCCCTCTTAGTTATCTGCTGACACCTGAGACACAATCAGGGAGGAAGGCATTGCTGAAGAGGAAAGTCCTGGGGAGGAAGGTATTCCCAATTCCTCCTCTTCCCCATCTTCCGAGTCTTCTTCCTCTAACAATGCAGGCTCAAGCCTCAGAGCCACAACAAGTTTGTATTCATTTCAGCACAAATCTTCAATACTCAAGGACTGGCTGCGAAAACCTGCCCTGTAGTCCCCCCCTGCACATGTGCATGTGTCTCCAGCATGCGCCTCACCCCCGCATATACATAGCAGAGACCTGAAAATCAGCTGGCTGGTGGGAGATGCACATGCATGCATGATGGAGCTGATGGCTTGCATACCTGCAGAGAGGGCTCTGTGTGCTACCTATGGTTCACCATCACAGCTCTAGTCCACCCTTCTGCCCAAGCAAAAGACTCTATACCATTTCAGGCAAATGGCTGTCCAATCTCTGCTTAAAAACCTCCAGTGAAGAAGCACCCACAATCTCTCAAGGCAAACCCTTCCACTAGTTGATCATTCTAAATGTTAGGAAATTTCTCCTTATTTCTATATTGGATTTCTATAGGACTGATCCTAATGACAAAGGAAATATCCAGCCAATTAATAGGGAAAGTCATGGCAAGCCATAGAATTAAGATACCGAGTTTGGTCTTTCTTTGATTTTATAACAGTTGATCAGTCAAATCTGTAGACATTATATACATCAGGGGCAGTGATGGGATTCAATTTTTTTCACTACCGGTTGTGTGGGCGTGGCTTGGTGGGCATGGCTTGACAGGCATGGCAGGGGAAGGTTCCTGCAAAACCCCATTCTCTACCCACTCCTGGGGGATGGATACCGCAAAATCCGCATTCCCTCCCCACCCCACTAACCTGCTTTTCAGCTCCTGTGCAGGGCAACAAAACAAGACTCAGCCGATCAGCTGGGATGTGGGAGGCAGAGAATAGATGGGGGTGAGACAAGTCAGAGGTGGTATTTGCCAGTTCTTTGAACAACTCAAAATTTCCGCTACTGGTTCTCCAGAACTGGTCAGAACCTGCTGAATACCACCTCTGATCAGGAGTTCCCAAACTTAGCAACTTTAAGACTTGTAGACTTCAACTCCCAGAATTCTACAGCTAGCTATGCTTTAGTCTTAAAGTCTTAAAGTTGCCAAGTTTGGAGACCTCTGATGTACACAGTGTGATAAAACATACAACACATTCTCATGCTAGAAGAACTATGTGATCGAAATGAATTATATCACCTAGCCAAGGCCTGAAGTCAAACTATTGTTAATATTGTTGTAAAACAAAACAAGAGATAAAAACACAATATTACTTGACACTGGGAATGTGTTTAGATGTGTTTTCCCAATCATGAATAAATAAACTTATATTTTGATCACATAGATTAATTTATCTACTCCAATCCCACAATTCTTGGCTTCTGATTTTCCTTTCAGCATAGAAGTCACAGAAGAACGCCTAACTCTCCCAAAGTTAATAATAGATGTTAGCTTGAGCAGTTTGGGGGACTTGAGTAGCAGTCAGTGTTTTATTGGAGGGAAGATCAAAAGACTATGCTAGTCACATGGGCAATTACAGGATTTTTGTTTGTTGCCTGAATGGGATGTGGTCCAAATTTTAATCATTTTTAAAGCCTATCTGAGGGTTCCCTCCTGATAGTATTTGTATGCTTCCCTCCTGAGATTGGTAATAATGCAGGTTCCTAATTTTTTTATTGCTTTGAAACTTTGCATTGTCCATTTCTCCATTCTAGCTGGTATTTCTAATAAAAAGGAAACACTATTTATGACCTAAGTAACAGCAAACACAATCAGGAAATAAACTGAGCTTGAAAATCAATCTACTTTCCAGTCTGTTGACTCAAATACATGCATTGGAGGAAGGGGAGAGGAGGGGAGGTGATGGTGATGGAGGGGGAGGAGGAAGAGGAGGAGGAGGGAGAGGAGGAGGAGGAGGAGGAGGAGGA
>BLBF01000016.1:20065647-20076055 GCA_015471245.1 Laticauda colubrina
AAGAAGAAGAAGAAGAAGAAGAAGAAGAAGAAGAAGAAGAAGAAGAAACCAAAGACAAACTATATTCAAGACATTCTTATGAATTCCTATAAAATTAACAGACTAGTGGGACTGAGTCTCACTAGCATTAAGCTGGATATCAGCAAAGTAATTCATAAATATATAATGTTGCAAGTCTATAGTGATGCTTTCTGTACTCTATCTCTCTCTTTCTACCAGCTAGACTGACAATCCCAAGAGAAGATATGGCCTTTGGATGTCAACATTAGATTGTGCAACATGCTCTCAAGGAAATCTATTTTTCACAAGTGGGAACTATTTTTAGTTTGATGCTGGTTTTGTTTTCCTTTTTGCCATCTTTGTTTTATTGTAGGCTTCAGTGGCATGCTGTGTCTTATTCTAGTTTTTAAGTATCAATGAATGATAACTAAATCATCCTCAATTAAATGGTGGAGGAGTTTGATTCAAAACTATGATATTTTTCATGGTTGGAAATGAATCCAAATAACAAAAACTTGGTGAAAACACAGAGATTTTATTTGTTAAGCTGTTTGCAAAGAGCAATAGGATCTCAGCTAACCTCAACATGAAGTTTGAGCCAAGAACCACATCTTAAGATTTCAATACATTACATTTTATAGTTTTTCAATCTTGATGCCCCCATGCCCCTCCTACATCGACCCAGTGACTGAGCACAGCTAATCTGAAATGCCTTATGGAGACCACATCACTTCCTTCAACACTTCCCAATGACTACCCATCACATATTTTGCCAACATGGCTTTTCCTTATCTTACTTGGCGTTAAGGAATGTCCCTTCAACGGGGCCTTTTTTTAACAGTCTGAGAACAAAGACATATCTATTCCTAACACCACACTTGTTACATATCAATGTTACATTCAGCACATCTTCTTAGAAAAACATAATGATTATATGCATCTCTAACATATTCACCGATGCAAAGTAAAAGTCTGGTAAACTTAAGCTGATGCTTTGAAAAACAAAATCTAACTTCAATTGATTAAAGAAAGTTAGGGCAATGGTTATCTTTTATTATCTCTTCTCCTATTGTCCTCCTAACTGAACACTCTAGTTTTTTGTCAAATGTGTATGTGAATTGCCTTGACAGTTTGAGATACGTACCAATTCCTGGAGGAGATAGGGGTGGCATTACTTGATATAGAAGGATGTAATTGATTGCAGGTACATGTTTAATAATGAGTAAATGCATAAGAAAATATATTTACAGAGGGATTACATCAAGATAGCAAATGTCTACAGAGCAACTATCTTCTTAATGCTCTACTATACTATTCTCTTCACCTACATTTTATTTTTGAATTTTCTTATTTCTAACCTAACTTTTCATGTCAATCCTTTTTATTAGTTTATAATGCAAAATACAAAAACAAATAGTTGGAAAAATAGAGGACGGAAGAGAAAAGTGTAGAGAAGAAGAAAAAAAGAAAGAAAAAGCTTTGACCTCTGACTCCTTCTGGTGCAGTAAAATAAAACCGTAATATCTAAGCTCAACTTTTTACTTTTACGTAGCAGTATAAACTAGGCATTTCTACAACAACAGATCTATCTAATCAGTAAAACCCAAAATCAAAGGTTCATTTTTTTTCCCACCTCAAGCATAAAGTCCAGAAGCGGTTTCCAAGTAGAAACAAAAGTACTTGTGGTGTTTTTTTTCATTTATCAAAGCAGTCAATTTAGCCATCCCTGCTAACTTCATCAGCATTTGCAATCATTCATCCATTGTGAGGATGGAAACGTCCTTCCATTTTTGTGCATAATTTTCAATAATCTAGCTGCCGTCGACATATATAATAACATCCAAGTTCCAATTTTTTTCCAAGTCTTTTTCCATTAAGCCCAAAAGAAAAGTCTCTGTTTTTATCTTTATATTCACTTTAAAAATCTGTATTAGAATAGTAATCCTACTCCAATATTTCTTTGTTTTATCACATGTCCACCATAAATGATAGAAAGTCCCTTCCTTACATTTACATTTCCAACTTTCATTTGAAATACTTTTATACATTCTTTATATCTTATCTGGTGTTAAATACCAATGATACACCATCTTATAAAAAATTATTTTAAACTGTAACTTATTGTAAAATTTAAATCTTTCATCCACATATTTTCCCATTGTTCAACCTTTACATTATATCCAAAGTTTCTTGCCCAATGAATCATATATTGCTTTACATATTCACTTTCCAAATTCAAATTCAGTAACATGTTATAGACCTTAGCAATAATATGTTCATCACTACCACACGGTCAGGTTTCCAATTCATTTTTAGCAAAGTCAAACCCATAACTTTTTTTGTCTAATTTTAATCTTTATTTCAGTTGTAAGTATCTAAACCAGTGCAAACATGTCCTTCTGATTCTAGCTTTTCCTTAGACGTGAGGATAGGATCACCAATATTAAAAGATATTGTTTTACCATAAGTCCATTAATCCAGCTTTGCCACTATTTCTTTTCTTTAAAAAGCTTCCTGGGGGGACACCCAAAGAGGCATCTTCATAGAAAACCGTGTTTTATATTTATTCCAAACTCTTAGAATGGCATATCTAACAAAGTATTTCTCGAGAAAAGTATTCCACTCCTCCACTCGCACTAGAATTTCCTATGCTTCCAGGTTCTAAATTTTGGGCCTGGACAATCAAGAACTGCACTGCCTGTGGTCCAATCTGAGCAGAGTACACAAAACTGTCTGTTACGTCTTACCTGTCAATGACTTCTTCAGCCTCAATCACAATAATACATGGGCAAACAACCAATACAAATTCAAGGTAAACTGCTCCAAACTCGATTGCAGAAAATGTGACTTCAGCAACAGAATGGTCAATGCCTGGAATGCCCTATCTGATTCCATTGTTACAGCATCAACCCCATACAGCTTCAGCCTCAAACTGTCTACCATGGACCTCACCCCAGTCCTAAGAGGTCCTTAAAGGGAGCGTGCATAAGCACACCAGCATGCCTACTGTCCCTGTCTTACTGTCCCCATTTATCTGTATTTACTCCCTTTGTTCATACTTATACTTGTTATCTTGTACATGTTTGACACAAATAAAAATAAATAAAATAAAAGCAGTTAATGAAATCAACATTTACCTTAACCTTGTCATATCATCAATAACTGTGCCAGCCAAATCTTAATTCATGACCTTCTAAATCAAATAGCCTCTTATTCTGGAAGTTCACCCACTCTCTGTCTTATTATTAGTTAAGTAATAAATATTCTTATTCTTTTTTAATTATCAGTGATTGATAACTAAGACATCCTCAGTTAAATGGGGGAGGGACTTGATTCAGAACTATCATATTGTTCGGGGTGATAACTTGAAATTTAACATCTAGTAGTTACTTTAGCTGGGCAACTTGGAAAACAATGGAAAAACAATTACTCTTATATTTTAGGGGTCATGGTGCTTGTGTCAGCTTTGGAAGCCATATTCCATGCTGCCACATAGCCTGGGAGAGTGGAAGGGGGGTGATTTCAATTAAGTAGCTCTAAGTAGACAAAATAAAATTCTTTTGTTAGTTCAAGGTCATTTAGTATGGCGCAGGTTGAAATAAAGATCTTACTTTTGGACAGATCATGTTGGGCCATGTGATGTGATGACCAAGGGTGGATGGATTTGTAGTTTGGGGAATTGTGGGAAGCCTGAAAACTTTTAGATTTGGGATTCCACAGATGTGCCAGGTGATATTCTAATAAAGGTACTTTTGAGATATGTTTGTCTCGGAGTTACTGATTGGAATGGAGTTTTGCTGGAATGCTGACAGTTTGCTTCTGTCTGGGCTTGGCTTACTCACAGTCAAAAGAGAAGGGAATCATGGAAAACCCTCATGAAGGCAACAATACAGAGGTCTTGCATATAATATATATGTCTTAATTTATGTTTTAGATGGAATCATTGGAATCACTTAAATAAAAAAGAAATACAATGCATTTCTCTAGTGGATAAGTGTATGCCAAGTGTATGCTCATTCTGTAGTACAAGACCTAAATGTGTTCAAGGCCTTTCCTCTGTTAACATTCTTTAGCTTTTTTTGAAGTGTCAGCCCCTTTAATAAAGTTGTATTTTTTATTTTACAAAAGAAAGAAAAAAGAGAAAGGCAAAATAATAAGAAAAATGCCTACTCTAGAATGTGCCTTCTTTTTCCTTTTTGGAAAGAAAATTGGTTCCTCTTTCTGGGTTTTGGTTTTATCTGCATTTTGAAGAAAACTCAATTTTTTTCCACTTGAATTATAATATCAGGGGAGTTAGAAGTTGGAAGCTGTTGACATTTCCTCAAGGGGAGTGGTGATGAGCATGTTCTTAAATGAAAAATTAGGGTTTCACTTAAATCTTCACCTACAAATTTAGGTGAACTCAGAGAGTCCTCCTGGAGCAAAACATGAATACAAATCCAAGGATAGTCAAAATGATTTAAGGATAATGACTATGGTTGTGGTGGAAAGAGAAGAATTTGTACATTCCCTTGATGCACCAATAAAAAATATAATATTTCATCTACAGATCTGTAGCCCTGGCACCAGAAAAGCATAAAGAACAATGGAATAGGAAAAGAAATAAGAGCAGGAAACAAAGCCATTTTCATAAGTTCAGTTTGGATTTCAATGCAATGATGTACTTCAATTATAAAACAAAAGAAAGCTGTAACACTTTGTGATACAAGGTCAAAATGATACAATAAAACCATGTAAAATCATTGTGATGGAGAAGGACAATGGAACATCTTAAAATGTTGCTGTGAGGCTGGAGAATGAGTTTCTATTAGCAACTCAACATTGAGATGAGCATTATAAAGGCGAACCAGATAATAATGCATGTGTTGGCACTACAAAGAGTGAGTGGTTTTTTATTCTTTTCTGTGATGGGAAAGCATTAGCAGTAGTTCTATGTAGGAATCTAGTAGTGCAGGAAGAAAATTAATATAGAAAAGATGCCCTCTCCACATTTTAAGGGCAAAAATACCAAACTGAGGTGCAACACTGAAATTCAAAATAAATCTAACTCTATATTCCAAAAACTTAATTCACTTCTTACTGACAGTTACAGAAATGACCTGCCATGTAGTATTTAAAGGTAAAGATTCCCCTTGCACATATGCGCTAGTCCTTTCCAGCTCTAGGGGTCAGTGCTCATCTCCATTACAAAGCCAAAGAGCCAGAGCTGTCTGAAGACATCTCTGTGGTCATGTAGCCGGAATGATTAAATGCCGAAGGTGCATGGAATGCTGTTGCCTTCCCATCAAAGTGATCCTTGTACAAAGAGAAATTATATTGGGAGACCAGTCCAAGAATTCCTTCACCTTGCAGGGATATCAGCAGTAAAGTAACTGGTAGGTTCAGACTACAATATGGGTCCTGCTAAATAGATATAGTCAATAGTCAATCAGAATAGAGATGGAAGGGACCTTGGAGGTCTTCTAATCCAACCCTCTGCTCAAGCAGGAGACCCTATACAATTTCAGACAAGTGACTGTCCAGTCTCTTCTTATAAACCTCCAGTGATGAAGCATCCAAAACTTTTGAAGGTAAGACGTTCCATAATTGTCCTCACTGTTATGCAATAATGTAGTAATACAATGCAAGTATTCTTTGTTGAAATCCAGATTCTAATTATAGGGCTAAAGCAGATGTGTGTTACTCAGTCCTTCAAGCTAGTCCAGACCAGGAAATCAAAATGAGGAATACTAAACACTATCTTTATTGTAAGGTTAAAGTAATAGAACAGGGGACACGATGACTCAACAGTTAAAGACATTGAGTTTGTCACCTTGAAAACTGGCAGCCCAAGTTCAAGACCCAAAATGGAAAATGCTCCAATTCCTGTCTCAGCTCTTACTCATCTAGCAATTCGAAAGCATGCAAATCAGCAGTGGTATACTACCGGTTCAGACCAGTTTACCCAAACCGGTTGTAAAAAATCCTCCAATCAGCTGAGAAGATAAAAAGAGAGAAAAGCACATGGGTGGGTGGGAGGGTCGCTCCTATCTTTTCATTTCTTCATCCTCTCAGCTGATCAGTATGTTAGGGGTGTGCATGCACATGATCGATCACCTACTGAATTTGTAATGGCACAGGTAGGATCCCACTACTGATGCAAATGCAAATAGACAAACAGGTACCACTTTGTTGAGAGGGTAACAGCGTTCCATGTGCCTCAGCATAAAATCGTGCTGACTACATGACCATGGAAATGTCTTCAAACAATGCTGGATCCCCTGGCTAAGAAACTGAGGTGATGAGACCACTTTCTAAAGTCGAACTGGACAGGGAAACTTTTACAATAACAGAATCTTGGCAATTTATACTTCCCCTGTTTTTACATTCCATAGAACTATACAGGATCAATTCTGAATTTTTTTTCTCCATCTTCATCTTTCCTTTGGATGCAATCCTCTTATTAAACTATTGCCTAGGGCAGGGGTCTCCAACCTTGGCAACTTTAAGACTTGTGGACTTCAACTCCCAGAATTCCTCAGCCAGCTTTGCTTAAAGTTGCCAAGGCTATGTCCAGGGGTGGGATCCAACAGGGTTAACTACCGGTTCGATGATTAATGGGGTTTGGTGATTTAAGATGTGCTTCCCTGCATGCTGCACACACGCCTGTAAATTGTCATCAGCCTGGTGCCTGGACAGCTGAGCAGTGCTATGTGCAGAGAAGCAGCCTTTGAAAAGGTAATTTTTTTCCTGCTTTTTTAACTGCAGCTGTGCCTCGCTTGGCAGCTGAAGTTGAAAAAGTAGGAAATAAAGGTCAGATGGGTGTCATAAAGAGAAATATGCATGACGGAGTATGAAAAATAATTGTCCTGTTGCTTAGCATTTTCATAGAAAGTGATTTCTTTCTTCATTTTCATATGGAGGCCATGTTTCCCCTTTCCTTTACATTTCCCAGTTATGGTGACCGGGGGGAAAATTACAATTATCAAGAAAAAGCTATCAGTTTCTCATTGGCTAAGAATAATTAAACATCTCAAGATTAAGAAAGGTGTTCTATCAGACAAGTAGCATGGCATCTCCTAACTTCAAAGTTTTGCAAAGTCTCTGTCAACCCTGGAGCCATCTTTAAATGTCTTCAGGTTTCCCACAGTTCCATCCAGTCTCTCTGTTAACAGTCTCTGAACACCATGAATTCAACCCAAGAATTCTACCCTTTTGGCATCCTTTTGGCCATCCAAGTCTCCACAATAACATTTTTGCTATAAATGCTGAGTAGACCAACGTTTTCTCTGGCTAGCCAATGGGAGAACATCAAATGGCACCATAAGTCAGCATTGCACTGGATCTGAATCAGAAGAAAGAACATTAATGATAAATAGCACCAGATATATTTATATATAGTTATTAGGAATATAACAAGGCTATGTTAGTTGGGACTCTGGGTTCTCTAATTCTAGACCATCAGGTTATGAAAAGGGAGGTTCCCACAGCTAGTTTATTTAGTGGAATTTATTTATGCAATCAACTGACTAACTTTTATGGCTGCCTATCTCACATATTGTGAAGTGGCTAACATCAAGTTAAAAATAGATAAGTCAAAAATAATCAAAACCAAAATTAAAATCTAATATATTGCAAAACTAACCACAATCCTTTATCATAGGCTCACCTAATATATTGGCTCAATGGTTTGGGAAAGAATCAGACATTCAATATGGCAATTGCTCTACTGACATTGTTTCATAGGGGGACTGCCTGAAGCAAATGGACAGTTATTATTTGTTAAATTTGTTTGCTGCCTATCTCGCTGTGGGGCTTCAAAAGAAAAAAACAAGAAAGTCCAGTTGCCTCCTGAAAAAAGCACCTTTGGAACAACCATTACTTGGATGACTGAGAATCTCTACAGACCAGAGGTGATATTCAGCAGGTTCTGACCAGTTCTGGGGAACCGGTAGAAGAAATTTTGAGTAGTTCAGAGAACCGGCAAATCCCACCTCTGATTGGCTCCGCCCCATCGATTCTCTGTCTCCCGAGTTGCAGCTGATCAGCTGGGTCTTCTTTTGTTGCCCTGCTCAGGAGAACAGAGCTGAAAAGCAGGCTAGTCGGGTGGGGAAGGAATGGGATTTTGCAGTAACCTTCCCCCAGGAGTGGGGTGGGAATGGAGATTTTGCAGTATCCTTTCTCTGCCATGCCCACCAAGCCATGCCCACAAAACTGATAATAAAAAAAATTGAATCCCACCACTGCTACAGACCTGTGGGGCTACAGTTATCATATTCTTCCTGAATCCTTCTCCTTGATAGGTTAAACGTACCTAGCTCTGTCAACCATCCATCATATAATTTAGGTTCCAGATCTTTTATCATCTTCGTTGCTGTTCTCTGCCCATTTTCTAGGTCTCAACATATTTTTTTGTGTTGTGGTGACCAGAACTGGATGCAGTATTCCAAATGGGGCCTCATTAGTGCAGGATAAAGCACTATTATCACATCTTGTGCTAATAAAATCAAGTCCATATGAGTATGTACATCCATCCCAATCAGCCATATTTCCCTAGAGCTGTTGCCTTTGATGTTTTATTTATGTTGGTTCCATTTAGGTAGTTGATCATCTCACATTCATGACTCTAATTTAAAGAGAGAGAGAGAGAGAGAGAGAGACAGAGACAGAGAGAAAGAGAAAGAGAGAGACATTATGGAAGATCCTCACTGGACAATGGATCTGACTGACAAAACAATGGAAGTCTCCTCTTCCAGACAGCCAGGGGACATACACGAAGAGAGAGAGAGTTTACATCACAGAGAAATGACCCACTGAGGGAATGGCAAGCTGAAATTGCAGGGAATATAGCTAATGTGTCTCATGTGAGGGGGCAGGAAAAGTTTCTGATATTGGGCTGAATTGAAATTGCCAAAGGAAGCCAAATGAACGCAGATGGAGTGGAAAGAGCATACCCTCTGACAGGCCAAAGACCTAACAAGCTGATTACTTTATCCCAGTAAGTGGAACAGAATGCAATTAGTGTCGCTTTCAATTTAGACCCTACTCTCAAGTTAACCTCACTGAAGCAGCAAGGCTGGGGGAGGAGGAAAAGCATTGATTTGGATAAATATGTTATTGAGGGGGAATTCCACTGAAATAGCAAGCAGAGCACAAATTAAGTCTTAATAAGAAAAGGGCCCAGCCATGGTTGGTGTACAGGGCAGCTGACTACTATATACAACTTGTCTTCATTGAGACTACATGCCTGCTTTAAAAGCTCATTGAAGCATCACAGAGACATAATAGAAAGGGATGTGTATGAACACATCCAGGCTAAACAAGACGGTTATCGTATTTAAATCCTACAAAGTTTTCAATATAGAAAATGCTTGGTCCTTATCAGAAATGGATCCCTTAATTAGGGATAGCAGAACCTTAATTTTTATCCAAATTCTTATTTTTCAAGCTTACGTTTGTCCCTTCCCATTTCCCCACCAGTTTCATCCCCTATCTCCAAATCCATAGGCATGAAATGGTATGATATTTCAAAATATAGTATTTTGGTACTTCTTATATATATTTTATGTGCATGTTGGGCAAACCATTTTGCTTATTATGCCCTATAACTATTATTAAGCATTGTACCTGATGATTCTTGACTCTTGATGAAAGTATCTTTTCTTTTATGAACACTGAGAGCATTTGTACCAAGACAAATTCCTTGTGTGTGTTGTGGTTTGCTGACAGTCAGTGCAGACAGCAGCAGAGTCAGACAGTGAGGACAAAAGGGAACCAATCAGGGAGTCTGGGGAGGACTGGACAAGCGTCCTGCATCCAATGCAGGGATGGGGCCAGGACCAGCTGGGAAGTGGGGTGCTGCCTTTGGAGCCTTCGGAGTCTGGCAGCAGCAAAGCAGAGGACCCAGGGGAGCCTGTTCCCAGTGTGCATGTGCGCAGAGCTGCTAGAAGGTGAGAGCAGCTGAAACAGAAGGGGCGACTTGGGAGTAAGGCTGGGAAGTGATTGCCCTCCCCTAAGGAATAACTCAATGACGAACGCTTTGCAGGAAGCAAAGCAGTTCAATTAGATTCCGAGTCCTTCTTGAAGCTCTTTGTACTCTGGTTGGTTTTTTCTGATGCTTTGGGTGGGTTTTGTTACAATTACTTTGGAGACTTCTGTTTTTGTCAGCATTCCCCAGTACTGATAAGCATGGGCTTATCTTGGGAAACTGTGTATAATTAGTTCTGGCTGGAAAATGAAAGTAATTTCCAGCATTGCATTAAAATAGGTTTTGTTTTTCAAACAAGCTTGTGTTTCAGTACGTTTGATGAAGCCTGGGTCAGGACAGTGTGTTCAAGCACACTTGGCCAATAAAGAACTCTATTCTATTCTATTCTATTCTATTCTATTCTATTCTATTCTATTCTATTCTATTCTATTCTATTCTATT
>BLBF01000016.1:20077804-20113273 GCA_015471245.1 Laticauda colubrina
AGAATAGAATAGAATAGAATAGAATAGAATAGAATAGAATAGAATAGGAATTCTTTTATTGGCCAAGTGTGATTGAACACACAAGGAATTTGTCTTGGTGCAAATGCTCTCAGTGTACATAAAAGAAAAGATACATTCATCAAGAGTCAAGAATCATAACATACAACAATGATAGTCATAGGATACAATCAACAATCAAATCATACTAGGAAACAGTCAATATAAATCATAAGGAGGTGGGTGATAAGGAGTGATGAGAAGATTAATAGTAATAGTCCTGCAGACTTTGTAAAAAGTTGGACAATGTTGAGGAAATTATTTGTTTAGCAAAGTGATGGCATTTGGGGGAAAAAACTGTCTTTGTGTTGAGTTGTTCTGATGTGCAGTGCTCTATAGCATCGTTTTGAGGGAAGGAGTTGAAACAGTTTATGTCCAGGATGTGAGGGGTCTGTAAATATTTTCATAGTCCTCTTTTTGACTACCCAAATCAGGCAGCTGAATCACAACTCACAACTATTAATGTTCTTTCATTAAGTATCTTCTAATAGGCAGTGCCCATTTGTTATACAGGGATTCTTTTTTTAAAAAAATATTGATTTTAAAACAAACATAAACAAACATAACATAAAAACATAAACCATCTTCCATATATATACATACAGTGTGCCGGTTGATTTACATATTATTTTGTGCAACCATTTCGTACTCTTCTGTTACAGTTACATTATATATCCTCTCATACTTTCAATCAAATAACAAGTACATTAATATGTTTATTAATCAATCATTGACTATACTTTTATTCATTCATGTTTCATAAACATTCATGTTTCATTCATTCTGTTATACAGGGATTCTTGTTTGCCAATATCTTGTATTATTTCACATTACTGAAAAATTCTGGTCCATAATTTCTATTTTGTTCTGCAGAGAAGTGCTACAACAGGGAGAGTAAAGAATATAACCTAATTTCTCTCCTGTTATCTATCAAGAAGAACAAATCCAGGTCTGGACTAAATTATGCAGTAACATCTTGCACAAACCACTGAAAGAGAATTACCAGATGGACAAGCTAGTGTCCGAAGAGGTTGTGGTCCCCGCACCTATATTGCAAATCTGCATTGGGCCATGGAAAAAAAAATCTCTGAATATTAAAAAAAAAAATCTTACATGTGCTTCATTGACTGCAAGAAAGTCGTTGATTGTGTTGATCATGAGGAACCATGGAGAGCCATACAAGATGTGGGGTACCAGCACATCTGGTCAAGTTGGTTAAATCACTGTTCAGAAATCAGGAAGCCACTGTGTGAACACCATATGGAGACACTGGTTTAAATAGAGAAAGGAGTGCAATAAGGTTGCATTCTCTCCCTTTTCTTATTCAACCTGTATGCTGAAATGATCACAAGGAAGCTAGATCTTGAAAAAAATCAAACATCAGGGTAAAGATTGGAGGGAAAAAATCAACAGTCTTTGATCTGCTGATGATTCAACTCTCCTCTCAGAAACCAAAGAAGGCCTGGAACATCTGATCAATAAAATCAAAGAAGAAATTGAGAATTTTGATCTCCTTCTGAACATGAAAAAGACCAAGCTCATGACCACTGCAAGGAATGGAAACATCAAAGTAGAAATTGATAGTGAAGAGAGAGGATATGTGGAAAAATTCACTTCCTAGGTTTGCAGATCCCTCAAAGAGGTGGATGAAGCCCAGATATCAAATGTCAGATTGCATTGGGTTGCACAGCAATGATGAACATGAACTGAATATGGAAAAGTAAGGACATCAGCCTGGCAACCAAATGTAGCTTAGTCCGCTCTATTGTGTTCCCCATAGCTACCTATAGTTATAATAGCTAGACCTTAGAAAAGCAAGACAAGAAAAAAATTGATTCACTTGAGCTGTGGTGCTGGAGAAGGCTCCTGTGTACTCCTTGGATAGGAAAATTGACTAACAAGCAAGTACTTTGGAGCACATAACAACAGACTTGTCACTGAAGGCAAAAAATCACAAAACTGTGTCTCATTTATTTTGGCTACATCATATGGGGGAATTCATTGAAGAAAGCAACTATGTTTGGAAGAGTTAGTGGTAAAAGGAAACCAGGCTGCCAAAGAACACAATCGCTGGACACCATCAAAGTGGACACCAGCCAGAGCAGGGGTCACCAACCTTTTGGACCTCAGGGACCACCAAACTCATAATTTTAAATCCCGCGGACCACTAATATGAATTTTGATTGACAGTGGCTTGCTGACATTTTTCCAGGATCTCTGCAGAAAACAGAAGAAACTCTGAGACAATCCCCCAAAAAA
The DNA here is from genome assembly GCA_015471245.1 of Laticauda colubrina. Taxonomy (NCBI): domain Eukaryota; kingdom Metazoa; phylum Chordata; class Lepidosauria; order Squamata; family Elapidae; genus Laticauda; species Laticauda colubrina. The sequence continues at coordinate 20,080,121 of BLBF01000016.1, forward strand.
AGTCTGAAAATTCCCCACCCCATTTTCCTACTGATTGATCATTCTTTATTTGGGATTGCCGGATACTGTCTCCAGCTCCATTCTCAGCGGGGAAGAAAGAGAGAGAGAGATTTTTGGCTTCATGCAAGGAAAGCAGCAGAAGCAGCAGAAGTCTTTCTTTCCTCCAAACTCTGCCAGAAATGAGTCTTTGTGAGACTTGTCACGCCTGCACAGCTTTTTGGAGTAGGATGCTTTGTAGGGTCCCAAAGATTCATTTCTAGTGGAGTTTGGGGGAGAAAAAGAAAGACTTTTGCTGCTTTCCTTGAGTGTAGCCAGAAGCAGATGAAGAAAGAAGCAGAAAGAATCAGCCCAGCAGCCAGACAAGGTGCGTGGGGCGAGCGGGGTGAGTTCCCCCCTCCGCCCTTTCCCCCCTCTCCATACTACCTACTGTTGTTCACAATGCAAGTGACACAAACCTTGTGTTCCTGCAGGTGATGTGCGTGGCACAGCCTTGTGTTCCCCGCACAGCCTGAATTAACTGCTTTGCGGGGTGCTTTGGGGGTGACATTTCTCTGCAGACCACCAAAATTTTCTTGTGGACCACCAGTGATCCCCAGCCCACTGTTTGGCAACCATTGAGCCAGAGCATAGAACAACTCAAAGAAGCAGTACAAGATTGGAAGATGTGGAGAGACCTGTCCCATAAAATCACTAAAAGTTGGATACAACTGAATGGATAACTTCAGCAGCAGCAGCATCAAGCCTTCATGTGGAATCTTGACAATAATATAACCAGCTGATATTTCAGGTGCTGGAAATACTTCCATATACTGGAAACATTTCATATACATTTCATATTCATATTGTGTTTATTGCTGTATGTGGCAATATATTATTAAACACTCAAGAATGAAATAGGTTTTTAAAAGACCTTCACTCCTAAGCAATGTGAGAGTCACATAATTTGCTTAATTCTTGTATGATATATTAAACAGAAGAACCCAGAGCAAACCCATAATGAAAATCAATGATATCAACTATTATACTGTATATGCAAAAAGGGTGTGGTTGTATATATGTATGTATGTATGAATATATGTATGTATAATTTTATTGAAACAAGATTAAAAATAGACAAGCAAAAAGAAAAAGAGCTAAAAGGAAAAAAGACAAGATAAAAATAAGATAAAAATATAGAAACAAAGGAATAAAACAGCAAAAGAAAAAAGAAAAAAATAATCTTCAACTTTGTCTGGTACATATATAAAATTAACAGGCATCTACATTATTTCTATTATCCCATATAGTTCCAAACATTAAATCCCTAAATCACAATTTCATTTTTTCATTTTCTAAATAGTTTACAGGGAGAAATAAAATAGGCCAAAGACATTTGAAATCTCCTTGTGCATTGTTAACAATTTATCCAGTGTCAGTTATCAGTGATACATTATTTTATAAAAGTTCTCTTTAAGATTTCAGTCTTTCCACATAGTGTCCAATTGTTCCAACTGTACATTATATCCAAACATTTTGCCAATTTTATTATATTTTATTGGTTCATCTTCTGATTTCATTTTCATTGCCTTTTTATATATGGTTATATAAAATTATATATAAAAAAACGCAATGGTTGTGTTTTTTCTTCAGAATGCCATGAGTGATGGTTTCCCTATATATTTCTGCTAAAACCCACATATTTTTCCTCATCTGGTCCTCTTGCATTCAAAACTAATAACTGTTCTAACCATTATCAGTTACTATAACTCAGAGGTCTCCATAGCTAGCTGAGGAATTCTGGGAGTTGAAGTCCACAAGTCTTAAAGTTGCCAAGTTTGGAAATCCCTACTAACTTCTAAGATCTTAGGAGATTCAGATTTCCCGTGAAGAGAGTCTAATGGCAAAACAGTATGTGATCATATTTTTGATCCACCATCTAAAGCATACTGATTTTATTTGATTTTATTCAATAATTTTCATGCCACCTCACCCAACGAGTTCCAGGAAATCACTAGGATCTATTGATGTAGTGAGAATTTCCAGGGGATTGTAGCATTCATAACTTAAAAGTTTGACAGATTCCCTCCCCCCCCCAGTAGAAAAAAAGGACAAGAAAGATAGATGGTGGCAGCTTTTGCCTGTGTGAAAAGATTCCTGCAAAGAACAACATGGGATAAGAATTTGATTGAAGCCTCACTCAAAGTTTTGTAGCTTTGATAAAAGACATGCAGAATAATATCCTGAGGTGAACAAATATCACCCAAGTGGTTCTGACCTTTAATCATCTCTTTGTGTCATATTGCAGGGGGAAAACCCATCCAATTCACTCTGGGGGCGGAGGGGATTTTGAAGGGTCTTGCATGAAGTGAAGCTGTAGGCATAGGAGTGAATTAACAAGCATCTCTTCTAAGAAGAATTTTGAAGAGTTTTTGCTCCTTAAGAAGTGTTACATGTAGGTAATAGAAGCAGGTAATAGAAGCAAACACGAAGCAGTAGTCAAACCTGTTGGTTTAATTGATGGATAAAAAAGCAGTTTATGATCCAGAAAGCCGCAACTTTGAATTTGGCTTAGGATCCATAGGACGTCATGCAATCGGTTCCATACATAGTAAGTAGAGAGCAAGATGGTAATATGGACGACCTTAGGTAAGCATCAAGAACATGGGACCCTAACTGTAGATAGGTTAAGTCAAAATTGCTCCAATTATCATTGAACCGCCTTTCCCAGCTTAAAATGTTGTAGCTAGCATGTCCCAAAGAGGAGAAGGGAATTGTAGGTCTTGTAATTCCTATAATTACAAGACCTCCAAGTCATGGAATGGGACAACTTGCCACAGCCAACTCGCTATAGCCAACTCTCCATGGCCACTTGCCACACTCGACTCGCCTGTCAGGTGAGGCTCCAGACAGCTCCACAGTAAGCAAGTCTTAGAATAATCCAAGAAAGAAAACCTTTGACTCCAGTGTTTTAGAGAAAAGGACTTTTACTGAAAATTAATATGGTAGCATCAGATGAATACAAGACCTGAGGCAATAGGTGTGAAAATTGTATATGAAAGTTATGCCAATGTTCCCACCACCAATAGTTCAAACTGGCCATCCAATCTGAGGTATGTATAATGTCATATGGGGCATCTTCAGTTGGTGTTTGAGACATCTGGCTTGTCAAGATAGTTGGCCTTGGCCTGAACAGATAAGAGGCTACAGCTGTGCAGTAAATAAGTAAGCTTAGTCAAGAAAGTTTTCCCAAGTTTTACATTTCACCATTTCAAGCCGCCAGCTCTCTTCCCCTTTCCCACAAAGTCCAATTAAAATTCCCTCCCCCCCATTTCTATGGCAGTTGGAAGGACAAGCAGAAGAAGGATTCTTGGAGGCTAACATCAACACTAATTTCAGGACAACTTGCCACGGCCAACTTGCTGTGGGACAGTTTAACAATTCTATTTAATTATTTAAAATAAATAAATAAAAATCTTAATTTTTGCCATTCACATTTCATTCTGTCCCTCCTTTTGTGTCCTTCCTTTAATGATTCTATTCCACTGTTTCTTCGATATTAATGTAACTCTTGTTCCACAGTGAGTTTTCCTGCAGTAAGTTGGCCATAGTAAGGAGGCCATGGAGAACTGTTACAGACCCTCCAAGTCAGTGACCCTCATGTTCACTGTCCTGTGAGTTTTGCCAAATATTTTGCATCTATCTTCCTATCTTTCTGCCTGGTCAATAATGTTTGGTAACTTGAATTCTACCAATTGCAACAGGAGGGTAAGACAAAATTGCTTAACAAAGTTAAGAGAGGGTAATGAAAGTGGCAATATTCAAAAAGAAATAAAAACATGGGAAAAAAAACATAAAATATACTGTATCACACATTTTAACGGCTGCCAGAATACCTTTTGCTCAATGCTGGAAGCATAATTGTATACCCCCTGATGAACTAACCATTCAAAAAATTATGACATGTGCTGAAACGGACAAATTGACTTTAATGTTACAAGAGGAAGATGAGTCTGAATACTTTAAAATTTGGAAAAAATGGTACAATTGGATTGAATTAAGACAGATAGAGAATGAAGGAATTTAAGTTAAGCAATTTATAGATTAAATGTATATATTCATATAAAATTGAATATATTTGTAAATAAGCACAAAAAATAGAAATGTATGAGATTGATGTCACAGAACTGTTAATGTTATGATTATTATTTTTGTTTTGTTTTCAAAAGATACAAAAGACTAATAAAGTTTATTTTTTTTAAAAGTATTTGTCAGCACTCCAGAAAAACTCAACTCCAACAGATAACTCCAAACCAGACATGTTGTCAAAGTTCCCTTTTATTAGAGTACTAAACTGGCACATCTGGGAAATCCTGAATCTGAAAGTCCCGGGTTTACCTCCAATAAGTAAAACATTACAAATCCACACCCTGCTCCTATCATGCTCCAATTACCATCTGTCCCAACTTGAGACGTTCCCTCTACTATTCCTCAGCCAGGTGCAGGAACAATATGACCTTGACTCTAAAGAAAAATGCTATCATGTCTAACCACATATGCTCCATGAAATCCCCCCTTCCATTCTTCCCAGGCTCAAGAATGGGGCAGAGTAGAAGCTTCTGGTGCTAACACAGCTTCCAAAGCTGACAATGTTAATGAAAATGAAACATAGCATCTCCAGGAAAATGAAACATAGCATCTCTCTCTCTCTCTCTCTCTCTCTCTCTCTCTCTCTCTCCCTCCCTCCCTCCCTCCCCCCCCCCCTCCCTCTCTCTCTCTCTCTCTCTCTCTCTCTCTCTCTCTCTCTCTCTCTCTCTGTGTGTCCTCTGTATTCACTATACACACTTCCCCTTCTCCAGGTGACCCTCATCAATCCACCCCTGATCAAATTGTTCCTGGCTTAATTTTCAACACTTGCATAGGGTTGAATCTTAGCTCATGACATTCACACCTGCAGCTTTAATTATCTGCTTCTCTTGTCAATTGCTCCTTTCAATGACTTTTCCCTGCGTGCCTTGATCTCTCTCCCAGAATGACAATGTAAGGCTTAGTTTGGATTAGCTCTGCTCAAACTATCTGCAGTTATGTTCTCAATCAGTTGAGAAAGTCCAGAAATATTTCACAAGAAGAGTTCTCCACTCCTTTAATCGTTGCAGAATACCTTATGCCACCAGGCTTGAAATTCTAGACCTAGAAAACTTAGAACCATGCTGCCTTCGGTCTGATCGAAGTATAGTATGTAAAATTATACATTGCAATGGCCTATCTGTCAATGAATACTTCAGTTTCAGTCATAACAATACAAGAGCACACAATAGATACAAACGCAAGGTTAACTGCACCAGACTTGATTGCAGGAATTACGACTTCAGCAACAGAGTGGTCAATGTTTGAAATACTCTACCTGACTCTGTAGTTTCTTCCCCAAACCCCAAAAACTTTAACCTTAGACTTTCTATTCTTAACCTCACCCCTTTCCTAAGAGGTCTGCAGGGGGCGTGCATAAGTGCACCAATGTGCCTATTGTCCCTGTCCTATTGTTTCTTTTAATTTTTTTATATGTATCCATTTCACGTATTCATAACTATGTTATACTTATACCTGTTATCTTATAATCATTTGACAAAAATAAATAAAATAAATAAAAAATAAAAAGTTCACATGTATTCTTGTTGTGTTACTAATCTGTTTCTTGAACATCCTCTCTTCAACTAAAACTGTGTGCATCTCAGCTTAGGGCCCTGTATTTCTACTTAGGTGACTTTGTAAAGAATAGTGTCTACAAAATGTGCAATGATTAAGAGAAACAAAGAAAAGCCTTGATTTGGAGGATAATACCGATGAGAAACATGAGATGCAATTGTTGAGTTTTGACAATGTGTGCAAAATAGATTGCTTTAACAGTGGCTTGCTGGCTAGGTCATAGCAACTAGGTTCAGATGGCTCACTGAAAAGTAGGTCAGGGATTACAAACCCAAAAAAATCTGGATTAAGAGATCATGTTAAACAAAAAACTGCATGATAGCTTAAACCAGGGATGTCAAACTCATGTCCTTATAGCAGTGTCTTGTGACATATCAGGACTTTTTCCCCCTTTGCTAAACTAGGGGGAGCAGCATGTGATGGATCCAGCTGTGACACTCCTGGCTTAAACCTTTTTTAAGATAATGGGATGCAATAGGAGATTCCCACAGCCATCCTTATGCCAGCCTGTGATGTGCCTACCGAGTTAAATTGGATTTATTGGGGGAAAAAACTCCTTTTATTCTTGCTTGTTTTTCTTTTCACTCTCTTCACAAAATTTCCTATAATATAGGGACTGTCATATATACATAAACCCAGATATACTTTAATTTGTCACATATTACTCTCACAAACAAGTAAATAAATTTATATGACAAGAAAGGAAAGAACTAGTGAATATTTCTGCAAACCCCCCAAAGGATGGATTTATCTAAAGATCTAAGAAAGCAAATGGAACAGGAAAGCCAAAATATTGAAAACGATTTTGTCTCTGGGCATTAGAACTGCAGAGGCTCTAAATTCATAATGCTGACATTTTTCTTTTGAGTATTATGACAAATAAACAAAATCAGTGCTGGTTGCTTCACCAAGAAGTTTGCAGAACTGGAATAATTCAAAATCAGACTTTCTCCTGGCTTTACAATAAATTTTAAATGCTCTAAATGCTTACTGCAAGTGTCATCTTGTCATGGATCCACATGGATATTTATTTATTTATTTGGAGAATTTATATGGCCGCTTACTCACTTTCAGTGACTCTAGGCAGCTTACAAAAGGATTACAAAATATTAGGGAAGTTGTTATATTTCTAAAGCTTTTTCTCCTACTTGGACGTTTCTTCGGCTTTTGTAATTTCCAAGTAATTGTGTTTTTTCCCCTTGAAGTTTCTTGCAAAATTTATTATGGGAGAGATTTAAAATGTTCCAGCTTAGTATGGAAAACACTTTTTCAAGTGCCCACAAGAAAGGCAGTTCATCCCTGATACCATATAATGCTTCTTTCCAAGAGGATCCACAGAAAATGCTTTTTTTAAAAAAAAAAAAAAAAGGGGGGGGGGGGAGATGGTGGCCACTATGGTACAATTGGAGCATGGTACAATTGATCCATATTTTAATGCGTGCTACACATGAAAAATGACAGTGCTTAAATTGCAATGTGGTGGCTGCCATCTTGACTTTTTGGGCCATAACCTGTGGACACCACTGTCTCTTAGGTATGGTTAATGCAGAGAAGAGGGCTTGCCTATCCTGCTTGCAATTAGCTTCCAGGCTTTGCTTCTTAAGGCTCGGTCACACTGGCCGACAGATGCAAAAAGTATGTAAAAAAGACACAGCGGATGAGCAAATTTTCCATCTGTTGTTATCTGCTCTCAAAAGTGCCCCAAATTTACATAAACAGAGCGGACAACAACGGAAAGGAACGGACGTGGGGAGGATGTAGCAGGGATGTAAAGCGGACGTTCTAGGAAGTCTAGCGGATGAAAGCAGATGGAAGCGGATGACACATCCACAGGGCTTCGGGGGAGAACAGCGAAGCGGACGCATAGTGGAAGGAGCGGATGCATAGCGGATGACGCGGATGCATCATGGATGCCTATAGGATACATAGCGGATGCCTAGCGGATGCAATGTGTTCACTGCACATGCGGGGAGGAGGAATTGCGTAAGCTCCGTGGATATAAAAGGATGCAGCTCGCAAGGAGGTCACCATTCAGAGGAAAGACCTGCTGCCAGAGACATCTTGAGAGAACGCCATGGGGAAGAAGAGGAAGCCTGTGCCGACTCTTGCCAGCCTTGGCAAGAAGGACAGAACCATCATCCCATCCCCTGGCGCTGACTCTGAAGCTGCCGGTGCTGCTGCTGGTGGTGCTGGTGCTCCTGGTGTTGCTGCTGCTGGTGCTTCTACTGCTGGTGCTACTGCTGGTGTTGCTGGTGCTGCTGGTGCTTCTCCTGCTGCTGGTGGTGGTGGTGCTTCTCCTGCTGGTGCTGCTGGTGCTTCTCCTGCTGCTGGTGCTTCTCCTGCTGCTGCTGCTGCTTCTCCTGCTGCTGTTGCTGTGGTGGACCAGCCCCAAGGCCCTCAAAGCCTTGCTGCTGAAGGCCCTGAAGCTCCTGCCAGAGAGAGGAAGAGGCAAGGCAAGAAGAAGGGAGAGAGGAAACAGTACTCCATTTCCGAGGACCATGAGGAGGAGGTGCTGGAATGGCTGAGGGAGAATGAGTACCTGTGGAGGAAGGGCCACAGGCTCCATCGCGACACCAAGCAGAAGCAGGCAGCATGGAGAAAGAAGGCGGAGAGCTTGGGCTACACTTCAGATGTCCTCTTGGGGTGGTGGAAGCATATGCACACCTGGTATGGCAAGCTGCACCTGAAGAGATCCGGGCAGGCTGCTGTCAAGCTAACTGACCGGGAGACCTATGTCATGGCCAGGTACAGTTTCCTGGAGGGTGAGATCCGCCACCGAGGAGCAGCCCCTCTGTCAACCCTCTCCCTCAGACAGCCCACAGACAGCCACTCCTCTTCCAGCCCCACAACAGAGACCCCCCCCCACAGCTGCACTTCCCGTGCCAGAGGACGTGGAGGATCCCCTGTCTCAGATGGAGCAAGAAGAGGCAGCCACCAGAGACCAACCCACCCCCATCCCCAGCTCCACCTCCACAGAAAGCAGGCAGAGAGGCAGACCGGAGGGACATAGCCACACTGTCCTCTTGGAAATCAGGGACACAATCAAAGCCAGCACAGATCTCCTCTCCCAGCTGGTCCACTTTGACATACCATCCTCCAACCGCAAGCCCTTCATCACGTACGTGAGCCAGACCCTCATGGACACGCCTGAGGCCCAGTACCAGGCGATGAAGGAGAGGATCACAGCTCGTCTGCAACACCCTCCAGGCCCAGCTGAACCTGCTGCCACCAACTCCAGGTCTGCTCCTCCACCCCAGGTGATGTCACAGCTCTTCCATGGATTTCAGCAGCCCCTCGCCTACCAAGGCTACCACTACCAGGACTTCCCACAGCAGAGGCAGCCCTTCCCAATCCACAACCAGGTTCCTCGGATGCCACAGACACCACAGACACCTCAGCTGACCCAGCTGCAGACCAGACAGCCCCACTACACTCCTCCTTCCTCCACCCCACAGCCAAGCCCTTCCTCAGAACATCTGTCATCAGTCTTGGGCCTCACATCCTAGGTCCTTGAGGAAGGGGCTCTCAACCTCACAGGACTCAGTCAGGTCTCTGAGAGCTTCCTGCACACACCACCTCCTGTTGTACTCTCGGGGCCAGACACCCCAATGGCGCCTCAGACCAGCACTCCAGCCACACCCACCTCCACAGTCCCTGGCCCCTTTACATCTGAGACCATGAGCATGCCTCAGAGTGACTGAGAAGAGTGCCAGAGACTGAGTTGTTACCTGTTCACTTAATCTTTGCTTAGACACTTTACTTGGTTCATTTTGCTTTTTAATAAAGTCATACAGTTTGTTATTAATAAAGGTTACCTTTGCTTCAAACACTTGGTTCATTTTTTTTACTTAATAAAGTGTTGGGGAAAACTTTGAAAAAAGGGTTAAGCCTTTCCATGCTTGTGGGATTGGTAAGGATAGCTGTGGGATGGATAGCTGTGGGATGGGTAAGGATAGCTGTGGGATAGATAAACCTCCAGTGCAAGCATAGTGGGACTGTATGGTCCACCCTCTCAGATGCCACACATATGGCCCTGTATTATCAATAACAATTTAATCATTGATCAACACATTTCAAAATAAATAAAACTCTTTATTAATGCCCTATTCATTGTAAGGCCACTCAACATACATGGCACAATCTCATCAGTGTGATGAGACAGGCTCAAGGAAGCATCCATTAAGCATCTACCATCCTGTCTTTCCACTCCACTGCTCCAGCTGAGGAGTTGCACCAGTGTTTTAGGAGGTTGCATTGTTTCTTCCCTCCACCTGAAGCTCTGTTGGGGCCTTGCACATCCACAGTGTCTATCAGGTTTACTCCTTGCCTCCATTCACCAGGCTCCATGTCCCCATTCCCTTGTTGATGGTCTACAAGTCTGTTCTGCAAGACTGGGTAGTGGGTGCGCATGAGATTGTGCATGATGCAGCAAGCTTCCACGATGCTCCTCATGGTCTGTGGCCGATGCTGCATGGTGGTGAGAAGTACCTGAAACCTGTTGGCCAGGATGCCAAAGGCGTTCTACACCACCCGCCTTGCCCTGGACAGCCTGTAGTTGAAGATCCTCTCTTCATGGGTGAGGTATCTGGAACTGTAGGGCTTCATGAGGTAGGTTCTCAGGGAGAAGGCGTCATCACCCACGATGAAATAGGGCACTTCTTGTGTGTCGTTGGGAAGGGGGTCTGGATCTGGGAAACCCATGATGAGGTTGCATTCCAGCCCACCCTTGAAGTCACTGGCATTGTATATCTGGGCATCTGAAGCTGACCCGTTGCCTGAAGCATCGATGTACATGAACTTGTAGTCAGCATCAACCATGGCAAAGAGGATGATGCTGAAGAAGCCCTTGTAGTTGAAATAATTGGACCCTGAGTTGGGTGGAGCTTTGCAGGCCACGTGCTTCCCATCTATGGCTCCAACGATGTGCAGAAAGTTCCACCTCTGATACCACTGCTCTGCAACTTTCCTCCAGCCTTCTTCAGTGGTGGGGCACTGGAGGAGCTCCTCCACGTATTCTTTGATGATGGCCTGCACCACTTCTCTGACCACAATGCTGATGGTGTTGTGTGGCACCCTCCAGGCATACTGCATGTTTCTGTACATGGTCCCAGAGGCCGGGTGGCGCAGAGTCAGTGCCAACTTCAGTCCAGGGTCCAGGTTGGGACGGAAGTTGGTGCTAGGCTTGGTCAACCTGGGTCTCAGACGCTCCACAACTTCGTCAAACATGGCTGGTGGCATCCTCATTAATTGCTGGAATGCACGAGTGTCTTCATTCCTCAGCTCGACCATCAACTTGTCATACAGTCCAAACTCTGCTCTTCTCCCAATCCATCATCGGACCCAGACAGTTCTTGGACGTCTCCTTCTCTTTGCGTAGAAAAGGTGAAACAGTTTGAAGAGGGCTTGGTTCTGGTGTTGAATAATGGCAGCTACCAAAAGGAGTGTGCGATGATCCATGGTGGAGATCAATGGATGATGTGGAAGAGCAAGAGGAAAGCTGAAGAGGTCTGCACACCAGGGCTGCTGGACTGAAAGTGAGATCCAGGTGATTTCCTCCCCCTTTTTATAGGAAATGTCAGTTTTCCACTAGGTGTCCTTCCACATATTCTAGACATCCTCCAGACATCCTAAATATCCGAGATACGTCCCATATCCGAACGTTTTGTCTGTTTTAATGCTTTATATATGAGATGCATCCACTTACATCCTTTCTATGTCTGTGCTCCTAACGCTGTGTGGATGTTCCGCGTACCTTTCGCTTCCTCTCTCTTTCTGCTTTCCGCTGCAGCAGATGTGAGTTGTGTGGATGGCCAGAGAATGCCGAGAGGATACATCGGATGTGTAACAGATGACAATGGACGTAGAACATTTGTTAGCCGTATGTGTCACGGATGTAGATCGTACGCTGCGGAAAGTTTATCTTAATAGCAGTAGACGGATGTTTGACGGATAGAGCTTATGAAAGACGTACGCAGTGAGTACACAACGGATGCATCGCGCTTTCAAATGGATGGCAAGCTTTTTTGTCCATTTTACATCCTCTTTGCATCCGTTGGTTCAGTGTGACATGGGCTTTAACTAAAGAGCTCCAGACCCACACAGCTTCATGTCACTTTCCTTTTCTAATTACTCTAGAATAGATGGGGAGTATCAGAAAAGTCTCATATGTTTCCATTGTTCTCAAGCTCCCCAAAGGGGAAGAAGGAGTAGCACCATTCAGGCTTTGACAAAGAAAGAGAAACAAAGAAATGTGTAATTTTCTCAATCTGTGTATATATCATGGTGATTTTTATGAACTGGTTGTTCAGACCTTCTTTTTCCTCCAAAAAAGCAAAGAGTGAATCATCTCCAACAGCAAGATGGGCTGCTCAGGAGCATAATCTCTGAGCCCTGGTTAGCCCTGGTGACACAGTGGTTAGAATGCAGTCTTGCACGATATCTCTGTCCACAGTCTATAGTTCGAGGTTGACTCATCCTTCCATCCTTCTGAGAACAGTAAAATGAGGACCCAGATTGTTGGGGGTAATATGCTGACATTGTAAAGCACTCAGAGAGTGCTGTAAAGCACTATGGATCAGTATAGTAAGTCTGAGTGCTATTGCTATGGTATCTCACTGTGCCCCTTTTGGCTACATCCTCTTTAGCCACAACAATCCCTATTAATGTGAATGTTATTCCAGCTTGGCATAAGGCTAGTCTGGTTTCCTCACTAGGCAAAGTTCAAGTTGAGAGTCCCACAAGCCAGCCAAGCTGGAGAAGAAGAATGTGAGGCAGAAGCAGTGATTGTCATTAGAATGAGTTGTTACTTAATTCAAAAAAATTCCCCTTCGTATGCATACATTGCTTTATAGGGCAGGGGACTCCTGATATTCTGTTGCCTATTGAAGCCCTCATTAGCTTTTTTTTTAAAGAGTTAGAGAAGAATCTAGTTTCTGTGTTTCAGTGAACAGTATGGAAAATAACCTTGATGTAGATATGCAGACTGTGTTACCAAAACGATAAGGACTGAAACATATCTTAATTTGCAAGAATTTATAAATTGGGGGGTGGGGAGGTACTGCAGTCAGGCTTGCAAGACTGATGTCCTGCCTGAAACCAGACCAAGGAATCAACTCCATGAGAAAATTAAAGCTAAGTTTTCTGAAATTGGATGTAGAATATAGAATTCTTTCTTGGTCAAGTGTGATTAGACACTGTTGTGGTTAGCCAGAAGCAGGTGAGGATGACTGAGGAGAGCAAGGACTCAGATGAGGGGCCAGGACCATTAGGGAGTGGACTGCTGCTTTTAGAGATTATGGGGGCTGGCAGCAGTGATGAGGAGATTCCCGAGGAGCCTGTGCCAAGTGTGCGTGCATACAGGATTGCCCACAGGAAAGAGCAGCTGCAATAGCACGGGCAACTCGAGAGTAAGGCTGCAAGGTAATGGCCCCTCCTTCAAGATGATAAAAGCCAGCTGTGAAGCAAACATTCTTTGCAGGAAGCAAAGAGATTTTGAAACTCAGTCTCATGGACATTAAAGTATCTTAAATTGATAGTTGAAGACTCTTGTGTTATAAAATATTTCTTATCTGTTGTTTTTGGCAGTCTTGCAAAAACTTGGCAAGGCTCTTTCTTTTCGGAGCAAATTAGTTGGAAGCAGCTTTTTATCTGTCAAGAAACAGGATTCATAGATGAAACATTAAAAGGTTGTGCTGCTGCCTTTGTCTTGTGTTTGCTCTCTTGGGACCAGGTTTGGGTCAGAACAGACACACAAGGAATTTATTTCCAGTATGTAATCTGTCAATATACACACAACAATTGTTACATCATTAACCTAGTCATTCACCATAAAACATTAGATACAATGCTTAGTGATAGTCATGGATACTAAATAAGCAACCAACATAAATTATACTACTAGGATACTAAGTAAACAACATAAATCATGAGATACAAGCAACAAAATTATAATCATAAGAAGATAAGGAGATAAGTAATAGGTTCTATAATAACAGAATCTTTCTCTTTCAATTAGGTGAAAACTGTGGGAACCTTCAGAGTCGGTTTTCAATAGATCTGTGCCAATATTATATTTCCAATAAAGCTATTCTTTGAGGATTTCAGCTGCGTTGGAGTTTTTATTGATATGGATTACTTGGAACTCTGACAATCTTGTTTCTTCCGTTCTCTACTCATTTCTACTATTTCTACTCATTTTCTCTTCTTTTGGATGCTTTTATTCTGGCATAAATACATCTAGAAGACCCTCATCCTGATGCACTTACCATCAGAGTACGTGCAGACACAACTTCAGATCAATATTTGTGCAAAAATAAAGTTTGTGGGTTCCAAAGCTGCAAATTAACTGCTTGCCACATTTTTACACTAGAATACAAATCTACAGGAGCATTTGCTTCTCCTGGGACAAAGCTGAATTTCTGTTTCCTTTATTAGAAAGCCACATACCTTAATAGGCTTCTGCCCCTTTTATTTCTCCTGCTTCAGGTGAAAATCGAAGAGGGAATAAATGTTTTTCATTAGTAGCATCGCCTTTTTAAAACAAGTTCAAAGATATTTGAACATTTTTAGGAAGTGGTATAAAATCATCTCTATTTAATAGCAGCAGTGAATGGCTGCAAATGTCTTACTTTTTAAAAAATGTGTAGGTTTGTGCTAGTAGGTGAAACAAAAGTTTCAGTTTCCACCCAGGCAAATGATAGGAGAATGAAGTGAGGGAACATTTAATTCCCCAAATTCTCAACAATTAATGCTTTTTAAACATTTCCTGATGGAAGATGGGAAAGAAACTCTAACTATGGAAAGTAAAATCATCTAATTCCCTTTTCTCTATTCCTGTTTATAGACCGAGGCCTACCTGTCATGAATAAATGAAATCCAGGAAAATAAAAAGAAACTTTTCCTAGTTTCTTTTTAAAGTTCTAATAGACGTAACATAGGCTAGACTCCTATATTGTTAATAATAAAACATATCTTAAAAACCCCAAATGACACAGTTTATATAGCTGAAGATACAACTCCAGAAGTACGGGTTGTCCTCATTTAGCAACCATAATTGGGACTGACTGCTTGGTTGTTAAATAAAGTGGTCCCAATTGAAATCACAACTGTGCTTATTTCAACTTTCCGTTGCAACTCACCATGGCCAGCTGGGGGCCTGAGCACCACCTCCTCCCCAGCTACCATTGCTGCCTCTGAATAGTCTGAACTCCAAATGGCCTGGCGCTTGGCATGGAGGCAACAGCAGTGGCAGTGATGAGGGAATGTGAAAATGGGAAGTCCCCGGGCACTGCCACCACTGCTGTGCACTCTACCCACACACTCTCTTTTTCCTTGCCTGACTGGCTGGGTCTCCTTGATCTCTCCATCCAGGGACCCACAGCGAGTTGTGCACACAGTGAGTTTCCCATGTTGAATTTTTCTGCAGTAATCTGGCAGCAGTGACTTGGCAGAGGTGACTTGGCAGGGGCAAGAAGCTGCAAGAGCAGTGGTGGGATTCCAAACATTTTACTATCGGTTCTGTGGGCATGGCTTAGTGGCCGTGGCTTGATGAGCATGGCATTTCCCCATTCCTGGGGAAATGTTACAGCAAAAGCCCCATTCCCTCCCCACCCCATGAACCTGCTTTCCAGCTCCATTCTCCTATGCAGCAAAAGAAGACCCAGCTAATCAGCTGGGACTCGGGAGGCAGAGAATAGATGGTGGTCTCCTCCCTCACTGGACCCACAATGGAACAGGCATGTCTTCATTGCAGACAGTATTGGCTGACAAAGGCTAAGATCCATTACTGGAAAATTCTCCCGAAAAAAACCTACAGTTATTCCAACAAATTCAGAGAGTGCTGCACACCAGCAAATCCTTGACAATAGCATGACAGCAATATTACACCTAAGGTCTTTCCCATTCCAGAACCAAATGAATTGCTAGTAAGAAAGGCAAGGGCATGTAGGTACTTATCTCCAATGGGAAAACAAATCACCTGCAAAGATAAGACAAACTCTCGGAGATACAAGTTTCAGCTACCTCTGTGATAAGTGCACAAAAATGCAAATGGGTTTTCCAAGGAGCTGAGAAGTCAGAAAGATTCTTTCTTGTTACATCTCATCAGTGCAAGTTTATAGGCTATTTCAAACAATAGATCAGCTGCAAAGAAGGAACAATATCAACTGATAGAATGGCTTCTTCATCAATCAAGTTTGAACTGGCTTTGTGTTGTGGGAAAGTGAAGGTTGTATAACTATGGATTTTTCCTTAATTCAGTAATTGTAGGGTGATGGATCCCAATACTTATCAACAAGTAGATGCATTCACATTTATATGCCCTACATACTATTCTCTTTGCTTCTTTGGGGAATTGTTTGACTTTTAGGTCAAGCGAAAGCCAGTCAAATCAACCAAATCGAGAGATCATTTCCCTCTCTCTCTCTCTCTCTCTCTCTCTCTCTCTCTCTCTCACACACACACACACACACACACACACACACACACACACTATAAATATAATGGAAGGATAAATCCTGATTCATATAACATGATAATGTAAAACTAATTCCAGATATTGTGTATTCATATCACTATTAATATGTCAAAGATGATGGTAAAAGGATTTAAATATTTCCCCCGATTCAAGGGGGTGGTGCTTAATCTAAGATTCTCAGTTGAAAGCACCTGCGTTGTCTGAAAGACATTTCCATCATGTGGCCAGCATGAAAATACAGAAAGCAGTAACCAAAGGGGCACATTTGTATCTACCTGTATTTGCATGCTTTTGAACTGCGAGATTGGCAGGAGCGGGGGGCAACTTATGGGAGCTCACCTATCGCACAGTGCTTGGGTCTTGAATCTGCGATGTTAGCTTTCCAGCTGACAAGCTCAACATCTTAACCACTCAGCCATCGTGCCCCTTTCTAAAGGTGATGGTACGTCTCAGCAAATCCTTGAATGGGTAATGCGCTGCATTATAAAACACCACCTCTTGTCTTCCTTCGTATGTGCAATATATATTACAACCTCATTGCCTGCAACATCCAAAATGGTCTATCAGCTGGTGTCTTGCAAGATTATATCATAAGCATTCAAAACAGGATGTCAGAATTCCAGCAATCGCCCTAATTAAATCATGAGTCTCAAGTCAAACTTCAAAAAACTTCAAAGGATTTATTAGAGGTGACATACTGGCATTGTGTATGAACCCACTCTGGCATATGTAATTTACAGTCACCTGTGACCTTGTTTCCCCCACCTCTCCCCTTGGTGTCTCATAAACCCAATTCAAAGGCTGGGTGTCATCATTCACGTTCTCCAATTAAATGTATTCGTGGGCAAAAACTCTGGTATTTTAGTTCCAATCTTTTAAAGATAAGAGTTGGAATGTACTTTTACTTTCAACTGCTCTTCCAGATTTTCTTTCCCCCCCCCTTTTTTTTTTTTTAATGGCAACTACTAAAACAGGCATAGGAATGTTTTATGAGTTGACATATGATTTTAGCCATTTTGTTGTGTGATATTTTTTTTTAGCTCTCTCATAGTTCTTGGTTCTCTCAAATTAGTTGCTCAGGTTTCAATTGTACTGTGCCATTCTTTGAGGTAATCCTACCAGATATGGAAATGTGGAATTGCAAAGAAAACATTGAAATTCATGCTAACTTTATCAGTTATGAAAATGGCTTGGTAACCTCCAAAAATTATGAAACTATAAGTCTCACCTTTTTGGTAACCATGCTGGCTGAGGAATTCTGGAAGATGAAGTCCATCCATTTTAAAGTTTCACAAAAGTGTCAAGTTTGACAAATGCTGTGTGAGTTGATAGGCATGACAGACTAATAGATACTAGAGGATGGAAGTGAATTTTTTTTTGTCATGATTGTATTCATTCCATAAATAAATTAAAGATTACCTCCCCTTTAATTTCAAATGTTTATTTCCAAAGATTAAAAATCTATGAGGATCTAATTTTATCTTCTTATACAAAAACCAGAACCAGTGCTAATTAATCTACATTAAAGATAAATTAGCCAAATCTTGAAACAATAGAAGAAGGACAATAAAAGAATATCATCCTATAATGTCCTCATTAACCAGAATGGCCTTGATGATCATCATAAGACAGTGAGTGTCTGGTCTCACTTCATTAGCAATGAGGTTAATTACTGGCAAGAAAGAAGGTAGAATTGCTGTCCTCCCCCTTCTCCACCTCTAACCATTCATGGGTGGGAATTCAAGCTCCCTTACCAACTAATGGCTGCTAATGTGACTCTATTTTTAAAGGCAAGACAGGTAGAACAAGGCCATTTTTCAAAGTGAGATGACAAAAGTGCATTTCACTGTGAGTTGGGGTACATATCAGGAGGCATTGGGACAATCAGTTATAGCAAAGGAAAAAAAATAAAGGAAGAATGATTAACTGGTAGCTGACAAGAGGGTTTACCCTCCATTTCCTCCAAACCCGCTCTCAGTTTTGCATATTTTTTAAGGGGAACTCCCCCTAAACTGCTTCTCAAGTAAGAATTTATGAGCAACTTGATCGGGGGATGATGTGGACAAAGGAGGAATAGTCTCTTTGAAAAATGAAACTCAGCTGGGTTCAACTTAGGATGTGCAATTTCTGCCTTGTATATTGAGAGTAGCTTTAGCTGACAAGGAAGATCAAAGCTAGAGAATGAAAACCTCACATAATTTCAATCTAAATTTATACACCAGGGGCATGTAGAAGATGACCAGGTTGAACCTGAGGGAGGGGTCAAACATATCATAATTCATGAGTCCCTGCATGCCTGCAAATGATGTAAGTCCAACCTACCTTGAATACCTCTCTTATCTCCCACTCATTTCCATTAATGGTCAGTTGGTCAGGTTCTTGTAGAGAGCTTAAACTTGCAATGAATCTTTATACTCATTTGAATTGTGTGAATCTCCTGATGATCCTAGTGTTTGATAGGGCATACAATTTTGGCAACTTTAAGATTGGTGGACTTCAATTCCCAGAATTCCTCAGCCAATATAATGTACCTCCAAAAGTCTTAAAATGACCAATGACCACTTAACCAAATGTTGGATACCCCTGTAATATAAGCTAGCCCGTGTGAGTTCCACTGTTCCTTTCTCATGCTACCTAACTTTTAAAATGAAAAGTAGAGATAGGTCCTCCTCCCCCCATGTCATTAAAGTAGGAATATTTTGTTTTGACATGCCTTATTAACTTTCATTTACAACTGTTTTCTTTCTAATCAGACTTTTCTGCTTACTCAGATTTTATTTTCTAAAAATGGAGAACATTGAATGATGCCTGCTATATCTCTGAGACACAAATATTCTGGATGTAAGCAGGTGCCTGGCTTTCCACACAAAATGCCAAGAATGAGAAAAATAAAATGATTCTTTCATTCTTCTCATTTTTTTCCTGTGGCTTTCACAATTTCTCCAAAGAAATGCTGGTAGACAGAAAGTTACAAAAGTGAAAAAATGCAGAAAGCAAAATGGTTTCAAAATTTGTGGTGAAGTCACAATAATTTCAAGGGGTGCTTTGAGGTCTCCAATAACAAAGGAACAGAAGGGAAGTGTAACTAAATACCTAAAATTCTGGCTGCTCACTGATGGAAACATCAGACTGACCTTAATTAAATGGAAGATGGACATAGCTTAGTCTTGAATAAAGAAAGGGACCCAGATCAAAAACTGATTTCCAATTCTATTAAAACAAAAGTTTCTTGTGATTAATTTTATATAATGCAGTTCTGTAGAGTTCTACCACTGCCTAACATCCATGAGATAATTTAAACATTTGAGATAACTCCAAAATGAAACATTCAGGTGATAGATGTAGTGTTTCTTTTGGAGTATTAGCCATACTGATGACTGTTGTCCTTGAAGAAGAAAGCTTGAACAGATTGGAGAAAAGTGCAAATTTCACATCTCAAAATGCATAAATAGAGGCAGGCAGTGGTGGGATTCAAATAATTTAACAACCTGACCCTGGGCAAATTGGTTGTTAAATTATACACACACACACACACACACACACACACACACACACACACACACACACTATCTAAGTGGATCCTGGGTGCTGCACTGCAATGGAGAAATGGGAAACAGAGCAGCCGGCATGAGGGAAGGAGGTTGAGCAGGGAGAAGAAAGAGGGAAAGCAGGCTTCTTCCCTCTCACCAGCCGCTCTGTTGCCCATTTCTCCTTTGCAGCACAGCGCAGCATTCAGGGTCCACTTTGATATCAGGGGGTGGCTAATTTAACAACCACTTCATTTGAATCGATGTGAACTGGCTGAATCCCATCACTGGGGGGTGGGGTTTTCCCTCAAATGCACAGCTCCAGATTTTACTCTTACATTTATGCAGCATTGAAATGTCTTTGAATATTGTGCAGTCTATTGATTCTTCCTGGTTGATAGTTTTCTTCCAAACAGGAAGAAAGCTATCAATTAGATTACATGCAGAGATGGGATTCTACCAGTTTGCACCTATTTGCTAGAACTAGTTGTTAACATTCTAAGCAGTTCATAGAACCAGTTGTTCGAAGAAATTACTGGCCTAATCCTGTAAGGAAGGCAGGAAGGAAACATTCTGGTGTTGCTTACAGAAACTGCCTCTCCGTTAATCCTTATTACATTCTTGGCAGGACTAGACTTCCTGTCTCTGGAACTTCTCTGGAGTTTTTTTTCCCCTCTTTTGCTGCTACTTTGCTTGTGTAGAGTGACCTTTGAAAAAAGTGACTTATGACCATTTTTCACACTTACGACTGTTGCAGCATCCCCACAGTCACAAGAGGCCAGGCGAGGAGATGTGCATCTCGATGTGAGTGATATTGAGTTGGCCGTGCCCAGCCATAAACATGACCACCAAGCCATGTCCACCCAGGCTCATGACCACCAAGCCACACCTACCAACTAAGCCACGCCCACAGAACCAGTTGTTAAAAAATTTGAATCCCACCCCCGATTACATGAACATTTCCTGGCTATCAAGAGACATGGCTCTCTATTCATCATGTCCGTCCACAAAGAGAGATGAGCAAATTTATATCTTCTCTCCATTTATTAATATTTGTATTAGATATTGTATTTATCTGACAAGAAGATAGTGCTGAATGTAAGGTAAATGTGCTGGAGACCATCCCATCAGCGGTGGTATTCAGCAGGTTCTGACCAGTTCTGGAGAACTGGTAGCGGAAATTTTGAGTCGTTCTGAGAACCGGCAAGTACCACCTCTGACTGGAGATTTTACAGTATCCTTCCGCTGCCATGCCCACCAAGCCATGCCCACAGAACCAGTAGTAAAAAAAAATTGAATCCCAACACTGCATATCACCTAGATAAATGTTTCTCAGCCTTAGTGGCTTTAAGATGTGTGGACTTCAACTCCCAGAATTCCTCCACCAGGTGAATTCCACACATCTTAAAGTTGTGATGATTTCTCTGACCCTTCTAACTCTAGGATACTAGGAACCTATCTCTTTGCATCCATGAACTCTTTTGACCACAAGGGTAAATATTAAGAGATTTAGATAGAAATAGACGGGGAAAGAATCTTTTTATGAAAGATTCTTTCCCCGTCTATTTCTGATTCTCACCTGGCCTGTTGTTAGTTCAATTCGCTCCATGTGTAAGAGACAAGTGAATGTGTTCTCTCTTGGTATTCAGAAAGTAAATTAGATTGAAGGAAGGCTTTTCTGTCCTGTGTGTTTCTTAATGAATCTTAATTTTACTTTGCTTTATTTTACTTTTATTTTAAACCTTAGGAAAATCTGCCAGTGTTCATTAATAGCTGGTCTAGTATGACCATTTTTCACACCATTTTTCAATAAATACAAGTTCTCAAAATAACATTAATTAATTCTGTGCTCTGGAATACTTTATATCATTTTAAAACTATGGAACATTATTAAGATCAAATCAATGCATGAACATCAGTGACAGCAATCAGCTCCATAATAAATATAGGTGAAAATGAAAGATTGTCATCCTATTTAGTCAATAAGAAATCTATCCTTATTTAACAAATTTCAGTTGTGGTATAAACTCAGAGGTAGAATTATAGTCCAAAATTGGCTTCTGCATTAAATTAAATTAAATTTTGTATCGATTTATCTTTAAAATATGAAGCTATCTTCAACATTGAGACATACTTACACAATTTAATTTGCCTTTGTTGAACTGACGGAATTTTATCTACTTTTCAGTGAGTCTTATGGAGCATCCTAGCATCTGTTAACATATACAAAGCAAGTTTAATATACTTTGTTGAAGTATAAACTTTGGTAATATTTAATAGTCCTGAAAAAAAAATCTACGTGATTGCTAAGAGTTGACAGTAACTTAATGACACATAATCCATCAGTCAACATTTAATGGAAAAGTGGCAGGTTGAAAAGGGAATTGAGTTTTTAGAATCTGTTTCTTTCTATTATACATTATTTTCCAAAATTGTTGGAATTTATAACATTACTTACTTCCACATACAAAAGAATGATAATTATGTTTCAAATAGTTTTAGAAAATGAATTATCAATTTTACCAGTCAATACTGAAGTGGTATACCATTGATAACTTACCAGTTTCTTTAAGTGTGATAGTCACTCTAAATTTAATATATCATTGAAAATTTAATATTTTTCTTTCATTGAAATTCCCACTGTGTGTATATCAATTATTTTGTCTAAATTCTGTATCTATTTAATCATAGAGACTTCTGGATGAGACTGTTCAGTTTCTGAGTTGTATTTCACCAGCAATCTATAAATAAGAGCCAGGAAATAAATCCCTGAGTATGTAACTGTTTTATTAATAATATTAAAGCCCAGGTACTTACTGTAGATACAGCTTTTCTGTTTCAGATAAGTTTCATGTCAGTATTTGACTCTTGTTTTTATAATCTGATGACCTGATATATTGAACCATATTCATAATGAAACATGTTTCCTTCATAATTGGACTTTTTGCTACTTAATTACTTGACATTCTGCAAATGTTCAGGTGCATAATCACTAGCAAACACTCCTGTCTGATTTAAATCTACAATATCTATGCTGCCACACAAAAAAGGTTAGACCAAAAGCATTCCCCCTTTGCATTCTTGGGGAATGTCCAGTTTCTTATCTTGTCACCCCACAGTCACTAAATCCTCTTTGAAGATCCTCTGCCCCCACAAAATGTGGCATTCATATTTATGTGTGTCGGTGCAGACTAGCTGGAGGCCACATTCGGAAGGGCAGAAATAAAACTAATATTAACTGAATGTACAATTACTAATTAAAATTAATTGCTTGTTAAATACAGCACCCTAAATGCAAAATTAATTAATCTCCATCTATATTTGCATGCACAACCCAGTCTCTCTCACGCATGACATGCATACATAAAATAGTTATAGACATACACACACATACACACACACACACATACTTCTTCAAGAAAAAGAAGAAAATAGGTGAAGGAAATGGCTATACTGGAAAGAGGAAAATGGGAGAATTCAATTGAAGAGGGATGAGAAGAAGATGGAATGCAAGGAAGGGAAGGGAAAGTCAAGATATTTCTCTGTTGGACTCAACAAGGATTATTGCTATGTAACATCTTTATTCCAAATAAAAACTCATTGTGATGACCCGGGGTGTGGCACAAAGGCAACGCAGTAAGATAATCAGTAGGAGTCCCTTTATTAGCTCCAACTTTGCCCCCAATGTCCTGGTTATCTTCTGGCTGGAGAAAAACTCTCCCAGGAACAGCCCTTGGCTGCAGGGAATCAGGTCCAAAACATGGTCAACAAAAATTGTAACTATAAGTCCAATCAAGGCAAGATGAGGTCATTAGCCTGGCAGGGCAAGAAAAGGAATTCCAGATGTGAAGGAATTCCAGATGTAAGGCAATAACTCAACATGGTTGGGAGGATGCCAGGAACACTGATAACCAAAGTCAACACAAGATAAACTCATATTTGCTCCCAGCAGCTGCCGCGCTCAGCATGCATCTCTTTTGAACTCTCATTCCCAGGTGTGGCTAATGAAGGGAATCAGGGCCCTTTCCTCCCCTGTAAGCCATGTAACCCAAGTTGTTCTCTTTTCTGTTCCTCCCTGCATGCCCTAGAATGAAGAGGGGGGTGGGCCTAGGTCTTCCTCTAAACTCCCTCTCCCTTGTTCTACATCTCCACTTCCTAGCTGGACTTTGCTCTTCCCCAGTTTCCTCCCCAGCCAACGGAGCCACACTCACACTCCCTATCAGCTGTTCATCCTCCTCCTCAGACTCAGACTCTGACAGGGGTATGACACTCATCTTGATCAATTATTATGAAATCCAACTGCAGTTTTCTCCCATAAAAAATAGAGTGGAATTTGAATATATTAGCACAATTCCACTCCCTCTTCATCTTTTATGTGTAGACCTGAGAGCAGGAGATGGGGAGAAGTTGCAACCACTGATTTGCCTATCTAAGAGGATGCTAGAAAAATGTCTAGTGGAGTCCATTGAAAATATATGGTCTCTGTCCATGGAATGGATGCACTTTTCTGTAGAATCTTCATGCTTATTGAGGTGGTATTCTGCAAATGTAAACCAAGGCTCCTAATTCACAGAAACGGAGTTACAGCTTTTGCATAACATTGCAAAACATACTTCCATAAAGTTCCATGACTTTACAGAAGATTATAGAAGAATGGGTTTTGATGATGGTCAATATCTACTCCCTGGGCCTCAAATAAATCTTCTGTGGCTCTTTTAACATCTACTCTTTGAAAGTTCCATGGAACTCAATGGGGAATAACCCTAATTGATCTACTGGGTTCCCACCAAATAGTCTATGATTATTTTCTCCTGGGAGCAAAAAAGAACTTTCTTGGATATAATTTTGTCAGTAGCAGAGTCATTTGGAATATTTATTAAAGATGTCAACTTGAACCACTCAACTTTATAAAAACTCCATGAACCATGAGATTTTTTGAACTAAGAGAGCCAAGATTGAATTTGATAAAACTAATACCCTGCCAACTACAGACTAGCTTATGGTAAATTGAAGGAGTTGCATGTGTATCATCCTATACTCTTCCTGCAGACTTTTACACCATTTTAAGAAGTGAACTATTTTCTCTGTCTTTTGGGGACATGTCAACTGACTAGTATTCAGCACCTTCTTGTTGGGGAGATGGGTTCTAAAGTTCAGGTGTTGTCTCTACAAACCATTACATTCTAATTATATTAATGCAGTTAATATTCATCCTCGAGATTCATGAAATTGTAATTGGGAAACCAGATTTAGCACACATCAGTTTTTCTTTTCTTCTTCCTTCCTCTATTTAATTTAGTAACTTAAATAGCCCTTAATCAATCAATATTGCTCCAGCTCAGTGTTTCTCAACCTTGGCAACTTTAAGATGAGCAGACTTCAGTTCCCAGAATTACCCAGCCAGCACAGCTGACTGGCAAATTCTGGGAGTTGAAGTCTACCCATCCTAAAGTTGACTAGACTGAGAAAGAATGCTCTAGCCCAAACAGACCTAGACAAATAAGACCAAATAGCCCATGTGAATACATCCTTTACTGCTATCAGCTCTCACCAAGCTATTCCAAGATAGAATGTATCTGTCTATGACTATTATCATTAGTGATATGGAGCAGTGGTGGGGTTCAATTGATTTTACTACTGGTTCTGTGGGCATTGCTTGGTAGGCATGGCAGGGGGAAGATACTGTAAAACCTCCAGTCAGAGATGGTATTTACCAGTTCTCCAAACTACTCAAAATTTCCACTACCGGTTCTCCAGAACTGGTCAGAACCTGCTGAATATCACCTCTGATATGGAGCTGAAAGCCATCTAGAAATTGATGACAAGAGGACTTGGCATGAAGTTGGTAATCAAGATGATCACATGGTCTGCAGACCATGTACATTTCTCACCTTACTGGAAAGGACTGAATTGCAAAGTCACAGGAATGCCTAGTGAAGCATGGTTAAGCCATCAATTTCTGTTGACTGTTTCTAAAAGTCCTTACGGATCATTTTATGACACAAGGTGCATTCCACCCTCTGCAAAAGGCTGTAATCACAATATGAAACAATGCAGTGACCTGGAACATTTGTATGGATGAGCAAGCATATCCAGAAGACATTTTGCTTGCTTTGTGGGGAAGAAAAGTTTCCATGTGCTCTCCTTACGTGCTGTACAAAAATAATAAGTCAAAAGGAAAAGTCAAAACAAGTTAAGGAAAATCTGCAAAGTGTGGCTTATGAGGTTCTGTCCATATTTTCATCTATGTGAAGTAGTGTATCTCTGTGATGTTCTCCACTTGTATTGTATGCATTTGTGTCTAGGCAAGCTCTTTATACTATGGTTTGTTCATATGGCTGTAAAAAATGGAGAGGCCTTAGAATGAAGCAGTCGCCAACATTTCAAGCCAATACCCAGTTGCATCTCCCATAGGAATGTCTCATGTACATTTTTCTGGAAGTTTTGGTCTTCTTCTCCATAGGTCCTAACCCACTCCATTTTATTTTGAAACTCAACATTTATTTTGCTAGCTTGTCCCCCTTATATTTTATCCAGTTCCCTTGTGGACAGGCAGACAACAAGGACAATCTCTTCTCAGCTAGGACTCTAGCAAGAACAAAAGAAATATTTTTAGTTACTCAAGTTCCCAGAGTTAAACATCAAAGCAGAGAATTGGTAGAGTCTTTGGAAAAGTCCAGCCCAGAACAGCACAGAATATAATTTTGTATCCCAGAAGAGGATTCCCCCTCCAAAAGGCAGAATTTTGCATACCTAATTTAAATACGAATTTGCAGATTTTGAAATAATTGTAAAAAAAAAATCTTATTTTAACCTTGATCAAATGAACAAATTTTACATTCCTTCATTTTACCTCTGAAAATCTTAATCTTTAGTACATTCAAATATTGTCATAGGAACTTACCTCTGTTCAAGTCTTATTAGTCACATCACAGACTAGATTTATTTGTGGCTTTAATAAGCTTCTTTTATACAGTACATCCAACAAAAAGACATTCCAGACCATTCTCATGGTTTGTCAGCTTCAGTCAGCTTCTTTTGTATAGCCAGTAGAGAGCCTCTATTCAATTAATTTTCTTAGCCTGTCATTTATATTTCCACTTTAAATGTCTCCTCTGACTTACAATCCATTAAAAAAAACAACCTACTATTTCTGCGTCAAGCAAGATCTGTTTTACATCTGCCATTCCTTTGTTAGCATCCTTTAAACATAGCATATCTATAGAAGCAGATATTATTACTGATATTGTGGCTATCAATTTCTGGCCCTATTCTTCCAAGGTCTCTTTAATATTCCAAATGTTATAGTGTTTTTTGTATCATTTTAAAAACCCAATCCTAACCACAATTATGGGAAGCTGGAGGTTTTTTGATGTAGAATCTTTCATCCCCTCTGGTGTCTTCAGTCCCTTTTATGACTTACAGTAAACAAAATGATTTTGATTTCCATGAACCAATTCTTTCTTTGTGAAAAAAGATAGGGAGCCATATGAATGTGACTGTGTAACAAAAGCTACAATTTTCAGAGGATAATATTCTCTTGAATTACATACTTAGCATATGGAATTTGACAACTGAACAATATTAATTGGATTCTCCATGCACTTACTAGGGCTAAAAGACAGATACTTCAGCATTGGAAAAATAATTTTACAGCCAATTTACTCAAAGGATTGAAGATTTGATTGCATTTGTTACCTATGATCAGATTGTCTATAGAGGCAGATTTCGTATGAATAAGTAGAATGAAATGTGGGACTCATTTATACAAATTACAGCAGGTTAAAAAAAATAGCAACATAATTGTATAATTGTATTGGAAATCCACCCACCCACATTTGCAAAATGTTTGCATTAAATAAGAGGCATGGTGGAGCAGTGGTTAAAGATGCTGACCTTGTCAGTTGGAAAGCTGGCAACCCAGATTTGAGATCTAAGTGCGGCTTAAAGAGTTGAACGCCTGTTATTTGCTCCAGCTCCTGTCCACCTAGCAGTTTGAAAGCATGCAAATGCAAGTAAATAAGTACCATACCAGTGGGAAGGTAACAGCATTCCATGCACTCAGCATATAGTCATGCTGACCACACGACCATGGGAAATGTCTTTGGGCTGGCTTCTTCAGCTAAGAAACAGATATCAGCACAATGCCATAGAGCAGGGGTGTTAAACTTGATTTCATTAAGGGTTGTATTTGACCTTGGGGGGCAGATGGATGTGGCCAGGGTGGGTGTGGCTAGCTTGACATCATTGGTGTTGGGGGCACCTGCTGGAGTCTCCTGCAGTGCTCTGCCAGCACACAATCGTCCCGAGGTACATTTTTGGTGGCACAGGGACCATGGGCTGGCCCTTCACCTATACCCATGATGGCAAACCTATGGCACGTGTGCCAGAAATGGCACACAGAGACATCTCTGCAGGCACATAAGCCACTGCCCCAGTTCAGTTCCACTGTGCATGCACACACCTCCTACTAACCAGCTGATTTTCAGGTATCTCCGCGCATGTACGGGGGGTGGGATACATGTGGGAGATGTGTGTGCATGTGCAGGGGGAGCACAAGGAGGTCACATGCACATGCACAGGGGGTGGGCAAGTGTGGGGGGTCACATGCCCATGCACAGGGGGTGGAGGACCATGGGGGACTCATGCACACATACACAGGGGGTAGGGGGAGTGCGGGGGGTCACACACTCATGCACAAGGATCGCAGGGGGCAAGGGAGCATGGGGTCACATGCCCATGCACAGGGGCAGGGGGCCATGGGGGTGTCACGTGCACATGTGCAGGCTCTGGGGAAGCACGGGGGTCGTGCACACATGCACAGGGGGTGGGGAGTGTGTGGGGGTCACACGCCCATGCACAGTGGGGTGGGGGAGAACTGGAGTCACACCGGCATTGCACTATGGGTGCAGGAACGCATGCGTGCGTACGAACACACATGCACTTCCAGGATGCAAGAACAAAAAGGTTTGCCATCACTAACCTATACTTTCTTTTTGTATTAGATAACTATGTATAGAATTGTATCTGATTACTATTGTGTCAACATTTCACACTTAACATTTTATTTTATTTTTGTTGTATTTTTTCCCCACTCATTTCTAAGCACTTATCTATTTTTGACAGCATGTGTTCTTGAGTTTTGTTCCTTTTCTTCTCCCCCTCTCTTTCTGTTCGTTATTTAAAAGCAATATAAAGCCATAAAAAACATGCCTTCAGGAAAAGTGGCTAGCTCACCAGTCCTTACTGGGCAGTTGACCTCAAATGAATTCTGTTTCTAACAAGCTTTAGGCACTCAAACCGAGGATCTAAGAGGCCTCTTTGAATTCCGGGCATATCCTTTTACTTCCATGTCATTTCCTTTTTTCTCAGTAAATGTTTCATCCAAATCCATAGAAATTAATAGGCTCTTGTCTCATTTAATAGGCTCTTGTCTCAAAATCAAACTGATTTTAATCACAGCTTTTCTTCTCCTTTTAAATGAATATGTCTTCATTGGGGGGAAATTATTTTTTTTCCTCTAAGTCAATGCAGCCATTTCAAAGTTCTTAAGGATAGTAAACAATCTCAACACAGATGCAATTTTATATATTATGAGCCCTATGGGTTAAACAATTACAAAGCAGCTTATCTGAAATGCAAAAGCAATGAAAAGAAATTATCATTGGAACATGTTAGTTTTATACTGTTCTAAGTGTTATGCAGTCTGCAGAAGAGGTTGTCATGCAAAGATCAAATAATGATCTTGATTATGTCATTCAGGCTTAAATATTCACCTGGAGGTTAATCTGCCTAATTCCAGAATGATTGAAAGATTGCTATGGAAATATCTCCAGCCCTGCCAACTCTCACGGTTCTGCCATGAGTCTCACAGTTTTTTGTCGTTTCTCACAGTCTCACGACAAGGCTCCTCAATCTCATGCCGAATTTAAAACGTTTTTTTTTTTTTTCAAATTTGGGGGTCGGCTTATATGCGAGTATATACGGTAATCGTTTTTCTTCGTGTCTGTCCGTCATTTTGAAAGGGGAGTAGGCCCTGGGAACGAGGCTAGTTTCCCAGTAGTCTTTGTAAGTTCAGCACGGGAAAGCGATCGCAATCGTATAAACATGACGAAAAGAGGTGGTGATTTTTCAATAGAAGAAAGAAAGCTGCATCTTCTTACAACAGGGAACACAAATAAAACATTTAAATAAACTGTTAATGACTTTCCTCGATGGAAAAGGGGTTTGTTTAATTTTGATCAGGAAAAAAATAGAATCTCACTATTTTTTATAGAATCTCCAGATTTTTTTCCATGGGTCTCCAGATTTTCCTTTATCAGGGGTTGGCAGGTCTGTATCTCTAGCAAAAGAATCAGTGGCCATCCTGGAAAATACAAATGTAAGATGGATGATCATAAATGGCAGAAGATGCTTGTAAATGAAGCAAAGGTTTTTAATTATATAGCCTTAATATGGTTAATCTAACAAGATTCTTATAAAATATATGAGATAGTGAGACATGCCCATGGA
The DNA here is from genome assembly GCA_015471245.1 of Laticauda colubrina. Classification (NCBI taxonomy): domain Eukaryota; kingdom Metazoa; phylum Chordata; class Lepidosauria; order Squamata; family Elapidae; genus Laticauda; species Laticauda colubrina. The sequence goes on from BLBF01000016.1 coordinate 20,110,313, forward strand.
CTTCAAGGTTGAGAATTATGCCTACACAGGTCCCTTTTGGCACATTAGCGGAGTCTCTCTTTTTTTTATCAATGGGCACTTTTGCACAATCTTGTTTTTATTTAAGTGGATCAATAGGTCTGGAATCCTCATTACAGCAAAATGTGGGAATTTCATTTCCAGCACAAAACACATCCTAAACTCTTTCTTTTGTATGTTAAGCACACAGCAGAAAGCCATTTTGAGCACATTATATTCAATTATTTACTTTTCCCCTTTGAGAGCTATGCAGTTGCCTTCCCCCAGCTAGTTAGACGCACAAACACAGCAAAAACGAAAATGCACATCTGGTAATATATCATGTATTTATATGTTTTAATTAGTGCTTATTCTTTTTAAAGCAATCTGAGCAATTTCACCCTGTGGAGGGGGAAAAAACCCCAAGGCTTTGCATTTTCTAAATGGTAGAGAACACCATTTCAACACCAGACCATGGGGTAACAAAATATTGGGATATACAAATCAGTTTAGGACCAATTTAGATTTGAGATTTCATGATGGCATGGTACATTTTAATTTGAAGGAATAAAATTTGATTGAAACTCACTTGAAATTCAAGATTAATTCAATGGATACCGTATTTTATATTTAAATCCTATTGATTGGAATATATAATGATCTAAACTCAGAAAATAAGATCCTTGAGTTCTGGAGCAATCCATTTATGAAACCTCTTCACATTCACTCCAAAGCAGTGTGGCCTTTGGCACTTCCAGATGAGTAAAATTCCCCAACCAACATATCAATGCAGAGAATTCTGGAAGAGGATCACTCTGGAAGTGGCCAAGGGCGGGAAACATTGATATAAACCCTAATAAACTTCCCAAAAGGAGAACCTCAAAACCAGTGGTGGGACTCAAATTTTTTTTACTACCGGTTCTGTGGGCTTGGTGGGCGTGGCAGGGGACGGATACTGTAAAATCTCCAGTCAGAGGTGATATTTGCCAGTTCTCCAAACTACTCAAAATTTCCGCTATCGGTTCTCCAGAACTGGTCAGAACCTGCTGAATACCACCTCTGTTCAAAACCCAAACTGCAAAATCTGAAGGATGGAAACGAAGTTAAACTAAACTAAGCTAACCTAAATTAAACTAAACTAAACTATCCATTCATTGTTTCTAGATTTTTAAAAACTCTGATACAACTTGGAGAGTAATAATGCTCTGAGAACTTTCTCTTCATGAAAAAAATCTGCTCTAACATCTTTTAGGATCTGGTGGAAAACTCATTTATTTATCCAGATCCTTCAAGTTTCAATGATAGAAAAAGTCTTCCCATAACTTTTTAATGAACTGATTTTATTTTATGTTGCTATATATTGTTTTAAAGTATTTTAATTAAGTATTTGTACTCTTTTTTATTTGTAAACCACTTTGACATGGTTTTATTTGTAAACCACTTTGGCATAGGAAGTGGAATGTAAAGCTATTTAATGAAGTCAATTACCTCAGGCAAATGTAGTTTTTGTCCTGGTCCTTTTCCTATTCTTGGAGTGAATTTCAACCAGCAGCAAGGTGGATGAACTCAGTTACAGGAAGGAAAACTTGTAGGTCCAGGATGGGCACAAATCATCCTGGAGACAATCTATCCATGTGGTCCCTAAGAGCTGACCCCAGTTTGGTATCACATAATCAATTATTTCTGGAAATGCTACTCCAATGTCAATGGGGGCTCTCAATTCTCCCAAAATTGTAGTTTTGATTTTGACTCAGTGTACCATTAATGGGGAAGCATTTATGTTAAAATAATGGAATATCTCTTCAGCTGCATTTTGGAATTACTTTTCCATATATTTGTAGCTCTTTTCCCTTCTATAATTCAGTGCCTAACGTTGGAACAATTAGAAATGTCCAAACTGGGGAAAAATATTATCTATATTTCTATGGGCTACAATGAAGGATTTTTCCCCTTCTTTGGGGTGTCTTCTTTGTGCCTAGAATTGCATCTTCTTTCTTGGTACCCTCGACGGAGTAGTTATTGATCCATGTTTGAGCAACAGAAGATGGACTGTTGACCCAGATATATTGAGATGACACAAGGGAAATGCATACAAAGACTGTCACAGGAATGTTCACATGTTCGAGGAAATTCACAGAGTCTCATCAGGCAAGAAGGAAGATGATGGATGGAGGTACCACCCAACTTGTGACTTTCACCTCCCGTTGTCTCCGCTAACAAATTGCTTCCCTATTCAGTTCACCAGTTTCTCTCAGATGAGACCCCTTTTGCAATACTTCTTTCCACAGACAGGATCTTTACTTTAGTTAGCGAAAATCTTTTTTCAGAACTTCCCAAGGGACCAGACATTCTTCTGGCTAGAGTAAAGAAAAGTTACTTTAACAAGTTTCAACTGTTTTGTAACACACGTCTGTCCCAAATTTTAGCAATTTCAAATTGGGTGGCAGTATCTACCATGGACATGTAGAACGAGAGTCAAATGACAAAATATATATTCTGACAAGTTGCATCCTTAAAGCACTTGCATTACAATATTGCACAGAAGCATGTATTGTGCAGAGTTTGTGTTTTGACAAAATCTTGGTTTGCTGCAGATGCTCCTGTCTAGTCATATTTCCAAAGATAATCAAATACATCTAGTAAATCAGTGGATAATAATAATAGTAGTAATAATTGTTCTAGAAGACAAAATACAATAGTTTTGTTTTGAAAGCACCATGAAAAATGGTAAAGAAGGAAACAAAAAGCAAAGAATTTCTGGGGCATGTTATATTTATGCATATGTATACATATATACATACATACATATATATATATGTGCTGTTTAGCTTCCTTCGGGTATTATCTAATTATTATCTAATTATTGTCTAATTATCTATGTGTGCTAAACAGCACACATGTAAGTACCCGCGAAAGCCTAAAAAAACAAATATAAATATAAATATAAATATAAATATAAATATA
>BLBF01000016.1:20119411-20141343 GCA_015471245.1 Laticauda colubrina
AGGAAGGAAGGAAGGAAGGAAGGAAGGAAGGAAGGAAGGAAGGAAGGAAGGAAGGAAGGAAGGAAGGAAGGAAGGAACAAAAGCCATCACTTTGGATGATGTAGGTAGTCCTCAAATAAGACCTCAATTGGGATTGGAATTGCTGTCATAAGTTGAGTCATTGCAGGCATAAATTGAATCTTCTGGCCATGAATATAAATCCAGATAAATCAAATGATTTTTTTTTCCTGTTGATTTTTTTCTTTGTGCCAGAGACTGCCAAAAAGTCACAAATCACAATCACGTGACCATGGGACACTGCAACCACTTACAACTACAAGTCAGTTGCCAAGTGCCCAAAATGCAATTATGTGACCTCAGGGGGTGGAGCAATGGTTGCAAGTTTGAATTTAGGTCATAAGTGACTTTTGAGGAAGCTGTCACGAATTGAGCCATCGTTTTAAAAAATGGTCATAAGTCAAAGATGTAGGTGGATGACTTTCTTGCTTAAGCATAATATATGGATATGCCTTCTGATTCTATGCTTCGATCTCAGTTACAAGACAGCCAGATGTCATTGAATAATCAGGCAATTGGCCATGAAGCTGCCATTGGCTTGCAGCAATTGATTGAAAATAATGGGGATTTCTCCAGAATGAAAAGTTGAAAAAGGAAGGAAAAACTCATTCCTATTTGGGGTTGAGGAGATGTCCTCTTTTCTTAGCCAAAAAAAAATAAAAAATTGCAAGCTGTTATTTCAATGTTACTCTGGAAAATTAACAACTTCTTATAAAATGGCTGAAGTACATCGTTGAGCATATCTCCACTCCCACCCCAAAAAACCCATCCCATACCATTTATCAGAAATTCATTCACTTGTAAATATGATGCATGCTGTTAACAATATACAGCAGTAACTGTGAGAAGGATCTTGGGGTCTAGCACTGTGCGGACGCAGCCAAAAAAGCCAATGAAATCCTAAATTACATTAACAGAGGGATACAATCAAGATCAAATGAAGTCCTAATACCACTCTATAAAGCTTTAGTAAGACCATACTTAGAATACTGCATCAAGCTTTGATCACCACACTATAAAAAAGATGTCAAGACTCCAGAAGAGAAGACCAATAAAATGATTAGGGGATTGAAGGCTAAAAGATACAATGAATGGTTACAGGAACTGGGCATGGCTAGTCGAGTGAAGAGAAGGACCAGGGGAGACATGATAATGGTCTTCCAATATTTGAGGAGCTGCCACAGAGAGGAAGAGGTTAAGATATTTTCCAAAGCACCCAAAGGCCAGACAAAAAAATAATGGATGGAAATTGAACAAAGGAGAAATTCAAGCTGGAAATAAGGAGAAATTTTCTGGCAGTGAGAACAATCAACCAATGGAACAGCTTGCCTTTAGAAGTTATGGGAGCTTCATCACTAGAAGCTTTCAAGAAGAGACTGGACTGCCAACTGTTAAAAATGGTGTAGAGTTTGCTTGGGTGGGGGGGGTTGGACCAGGGGTGGGATTCTACCAGTTTGCACCTGTTCGATAGAACTGGTTATTAACATTCTAAGCAGTTCGGACAACCATTTGTTAAAAGAAATTACTGGCCTAATCCTAGGCAGGAAGGAAACATTCTGGTGTTGCTTACAGAAACTGCCTCTCCATAACCCTTATTACATTCTTGGCAGGACTAGACTTCCTGTCTCAAGAACCTTTCTGGAGTTTTTTTCCCCTCCTTTGCTGGTACTTTGCTTGTGTGAAGTGACCATTCAAAGTTACAATGGCACTGAAAAAAGTGACTTATGACCATTTTTCACACTTATGACTGTTGCATCATCCCAACAGTCATGAGAGGCCAGGCAAGGAGATGCGTGCCTCGATGTGGGTGATATTGAGTTGGCCACACCCAGCCAATAACATGACCACAAAGCCATGTCCACTCAGTCACATGACCACCAAGCCATGCCCACCACTTAAGTCACACCCACAGAACTGGTTGTTAAAAATTTGAATCCCACCCCTGGGTTGGACTAGATCAGGGATCGCCAACCTTTTGGACCTCAGGGACCACCAAACTCATAATTTTAAATCCCACGGACCACTAACCAGTTATGTGGGTGTGGCCTAATTTGTGAATTGGCTTGGTGGTCATATGACTGGCTGGGCATGTCTTGTATGTAAATATTATAAATATTTATATAAATATTGATTTTTTTTAATTAAAAAAGAACAACTTTTACCCCAAAGCAGGCAAAGCAGGCAGGCAGATTGAATTGCTCACAGAATCATTCAGAAATCTGTCATCAGCTAGCTCAGCCTCTCAAATTTGCTTGCCGTGAGTCTTCACTGAATAATAGAACCTTCCATCCTAAGGGAGGTTTGGCTGTGTTTAAAAGCAGAGCCGAAGATCTAAAAATTAGCTAGAAAGCAAGAAATCCAACCATTTCCTGCTTCCTAGCTAATCTAAATCTCCTGGCACAGCAGAAAAAGGAAAATTGGCAATTTTAGCAAGCAAGTTTGCTGGGTAAGGAGTGAATGGGCAGGGAGGGTTCCCGTGGGCCATGTGGATGGTACAGCCTTGTGTATAATTAATTAAATGATTAATTTAATTGGATTAATTGCCTTGGGGGGTGCTCTGGAGGTGAGATTTCTTTGCGGCCCACCAAAATTTTCTCACAGCCCACGAGTGGGCCGTTGTCCACTAGTTGATGACTGCTGGACTAGATGACCTACAAGGTCTCTTCCAACTCTATTAATCTGTATCTATAACTATAAGCAATGTTCCTCTGTTGTTTATGTAGGCCAAGCAAGTCAAGCTCAAAACAACAAATTGATATTCACCAGCATTAGCACAGTTACATTTGAATATAATAACATTTGTAGGCTCCTGGAAGAGAGATTCCTTCATTTTGCTTGGGTGAAGCTCATTAACAAATTTGGGATTATAGAATTTAGAAGCACATAATATTGGGATGCTTGTTCCATACCACCACAAACCCAAAATGCTTTTTGCTTGTTTTGCTTTATGCTACATTTCTGTGGTAGTGATTGGCTGAGATATTTTCATAGCTAGCTGTCAGCCCCAAAGGCCAGACAACATGTTCAACTGTTTGAATCAATACCTTCAAGAAAGACAGATGCTTGCCTGAGGAAACTCATCCCACCTCTTCCCCTTCTGGAGAGGAAGAAGCCAGTGCCTTGTTACTAAGGGCCAAGACAAAAAATCTAAGGTAAAATTGTTCTTGAACCTCTCATTAAAGTTGAGAAATCCAGAAAAGCAAATAAAGAATTGTCTGGCTCAGGAATTCTATTTGCCTCTTAGGACCAGGAAACAAGATAAACCTGAAATCAATGTTATGATTTTATGCTTTAATTCAGTAAACTATTGACCCAGTTGAGGTAATAGTTAAGTACCTGGCTAGCAGCTAGGAGTCTGTGAGTTCTAGTCCCACCTGAGGTACAAAGCCAGCTGGGTGAACTTGGGCCAGTCATCCCTGGGAAGAAGGCAATGAGAATCTACTATTGAAATATCTTGCCAAGAAAACCTCAGGGAGAAACAGTTTGGTGTAGCACCAAGCTAGAAACCAGGATGCTGTGAGTTCTAGTCCTGCCAACTGGGTGATTTTGGGACAGTCACTCTTTCTAAGAAGATAAGGGCAAATCATTTCTGAAATCTTGCCAAGCAAACATGCATGAACTAATCCAGGCTCTCACCTGGGAATCACCTTACAGTCAACACTGACTGGAAGACACAAGATGAAGTTGATAATAATGTCTGATTTATAGCCTCAAGTGTTTTATATTCTCTGGGTAAATTCACTGATTATATGTTTGTTGCATCTTAGATTATCTGGGCAACAGAATCCCCTATGGAAATTTCCTTGAAGATGCCATCTGTGGTTTCTGCTATGTATTTATCTGCTCTAACAGTCTTTATATCTTTAATTCATTGCTGTTTTGGAAGTTAAGGCTGCTGATTTTTCCCAATTGTTTTTGTTCTCAGCCTGCTCTATCATTTCGGAATCATGGATGTGAGGAACGGAAAGGGAACTAAAGCCTAGAGAATTTGCAATTTTCACTTTTCAAGACACTGGTTAATGTTAAACTCCAAAGAGAATCTCTAAGTAGTGTTCAGTATTCTCTAAGTAGTAATCTCCATCTCTGGTAATTTACTTTATTTTCCCATTCAATATCAGGTTTGATCATACCATCTTCTCATCCTTTGTTAGTATTCTCTTCTTTTAGTGGAAGTCAAATCAGTTTCAGGTATTTTAACTGAGTTAAGAACATTTTTGAGAAATTCAAAATGTCTATATTCCTAAAATTTTATTCTGATACCTGGTACTCCTCAATTTTTCATTCTTGATGGAATATTTTGCTACATCAGGCTACCTTGAATGAAAAATAACTGCTAAAGGGGAAAAGACAGACAGACAGACAGACAGACAGACAGAGCATAGTGTATTCCTTCAACTACAACTCCAAAAATTTTCAACCGACTAAACAAAAGCAGAGAAATCTGAAAGTTACAGCACGAGATCTTTTTTTGTGTATCACTTTTATTAAAACTTTTAAACAAGAAGATAACTAACACACACCAAGAAAAGGTAAAGAAGAAAAAAGAAAAGCAAGAAAAAGTAACAGTGCAAGGAAAGAAACAAAAAGGTTGAAGAAAATTAGAAAAGAAAGTAAATAGATGTAAAAGTGGCTTCTGATATTTTTTTCACAGCAGTTATGAGTACAAATATATTTTCATTTCTCTCTCCCCCTCCTAAATTACATCATATCATTCATATGGAGTCCAGTCGGTTCAAATGAATATTGGTTGATTTTATGTTAATGCTCTCTGAAAGAATCTGAACCAGAGGTGGTATTCAGCAGGTTCTGACCAGTTCTGGAGAACTGGTCAAGGAAATTTTGAGTAGTTTGAAGAACCAGCAAACCCCACCTCTGACTGGCCCCACCCCCATCTATTCTGTGCCTCCTGAGTCCCAGATGGTTGACTGGGTCTTCTTTTGTTGCCCTGCACAGGAGAATGGAGCTGGAAAGCAGGTTAGTGGGGTGAGGAGGAAATGGGGATTTTGTAGTATACCCCTCCCCCAGGAGTGGGGAGGGAAGAGAGATTTTACAGTATCCTTCTCCTGCTACGCCCACCAAACCACACCCACAGAACCAGGAGTACATCCCACCACTGATCTGAACTAATGGTCAAAGCAAAATGGCGGTAGATAAGAATCAATGGAATTCAAGATGGGCTGGACTTAGACCACTTGTGGGTACAAAGGGATGATGACACATTTGACCCCTCTCTCAGTCTCAACCTGGTTATTTCCTACATCTTGTCTAATCACCAAAAATATAAATCACAAGTTTGGGAAGGAGGGTGGTTATGCCAAAAGTCCATAAGAGGCTTCCAGTCACCAATAGATGGAGATATTGTATTTTCTCTAATCAGAAAAACAGCCCCAACACTTCAAGGATGCCATATTGAGGAAGTTGGACATACTAAAACAGCAAACTTTGCTTCTAATTTCAGGAAACCTATGAATTCACCAATGCAATCTCTGCTCTTAAAGCCATAGCCCAGTCCTACCCTATTTCATGCATTAAATTTATATAACCAGACACACACTATCCGTGCAGTCCTGCATGTGTTTATTTATGGATCATTTCCCAACTAGTGACTGATAACAACTTATGGGGTCAGTTAGCCCATCTTGAGGTACATTAAAATTTGTCCTTGTTACTGTTTTAACAGCACAAAAATGGTCTCTGGAAGACCCTACCAACCCCTAATGAGGAACTTGCTATAAATAAGGCATTTTTTTCAGTAGACTGTCTTTCATATCAGTGTGTCATTTTAGCAACCTAAAAACCTATTAAAATTAATACATTTAACTGCATCCTTTAAATTGCATTTCATATTGGTCCAAACATTCCTTGTTGTTAAAAACAAATTTTATTTACTGAATTGATTGTTTACCTGGAAAGTAAGTGAGGGGTGGATTAGAAGCCATCTTTGAAAATATGACCAATCCTTGATAGTCCCATTCATAGTTAAAAGTAACCCTTCACACAAACACACACACACACACCACACACACACATACACACAAAGTTGTGCATCCAAACCTGAAATGAACCTCATTTATCTTAAGCTACATGTCAGTATCACATATTCAGACATGAAATTCTATAGGAATACACAAAGTCCAAATACTGTAGGGCATTGCAAAGAAATCAAATCAAATCAAATCAAATGAAACCTTTACTGTCAATGCACAACATGTCTACAATGAAAATAGAAAATTACCTTGATAATTCCTGGGTAGCTCACAAGTCGTTCACAATAAAAGACCCCATTTTTATTATTATTTCAACTTCAGGAATTTGTAGTTCAATCCTGAAAAAAAAGAAATATCACCAGTAAATCTATTGTCTCGATTACATGTTTTAATAGGGGAAGCACACTGTACAGTAGTTATGACAGCAATTTTAATCACATATATTTTGCTACATGATGTGGTCACTCACGGAACAGGTTTTCAAAGAGAATTAAATTTATGAGAATAAGTCTATCAATGGCTGCTAGGCATAATAGCTACATATTGCTTCCAGCATTAGAGGCAATAAATTTTGGAGCACCCGTTCTAGGATAAAAAAATAGAATATTTCTGTTTTCACATCCAGTTTGAGGATTTCCAAGGGCTTCTGGTTGGTGTTAGCGGAAACAATATGAGCAGAACTAAATAGGCCTTTAGTTTGGCTTCAAAGGAATCTAAAGTTTTACTGATCCCATAAAAGCTAGGATTCCACCTAAAAAGGGATCTCAGTTCAGAAGACTTGGGGACACATCTTTGAAAATATCCTGCCAACAGTTACCGATATTTTCCTTCATGGGAAAGCTCAGTCTATGTTGTAGGGTGTATGACTAGTATTCCAAAAGGCATTATCAGCACCATATGTGAAGATATGTTATAGACCAGTGATGGGGAATCTTTTTGTTGTGGTATGGGGAAAGCACCCATGCGCCCATCATGTAATGCGCCCTGCCCCCCCCCGCGCATGCATGTGCAAAACCCCCACCAGAAATAATAGAAGTGCCTGTTTTCAGCCTCCAGAGGGAGGTTCAAGGAAAGCATCTGGTGCTTCGGGAGGCTGAAAATGGGCCCATTCTGGCACTTCCGGTATTTCAAGAAATCCTTTTTTTCGGCTTCCCGAGGCTGCAGAGGCCTCCCTCAAGCCCCCGGGAGGGTGAAAAAGCCTCAAACAGGCCGAAAATCAGCTGGGAGACACGCACATGCACAGTGCACATAAGTTTGGCTGTGGCTTTCATGCCTGCACAAATGGCTTTGCATGCCATCTGTGGCATGCATGCCATAGGTTCGCCATCACGGTAATAGACTATCCAGTCATAACCCATTGTCTACCCAGTTATTTCAACCAAAACTTTTCAAAGGTTGCAGATGCTTTCTTGAAGAGGTGATTGGTTCCTTCACTGAGAATCAGTGTAGCAGGTTTCTTTGATTGAAAATTTGCAAACTTCTACTCTGCAAGATAACTTTTATGAGAATAAAATAAATAAATCACTGGCTGAAGTAATTAGGCAATAGCTGAGTCATCCTTCAGGGTGAACCACCATGGCAGAAAAGAGTCAAAGTTAAACTCACACGGGTTCATTCTAACAAAGGTTCTTAGCATGAGATCTAGCCAGAGCAAAGCAATACCTTGTGTTTTGTTTATCCATGAATCAAGTGTCTGATTGTATTAAAGAGTGACCTTAATACAAAATATGAATTCATTGAACACACCACCAACCTGCACACTCAGTAAGAAAAGAGGCACAGTGTTCATTAAGTGATTTGTTATTGTCCATTAAATCAAAAGTGCCAAACATAAGAGCAAGGGACATTCTCAGCCCCTTTTTGGAATCCCAGTGAACCCTGCATGATGCCACATGGATTATCAAATCAACTTCAGAGGCTGGAAATTCTATGCCCTTAATAGATACAAAGGTTGATTCAATTCCTGGCTGTGATTATCTGTCACAGCACAATATTTGCATGCCTAAGGCAATGCTGTGGTTTATCTTAACCATGGATTATTGACTAAGTCATAACGGTCTGTTTCATTCAATGAACCATGAACTATGAATCATGAACTATGAACCGTGGCTTACAGATAGTAATGATTTTGTTTATTTTACTTTGTTGTTTTTATTATAGTATTTTAATAGGCTTCAGGAACTTTAAGATGCCTTGAAAATTGTCCAAGTGGCTAATATTGAAGGGAGTTGATGATCCAAGGCAACTAGAAAGTGTTGTGTTGTCTACTGATCAAGTGAAACATATTAATGTCTTTTCATTTGTATTAGTTTACTCCATTTGCAACACAATATGTATTTTCAGAATATATTTATATGACATCCCCATCATATGTGCCATAACCCTCTATCACCATCCTCATTCAAAGTTGACAGAAAAGTCCCTCCCAGTTCAGCTCACATTCCAATGAACAGCCAACCAAATAGTTCTCACCAGTCGAGATCTTTTCACTCTGCCTACCACCACCCCCAATGGAGCTTAGCCACAAATGCCAAGGTTCTTTACTGCAAAGTTGATCCAATCCATCCCAGACAAGACAGAGGAAGCCATCAAAATGACCACTGCACCATGTGGTGGACTGAGTGGCAGCTTCAGGATGCAAACTGGATTTCCCACAGGATTATCTCCTTGCTCCTACACCCAAAGCTATTTTGTTGTTAATTGCGAAGTCATGTCCGACCCTTTGTGACCCTGTGGATAATGTTTCTCCAGGCCTTCCTGTCCTCTACTATCTTCTGGAGTCCATTTAAGCTCACACCGACTGCTTCAAAGACTCCATCCAGCCACCTCATTCTCTGTCGTCTTCTTCTATTGCCCTCAATTGTTCCCAGCATTAGGTTCTTCTCCAGTGAGTCCTTCCTGCTCATTAGGTGGCCAAAGGTAACTTTCCTCTTTAGGATCTGGTCTTCTAAAGAGCAGTCAGGGTTGATCTCCTCCAGGACTGACCAATTTGATCGCCTTGCAGGAGTCTTCCCCAGCACCCATAGTTCAAAAGTCTCAATTCTTTGGCGCTCAGCCTTTCTTATGGTCCACCTTCCACAATATACCCAATGCTATAGTGTTACTATAATGCAGTCATGTTACTAAAGATTCCTGAGAAATCATATTAAATAATTAAAATTATTTTAAAAAAATACTCCCAAGGCTTTGTGAATTAAGCTTTCCCCCAAAAGAGTACAGATAGTGTTCTGTTGTGGGAATGAACCACTCGAGACCCAGTGATACTTCAGCTCTTTTATTTGTCTCTCTGTGACCGTCTATAGCAGAGCAGCAGCAACCTCTTTTATAATGGCTGCTCGTGGCTCACACCCAATGATGGCTCTTCAAAATTCCCGCCGTCAGGCAGACCAATCAATTTGGACTAGTCAAATATTCAAATATATAACACTCCTCCCCACGCAGTCCAGTCCAACCAATCAGGCTTCCCTAGGTTATGTAGTCACGTAAATAGGCGGGGCTCTTATGTGTTCTACTGGACCTACGCAATTCAGTTGTGGTGTTGTCTTCAGATTGTTCAGACGGATTCGCAGTTTCTCCCATCCTTCTCCGTGAAACCTCCTGGAAGGTAGAGTCAGCCATTACGCTCCTGTCTGGTCTATTCAGGCTGGTTGAGTCGGCTCAGCTGCTCCCACCAGGAGAGGCTTCGTGCTGATTTTCTGCTTCTGGTTTCCTTCTTCCGAAGTCATTTTTAGGTATGTGATTGCGATTTCTTAGCAGGTCTGCTAGTGGTGTTGGTTGGTGAATTGTTGTTAGAGTTTGTTTTATTATTTCTCATGTTTGTGGAGGGTCTCCCCCTCCCCTCTCATTTGTGTTTGAGGAGTCTCCCCCCTCTCTGGTTTGGTTATTCTTTAATGTTTGATGTGGTTCATGTGTGTGTGTGTGTTCTTCTCCTTCATCCCTTGGGTTGTTAGTGTTCTTCAGTAGTGTTCTTGATCTAAGTTGGTCTATGTGTCTCCTCCAGTTTTTCCCATCCTCTGTCTCTACTCTGTATGACCGGGGTCCTGTTATCTGGGTTATTTTAGCTGGTATTCATAGTGGGTCCCCCGTGAGGTTTTTTGCATAGACCAGGTCCCCTGTTCCAAATGTACGGTACTTACTGGAAGAGTCTGTTGGCTTTTCAGGGTTGTATGTGGGGTGTAATCTGTCTAGGTGAGACCTTAGTTTTCTGCCCATTAATAATTCTGCTGGGCTTTTATTAGTTGTAGTGTTTGGTGTAATGTGCTGTATAGTTAATAGTTTATAGATTTTTTCCTGTATATCTCCCAGTCCTAATTTTTGTAGTATATCCTTAGTATAACGAACCATGTGTTCCGCCCATCCATTCGTAGCTGGCCGACCCAGCGCTGTTAGGGCATGCCTTATTCTTTGTTCAGCGAGGAACTTTTCAAATGTCAGTGCCGTAAATTGCGCCCCATTGTCAGATACCACTAGATCCGGGAACCCATGTGTTGTAAAAAGCTTCCTTAGTTGTCTGATTATGGCTTCTGTTGTGGTTGAGTGCATGACACTTACCTCCAACCAATTGGAGTAAGCGTCTACCACTATCAAAAATGTGTGTCCTTTCGTTGGTCCTGCGAAATCAATGTGTATCCTCGACCATGGGCCCCTAGGTGTTTCCCAGTCGCGGACAGGTATAGAAGGAGGTATAGGTCTAGATTCTTGGCATTGTTTGCATGTTGCCACCCATCTCCCAATATCCTTATCCATCCCTGGCCACCATACATAATTCCTGGCCAGGGACTTCATCCTTACGATACCCGGGTGCCCTTCATGCAATATGTCAAGTACTTTTTCCCTCAGTATGTCCGGTATGATCACCCTATCCCCCCACAGTACACATCCTTTTGAATTAGATAGTTCAGTCTATCTAATACAAAATGGTTTGACAGTCTCTAGCCACCCTTTACCTACCCATTTTAAAATCTGTGCCAGGATTCTGTCTTTCATGGTTTCTTTTGCAATGTCTGTTGCTGTTATGGGTAGGTTTTCCCACATCTCAATTTGCAGGGTTGACGTGGTTGGTGCAGGATCATCTTCTAACTCAGGTAGGGGGGAATGGCTCAGGGTGTCAGCATGTGTTATGTTTTTCCCTGGCCAGTGGATTAAGTCATAGCTGTATGCAGCAAGGAACTCGGACAATCTCGTCATTCATGGTGACAGTATGTTGGGTGTAGCTTTGTTTCCTGCTAGCATTCCTAAAAGAGGTTTATGATCTGTAATCAGTGAGAAAGTTCTGCTGTAAATGTATTCGTGGAACCGTTTGACTCCTGTTATTATGGCCAATGCTTCTCTGTCCAATTGGACAAAGAATTTCTCTCTGCTTTTGATAGGGTTTTGGAGTAGAATGCTATCGGTGCTTCTCTTCCATCAGATAATATGCGGCTGAGTATGGCCCTGATGCCGAACGGTGATGTTAGTGGTATATACATACATATACATACAATACAGCAGGTTAATGTTAGTGGTAGGGTTTTGCTGTATTGGATGAGGACAGAGTCTGATGTGAGTAAGTCTTGATTCCCTGGAATGTGGTTTCTTCTCACTACCCCCAGGTTCAGGTAGCTTTTTTATCCAGCAGCCTGTGCAACGGTTCTGCTGTCGTTGCCTTCTGTGACAAAAAGACATTGTAAAAGTTAATAAGTCCCAAAAAGGCTTGTAACTTTGTTTTATTTTTGGGTCTGGGAGCTTCTTTGATTGCTCTGATTTTCTTTTCTGTGGGATAGATTCCTTCTTTATCTATGAAGTATTCCAGGAACTCAACCTTATCGGTGGCTAGTTGGCACTTCTCTCTTTTCATTTTGAGTCCCGCCTCTTTAAATCTTTGTAAGACTTCCCTCAGGTGGCCTTCCAGTTGTTTTTTGTCCTTGGCGGCTACCAGTACGTCATCAAAATATGGTACCACCCCCTTGATTCCTTATAATAGGCGCTCCATCAAACTTTGGAATACCCCTGGGGCCACACCTAACTCCAAATTGTAGTCTTCTGCATTCGAATGCCCCCTTGTGAGTCACAATTGTTTGTGCTTCCACTGTTTTTGGGTCAACTGGCAATTGTTGGTACGCTTGTGCAAGGTTGAGTTTCGCAAAAAATTTTCCTTCCCCCAATGAATGTACCACCGGGACAGGGTATGTGCTTTGTTGTAGTGCGTGGTTGAGGGTGGCCTTATAGTCTCCGCAGATGCACAGAGACCCATCTGGTTTAATAGGGGTCACAATTGGGGTTTCCCACCTTGCGTGGTCTGTTGGCTCTAATACCCCCTGTGCAATAAGTTTATCCAATTGTTCATCGATTTTTGGTTTTAACACGAAGGGGACTCGCCTCGCCTTTAGCCTAACTGGGGCTACATTTGGGTTCAAATTAAATGAGATAGGGGACCCTCGGTACTTGCCTAGTTCTCCATTGAAGACGTCCTAGAATTCTCTCCTCAGGTTCTCTTCCCAGTCCGTCTCGGTGACGTTGTTGATCCCAGTCACTCCAATTCCTCATGGTGCAAACCATTTGACTCCCAGTAGGCTGGGGCAATCCCAGTCTACTATGGTCAGTGGAAGGACTTTCTTATATTTTTTGAAGTCGGCTTGGAAATGTCCGAGACCGACTTCGGAGATCCTGTTCTCTTGGTAGTCTTTTAGCATAAGTTTTTGTCTTTCTGGTTCCTTCCTTTCCATATCTGGTATCAGACTCTTTAGGGTGTTCCACGATATCATGAACAGGTATGAACCGGAATCCACCTCCATCTTGCAAGGTTGGCCTTCTATGGTGACTTGTACATGCACCTTTTTCGCGTTTGTTGCTCTCGAGTGTCCAATAATTATTGTCTGGTGTGTTTTCTCTTTTCTATTGGCTTTGTTGAACTGCTTGTTCCTGCTTTCTCAGCTCCAGCAGCTTCCTGCCTGCCTCTTTCTTGCTCTGGGGGGCGTACTTCCTCTTCTTCTAGGGCTGTAGCTATTTCTGTTTCGGCAGACCCTAGCAATGTGTCCTCGTCTTTCACAATGCCTGCAAACAGCGTTGAGGAAACGGCACTTGGAATGTGGGTGGTCGCCTATGCACCCAGCACAGCGGAAGTCTGACTTCTGTTCTCTTCGCTCTTGTCTATTTTTTCCTGACCAGAGTCTATGTATTTCTTCATCTTCTTCGTCGGTTTCAGACATGGATTCAATGTCCTCATGGTGTGTTGTGGTGGTGGGTTTTTGAGTGCCCTCTGGCTTCTTATCTTGGTCTTGGCTAGGTTTTCTTGGAGTTTCCTGGGCTGCCCTATTCATCTGCTGCATGGTGGCTGCTGATCTTTGCATTGCTTCAAGCTGTGGTGGCTTCAGCGATGGCGTTGGTTACTGTTATGTTGGGTCTGGTCAGCAGTCGGCTTTGTAGGGTGAGGTCTCTTAGTCCAAGGACCATGCAGTCCCTCATGGCCTCATCCATGTTGAGTAATTCGCACACTCCTCCAATGTTCCTTAGAGCTGCCACAAAATCCCCTATGCTCTCACCTTCCTTTTGGCCTCGCTTGTAGAATTTGTGTTTCTGGATGAGGCTTGAGATGGCTGGTGCATAATGGGCTCTCAGTAGTCTATCTAAATCTGGCCATGCCATTTGCTTCACATCCCGGAGTTTTGCCAATTCCTTGGCCATCTTGAATACTGTGGGTCCACAGTGGGTTAGGTTCTTTGATCGGATATTCCTTGTAGATTGTTCCCTTCTAGGAACATCAGGAACCAGTCAATGTAAGACTTCCAGTCTTCTGTCGCTAGGTTGAATGGTGCAGGTGGCGTGTTGTTATCAGCCATCTCGTCTAGCTTTGTTCTCTGGCCACGTGCTCAACGGTCTCCTTTGTTCAGTATCCCACCTTCGTCGCCAGTGTTCTGTTGTGGGAATGAATGACTCGAGACCCAGTGATACTTCAGCTCTTTTATTTGTCTCTCTGTAACTGCTCTGTAGCAGAGCCACGGCAATGTCTTTTATAGCGGCTGCTCATGGCTCACGCCCAATGATGGCTCTTCAACATTCCCGCCGTCAGGTGGACCAATCAATTTGGACTAGTCAAATATTCAAATGTATAACAGATAGTCCTCGACTTATAACAATTCATTTAGTGACTATTCGAAATTACAACGGCCCTGAAAAAGTGACATAGGACTATTTTTCACATTTATAACTACTAATTCATTGTCATCCTTGATCCTAGTTTTCCCCCACCCCTGGGTGTATCATAATTCATATTCTCCAATGGGACACATCCATAGCCAAGAGTCATCAATCATGCTCTCTAGTTAGATTTTTGCACAGCAGAAACTTCAGTCACCTAGTTACAATCTCTGAAAAACTATGTATGGAATGCACTTTTGATTTCCAAGCTGCCACATTGCTCTTTCAAACCCCTTTCCCCCTTCCCTTTCTATTGGCAACTCTAAAATGACCATAGAAATATTTTATGAGTTGACATAGTCCTCAACTTACAACTGTTCATTTAGTGACTGTTTGAAGTTACCACAGCACTGAAAAAAGTAATTTATGAACATTTTTCATACTTACAGCATCCCAGTGGGCACATGATCAAAATCCAGATGCTTGGCAAGTGATTCATATTTACAACCGTTGCAGTGCAACCAGGCTCATGTGATCACCTTTTGCACCTTTCTGACAAGCAAAGTCAATGGGGAAGTCAAATTCACTTAACAACCATGTTACTAACTTAACAACTGCAGTGATTCCCTTAACAACTGTGTCAAGAAAAGTGGAAAAATGGAGCAAAACTCACTTAACAAATGTCTCACTTAGCAACAGAAATGTTGAGCTCAATTGTGGTCGTAAATCAAGGACTAGCTGTATTCTAAATAAATTTGCACCAAAAAAATTCCTTGTGTGTCCAATCACACTGGGCCAATAAAGAATTCTATTCTATTCTAAGTTCCATCTCTGCATTTGTTCAAAGTTCTCCACAGAAATGGATCATAAAACCATCCATTTTCACTTTGCGAAAACTAAATTAAACCCAGGAGGAATGAGAAAGCAAAGAGGATGAAAAGAGGGAAGGGGAAGAGTAACTTGTGGAAAACTTTTTCATGCCCAAATGGTTGCTTATTTATGTGACAATCATCGCTTCTCCTCCCCCTCCTCCACCCCCACTAGCAGTCCTACAGGCTAGGGTGTAAAATGTTTGCATCTGGGGACTGAAGCATGCTATTGTTGCTGGTTGTGTAGAATTGTGGAAGATGGAATTCCATTAAGGGAGACTACACAAGATGACTTCACACTGGATAAATGGATTTAATAGTTCAGCGGGAATGGGCTGAGGGCTGCTAATGGAAGCAAGGAAACAGCCATTCCAATCTAGTCTACATGAGTTGCCACTGGAAGCAATAAAGATTATTTGTGGAATACCTTACAGAGTTTATGCATCTAAGATTGTCATCATTTTCTACTATGGTTAAAAAAAAGGGGAGGGGGAGAAAGACTTCCACATCATGCTGCAGCACAGTGCCTAGCAGATAATTTTCAATTTGACAGATGACGTACAGAAGCCAGAGACCAGCAAAACTGGAAGGTTCAATCCGTTGCTTATATTTGCATAACCAGGACAGCATCATTTGGCACCAGTCAGAACAGATGTCTGAGAGCCAAAAGAAGGACCTACCATTTAGACTGTGGTGTTAGAAAGAGTTTCTTTTAGAATTCTGTTCATTTTTTCTAGGTGGTTAATGTGCATCCAATTAAATTGCATCCAGTTTTGATCACCACATTATAAAAAAGATGTTGAGACCAGTGGTGGGATTCAAATTTATTTTACTACCAATTCCGTGGGTGTGGCTTGGTGGGCATGGCAGGGGAAGAATACTGTAAAATCTCCATTCCTACCCCACTCCTGGGGGAAGGTTACCACCAGTTCTCTGAACTACTCAAAATTTCCACTACCGGTTTTCCAGAACTGGTCAGAACCTGCTGAATACCTGAGGGAGTTCAATAACCTGTCATTTCAGTGTGCCAAGATGTCTGACTGCCTGGGCAGTGTTTATTTTCATTTATACAGTTTCAAAAAGGAGAAAAGGATAACAGAAACAGCACTTCCATTGGTCAATTCCCATCACCAATCCTTAGGAATAGTGGTGATGTTAGTAAGGTGAGATCACATATCAGCTCAGGATAGCTCTGGAACATCCTGGTGATGTGAACTAGGTGAGATAATGTTTAAGGCATGTAGGGTTTGTGGCAGTGTGCTGCTCGCGCCCCCTACAGGGTCTACATCGCTACTACAAATACCATAGTATTGAAGGCAAACTCTATTCACAGCCTGGAGTTTGATTCTCATTAGCTCAAGGTTGACCCAGTCTTCCACCCTTCCAAGATTGGTAAAATGAGGGTCCAGATTGTAAATGGCCCAGAGAGTGCTGTGAAATGCTATGGGGCAATGTATAAGCCTAGATGCTATTGCTATTAAACACACACACACACACACACACACATGCAAGCAAGCAATGGATCAGCAACAGAACCATCTCAAGATCCCACCAGTCCCCTGAGACCCCTGTTCTGACCCAACCTGGTTCCAAGAGAGCAAACACAAGACAGAAAAACCCACCTTTTAAGGTTTAATCCACAGATTCTGTTTCTTCAGAGATAAAAGGCTGCTTCCAACTAATTAGCTCCAACAAGAAAGAGTCTTGCCAAGTTGTTTTTCAAGGCTTCCAAGAACCCACAGATAAGAAATAGTTTACAAGAGTTTTCAAATACAAACTATAATATTCACGCGGCCTTCTGCAAAGAATGCTTCTTCAAACCTGGCTTTTATCCTTTTGAGGGAGGGGCCATTACCTTGCAGCCTTACACCCGAATCACCCCTGCTGCTGTAACTGCTCTTTCCTGCAATCCTGCATGCACACGCACTTGACACAGGCTCCTCGGGAACCTCCTCATCACTGCTGCCAGCCCCCACAATATCTGAAAGCAGCAGTCCACTCCTTAATGGTCCTGGCCCCTCATCTGAGTCCTCGCTCTCCTCTACCATCCGCACCTGCTGCTGGCTAACCACAACACAACAACCCCCAAGAATCAAAAAAAAGCTGGGAGGGGGAGTCATTTCAAGCAGAAGAATGTTCATAAGTTTCAACTAATGTGAAATAAAGATGCATGTTGGAAGAAATCCAGAAAAAAAATTATGCGAAAGAGGAAGGAGGCAGACCGTGTCCTGTTTGGGAAGCCATCTCACTCTGTAGAGGCATAGACTGAAACCGACCAGCTGCTAACCAGTCACATCTTTTCAGGGACAGGAAGAAAAGAATTACAATTGAAAAAAAGTAGTAAATGAGTACAGAAGAATACCACCAATATCGCCAACATACACACAAACACAGCAAATATATCCCAGATTTCAACATTTAGGAGCATTTTAGTAAATTTTAACGATGAGAATTGAGGTTGAAAACTTCTGGGAGAAATCAACTTACAAATCAATGGAGCAACTAGCTGTCTTTCATATCTCATTAAATTTATCCTTAACTCCAATTTTTTAGGCAAAATTGACCATTTTGACCATTTCTGAAGGCTAAGATGGGGGACAAGAACAGTTTGTTTTCTAAAGTCCTTAGAGTCATTCCCATTTTTAATGCCAACCCTCAAACACCACAATAAAATGAACCTTCTTCCTCCCAGAAGACCTAGAGACCTTAACTAACCAATGAAGCAACTAGCTATCCTAAAATTCTACCCAGCTTTGTGGTAACCATGTGGACAAAGAGGTCACTGGTGGTCATTGCCCAACCTCTTTGCCAAGTTCTGTTGCTGCAGGAAATTTCAAACCAGAAAGGAGCAGGGAACTTTTGGGAATGAAACAAACTTAGGAAACTGAATGCTAATGAAAAGGGCAAATACTAGGTGAGAAATGGCTCTAGTGCAGGCTAGCTAATGACCCAAAGAGATGGGAAAAGATAAGGGAGACAGAATATCTGGCCAGATAAGAGAGCCTTTCGGCATGCAGTTCAAGGTCAATCTTGAACTAGGCATCAGATGAGGCTCCATTCAAAATCCAAGAAAGAAAACCTTAGACTCCATTTTTAGAGAAAATTGACAACAGAAGAATACAAGATCTGAAGCAATAGGTGCAAAAATTGCACATAGAAAGTTACCCCGGGTTCCCACCCTAATAGTTCAAACTGGCCATTCAATCTGAAGTGTGTATAATAATGTAGGTGCATCTTCAGGTGGCTTTTCACACATCTGGTATGCCAAAACAGTTTACCTTGGCTCAGGCAGAGAAGGCGCTACATTTGCGCAGTAAGTAAGTAAGCATAGTCAAAAAAGATCCCAAGTTTTACATTTCATCAATTCAAACCTCCAGCACTCTTCCCTCCCATGTAGTCCAATTATTCTTCCCTTCCCCTCCCCCCCCCCATTTCTATGGCAGCTGGAAAGATAAGCAGAAGAAGGATTCTTGGAGGCTGACACTCAGTTAAAAACTCAGAGCATTTGCTTATGATAGATCCAGTGTCAAGTTTCACCTACCATTCAGAGATTAAAAAAAATATTGTTTAAATGGTGCCCAATCATAGATGATCCATCTTGTTTGAGTCATTGACAAGGATGCTAATATCTTGTTCCTGAGCAGTGCACATCAAGCAGGACCAGTAGGATCATGAAAGTAGAGAGATATTGTCCACAAGGAAACTAAACAAAAAAAAAAAGTTTAAGATCAGGGCTGCGATCCTGTGAGGCTCAGCCGCTTTATCTGTATTGTGCCCTGGCACAGATTTTTAAAAGGGGGTATAACTGCCATCTTGATTTTCAACCCCCATTACACCCCCAGAGATGCCCCAATGAAAGGTACTGCTTCTCCAACTGCTTAACTCTTTGGGTGGTGAAGGGTGGTTCATGCTTAGCTCCTGGCCCTGAATTGGTATGCTAAATGTCTCCATCTTAGTTTGTGCCTTCAGCATCCTATCAAAAACTTTTTTAAAAGGTATGCTGTCCTAGAAAACAAACTACCAGGGATATCCATGTGGAGAAGGCAAAAGTCAAGAAGGCAGCTGTGACCTCTGACTGAAGCCTTGCCCTCTTTTTATTTATACATAATTCGTGCCATTTTCTTGCTTTGACTCACCTT
Organism: Laticauda colubrina; assembly: GCA_015471245.1. NCBI lineage: Eukaryota > Metazoa > Chordata > Lepidosauria > Squamata > Elapidae > Laticauda > Laticauda colubrina. The sequence goes on from BLBF01000016.1 coordinate 20,138,579, forward strand.
ATATTTGCTTCTGCACCTAGTGCTCATGAACTCGACTGAAGCAGCCCAGATCAACACTAAAATGAGTATTATATCAAGATGGACATAGGGAAATTGGGTGCATCAAGAGAGGAAAATATATAGATGGGATGTTCACTTTTACCTGTTTAACCAAATAAATAGATTTCTTCTGTATGTAATAGATTTCTTCCTTCACCCATTCTCTTCTGTATAATCCAGAATTATTAATTTACTCAGCTAAGAAAGGATGAACAAATAACTGCAACTCTGAGCCATAGCTGTTGTGGCCCGCCAGCTGCCAGAGGAACTGGCAGCAGAATCAGACGATAAGGAAGTTGGAGCTGATATGAGTGAGGAGGAGGAACAGCTGGGGCCTGTTCCGATGCAAATATGTGCAGAACTGTTAGGAGAAGGGAACAAGAGAGGACAAGGAGTCGACTCGGGAAGCAAAGCAAATATGGATGCTGAATGGGCCCTCTCTGGCTGAGGAATAAATAGAAAGAAAAGGGAATGGTTGTCGTAGGAGACAACAGTTCGCCTTTCTGAAGATTTTTTCTCATTGTGTTTTGTGCCACAGAAACTGCTTGCCAGAACTTAATTTGCTGCCTTTCGGCTGGGAGCTCACGACCTTGCAAGGAACTGATAAGGTCTGTTGCTGCAGTTAACTCTTTGAAGGACTATTGCCTGGAATAGATGGGTGAATGCAATTAATTCACATGAAGTAAATAAAGAGAGGGGTTTTTCGTGACAAGGAGTCTGTTTCTTGCTTCTGCTAAGACTGGGTCAGAACAATAAATTGTGCTTCTAATCTAGGCCATAGACGGAGGGAGATGCTGGCTATGTCATTTAAAATAAGTCAGATGGCCATGCAACTTTCCTTCACATTTATATTAAAAGACTTATGCCAATACAGGAAAATTATATATAATTATGATGCTTGTAATGATATATCTACAGCAACATCTTAAGCAGATCTTTAGCTCTAGTCTCATTACATTTACATGCATACATTTAGACTAACACAATTCTTTGAGTACTCCAGATAAATATAAGAGCTTGTGAGTGAATCATCAAAAGTCCTGCTCAAGTCACATTGTTAATGTAAAAGTGTCATTAGCTATGGTGATAGCAACTGTATAGTAACAGGATTTTAGAGCACTCCAGCTCTCATGATAGAGGAGATACTTTTCTATATATGATGGTGTTCTTCACATTTTCTGAATAGACACTTGGTTCTCCAACTTTGTACCAATCATTTATTTCATAATAACAGAGTTGGAAAGGACCTTGGAGGTCTTCTAGTCCAACCCCCTGCTCAGGCAGGAAACCCCATACTATTTCAGACAAATGGTTGTCCAATCTCTTCTTAAAAACTTCCTATGTTGGAGTATTCACAAATTCTGGATGCAAGTTGTTACACTGGTTAATTGTTCCATCAAGAAATTTCTCCTTAGTTCTAGGTTGCTTCTCTCCTTAATTAGTTTCCATCCATTGCTTCTTTTCCTGCATTCAGATGCTTTTGCTCAGGGCTCTCCAACCTTTTTGGACCTCAGGGACCACCAAACTCATTATTTTAAATTTTGCAGACCACTAACATGAATTTTGACTGGTGGTGGCTTGCTGATGTTGGTGGGAAAGTCAGTCCCATATTCCAGAGCTGCAGTAGTCACAGGACTGGCCTTTTGGTCACCCTGGAGCAGCTGCTCCTCCACCCAGGTGCACCAGCCTGCCATGGACTGGAGGAACTACTCCGGGATGACCAAAGGGCGAGTCCTGTGACTACTGCAGCTCTGGAATATAGGATCGACTTTCCCACCCACATCAGCAAGCCACCCCGGGGCAGATTTCCCTCCCTTGCCATTGGTCTTACCTTCCAGTTCCAGTTCATGTGACTCTACTCAAGGCAAGGTTTGCACTCAGCCGAAGGGTGGGGGCCAGCCGGTGGGTGGGCCATGTGGGCAGCACAGCCTTGTGTTCCTGCACAGCCTGGATTAATTACTTTGGTGGAGTACTTGAGGGGGGACATTTCTTTGTAGACCACCAAAATGTTCTCACGGACTGCCAGTGGTCCCCGGCCCACCGGTTGGCAACACTGCTTTGGAGAATAGATTGACTCCCTCCTCTAACCCCGAGATATTGGAAGATTGCTATCATGCCACCCCTCGTCCTTCTTTTCATTAAACTAGACATACCCAATTCCAGCAACTGTTCTTCATATGTTTTATCTTTGTTGCTCTTCTCTGCATTCTTTCTCGAGTCTCAACATCTTTTTTACATCGGGGGAACCAAACTGGATGCAATATTCTAAGTGTGGTCTTATCAAGGAATTATAAAATGGTGTCAGCACTTGATGTGAACTTGATTTTATCCCTCTGTTAATGCAGCCTGGAATTTGTCCTCCCAGGGGCCTACATCCCCTTTGGATGGTCATTAAATGAGTCATTTCAAATCAGGACTTTCTGTAGGTGCATTAGGGTACCACAAATATAAATTTTCTTATACTAGTTGATTTCTGTAGCCCTTAAGTCCAGTTAACAGTATATTGCACATTGGCCACAGGCTCTCAGAAATAGTCCATACATAATTGATTTATTTACCTCATGAAAATGCCTGCATCCATCTCTATGTTACACTCTTCAAGCATGATACATCATCAGATTAATGTTTTGAGCACTTGTGTGTAGCATCAGGCTTGTTTTTTCTTTAACATTCCATAATTTTCTCCCCTTCAGAAAACAAATTTATTAAAGGGATCTTTCAGACAG
>BLBF01000016.1:20141353-20160903 GCA_015471245.1 Laticauda colubrina
GAAGGGGAGAAAGTCCATTTTTCTTTAGCTCCTGACAGCCATTTGTTATCTCTCCCCCTAGCCCACCCCTAGTGTCCCCATTGCAAATCACCCGGCAACCCTAGAGCACAAATATCACAAATGTAAAGCAAGGGAATGTCATCTGTTCTCTGAGATATGGAATAATACATTTCTCAAGCAAACAACTTTCCCCCTTCTTCCAGTATGAATACACACACACACACACACATACACACACACATTGATTTGTCATGCCTATTTCAGAGAACTAAACCAAAATGGCTTTCGTCCAACAAGACATGGACATCACAGGTTCTGAAGAAATCATTCAAAGATACAGTTACTATAAATTCTAATACATGTTAGAAGTTTGACCTTCTTAGACCTTTCTGATCAATATCTCTTGCTTCTAAGTCCAGGGCTGTCCAAACTTTGATAACTTTAACACTTGTGGACTGCAACTTCCAGAATTCTCCAGCCACCCATGCTGACTGCGATATTCTGGGAGCGAAGTCCATGAGCCTGAAAGTCTCCAAGGTTGGATATCTTTGTTCTAGTTCAGGGGTGTCAAACTCAAGGCCTGGGGGCCAGATCCAGCCTGTGGGATGCTTAGATCTGGCCACAGGACCACCCTAGAAACAGCAAAGGACCGGCCCATGGTGCCTCTGCCAGACAAAATAGAGCTCAGTGTTGTGGCCCGCTGGCAGCTGCTGGAGCTGGCAGCAGAGTCGGACAGCAAGAAGGTTGGGGAGGAACATAGGCCAGTCCTAGAGGCTGAGGAAGGCTCAGACAAGGGGTCTGCATCAGAGGCAGAGATGGGGTCAAGGCAGACTGGCAGTCATCAGCTGCCTTCAGGCTTGGACAGCAGTGAGGCAGAGGAGCTTCTGGAACCGGTTCCTAGCCTGTGCATGCGCAGAGCTGCCAAAAGGAAGGAACAATTAAGAACTTAGGGTCAGTGTGGAAGTAAGATCACAGGTGGATGATGAATGGCCCCTCCCAAAAGGATTAAAAGAGGAGCAAGAGGGGAAGGGGCTTTTGCAGGAAACAGTTTGTTCGTTCATTCAGCCTTATGAAGATTTCTCTGTGTAACCCAGAAACTCTGTACCCAACCCTTCCCTGTCAGTAATGTGTGTGGAAATATTTACGGGCAGCTTTCCAAGATAGATACGGTCTGAGCTAATAATTATACCTTTGCAAGACTGTTTGCCAGACCGTTGGCTGAATGGGAATGCAATAAATTCACATTCATTTAATAAAAGAGGTTTTGCCGGGACTCAGAGTTTGCTTAGTGCTTTTTGAGGAAGCCTAGAACAGAACACTCAATGGGACGCACATGCATGCTCCTTTGCAAGCTCCTTCAGCTCTGTCCCAGCTGAAAACAGAGCTCATGAGAGCCATGCATCCCCTCAGCTCCATTTTTGCTGGTAGAGGGTTGCAAGAGGCCATTGCAGCCAAAAACAGAGCTCAGGAGGCCGTTTTTGCTGGCAGAGCACTCAGGCCACTACAGGCACCCCTCAACATAAGTGACATCATGCTGGCCATGCCCACCTCAGGCCTCCAAGGTCAAACACAATCCTGATGCGGCCCTCAATGAAATCAAGTTTGACACCCGGTTCAAGTCAAAAAGCAGCTTTCTTCTGTGCCTCTCTCCTAGCTTGCATCTTTCACACATTCGGACAGGTGATTTCATCTTGCACCTCTGCTCTTCTAGCCAATCTCCATTCTCTTGAGTCTGGGCTCTTGTTTTTTTGGATTCTGCTCCATCAATCTCACAATCTTGGCTCTTTCACCTGTCTGTTCTGCTGTAAGGTCTCCATTAGCTTTTTGGCTTCAGCTCAATGGACATATTAAATCTGCATAATGGTGCATTTAAATAAGAACAAGATATTTCTGGTGCCTGTACAGGGAAGGTAGACATCTATATATTTCATTGCTACTTGACCTGCTCCAAGTATGGCTATTTTGAGCCATAGTTAAAATAATCATAATCTGGAGAATGAACTCACTTTTTAAAGACACACTAAGCTACTTGGGTTGGGGAATCTCATGCCATGCATTCCTAAAATGTAATTGCTCAATATGTAGTTCATTGTGTACTTGGAACCCAAATTAGACTATATCTTGTTCCAATAAAGGAGAATATTTGCAGCCCAGGGTTGAAATGAGAGGTCTTAGTGGTCTCTGAGATTGCTGTTTTTTGCAATAGTGGCAAATATCTGTAGCTTGCACGAAGGATGAGGGCGAAGTTCATTCTCTGAAGTTGTGGGTTGGTTTCCAAATATTTCATTACCAGGCTACATAACATCTTCAGCTGAGTTTAGGGGATGTTAGTGTTCTTCTCTTCATAAGGGCTTCAGTATGGGTGTGTCAAGTGAGGGTATTGTGATGGGTAAGGTGTGAGTCATTAGAGGTGTGCTGTCCAGCCAGTATATAGTAATGGGATTTGAGATAGTTAGTTAGGAATTGGGAACTGTCCCCTTAAGGGAATGCATCATGGTGAATGTAGTTAAGGCATCCTGGGAAATGTAGTCCATGTCATGTGGTCACATCTGTAATCCTGACTGGTCATTGAATTGACCCTTGGTGGGTTGGGGAGGTTCCTTCACTCTTGCTTGGACCCCAGCATCGTACTGATGTTTCTCCTTTGGCTTCACTACTATGGGATGAAAGATTAATGTCCTTTTACAGTATGATTTCAACTATGCAAAGAATTGGACATTAGATGCATCTTGACATAACCATGAGTTACCTTGAGGATACCTAATATAATCCAATAAAAGAAACTTCATATGGAATAATCGTAGAGTCATCTATCTGTCTTTATGTTCAGCAAGCAAATCAAAGGACAGAATAAGGGGGAGTTTTGGATGAAAGGTAAGGGTAGGGTCCATGCGGCGTGTCAGGGAGGGGAAAAACAGGCCTCCCAAAAGTTCTGGAGAGCCTCCGGAGCCTGGGGAGGCCATTTTCACCTTCCCAGAGCTCCAGGAAAGCTTATGGAGCCTGAAGAAGGCAAAAATGCCCCCTGCCATGGTGCAGGAGGCCAACTAGGCCATGCCCACCATGGCCACACCTATCCAGCAACTGGGCACAGAACCTGTTGCTGACATTTTTGAAGGCCACCCCTGCAACCAGCCTACAAACCCTTCCGAATCCAAATCAACACACAGCCAACCAGAGACACCACAAACCCTCAATCAACCTACACAACTCCCACCAGCAGCAGCAGTTCACCCCCCAATGACTCTGACCTGATGTAACCTCCCTATCACAAAACCAGTCACAAGATTCCCATTGATGACTCATACCTGACCCATCACAAGACCCTTACTGAAGCCCTTATAAACAAAAGGACACTGACATCTCCTAAACTCCACTGATGATGTTACCTAGCCTGATAATGAAATGTTCAAAAACCAACCCACAAGCTCAAGAGGATGGGAATCCTACCCAGGGGTGGGATTCAACTGGTGTTACAACTTGTTCGGTGATAGTGCATTTTGCCGAACCGGTAGTATCCCACCCCTGCCTTCACCCTATTGGCTGTTTTGTTGCAGATTTTTCATTACCCAAACTAGGTAATATAATCAGTGCTTGGAAGGAGTGGGATTTGCTCTGTTTATATTAGAGAGTATATATTATAACAGCCCTTTATTTCAACCTATCAGTGTTGATGACAGTGATGAGGTTCCTCTCCACCAGCAATCAACATCCAGATAAGCAGAGCACCAAGATTAACATCAGACCAACAATCAAGAAGTAAACAATACTCTAGTCAAGGAACTGCCAAACAAGCCAAAAGTAAACAGCCCAACCAAAGAACCTTTAAGATCACCCCCACCAATAATGACAGGGGTCCCCAAACTAGAACAGAAGTCCCCAAACTTGGCAACTTTAAGATTTGTGGACTTCATGTCCCAGAATTCTCCAGCGAGTTATTCTGGAAGTTGAAGTCCACAAGTCTTAAAGTTGCCAAGTTAGGAGACCTCTGCACTAGAACTGAGAGCAAAACTCATTCCTTACTAGCACTAATAATGTTGCCTAGTTTGGGTAATGAAACATCTGCAAGAAAACAACAAGCTTAGAGAACACCAAGGATTCCATACATCTTGTCCTTCCTAGGAGTTTTTCCAATTTTTGATTTGCCTGGTTTTGAACAGCTCTTTCAGTTTCCCCAAACTCAGAGCTGTTCTGATGTGCTGAGATAATCTGAATTATCAGCCAATCATAATTTAGGGTCATAGTGGAGAAGTTATTATTATTATTATTATTATTATTTTACTGTTTGTTGATATCAATTCTTTTTGCTGGCAGCTTGAGCTACCACATCTGAGTACTACCAAATATACTGAAGTCCATCCAGAGCACGATTCTGTCTATCAAAAATCAATCTCCATGCCTCAGTTCTGACACACTCAAAAACAGAGGATAAGCATATATCATTTGCGAAGAAAACTTGATTTTTATTTCAATTGTTGAAGCTATTTTTGAATCTTGGTGCAGAGACTAAAATGGTCTTGAGATTTGAGATTGAGACTTCAGCTTCAACCACAACACACAAGCACACAATAGATACAAACATAAGGTAAGCCGCTCCAAACTCAATTGCAGAAAATACGACTTCAGCAACAGAGTGGTCAATGCCTGCAATGCACTACCTGATTCTGTGGTTTCTTCCCCAAACCCCCAAAATTTTAACCTTAGACGGTCCACTATTGACCTTACCCCATTTCTAAGAGGTCTGTAAGGTGCCTGCATAAGCATACCAACATGCCTACTGTTCCTGTCCTAATGTTCCCTTTTATTTGCACCCATTTCATATACTCTTAATCATGCTTCCAATTATATCTGTTATCTAAAATATGCTTGACAAAATAAATAAAATAAAATAAATTATAAGATAGCTCATTAGCCAACTAGGCATTTTTTCCCAAGACATTCCACATGCAGATGGAATTCAATGTCTTTCTCACCATGTGACAGATTTGTTATCCATGGCTGTTCCTGCTCTTTCCTTGAACCATTATTTTATTTTATCTCTCTCCAGCTGGGAACCAGCAAAGAGAAGATCTTCTCCTTTGACTTTGGAGTGTTAGGATTTAAAAGAGCTGACCTGGGCAAGGATCAGATTTGACCCTAAACTGTTAGGCACAGACAGTCTTATGCTTCCCTATCCAACCTTCTGCTTTTTCCCAAGACCTATTACTGCTGATCCCTTGAATAATTCAAGTTTTCTTACAGACTGTCATCAGGATACAGAGGTAGAATTTATATTTGGAGTTACTGAGACTTGTGAGTTAAAAGAAGGAAAAGACAAACTAGAAGTGAAAATAGGGGAGTGTTATAAAGAGGTCATCTCTATTAGAATTAAATTAATCATTGCATTAAATATAGTACATAGATTTGTGTAATTATAATTTAATAGCACATAAAATAATTCATTTTAGATATATATTTTCAGAAATAATTCATTTTATCTTTAGTGGAACTTTATCCCAGGAAAATGTATGAAAACATCAGCTGAGTCTGTGGCTGGGTAGATCTGTACAAACTAAAGTTTCATGTTTCTTCAAAAAAAAAAAAAAAGGCAAATATAGAACTATAAAGGAAGCATAACTTCATTGTAAATCCTTCCATACTCTGTTCCCAAGAAAGGATATTTTAAATGATTTCATGTTCTCAGACTTTTGAGTTTAATTCAGTGTAATTAAAAGTAACCAAGAAAAAGCTTTGAACAAACTAGATCTGTAATTATTTTATTCAACACTTTCCATTGTTGTTATTATTTTCTTCTGGACCTTTAATTCCCTTGGCTTTTAGTTGAAGCCCAGTTAACCATTATATTATTATGCTCAAGAAAGTTTTATTTTGCTGAATTTCTATCTATTATATATATCAGAGGTGGTATTCAGCAGGTTCTGACCAGTTGTGGAGAACCAGTAGCGGAAATTTTGAATAGTTCAGAGAACCGGCAAATACCACCTCTGACTGGAGATTTTACAGTATCCATCCTCTGCCACACCCACTGAGCCATGCCCATAAAATCAGTAATAAAAAAATTTGAATCCCACCACTGGTATGTATCATGCTCTAGAGTCAAGCCCAACTTGAGCAGATGTATAAAGGTGTTCCAAACTCCTTACAAGATGAACATTAAAAAATAAACACAACAAATCAATAACCAACTCACCAACAAAAATGCAAAGAATTAAAGGTATGTTCCGAATTTATTTATAATTAGAAAAAAAAAACAACTCAACATAGGAAGGGAATAATAATAAATTTTGCCTTTCCTGCAATCTTATAACCTTGTTTACTCATAGGAAATTGGTATCGGAGTGCTCGCCCGCTTGCGTCTGAGTCAAGTGTGCATAAGATTGTAGTGTGAAGCTCACCAGTCACATTAACATTACATGATTTTTCTCAAGGTCTCAAACCTTGTGGTTGAAAAAGTTGGATTAGAATATGTCAAATATGTCAAATTGTAGCACAGTCCCAAGAATGGACATTTTTTGACCTGGCAGATGAAATCCTCTGTGGCCAGGTTTTGCTATGGTGTATTTTCACATTTCGCCATAATTGACACATCCTCTCTGCGTGATTATGTGTGGATATGTATGTATGTGTATGTGTATAGAAAAAGAGGAGGGGTATTTTTCCTCAGCCCCTTTCCCTTAGGCTGTCTAGGAGGCACCTAGAGCTGGGGAAAGTGATGGTTGACAGGGAGTGAGACATGGATAAAGGGAACTTGGCCTGTGGTGGGTACTTTGCTACCTCATTATCTCATGGATCTCTGTGCTTTTCAAAGAGCCCCATTATTTCCAATTCCTTTCATTCGCCAAAAGTAATTTAGGGACTTATTATTAAGACTGCATGGTCCTTGACCTCCTCAACCTTTTTTTTTTTTGGGGGGGGGGAGCTGCTGCCTCACTCTGTTCAAACTCCCTACCTCTCCCTTTTCCTATTCACACTCCTTTCTTAGTATGGGGCCTCTCGCCTCCATGGACAAAGCCACCGAGCAGCCTCCTGCAAACAGAACCTTGGCCCCAATTAGCAGCCTTCCCAAAAGGACAGGAATTTTAATTAGTAAACAAGTCAATTATATCAATGGACAGCCGTACTTCTCATTAATTCTCGGTGCTCTGTTTCCAGACCTCTAAGTGGGCCTGTCTTGAAGGACTGAACCCTCCCAATCACATCCCACCCACTACACAACTTCATATCTACACTCTCCGATCTGTTTAAGAGAAACAAAAGCGGCATGGAAGCCCCATTGTTAGTCAGGGAGCTCCTCCTTGTTCACTAGCTTCCTTTCCAACATTAATATCAAGGGAGACACAGCTTCATCTTTCATTTAAAGGGTTTTGTTTTTGCTTCAGTGAAAATTTTAAGAAATGAAAAGGAAAATAGCATTCCCCTGGTCCAAACCTGAGACCTCAAACTCCATGAGAAAGTTATTCTGATATCTGTAGGAGGTTGAGTTTGTCTTCCCAAGTGTGACTCTGTCCATCTGGTCCAACCCTTTGGGATGGCCTGCTGAGACTTTTATTCTGAGGAGAGGTGTATGGGATGTAGTTTAAACCCAGGTTTTGGAACATATTTCCAAAACATACTAAGGGTCTTTGGCCCTCTTTGAAATTTGCAAAGTTCTAAACTCCATCTTAGAACATAGAACATGGAACAATAGAGTTGGAAGGGACCTTGCATGTCTTCTAGTCCAGGGGTCTCCAACCTTGGGAACTTTAAGATTTGTGGACTTCAACTTCCTTTGCTAGCTGAGGAACTCTGGGACTTGAAGTCCACAAGTCTTAAAGTTCCCAAGGTTAGAGACCAGGGGTGGGATTCAAATTTTTTAACAACCGATTCTTTAGATGTGGCTTAGTTGGTGGTCGTGGCTTGGTGGTCATGTTATTGGCTGGGCATGGCCAACTCAATATCACTTGCATTGAGGCATGCACCTCCTTGCCTGGCCTCTCAAGACTGTGGGGATGCTGCAACAGTCATAAGTTTGAAAAATGGTCATAAGTCACTTTTTTTAGTGCCATTGTAACTTTGAATGGTCACTCCACACAAGCAAAGTACCAACGAAGGAGGAAAAAAAAACTCCAGAGACATTCCTGAGACAGGAAGTCTAGTCCTGCCAAGAATGTAATAAGGGTTAACAGAGAGGCAATTTCTGTAAGCATCACCAGAATGTTTCCTTCCTGCCTTCTTTACAGGATTAGGCCAGTAATTTCTTCTAACAATCTGTTCTCTGAACTGCTTAAGAATGTTAACAACCGATTCTAGCGAATAGGTGCAAACTAGTAGAATCCCACCCCTGTTCAAGACCCCTGTTCTAGTCCAACGCCCTGCTCAAGCAGGAAACCTTGTACCATTTCAAAAAAAATGGTTGTTGGGGTTTTTTTTGAAAGCCTCCAGGACACCCAGAACTTCTGGAGGCAAGCTGTTCCATTGGATGTTTGATTAATTTTTCTGTCAGGAAATTTCTCCTTAATATGTTGCTACTCTCCTTGGTTAGTTTCCATCCATTGTTTCTTGTTTTACTTTGTGGTGCTTTGGAAAATAGGTTGTCCCCCATCTTCTTTGTGGCAGCCCTTTAAATATTGGAACACTATCTTGTCCCCCCTAGTTCTTCTTTTCACTAGATTAGACATGCTGAATTCCTGTAACTGTTCTTTATATGTTCTAGCCTCCAGCCCCCTAATCATTCTTGTTGCTCTTCTCTGCACTCTTTCCAGAGTCTCAACATCTTTTTTTATATTGTAGTGACCACAATAAAAAATCTTGTTCAAGTGGGCTCTTCTTTTGGCAACTCTTGTTCAAATAACATATTGTTATATGGATATTCTGTTATTTATATCTTGTTGGTTGTAGATTGTTAGTGCCAAGGGTCTATACCAGGCCTGTCAAATTGGCAGCCCACAGGCCAAATGCGTCATGTGAAGGCCATGTCCACCCCATCTCCACAAAGGCAAAAAAAATCACAATACATCATGTGATGCAATCAAGTTTGACACCCATGGTCTGTGCAATTAAAAAAAATATATTGTATAGTGATAGTCCCTTGACAGTAATCAATTACAATCAAAAAAAATAAATTCATCCATGAGCAACTAAGCCACAGTTAAGTAATTGATATTTGCATGATATCTTCAGCCTGTGATTGATCTTTGTTTGAGATTATACTGTGCCACAAATGAGCCAACCCCATGTCCCTTAGCAAGTTGTAAGCCAAAAAAATATGTCACCTGTGTTTGAAAATGCTATATGATCCTTTTCCATTGCCTAAAGTTCAGCTGTCTGAGTTGTTGTTTCAAAATGCCTATCTAGAAATAACAAAGTCAATGCAACATCATGGGTGCTTTTATTTCTGATTATCTCCACTTGATGCTGAAGGCCCTGTCACACTGCCCAATGGATGCAAAACGGACACAACGGACGAGCAAAATGTTCCATCCGTTGTTATCCGCTCTCAAAAGGGGCAAAATTTTGCATAACCGGAGCGGATAACACAGACGGGGGGAGGACGCAGAGCGGATGGAAAGCAGATGCGGAACGGAAGCCTAGCAGATGGAAGCGGATGGGAGCGGATGGCACATCCGCTAGGCTTCCGGGGGGCCACAGCAAAGCAGATGCGGAACGGATGCACAGTGGATGAAGCGGATGCAGAGCGGAAGCCTAGCGGATGCACAGCGGAAGCCTAACGGATGCACAGCGTTAATTGTGCATGCGGGGAGGATCCATTGCGTAAGCCCCGCGGATATAAAGGGAAGCAGCTCGGAAGCAGGTCACCATTCAGAGGAAAGACCTGCTGCCAGACGGATTGACAGCCTTGCCTGCCTTGCCTGCCAGCCTCCCTGCCAGCCTTTCTGGCTGCCTGCCTGCCAGCCTTGCTGCCAGCCAGTCTGCCTGCCAGTCTTGCTGCCTGCCTTCCTGCCAGCCTTGGTTCATGTCTGCCTGCAAGCGTTGGTGCCTGCCTGCCTGCCAGCCTTCCTGCCAGCCTTGGTGCCAGCCTTGGTGCCTGCCTGCCTGTCAGCCTTCCTGCCAGCCTTGGTGCCTGCCTCCCTGCCAGCCTCCCTGCCAGCCTTGGTGCCTGCCAGCCTCCCTGCCAGCCAGCAACCCCACAACCATGCGGAAGCACAGCAAGCCTCAGCCATCTGCTGCCAGCCCTTGCAAGAGGGACAGGGCTACCATCCCGCCCCCTGGCCCTCAGTCTGGTTCTGCTGGGGCTTCTGCAGCACGGGCTCTCTCTTCTGGGGCTGTGGCTTCTGCTGCTTCTGCTTCTGGAGGAGCTGATGACAAGCACTCCAGCACCAGCCACCTCCACAGCACCTGTACCCTTCACCCCTGAGACTGAGCGACCAAGAGGAGTGCCAGAGACTAATTTTTGTCTTATAGCTTGTTGTTAATAAAGTCTATTTTTGATTTACACACTTGCTTCATTTGTTTTTTTTAATAAAGTCTTGCTGGAAACTTTTAGAAATGGTTTAAGCCTTTGCATGCTTGTGGGATGGGTTAAGATAGCAGTGGGATGGGTTGAGACAGCAGTGGGATGGGCAGGGATACCTTTGGGATGGGTAATAGCTGTGGGATAGATAAACCTCCAATACAAGCATAGTGGGACGGGATGGTCCACCCTCCCAGGTGCCACACCTATGGCCCTTTATTATCAATAATAATGTAATAATTATCCACACATGTCAACACAAACACAACTCTTTATTAAATGCCCTGATCATTGTAGGGCCACTCAACATGCATGGCACAATCTCATCCGTGTGATGAGACAGGCTGAAGGAAGCATCCATTAAGCATCTATCATCCTGTCTTGCCACTCCACCGCTCTAGCTGGGGAGTTGCACCAGTGTTTCAGGAGGTTGCACTGCTTCTTCCCTTCCCATGAGGCTCTGTTGTGGCCTTGCACATCCTCAGTGTCTATCAGGTTTCGCCCTTGCCTCCATTCCCCAGGCTCCATGTCCCCATTGCCTTGCTGGAGGTCCATGAGCCTGTTTTGCAAGACTGGGTAGCAGGTGCGCATGAGATTGTGCAGGATGCAGCAAGCTTCCATGATCCTCCTCACGGTCTCTGGCCGATGCTGCATGGTGGTGAGAAGTACCTGGAACCTGTTGGCCAGGATGCCAAAGGCGTTCTCCGCCACCTGCCTTGCCCTGGACAGCCTGTAGTTGAAGATCCTCTCTTCACGGGTGAGGTATCTGGAAGTGTAGGGCTTCATGAGGTAGGTTCTGAGGGAGAAGGCGTCATCCCCCACGATGAAGTAGGGCACATCTTGTGTGTTGTTGGGTAGGGGGTCTGGATCTGGGAAGCCCATGATGAGGTTGCGTTCCAGCCTACCCTTGAGGTCACTTACGTTGTATATCTGGGCATCTGAAGATGACCCGTTCCCTGAAGCATCGATGTACATGAACTTGTAGTCAGCATTGACCATGGCGAAGAGGATGATTCTGAAGAAGCCCTTGTAGTTGAAATAAGTGGACCCCGACTTGGCTGGAGCTTTGCAGGCCACGTGCTTGCCATCGATGGCTCCAGCGGTGTGTGGGAAGTTCCACCTCTGATACCACTGCTCTGCAACTTTCTTCCATCCTTCTTCAGTGGAGGGGTACTGGAGGAGCTCCTCCTTGTATTCTTCGATGATGGCCTGCACCACTTCTCTGACCACAATGCTGATGGTGTTGGGTGGCACCCTCCAGCCATACTGCATGCTCCTGTAGGAGGTCCCTGAGGCCAGGTGGCGCAGAGTCAGTGCCACCTTGAGTCCAGGGTCCAGGCTGGGCTGGAAGTTGGTGCTCTGCTTGGTCAACCTGGGTGTCAGCCGCTGCACAACTTTGTCAAACATGGCTGGAGGCATCCTCATGAAGTTCTGGAATGCATGAGTGTCTTCGTTCCTGAGCTCCACCATCAACTTGTTGTACAGTCCATCCTCTGCTCTTCTGGCGAACCATCTTCGTACCCAGATGCTTCTTGGCCGTCTCTTTTTCTTCCCGTAGTAGAGTTCACAGAGCCTGTAGATGGCTTCGCACTGTTACAGAAGGATGGTGGCTGCCAAAAGGACTTTGTTATGATCCACGGTGGACATGGATGCTGTGGAAGAGGAAGAGGCAGATGAAGGTTGCAGAGGTCTGCAGCTGGGCTGCTGTTCTGAAAGTGAGATCCAGGTGAGTTGCTCCCCCTTTTTATAGGCAGTATAGGTTTTTCATTAGGCATCCTCTAGGCATCCTCTAGGCATCCTGTAGACATCCTTAATATCCGAGATAGGTCCCCTCTGCGAACGTATTTTCCATTTTACATGCTTTGTTTCCGTGCTGCATCCGCTAGGCATCCATTCTGCATCCGTTCCACATCCGTTCCGCTTCCTCCCTGCGTCCGAGCAGATGCGAGTTGCGTGGATGCGGAACAGATGCCTAGCGGATATAGCGGATGCGTAACGGATTCAGAACGGATGCCTAGCGGATGCGTAGTGGATGCAGAATGGACGAATTGGATACATTTTCCATGCAAAAGTTTTGAGCAGCTCAAAACTTTCTGAGCGGATGAAACGTCCATAAATGGATGCTGGACGGATAGAGAGGAAGCAAAACGGAGGCAGTGAGTACAGAACGGATACATCGCGTTAACCAACGGATGGCAAGCTTTTTTGTCTGTTTTACATCCTCTTTGCATCCGTTGGTGCAGTGTGACAGGGGCTTTAGCTTTTTAACTCTATTCTGCTTTTGTTGAGTTGAGTTGTATGTGTAGACTATGATTTAAGAAATTGCTTAAACACACACATCAAAGACTCTAGTAGTCATCCATCCCTGGGGAATATTTAACTCGTCTCCCATGCCAATTCACAACTTACCCATTGAGTTTCATTTGAGGGTTTAGGACATCTCCCAGCTGGGGTGCTCCAGCTATGCAATTCAAATTTCATTTGGAGAACATTAGATACACTAACTCCATCAAAAGAAATCTAAGAATCAAAGCTTCAAATCAAATCTGTGACAGGCAATCAGGAACTTCAAATCAAATCTGTGACAGACATCAAAGCAGAGAATTTTACTGTTTCTTCTGGGGTTGTTATAGATAGTATTGAAACTTACTTCTGGGGAAAATTTGTTAGGATTTATTCTCCCGAACTCAATTCATGGTAGAATGAATTGAGATAATTGTCTGGAGATTCTCAGGCACAGTTGTCCCAAAGTTTTTTTTTTTCAAGAGGCAACTGGACTTTCAACTGGCAACTGTTGACAGGTTCTAAGAAGGCTTCACATCCATTTGTACTACTCAGGTCCTGATGACACAGATAAATCTCCAGGTGGCCTCAATGACTCTCTAAAAGAATGCAAATGACCAGCTGTTTGCAAGAAGTATAAATCCTTCCATTCCCCACCATTCAGTCCGAGTTGAAGAAGTTTCTTGGATGAGAAATGAAATGTCTTCAAATATATATATATAATACAAGAACGTCCAGTTGCCTTTTCAAAAAGCAGCTTTGGGACTCTGGGATCATCCAGATCTCAGAATTGATTCAAAGTTAGTCTTATGGAAGATATGGATAAAAGCTGGGATTTTTACATTAACTCAATTAATGGACAGTAGCAATCAGTTAGCATCATTTTCTATGTTAAAACCTTAGTTGTCACACATCCATTAGTAGTATTTCAACATTAATTAAGTCCTCCATTCGGAACAACAAAATTTTTCAGCCTCCTAAAACTTAATACAAGTGGTCCTTGACTTATGATCTCAATTGAGCCCAAAATTTATGTTGCTAAGCAAGACAGTTGAGTTTTTCCCCATTTTACAAGCTTTCTTTCACTAACAGTTGCTAGTACCACAGTTGTTAAGTGAAGCTGGCTTCCTCGTTGACGTGACTTGTCTGAAGTTTGCAAAAGGTGATCACATGACCCAGTCAGTTGCCAAGTGGGTGGATTTTGATCACACGACCATGGGGTTACTGCAAGAGCCATAAGTATGAAAAACGGTCAAAAGTTGTAACTTTGAATGGTCACTAAATGAATGGTTGCAAGTCAAGGATTACCTATCACAAGAAGCCCACAATCAATCTTTATAGATATTGTCAGTTAAGAGAATATGATATAAAAGTTTTAAAGACTGTGTGTTATAAGGAACTAAAGGTCCCTATACTGTTTAAGTAATGGGAAAATGTGTTAACTTCAGTACCCAAAACCTCATTAGTTCTTAAATTATGTAACAAAAATGGTATTTGGGATATATTTCAGTGGTGGGATTCAAAAAATTTTTAATACTTGGTGGGTGTGTCATGTCTTGGTGGGCATGTCTTGGTAGGCATGTCTTGGTGGACGTGACAGGGGAAGGTTACTCCCTCCACACCCCACCAACCTGCTTTCCAACTCCATTCTCCTGTGCAGGGCAACAAAAGAAGACCCAGCCGATCAGCTGGGATTCGGGAGGCAGAGAACAGGCCATTCAGAGGTGATATTTGCTGGTTCTCTGAACTACACAAAATTTCCACTATTGGTTCTCCAGAATTGGTCAGAATTTGCTGAATACAACCTCTAATATATTTGGATTCCCATTGCAATTGTATAGAAAAGAAACTAACTGTTGGAAATATAGTTAAAATAATCCTTCTTTAAAATTATCATTTTGCAGTCTCCTGGGAAGAGGTAATTACTTATCTTTGCAAGTATAAAGTTCTAGGTTCAATGCTGCATAGCTCCCACTTACATATTTTTAAACATGCTTCTAAGATGAAAGCCATCCAACCCCCAAAGCTTTATAGATTTTGGAGTCTATAACTCAGGTTTCTTATTCATCTCTTAACTCCCTGATTCAGCTGGAATTAAGCTGCAGCAATCCTAGGGGTCCATCTGAGTCTTGGTCACCTCAGATACTGATTGAAGTAGATTCTTTGAGGAACCCCTTTGATCTTCTTTTCCAGCATCAGCTGATCTCATTCTTGACAGAGACATAGTTGTCCTTCAACTATACATTGACTCTGGGGCTTAAATCTTTAAACCAGGGGTCCCCAAGCTTGGCAACTTTAAAACTTGTGGACTTCAACTCCCAGAATTCTGGAAGTTGAAGTCCACAATCTTGAAGTTGCCAAGCTTGGAGACGTCTGATTTAAACAGATAGAACCAGAGTTTCCCATATTGAATCAAATCAGGATCTTTATTATAGAGATAATAGACCAGCTTTCCTCACAGCTCTGTAATTCCATTCTCCTACCCCATTCCAAGATACTTTTACAACATTTACAAAGGGAATTCTTCACCTGGCCTGAACAGGCTAAATGTGGCAATTGGTAGATACATTGATATCCCCTGGAAAGATCCCCTGGATACAATCTGATGTAGAAGTCAAATCTGTTTCATAAATACTGCTAGATGAAGCCTGAAAAACAGTCCTCGTGGACAACCACTTAAATATGAGCCAGCCATGTTCTGCGGTTGCCAACAAAGCCAATGCAGTCCTAGGCTGCATTAACAGAGGGATAGAATCAATATCATTCCAGGTTTACAGGAGAAGAGGGTCAACAGTTTTGAAGGTGGGAGAGGGCTTTATGCCCCAACGGCAGATAAAACGGTAGAACCATCTTCTAGGAGAAGGGAAACTCTGATTTCAAACCTCCACTGCCTTGTGGCTCTATCTATTATTGGAAAAGGCTTCAGGAGTCAACCTCGAGGCAAAATCCGGAGCCGGGCTCCCGGAAGCAGTTTGTGACCATAGGCAATCCATTCTGGTAACTCCTGCAATGCAGCTGGAACTAATAGTATTGGCTCTGCCGTTGCATTAGGCTATTTCAGTGATGTGTAGAGGGGGGGATCTACTGCTTGGTTAACGGTTTATCCTTCATATTAAATTACTCAGGCCTCATACTCTGGAGAGGACAGTCCAGCTTTGCATACAGCAATGAAACGAGTTTTTGGGACTCTGCAAGGCATTCTGCTCCAAGAGGGCACCAGCAAGACAAATCTCACAAAGACTCATTTCTGGGGGAGGTTGGGGGAGAGAAAGAAAGGCATCTGCTGCTTCTGCTGCTTTCCTTGCATGCAGCCAAAAGTCTCTCTCTTTCTCCCTCCCCCTGAGAACAGAGCTGGAGACTGTATCCTGTGATCCCAAATAAACAATGATTGATCGGTAGGAAAATAGAGTGGGGAATTTTCCTGCAGACTTTTTGGAGGATTTTCTCAGGGTCTCTGGTCCTGGGGATTTAAAATTCTGAGTTTGGTGGGCCCTGAGATCCAAAATGTTGGCGACCCCTAGACTAGAAGACCACCGAGGTCCCTTTCAACTTTGTTATTCTGATAGAACTAAAAAAAAATCAATAGTCAAAACCTACTGTCAGGGCTCCGGCATCTACCCCCATTCAAATAATGAGTCTCCAGCAACATCTCTCAGAGTTTTTAAAAAATAAAGATTTATTGGGAGTGAACATGCCGGCATTGCTTAGGTGCAGCTGACTCCAAGACATATCATTCATTTCACCTTTGACCCTGGTCTTCCCCCACCCCCTGGATGTATATTTTCCAATGGGACACGTCCAAAACCAAGAGTCATCAATCATGCTCTCCAGTAATAATCTTGCAGGCCAGAAGCTTCAGCCACCAAACTATAATCTATGAAAGCATTTAAGGAATGTACTACTTCACCATTCCCTTTCTGCTGTCAACTCTAAAAGACCAAATAAACGTTTTTTGAGTTGACACCTTAATTGTTCCTCTGAGCAGGTGGTTATGATTTTATTCCTAGGCAATTAGACTTCAATTATTTCTAACAAGGCATCTAAAGTTTTAACAATAACCATAGCTTGTAAAAATGTACTTCCCTGATTACTTCACACTTCTCCGTATAACTTCTATTTCATTTTTTATAACTTCTATTTATAATCATAAATAAATGATTATTTATATGTGTTTTTAAAAATCTTTTATTTAAAAAGGTTGGTCGCAGACTCTTCATGAATAAGGACATATATATTCATTTGACTTTGGAACCAGGTATGTTTTGGGATGCATCTGGGAAAGCAAAGAAAAAAAATAGAAAGGAGGAGGAGGGAACAATTCCTAAAAATAAAAGGCATGCATTAGAACACCAGTCAATATGCAAGCTAGGAAGAAAGGCTATATGAATGGGATGGGCAAGTAGCAGGATGTCAACTCAAAAATATTTCTCTGGTTTTTTAGAGTTGCCAGTAGAAAGGGAGAGGGAGAAGTAGTGCATTCCTTAAATGTTTTCATAGATAATTTCTAGGCAACCAAAGCTTCTGGCATGCAAGATTATTAATGGAGAGTATGATTGATGACTCTTGGCTATGGACATGTCCCATTGGATAATATACATCCAGGGGGTGGGGGAAGACCAGGGTCAAGGGTGAAATGAATGATGTGTCTCAGAGTTGGCTATACCCAGGTAGCACCAGCATGTTCACTCCTAATAAATCTTCTTTAAGCTCTGGGAGGCCTGGCTAGAGATTCATTATTTAAATGGGGTGACAACTGGAGCCCTGACACAGGAATTGACTTATCAGGGCCTCTGGTGTCCGTAGTCCAATGAAATCTAGGGAGGTGGAAATTTAAATGATGACAGCTAATCGGTTTAGAAGGAATTCTTTGATACATAACAAATATTCTGAAATTTTCTTTTTCAATGTTACAGTCTATTTTGAGTGAAAAAGCTGGACAATTTTATGTTTGCCCTCCTAAATTATAACTAACATTGACTATTTTTTTGTCTTTCCCTTTCTCTTTCCAATATTCTAAGCTATTTAAATAATTGAATACTAATAATTTTAAAACTATTTTATAAACCTCAGGAATAACACAATATACTAAGATTCATAGCAATATAATTTTTAAAAAAGAGATGACAGATGCACGTCTCTTCAAATGTGCCTCAAGACTTGCCATACTTTAATTCCTTTAATCTCTTCTTTTCTCTTTCCCAACATTTACAACTACAACCACTTTCCTTTTCTAATCTATTCTCACCTTGCCTTTGAAGGTTATACCATAAATTACTTTTATCCCATCCGGTCAGGGTTTTCTACAGAGTGTGGTCAAAAAAGTTAATTTAGCAACCACAATGAAGTCATTGAATCCTGACCTGTATTTATGAGCATGTAAAAAAACAGAGCTTTAACCAACCCATCATAGCTGCCATATTGACTTTTCTGACTATATCCTGCATTTTGCCAAAATAAAAAATAAAAAAAATAAAAAATAGCTTCAGGTGTTCAGGTGCTTCGCTGTCCTAACCTGGGAGTGATTTTTTTAAAATCAAATCTTACAATTGGAAACAGGAAAGATTAAATTGATATACTCCAGTTCTTTTGAGTTTGATAGAACCATTCTCTCTTTGTCCCAAGGTGCTTTTTCAGGAGGCAACTGGATTTTTTTGTTTTTTTCTTTTGAAGACATTTCTCTTCTCATCTAAGAAGCTTCTTCAGCTCTCCAGTGATAAGGAAAATTTTAGACTGCACAGAAATGGACAAGCTGACTTTAGAGTTAAAGAATAGAGAGGAAATGATATATTATTCAGTCTGGGACGCCTGGTATGCATGGTTTGAGAAGAGAAAGAAAATTAAAACTGTAATCAATTAAAAGATATGAATTTATATATACTGAATGTAGAATTAACAGAAAATGTATTATGTAACCAGGCGTATAAATATGGAGTAAGGAATAGTAAATTAATAGGAAAAATAAAATGTAATAATTGTAATGCAATAAGAAATTAAGTATAAAAATATGATTAAGAAATGTAAATGACATCCTCAATGTTGATCCAATTGTGTTGTTTTTATGGTTTTTTAAACTGTTGGAAAATTGAATAAAATTTATTTAAAAAGAAGAAGCTTCTTCAGCTCTGACTGGATGGTAGGGAACGGTAGAATTTATACTCCTTGCAGACAGCTGGTCATTTGCATCCTTTTCAAGAGTCATTGAGGCCACCTGAAGGTTTATCTGTGTCCTCAGGGGACCTGATTAGTGCTGCTGGTTCCTGTAATCTGCAATTATTCCCATCCTCCTCTGGAAATCCATTCCTGCTTCCACACCATTCCAAGGGTGTTCATCCCAAATTGTATAGCTCAAAGTCTGTAGAGATCCTCAATGATCCAGGTCATG
The DNA here is from genome assembly GCA_015471245.1 of Laticauda colubrina. Taxonomy (NCBI): domain Eukaryota; kingdom Metazoa; phylum Chordata; class Lepidosauria; order Squamata; family Elapidae; genus Laticauda; species Laticauda colubrina. The sequence goes on from BLBF01000016.1 coordinate 20,160,466, forward strand.
GTTGTCCCAAATGTGTTTTTTTTCAGGAGGCAACTGGCCTTTCTTGTTTTGTCCTTTGAACGACCTGGATGACCGAGAATCTCCAGAGACATACTTTCTTTGATCCTCAAATCTCCAATCTGAACAGAATCAGGAATGGTTCCCTTTGTAGTATTTGGAAATTAGAAAATAAATGTTGCTGCCATAGTAACTGTTTCTAAGGAAAAGAAATTTCAATGTGATCAAAAATGACAAGAAAAGATGCTGTTGCTGGTCATAAAATACATTTTGGATTGGTCCAGAAATTGACAAATGTGATTGGTGGATAGAATGTCTATATAAAACTTCTAATTGATCAAAGAGAAAAACCAACAAATTAAAAAGCTGATGGAAAAGAAGCCCAATTGATTATTGTTCTGTATGTAAAGTGGATGACTCCAAATCTACCATTCTGATTGG
>BLBF01000016.1:20165903-20197131 GCA_015471245.1 Laticauda colubrina
TTTGTTGTTGGAACCCGGTCTACCTCGTGTGTTTTCCAAACAAAACAATTATGGTTCTAGGTCATTTGGATCTAGAATTAAGAAAGGTTTAAAGTTAGGCTTGAGAGGAAACAACACAACAAGCAGCTAATATTAGTGTCCCTGGCCCAATTTTTAAAAATCAAGCAAACATGGGGAAATGCTCTGTATTAGGACTGTTATCTCTAGGCTTTTCACATTTCATTTGATCTTTTGTTTCTGAATCCTTCCCCTTGTCTCTCAGGAGCTGTTACCCATTTAAAATCAAAGTCCATGAGTGTCACTGGATGTTTACATAGTTAATATACATAATTAATAGTTTACATAGTCTTTAATAACCATTAAAGAAATAACGGACAGTCATATATTGACAATTTGCCATTTGCCATTAAAAAAAGCTGGGATGGTTGTGTTATTGACCAAATCAGAAAAACAACAATCCAGCATCCTATTGCCCATTGTTGTTGTTTTTCTAGTAAAAAGTTTCTATTGGCTCCAGCACAAGAGCCATAGCAAAAGAGACGAAGAAAAGACAAGACTGACTCAGAATCAATACATTTCTTGGTTCTGCTATTCAAAGTGCTGGAAGAAAAATCCTTCTGGGTTCAGTTCCAAGTGGGGAAAAATACAGTGGAAACCTGGAGGCTGTTGGGAAGGTTTAATGGTGGACAGGAGCACATGGCCTGGAGCTCCAGAGTGAAAAGGGAGGATGATCACATGCTTCAAGGTGAAGGAAGAGATCAAGAAAAAAGGGCTGATACTCTGAGAGTGTCTGGGTTTTATACCCTCTGTTGGGATTGAATTGGAGCTTGTATTCTGATTGGTTGTCAGACTCCCATTGGGCCATGCAGGGGCAACTCTGTAGGCTGTCCTGAGTTCCAGACTTGGTTGAGCCTTGCTGGATGATGATGCATTGAAAAGGCTTTGGGCAATTGCTATAGTTTTACATGGAGATATTTGTTATGTAAAGTATTCTGGCCCATGCCTTAATGGCCCACCCATTAACAAAGGTGGGGGTGAGCTTCTGCTTCTGAGGTGAGTTTCTGCTTCTGAGTTTCTACTCTTTTTAGGGGAAACATTCTGCCTTTTTAATATTTCCTAGGATATTTCAATTTTCTAGGAGAGGGGTGGGTGCTAACTTCCTACAATGGAAAAGGGCAGATATTTTTTTTCAATTTATGGGGAAGACAGGACTGCTGTCAAGTACATATTTTGTTCCATCCGGAAAGAAGCGCATGAGACCGGGTTCCAAACAACAACTCTTTATTTCAAACCACTAGGTAAAGAAACGGAACATGGCCCAAGCCACGGCAGCCCTTTATATAGCGGCTAGCCTGCTGGCTTGTGGCCAATGACAGTTATTTAACTCTTCCCTCCGTTTGGCGGCTTCCCGGGTTGGTTCCTAGCAAACCAATCCGTAAGTAGCCTTTTCAGCCAATCAGAATGAAGTAGTTGGAACCTACCAAGTTCCATATGTATTTTCCAGATCCCAATAGATGGAAAGTAATCAAGGAGAGAAACAACCTGGGATTAAGCAGAATCTTCCTGACAGTTAGAACAATTAATCAGTGGAATGAATGACTTGCCTCCAGAAGTTGTAAATGCTCCAACAGTGGAAGTTTTTAAGAAGAGATTGGACTTATCTGAAATTGTACAGGATTTTCTGCCTGAGCAAGAGGTTGGATTAGAAGACCTCCAAGGTCCATTCCAACTCTGTTATTCTGTTATATCCTTGGGTATTAACTAGCTTCTTTCATCCAGTTTCCCAATTTTTCATCAAGCAGCCACTACACTCTGTTTTTAAAATTCTACTCAAGTTCTAAAATACTCTGTCACACCATGGAAGAAACAATCAAATTCCACTTGGTAAGCTTAGAATTTTTCCATTATTCTATGGATCTGTCCACAGTGATTATTGGAGACTATCTGCAATATAAATCTTAGCACAGAGATTGTATCTTCCCCATCACAACTCAATTCAAGAGTCAAAAGTGATTACAGTGTCACTGAAATTTGGGGTCTTTGTTACTGTAGGAAGAGTTAAAAAAAATAGTAGCGCTATCACTATACCATCCTAAATGAGTTTCCTATTTATCTTTCTCGACTCTTGAAAGTATGAGCTGGCACCTTGATCCCCAATCATATCAAAGGGGACATGAAACATAATTGAAATGCATTGGTCTTTGGGTGTTATTGATTGAATGCATCTTATGTGAGCTCATTATCTATAACACACTCTTCCATCAGAAAGACTGCTTATTTCATTTATTTATTTATTTTATTTTTATCAAAACGGGGTTATAATATAAGTCACTTTTCAGGCTTCGTAGCATTGGAATTGCCTCATTTAGCAATGTGCTATTGTAGCAGAGTCTGGAAACTAATGGATGCTGCTCTAAGCATATAAATAAATATAACAAAATTCTCCCCTTTGTATCAGTTAATTTAGTCTGGCAAGGTCAGATTAAAATTGGCACATTTTTTCCCCCTTCACCAGATGGCTTCACTTTTTGTGCTCCCTTTTATGAAGCATGCCATATTCTTAGTGGATCAGTGTCATCTTCCTTTAATTATAATACTCAAAGGCAATGATGAGATCAGGACAATTGTTTCTACGTGCTTTGTTCCACCGCCATATAAAAACAAGGATAGCGGGGTGCCTCTGTTTCATACATGAAAAAGAGGATGAATGGAATGGAATTAAATCAGGGATGGGATTCAAATTTCTTAACAATCGGTTCTCTGGGCATGACCTATTTGTGGGTGTGGTTTGGTGGTCATGTGACTAGGTGGGCATGGCTTACTGACTGGGTGTGGCTTGGTGGTCACATGACTGGCTGGGCGTGGCTTGTATGTAAATATTTATGTAAATATTGATTTTTTTTATTAAAAAAGAGCAATTTTTACCCAAAATCAGGCAAAGCAGGCAGGCGGATTGAGTTGCTCCCAGAATCACAGATTCACTTAGAGATCTATCTTTCTGCCATCTTCTACCTGAGTCTGTCACATAAAATTTGCTTGCAAGCAAACTCATAAAATTAACTCACAACACACCATGTATGTAAATATTGATTTTTTTGTTAAAAAAAAGAGCAACTTTTACCCAAAAGCAGACAAAGCAGGCAGGCAGATCGAGTTGCTCCCAGAATCACAGATTCACTTAGAGATCTATCTTTCTGCCATCTTCTACCTGAGTCTGTCACATAAAATTTGCTTGCAAGCAAACTCATAAAATTAACTCACAACACACCATGTATGTAAATATTGATTTTTTTGTTAAAAAAAAGAGCAACTTTTACCCAAAAGCAGACAAAGCAGGCAGGCAGATCGAGTTGCTCCCAGAATCACAGATTCACTGCCATCGGCTACCTAAGTTTGCACTGAATAATAGAAATTTCACTCCTAAGGAAAATTTAGCTCTGCTTTTGGATTTGCTAAAAAACAAGAAATTCAGTGATTTCCTGCTTTCTAGCTAATCTAAATCTCCCAGCACAGCAGAACAGTTGATGGTGGGGGTGGGGGTGGGGGAGGAAAAATAGCAACTTAGCAGGCAAGTTTGATGGCGCACATACCAGGTATGGAGTGAGTAGGCAGGGAGGGAGGGGCCAACTGGTGGCGCAATTTGCTGATTCTCCAAACTGTGCAGAATCATAACAACCAGTTTTATAGAACCGGTCCGACTAGATAGAATCCCACCCCTGAATTAAATCCATTTTTATGCTTTCTCACCCCATTGCACTTTATTGCCCTAATCTCTTCTAGGCTATAACTCTGCTTTTTATATGAACAGGACACTTGTGTTGATAAAGCTCCCCTGGCTTCTTCAACAGTTCTACTTTGATCCCAGGACCTTTAAATCATTTGTTTCCAGTGTGATTATAACATTCTTGGAGTATTTGATAAATGATTGTTTGGAGATGCAGACAGGGAGGTATCTGAGAAAAAAACCCCCAAAAGTAACAATCACTCATGTACCCCATTTCTCATTGTTTGTTTATGTGACAAGCCATGGTCCATTTTACACAGGAGAGGCATCAAGGGACTTTTCTGCAGCTGGCAGCAGAATCGTACAATGGGGAAGAATGGGGTCCAGTCTGGGAGTCTGGAAAGGACTCAAAGGAGGACCCTGCATCCAATGCAAAGATGCGGCCAGGACCATCTGGGAGTGGGGTGCTGCCATCGGAGTCTTTGGAGTCTGACAGCAGCAAGGCAGAGGATCCAAGGGAGCCTGTTGTGTGTGCAGAGCTGCTAGAAGGCGAGAGCAGCTGGAACAAAAGGAGTAACTCAGGAGTAAGGCTGGGAGGTGATTGTCCCTCCCATAAGGGATAAAAGTCAGGCCAAGATGATGATACATTTGCAGGAAGCAAAGTAGTTCAATTGGTTCAGAGTCATTCTTGAAGCTTTTTGTACTTTGGTTGGGGTTTTTTTGTACTTCAGTTGGTTTCTTTTCTGGTCAATTTGATACTTCTGTTTTTGGCAGCACTTCACAGAACTGAAAGGTGTGTACTTATCTTGGGAGACTGTTTGAGATTAATTCCAGCTGGGAATGAAAACAATTCCCAGAACTGCAATAAAATAAGTCTTGTTTTTAAAATAACTGTGCGTAATTATGGTTTAGGAAGCTTGGGTCAGAATAGCCAGAACCAAGAATCCCAAAGGTGCTTTTTCAAAAAGCAACTGGACTTGTCTTTGTTTTTCCTTGAAGATGTTTCACTTCTCATCCAAGAAGCTTCTTCAGTTCTGAAGTCAGAACTGAGGAAGCTTCTTGGATGAGAAGCAAAACTTCAAGGAAAAACAAAGAAAGTCCAGTTGCCTTTTAAAAAAGCACCTTTGGGACGGACAATCATGACCTGGATGACTGAGAATCTCCACACATACTTAGAAACCAAGAATGGTTCCTTTTCAGCTTCCTAATTATTGTAACAGCGATACATAGAGAGGATAATTGGATAATTAAATGTCAAGAATTCCAAGCCTTCTTTAGATATGATTAAAGAATATGTGTGTTGTGCTTCACCGGCAGCCTGTGCAGACGGCAGCAGAATCGGACAGAACAGGGATCAGTCTGGGAATCTGGGGAGGACTCAAACGCGGGTCCTGTGTCCAATACAGAGATGGGGCCAGGACTACTTGGGAATTATCTGCTGACTCCGGAGCCTCCAGAATCTGGCAGCAGCGAAGAAGAGGAATGAGGGGAACCTGTTCCCAGTGCACGTGTGCACAGAGCTGCCAGAAGGAAGGGCAGATAAGACAAAAAGGATGAATCGGAAGTAAGGCTTGGAGGTGATTGTCCCTCCCATAAGGTATAAAGGAAATGCAAAGGTAGGAAAACCTTTGCAGGAAGCAACTTCATTCGCTCTGATCGGCTTGGACTCTGAAAGCTCCATGGTGAATTTGTTCTCCATTTGGTTTTGGAAAGACTAATTGGGATTTTAGTCATTGGCAGCACTTCAAGTGAGATAAGGTGCGTTCTTATCTGACGTCTTACAAAGAACTGGCAGACGTCCCTGGGACTAATTATAACTGGTTAAAACTCATTCTGGGCTGTGAATGATGATAATTCAAAGCCAATGAACTAAAATAAAAGAGTTTTTGATTTTATGTGTGTTTGTTGGTGTCTCAGTAAGCCATGATCAGAATAATGTGAGAGGACTTCAGTTGAGTAGAAGGTGGAGCCATACACAATGCATTCAACTCATAGATTTATGCGCCCTTCCCATCGGTGTCTTTCTGTGTTGGGTGAGGTTTAACTTCAGGAGGTTTAGAATCATGAGGCTAGTGGCATATTTCCTCAAAATCTCTCCAAAAGGCAAAAAGGGAGTTAAAGAGAAATGCTCGTCCAGAGATAATAAATAAAGAACAATGAGAATTAATACTCCCTTCCTCTTTTTTCATCTTGGTGGCATACAACCTCTTATTTTGCAAAATGCACTGGCTGATGAGCATTTTGGGTAAAAAAGGACCATAAGCACACTTTTCTGCTCTGACATTGATAGGTATGAGCTGTATGTAGTCATTTTCATAGTGTGCTGTCACTCATTGGGCCCATTCTTGATGACCGATATGTCTGTCTCATAAACCTGTTAGAACTTAAGAAACATTAAAGGAATTAGGGCTGAACAAACAAGGGGATGGTCAAACAATTGAGGCTGGAACAAATATTTGGTGGGCTAAATTCAGCTCAGAAAATTAAAATCCTATTTTACACAATTATTTGAAAGGTATTATCTATCTATCTACCGTGTTTCTCCAACAATACAGCCTCCACCAATAGGAAGCCCCACCATGTTTTATTGATATAAAATCAAATTAAGCCCCTCCCCGCAAATTAAGGCCCATATTAAACATATGAAATGAGGGGGGGAATGGTGGGGGGGGCTTGCATTTAGGAAGTACTTGCATGGCTGGATATGGTGCTGCCTGCATTGGTGCGGCACTTCATACCGGGAGACCTTCCGCTACCCTTGCTTTCCCTTCTCCCTTGCTGCCGCGGCGTTAGAGGAACGCCACAGCGTTTGGCGCAGCCACGTGCAGCCAGTCAGGGCTCCTCCCTGCAACCAGAGCCCTGAGGAGACACTTGGCTTCAGGCGCTCCCATCGCTGCCTTCCAAGGGAAGGCGCTCACCCGAGAGGATTTCTCCCTCTCTCTCTCTCTCTCTCCTCGCAAGGTCAACGTCTGCGCTGCAGCTGAGGAGGAGGAGGCTGCAGCCGGTTCCTCCTGCTTGCTGAGAGGTGAGGAAGCCGCTTAGCCTGGGGTGCCCGGTGCAACTGACAGGCGGGCCCTCCTTCCCGGCGGCAGAGCTCTCACAAAGGCAGCGAGCACCTCCCCGCTGGATCCTCCACTCATCCCGCCAGGACCGTACCAGAGCCATGTGGGCTGGGCAGAGCCGGGAAAGTGAGTTGCAGATGCGTGCATGCCTCCTCCTGCCCCTCATTCCCAAATCTTGCCTGGGCGAGCAGCGCTTCGCTTGTTCTGCAAAGCCACAGCTTCCTCACCTCTCAGCAAGCAGGAGGAACCGGCTGCAGCCTCCTCCTCCTCAGCTACAGCGCAGACGTTGACCTTGCAGGGGGAGAGAGAGAGAGAGTGGGAGAGATCCTCTTGGGTGAGCGCCTTCCCTCCGAAGGCAGAGATGGGAGAACCTGAAGCCAAGTGTCTCCTCAGGGCTCTGGTTGCAGGGAGGAGCCCTGACTGGCCACACGTGGCTGCGCTAAATGCCGCAGCGTTCCTCTCATGTTGCGGCAGCAAGGGAGAAGGGAAAGCAACGGTGGTGGAAGGTCTCCCGAACATCCAAGCTGTCGCCGCTGCCCACCCAAGTATGCAAGGGGAGGGGTATTAAGTCACCCCCGAAAAGATGGCCTAGCCATTTTTTCAGGGATCAAAAAAAAATAAGGCCCGGCCTTATAATGTGAGAAACACAGTAACTATCTCTCAACTGTCCATCCAGTATCCAGAAAAACAAATTACTGGGGCATTATTCTACCAAGAAAATAAACTTTACTGAATAAATTCACACTGGCACAGAAGAAGTGAAACCAGCTCTGGCCTTCCCACACAAACACCACGCATAGTTCATTCCCCCTTTCCCCAAAGGGCCAGCCACAGTCCATTACATTCACCAATCACTTTTGTTCATTTTGTTTTGGGAACCAGCTAATTATCACTCTGGGTGTCCTTGAGAGGAGAGCAATGTCTCACGGGAATTGACAATGTTTGGGTTCCATGCCCTCCATCATTGCATTCCAATCCCTCTATCCCCCTATTCTTTGTCAAGCTGTGAGCAAAGTAGAATATAGATGAAAGTTTGAGTCAGTCTTGACACTCTTGTTTTTCTTGTCCACATTTCATCATGTGTTTTCCACATGAAGACCAGAATCACATCTTCTCAACTTTGGACCTCTCAAGGCCATTTACCACAGACATTCAGTGAAATGGTAGCCTTGAGGTGGAGCTCTCACCTCACAATCAGGAGGCTGTGAATTTGATCCTAGGTGGAGGCAGATATTTCTCTCTTTGGGCACAAAGAAAATATATCTGTTGAACAAAACTCCGCATTGGTGACAGGAAGGGCATCCAGCCATTAAGCATTCTGATAGCTTCATTCAGTTGCCCCGACTTCACCCCGTAAGGGATTATGTGGTCATTAAAAAGAGTTGATGATGATGTTTCAGTTAAATTTCTAGCAGTTTCTGACTGCAAGGATAGTATTCTGATAGGATATTTGTTATGTAAAAATATGGGTGATACTTCAACTTTGGCTTGGTAAAATGACAAAGAACACAGGTCTTGTGTTAATGAAAACTAAATTCCTATTAACAATTTCTCACGATGCCACCTTCATCAGTCCCCAAAATGTCTAGAAACGTGTGTTGAATATGTTCTCTTTTGGCAGACCTGTTTAATTGGCCTCATTCTCAAACAATGCACTTTAAAAAAAATTCTCTGCCTTCTTTTTCAAAATAAATAAATAAAATTCATTATTTTCCCATTCATCTTCCATTTAAGCTTTCTGTCGCAATCCAGAGAACAAAATAATGCACCATCCATTGGTCCAATGGGAGCTGAAATTACAGCTCCAATTACAATTCACACTTGAACTGCAAGAGTAACAAAATTTGAAAATGATATTTTCCTGTAATGATTGTGTTCAAGGCAATCACAATGTGTTTGTAGCTAAGAAAGAAAAAGGGAGACAAAGCCATTGCATAACATATTCACTGTGAAATATTAGCTTGATGCAGATAATGTTGTACAAGTGTCAGTGGGTTTATTCTGGCAAGCAAGGATTCAGAGGGCTTCACCCACATACCTCTCTCTCTCTCTCTCTCTGAGAGAGGGAGGCCATTTCAAATGTCAGGCTAATTCACTATTTCTGTCAGCCAACATGAATTTGGCTTGAATATAAAATGCCTCCATTTAAAGGGTCTATTGATGAAATTCAGCAAAGTCTGAAGATGATCATTCGAAATGGCAGTGTGTATTCTGTAATGGCTTTTGTTAGGCTAATTTAATTATAATTCACAATCTTACAACACATCCAATTCCACAAACCATTATAACCATAATTTGTCTAACATAAAAAAAAAATCAGAAGAAAAATCCCTCCAATAAAGTGAACTACAACTCATAAAAATGTATGCTTTTTAATAAAATGTGTTAGTTGGAAAAAGGATGATTATTATTATTATTATTATTATTATTATTATTATTATTATTATTATCATTATTATCATTATTATCATTATTATCATACACTAACATGATTCTCCTCCTACAGTTATTCTCTCTCTTTTTCTTGTTTGGAAGTAAGACAGTGAAATAATTCTTCCAGAAATTCTTTGGGAAGTACATATCTGCATTCTATTTCCAGTGGATTTTGTTGTCAAATGGGTATTACTATTTTTGGTTTTCTCCAAAAACAATATACATAACATCCTTTATTGTCAGTTGTATGCAAAGAACTGGAAGGTCTTCCTTAAGTCAAATTCTACTACAGATGACTTCATGAACATGTCCATGCAATTTTCTTGATAACCTCACAGATAAAAGTGATTTGCCATTGTCTTATTCCATTGTCTAACTTCCTAATCTAGAACAGGGGTTGCCAACCTTTTGGACCTCAGGGACCACCAAACTCATAATTTTAGATCCCAAGGACCACTAACCGGTTCTGTGGGCATGACCTAATTTGTGGGTGTGGTTTGATGGTCAGGTGACTGGCTGGGCATAGCTTGTATGTAAATATGACAAATATTTATATAAATATTGATTTTTTTATAAAAAAAAGAGCAACTTTTACCCAAAATCAGGCAAAGCAGGCAGGCAGATTGGTTTCTCACAGAATCACAGATTCATTCAGAAATCTATCTATCTGCCATTGGCTAGATCAGTCTGTCACATAAAATTTCCTAGCAAACAAACTCACAAAATTAACTCACAACACACCATGTATGTAAATATTGATTTTTTTATTTAAAAAGAGCAATTTTTACCCAAAATCAGGCAAAGCAGGCAGACTGAGTTGCTCACAGAATCATTCAGTGATCTATCTATCTGCCATCGGCTAGCTCAGTCTCTCAAATTTGCTTGCAAGCAAACCTTCAGTCCTAACGGAGGTTCGGCTATGCTTAAAAGCAGAGCCGAAGATCTAAAGACTTGCTAAAAAGCAAGAAATCCAGTTTCCTAGCTAAAGCCCATCTCACATTGCACCAACAGATGGAAAGAGGATGTAAAATGGAGAAAAATGCTTGCCATCCGTTGTTTAACATGATGCATCCGTTCTGTACTCACTGCGTGCGTGATTCATACATTCTATCCGTCCAGATCCATCTACTAAGATTTCATCTGCTCAAAAAGTTTTGAGCTGCACAAAACTTTTTGAGCGGATGAATTTTCCACAACGTCCATTCGACATCCGCGACACATACGGGGAACAAACGTTCCACATCCGTTACACATCCGCTGTATCCACTTGGCATCCACTGCACATCCGCGCAACTCACATCCACTCCAGCGGGAAACGGAAAGAGGGAGGAAGCGAAACGGACACAGAACATCCGCGCAGCGTTAGTAGCATGGACATAGAAAGGATGTAAGCGGATGCACTCACATATAAAGCATTAAAACGGAAAAAACGTTCATATAGGGGATGTATCTCGGATATTTAGGATGTCTGGAGGATGTCTAGAGGATGCAGAAGGACACCTAGCGGAAAACTTATATTTCCTATAAAAAGGGGGAGTAAATCACCTGGACCTCATTTTCAGTCCAGCAGCCCTGGTGTGCAGACCTCTTCAGCCTTGATCTTGCTCTTCCACAGCATCCAGTCATCTCCACCATGGATCGTCGCACACTCCTTTTCGTAGCCACCATCGTTCTACAACACTGCGAAGCCCTCTACAGGCTCTTTCACCTGTTCTATGCAAGGAAAAGGAGGCGTACAAGTACTGTGTGGGTCCGAAGATGGATCGCGAGAAGAGACGAGTACGGACTGTATGACAAGCTGATGGTGGAGCTGAGGAATGAAGACACTCGGGCATTCCAGCACTTCATGAGGATGCCACCAGCCATGTTTAACGAAGTTGTGGAGCAGCTGAGACCCAGGTTGACCAAGGCAAACACCAACCTCTGGCCCAGCCTGGACCCTGGACAGAAGGTGGCACTGACTCTGTGCCACCTGGCCTCCGGGACCACATACAGGAGCATGCAATACACCGGAGGGTGCCACACAGCACCATCAGCATTGTGGTCAGACAAGTGGTGCAGGCCATCATCGAAGAATACCTGGAGGAGCTCCTCCAGTGCCCCTCCACTGAAGAAGGATGGAAGAAAGTTGCAGAGCAGTGGTATCAGAAGTGGAACTTCCCCCACACCATTGGACCCATAGATGGGAAGCACGTGGCCTGCAAAGCTCCAGCCAAGTCAGGGTCCAATTATTTCAACTACAAGGGCTTCTTCAGCATCATCCTCTTTGCCATGGTCGATGCTGACTACAAGTTCATGTACATCGATGCTTCAGGCAACGGGTCAGCTTCAGATGCCCAGGTATACAATGCCAGTGACCTCAAAGAGGGGCTGGAATGCAACCTCATCATGGGCTTCCCAGATCCAGAACCCCTGCCCAACGACACACAAGATGTGCCCTACTTCATCGTGGGTGATGATGCCTTCTCCCTCAGAACCTACCTCATGAAGCCCTACACTTCCAGATGCCTCACCGGTGAAGAGAGGATCTTCAACTACAGGCTGTCCAGGGCGAGACGGGTGGTGGAGAACGCCTTTGGCATCCTGGCCAACAGTTTCCAGGTACTTCTCACCACCATGCAGCATCACCCAGAGACCGTGAGGAACATCGTGGAAGCTTGCTGCATCCTGCGCAATATCATCCGCACCCGCTACCCAGTGTTGCAGAACAGGCTTGTGGACCACCAACAAGGCAATGGAGACATGGAGCCTGGGGAATGGAGGCAAGGGTGAAACCTGATAGGCACTATGGATGTGCCAGGCCCCAACAGAGCTTCACGTGAAGGGAAGAAGCAGCGCAACTTCCTGAAACATTGGTGCAACTCCCCAGCTGGAGCAGTGGAGTGGCAAGGCAGGATGGTAGATGCTTAATGGATGCTTCCTTCAGCCTGTCTCATCACACTGATGAGGTTGTGCCATGTATGTTGAGTGGCCTTACAATGAATAGGGCATTAATAAAGACTTTTGTTTATGTTGAAATGTGTTGATGAATGGTTAAATTGTTATTGATCATAAAGGGCCATAGGTGTGGCACCTGGGAGGGTGGACCATACAGTCCCACTATGCTTGCACTGGAGGCTTATCTATCCCACAGCTATTACCCATCCCACAGGTATCCCTGCCCATGCCACTGCTATCCTTACCCATCCCACAGCTATTACCCATTCCACAGGTATCCCTGCCCATCCCACAGCTATTACCCATCCCACAGGTATCCCTGCCCATCCCACAGCTATTACCCATTCCACAGGTATCCCTGCCCATCCCACTGCTATCTTTACCCATCCCACAAGCATGCAAAGGCTTAAACCATTTCTAAAAGTTTTCACCAAGACTTTATTTACTAAAAGAACTGAACCAAGTGTGTGAAGCAAAGATAACCTTTATTAATAACAAACTGTAAAAGCAAAATGACCCAAGTAAAGTGTCCCAAGCAAAGATAAAGTCAACAGGTAGCCACCCAGTCTCTGGCACTCTTCTCAGTCACTCTGAGGCATGCCCATTGTCTCAGGGGTGAAGGGTCCAGGTGCTGTGGAGGTGGCAGTGGCTGGAGTGCTGGTCTGAGGTGCCATTGGGGTGCCTGGCCCCGAGAGGATAACAGGGGATGGTGTGTGGAGGAAGCTCCCAGAGAGCTGGCTCAGTTCCGTGATGTTGAGAGCCCCTTCCTCCATGACATGGGGTGTCAGTCCCAAGACCGATGACAGATGTTCTGAGGCCGGGCTTGGCTGTGGGGTGAAGGAAGGAGGAGTGTAGTGGGGATGTCTGGTCTGTAGCTGAGCGAGGTGAGGCGTCGGTGGCATCAGTGGCGTCGGTGGTATCAATGGCATCGGTGGCACCTGTGGTGTGCGATGTACCTGTGCCTGGACTGGGAAGGGCTGCCTGTGCTGATGGAACTCCTGGTAGCCATAGCCTTGGTTGGTGAGGGGCTGTGGAAAGCCTTGGAAGGGCTGTGACATCACCTGGGGTGGAGGAGAAGACCTGGACTGGGTCAGAGCAGGTTCAGCTGGGCCTGGAGGGTGGTGCAGAAGACCTGTGATCCTCTCCTTGATCACCCGGTACTGGGATTCGGGCATTTCCATGAGGGTCTGGTTGACGTAGGTGAGGAAGGGCTTTCTGTTAGAGGATGGTATGTCAGACTGTACCAGCTGAGAGAGGAGATCTACGCTGCTCTTGATGGTGTCCCTGATCTCCAAGAGGACAGTGTGGCTCTGTCCCTCCGGTCTGGCTCTCTGCCTGCTTTCTGTGGAGGTGGAGCTGGGTGTGGGTGTGGGTTGGTCTCTGGTAGCAGCGGCTTCTTCTTGCTCCAACTGCATCAGGGGGTCCTCCTTGTGCTCCACCACGGAGAGTGCAGCTGTCGGGGGGGTCTCCATCATAGGGCCCTCCAAAGATACCTGCCTGGACACAGGAGCTGACTCTTGGTCAGAAGAGGACTGGCTCTCTGTGGGCTGCCTGAGTGTGAGGGTAGACAGAGGGGCTGCTCTTCGGTGGTGGATATCACCCTCCAAGAAGGTGCACTTGGCCATCACGTAGGTCTCCCAGTCGGTGAGATTGACCGCGGCCTGGCCAGACTTCTTCAGGTGCGGCTTCCCGTACCAGGTGTGCATGTGCTTCCACCACCCCAGGAGGACATCAGAAGTGTAGCCTAGGCTCTCCGCCTTCTCTCTCCAAGCCGCCTATTTCCGCTTGGTGTCTCAATAGAGCCTGTGTCCCTTCCTCCAGAGGTACTCGTTCTCCCTCAGCCATTCGAGCACCTCCTCCTCATGTTCCTCTGCAATGGAGTACTGTCTCCTCTCACCCTTTTCTCGCGAATGCCTCTTCCTCCCTCTGGCAGGTCCTTCTGGGCCCTCATCAGTAGGGCTTTGAGGTTCTAGGGGCTGGTCCACCACACCACCACCACCAGCAGCAGAAGCAGCAGCACCAGCACCAGCAGCACCAGGAGCACCAGGAGCACCAGCAGCACCAGCAGCACCAGCAGCACCAGCAGCACCAGGAGCAGCACCAGCAGAGTAAGCACCAGCAGAAGCCCCAGCACCAGGAGCAGCGCCAGCAGAAGCACCAGCACCAGCAGAGTCAGCACCAGCAGTAGAAGCCCCAGCAGAAGCAGAGTCAGTGCCAGGGGGTGGGATGGTGGTCCTGTCCTTCTTGCCAGGGCTGGTAGGAGTAGGCACAGGCTTCCTCTTCTTCCACATGGTTGTTGGCTGGAGATGTGTCTGACAGCAGGTCTTTCCTCTGAATGGTGACCTGCTTGCGAGCTGCTTCCCTTTATATCCGCAGGGCTGATGCAATGCATCCTCCCTGCGTGCGCAGTGAACGCTTTACATCCGCTAGGCATCCGTGATGCATCCGCGTCATCTGCTAGGCATCCACTCTGCATCCGCTCCTTCCACTGTGCGTCCGCTTCGCTGTGCTCCCACGGAAGCCCTGCGGATGTGTCAGCCACTTCCATCCGCTTCCATCCGCTAGACTTCCATTGAGCATCTGCTTAACATCCTCGCTACATCCTCCCCACGTCCGTTCCTTTCCGTTGTTGTCCGCTCTCTTTATGCAAATTCGGGGCACTTTTGAGAGTGGATAACAACGGATGGAAAATTTGCTCGTCCGCTGTGTCCTTTTTGCATACCTTTTGCATCCATCGGCCAATGTGACCTAGCCTTAATCCAAATTTCCCGGGACAGCAGAACAGATGATGGTCGGTAAAAAGAAAGATAGCAATTTTAGCAGGCAAGTTTGCCTGGTAAGGAGTGAGTGGACGGGGAGGGTTCCCACGGGCCATGTGGGCGCAGCCTTGTGTTTCTGCACAGCCTGGATTAATTGCTTTGGAGCTCTGGGGTGAGATTTTTCTGCGGCCCACCAAAATTTTCTCACGGCCCACCATTGGGCCGCAGCCCACCGGTTGGCAACCACTAGTCTAGAATATCACCTTAATGTCTGCAATTGTCCAATCCAAGTTTTAAGAGAGGCAATTCTGCATGTTCTAACAGTGTCTGCTAGGTACAACCACTTTCTATCAAAGACATCAGAAGGTCCCTGGAAGATGAAAAGAAGGTTTATATCTGAGAGGTATCTATGTGCTATTAATACTCTCATTGTCATGAGCTAAGTGAAAGGGTACATCAAAGGGCAACAATTTTTGAACTAAAGTATCTCAAATGGATTAACTTAAGGAATGCATGCAAAATCTGGCATCCGTGAATCCCAAGGGAAGGAAATTTGGGGAAGTTGTGGTTGCTTCAGTGCTACTACACTGTTCAGATGCTGCTGTAATCACGTGATCATCATTTTCAATGTTCCATGACAGTTTCCAAGCCAGTCTCCCAATCCTTTTACAGACTCCTCACATCCCAGACATAAACTATTTCAACTACTTCCCTCAAAACGATGCTATAGAGCACTGCACACCAAAACAACTAGACACAAGGACAGTTTTTTCCTGAAAGCCATCGCTCTGCTAAACAAATAATTCCCTCAACACTATCCAACTATTTACAAAGTCTGCACTACTATTACTGTTCATCTTCCCATCACTTCTTATCACTCATCCCCTCCCACTTGTGACTGTAGGACTGTAACTTTGTCGCTTGTATCCTTATGATCAAAACTGACTGTTTCTTAGTATGATTGGATTGCTTATTGTACTCTATGACTATCATTAAGTGTTGTACCTTATGATTCTTGACTCTTGACGAATATATCTTTTCTTTTATGTACACTGAGAGCATTTGCACCAAGATAAATTCCTTGTGTGTCCAATCATATTTGGCCAACAAATAATAATTCTTCTTTGTTCCCTAATCCCACCCATCAGCAGGCACTTACCTGCCTGCAGGGAGGAAGGGGAAAGGGAAGGGAGATTTTTGATGCTCCCTGCAAGATTCCCACAAGCAAACTCAATGGGGAAGCCAGAAGGAAGTAGGAAGTTGCTGGAACTTGAAATAGCTCTGATAATGTCATAGCTTTCAGAGGACTGCAACTTGTGATTTGTGACAGAATGAAGCAGGTAGAAGGCCTCCATTCAGCCTTAGGGATGATGCTGAAGGTGGAGGAACAAGATGCAGTGAGCCTTCCCTTTAACAGCCTGGAATTATGGTGCCAAGAAAAACACCTTTAATTTCCAGCCAGGTGATTATGACTTAGGATCTGAATGTAGACTTAGGATCTGAAGAGGAGTTAGTAACAAGAATGATCTTGTAGTATGAGTGGCTCATTCTTTACATTTTTCTTCTGATGACTTTCTTCTGATGGTGAAGATATTAGCCATGGACAGCAACCCAGGTGTAGGACCACATTGGTGCTAGGAATGAGGAGTTTCATGTAGTTTGTATTTAAATGGGCATTTACTTCATATTTCCACACCTCTATTCAAGCCAAAATTCAATTATTGTTTTGAATGTCTTCTTTCTCTGAATTTCTCAATGCAGCTTGCAATTTTTAAAAAGTGCCAAGTTAGGCAAATGCCCATTTGAAAATTTCTTATTTTAGTAATAATATACAGAAAGGTAGCATTATGTTAGGAGAGAAATGGGCAATTTCTGAAGAATCATGATGTAATTTATCCTTATGTCATCATTTGCATGGCTGTGGTCACCATCTTGACCAGCGGTGGTCAAACTCAAAGCCTGTGTCATGCCCTTGTTGGAGTCTGGATTCTGAGGGGGAGACTGAGGAATTGACAGGGAGTGGGAGTGTGGCTCCAGTGGCTGTGGAAGCAATGGTGGAAGGGCACAGTCCAGCTGGGCATTCAAAGGAAGACCCAGGGCCACCCCTTCTTCATCCTAGGGGAATGCAGGGAGGAGCGGAGAAGGGAGCAACGTGGCTTATGGGAGAGAAAAAGGCCCTGATCCCTTTCATTAGTTCCAGCTGGGAGAACAGGATATAAGAAGGGCATTTGCATACAGAGCCTTGCTGGAAGCAAAGTGTGCATTATCTTTGTTGAGGCTTATCTGGGTTTTGGCGTCCTCCCAACTGTGTGTGCTTCATTATCTTTTGGAAGTCTGCAATTTATTATCCTGGCCTGTCGTGTTAATTACTTCAGTGTGGTTTGTGTTGTTGTTTTTATTTCTACTTTATCTGTACTTTGGGTTTGGACTGCATTTCTTTCCTTTGTAGACTGTTTTTGGAAGAGTTTGATCTCCAGCCGAGAATAACTGGACACTGGGAGCCAAGTTGGAAGTATCAAAGGCACTTTACCTATTTTTGTGCCTTTGTTATTTTTGTGCCACGCCCCAGGTCAACACAGCCTGAGGGTGATATGTGGCCTGTGGGATGCTTAGAACTGGCCCACAGAGTCGCCCTGGAAACAGCAAAGGACTGACCTGCAGCACCTCTGCCAGCAAAAATGGAGCTGGGGAGAGCTGCAAAACATAGAGCTGGCCATGCCCACCCTGGCGACACCTACCCCAGCCACATCCACTCAGCCCCTGAGATCAAACACAACCCTGATATGGTCTTCAATGAAATCGAGTTTGACACCCCTGATCGTGACTCTTTTTACTGTGTCCTGCAGAAACTTCTAGCTTCTTTCATATGTTCATCTTGGAAAGACTCTCATAATCTGTGAAGAGATGTTGCGCAAATATGAATATAATCCCTGTCACTCTGTTTCAAATTGCCACACTCACTCCTAAAGGCCCATTTATGCAAAGATGATAAAAATCAATATTTTTCCCTTTAGATCCTAGTTTTAAATATTTGGCAGGCAAAAGGCAGAACCCAAGTTCATTTTCTAAAATGTTGGATGTCTCTTCACTGAGCAACAGAAATAATTCATGTAGAGGAATGCTTTTTATTATATTTTTAATGATAACAACATTTAAAAGGCTGTTTTGTGCATTCAGATGGGATATAGTTTGCAAACATTTACACATTTAATGTCAGTCTGGTAAAAAAAAAACACGAGTTGATCGTATATATATGCAATAGAAGTTTAACTAAATTTAAGCAAGAATGGTTCCCATACTCTCAACACATCAGTCAGCATGGCATCCTCCTCATGGTCTCTGGGTGATGCTGCATAGTGGTGAGAAGTACCTGGAACCTATTGGCCAGGATGCCAAAGGCGTTCTCCACCACCCGTCTTGCCCTGAACAGCCTGTAGTTGAAGATCTTCTTTTCACGGGTGAGGTATTTGGAGGTGTAGGGCTTCATGAGGTAGGTTGTGAGGGAGAAGGCATCATCCCCCACGATGAAGTAGGGCACATCTTGCTTGTCGTTGGGCAGCGGGTCTGGATCTGGGAAGCCCACCATGAGGTTGCCTTCCAGCCCCTCCTTGAGGTCACTGGCGTTGTATACCTGGGCATCTGAAGATGACCCGTTGCCTGAAGCATCGATGTACATGAACTTGTAGTCAGCATCGACCATGGCGAAGAGGATGATGCTGAAGAAGCCCTTGTAGTTGTGATAAGTGGACCCTGACTTGGCTGGAGCTTTGCAGGCCACGTGCTTCCCATCTATGGCTCCAAAGGTGTGGGGGAAGTTCCACTTCTGATACCACTGCTCTGCAACTTTCTTCCATCCTTCTTCAGTGGAGGGGCACTGGAGGAGCTCCTCCATGTACTCTTCAATGATGGCCTGCACCACTTCTCTGACCACAATGCTGATGGTATTGTGTGGCACCCTCCAGCCGTACTGCATGCTCCTGTAGGTGGTCCCTAAGGCCAGGTGGCGCAGAGTGAGTGCCACCTTGAGCCCAGGTTCCAGGCTGGGGCGGAAGTTGGTGTTTGCCTTGGTCAACCTGGGTGTCAGCCGCTGCACAACTTCGTCAAACATGGCTGGAGGCATCCTCATGAAGTTCTGGAACGCCCGTGTGTCTTCACTCCTGAGCTCCATCATCAGCTTGTTGTACAGTCCGTCCTCTGCTCTTCTGGCAAACCATCTTTGGGCCCAGACTTTTTTTGGGAGCATGACTGGATGCTGTGGAAGAGGAAGAGTCAGATGAAGGCTGCAGAGGTCTGTACAGCTTGGCTGCTGGTCTGAAAGTGAGATGCAGGCGAGTTGCTCCCCCTTTTTATAGGCAGTATAGGAGTCCCTTTGCATCCTCTAGGCATCCTCTAGGCATCCTGCAGACATCCTTAATATCCGAGATAGGTCCCCTCTGCGAACGTTTTTTCCATTTTAAACACTTTGTTTCCATGCTGCATCTGTTCTGCATCCATTCTGCATCCCTTCTGCATCCGTTCTGCATCCATTCTGCTTCCTCCCTGCGTCCGAGCGGATGCGAGTTGCGCGGATGTGCAGCGGATGCCTAGCGGATATAGCAGATGCGTAACGGATGCGTAGCGGATGCGTTGCGGATGCAGAATGGACAAACTGGATACATTTTCTGCGCAAAAGTTTTGGGCAGCCCAAAACTTTTGGAGCGGATGAAACATCCATAAACGGATGCTGGACGGATAGAGAGGAAGCAAAACGGAGGCAGTGAGTACATCGCATTTTCCAACGGATGGCAAGGTTTTTTGTCCGTTTTACATCCTCTTTGCATCCTTTGGTTCAGTGTGACATGGGCTTTATCTTGAAGAAGACTTAGGAACCTGGCAGTGGTTGGGAACAGAGAGGACAGAGGTCAGTGAGGACATTTAATTTCTTGCCCCTATCATTTTCCACTGAATCAAGAATGAGTGGAGAATACTTCAGTTCACCAGCAAGAAAAAGACCTTTGTTTATATCTTAAGACCTTATTTAGTTTCTATGCTCTTCTCCTTGGAAAGCAATATTGATTAGAGCCAGTAATTGTCTTCTAATTGGCTGAAGATGCTTGTCTTCTTCAGATAATTAAACTGAAGAAGAAAAAGCAGAAAGAAATGGGAGAGAAGAAAAAGGACTCTTCTTAAACTCATTAACTGTGATGATCAATAGCAAAGAGAAGATCTGCACCAAGGACAGATGAGCAAAAGAGAGCTCACTTAAAATGGATAAAGGTCCCAACAGTGGGTTTCAAACTTTTTCAGGTGACAGAATCCCTGATCAAAAGGCAAAGGGTGGGGTACTTGGTGCTCTCTGAGCTTATTTGTTTTCTTACATACATTTCATTACCCTAACTAGGTAATATCATCAGTGCTTATAAGGACAGCAAACTGCACTTCTTATTAGCACTGAGGATGCTACCTAGTTGGGGTAATGAAATATATGTAAGAAAACAAGCAAGCTCAGAGAATACCAAGGGCCCCTCATTTCAACCCTAAGTGACAAATATTCTCTTTTAAAAGGCAAAGTGATAGATAATTGACTGTACCTTTTCCCCCTTAATCTCTCATGGAACCCATCAAGTTATTGCTGAATTCTGTGGAATACAATTAGAAAAAACTGGATTAAAAATATGAACTGTGCTACCCTTAATTCAGAAATAGAATAGAGCAGCCTTAAGACTATCAAACTGATATGAAAGGAAGTCTCTTGGTCCCCCATCCTTGACAGTATATGTGATTGTTGCTGTCTGTACTCAACCATTCAGCTGGCAGATAGGCAGTGGGGACATAATCACTCTGTCCTTGAACACTGGCAAAAGAAACTCACTATGGTATTGTTGAAAATCAGTTTCTAATATGTATTTTATTCTGTTCTGAATAGAATTTCTGCCTTACTAGAGCAGATCCTCAGTTCCTTATCTCAGAACTTCTCTTGAATGAATGAATGAATGAATGAATGAATGAATCAATCAATCAATCAATGAATTGGCCATGTGTGATTAGACACACAAGGAATTTGTCTTGGTGCATAAGCTCTTGGTGTACATTAGCAGAGCCTAGGCATAAATTGAGTCTTCTTTCTCTTCCTTCTATATTTCTGTTTCTCAATCCTTTAGAATGAAAAGGAAAGAACATTGAGACTTCATCATGCATTGCTCCGATATCCTTAAATGTGAATAAGACACTCTGTACATGTTGTGTAGAAACCCTGACTGTTGATTGTGCTTTCAGGAGAATTGATACAGTTCCTCCTAGTTTTGGTCTATTTCTTCCTTTCTCCTCTGATCAAACAATGGAAATTCCCTCTATTGAATTAAAAGTTTCCACCTCTCATGATCCATGTATACAATCATCCTCTCTCAGCAAAGACATGCCAGTAATAATACTTGCAAAAGTGATGTATTGAGCTGTCATTTTTCACCTTCTTTAGTGGCTATCCTAGTAAACTAAATGCCTTCTGGCTAAAACAGAAGTTTCCATCCATCTCCTTATTTTTGCAACAATTAACTTCAGTCACTTTAGTGGTTTTGGATGCCAACACAATGCGTGGGAGAAACCCACATTTTGCCAACCATAAATGGAAAGTAGAGATTTTTACAGAATGTGGAAATTGATCGACTGCATGGGCTTCCAGCGTCTGAAGCCAGGAAGTCACGTCTGTGTGATTACTGAAAAGAGAATGAATATATCTGTTCTTGTAGTTTCTTTAGTGTACCAAAAGGCTGGCAAAGCTCACTTACTTACAAAGAAAATAATAAAAGGCAAGCAAGATCTGGATCCAAATATATATTTGTCCCAATTAAAGAGACTTTTAAAATCATCATCGTAAAATCATATTTGCATCCTAGAGTGTGTCACTAACATAAAGAAATATCAGGAAAATTGGCAGGCAAAATAGCTTCCCCAAAAGTTAGCTACCTAATATGTAAAAAAAAATTTCCAAATAAATGGCAGTGAAATCTCAAGAGTTCCATAAAATCCTCTTAATTATCAGATTTAGGAAAATCAACTTGTATTGCAACGTAAGTGGTTCCTGCTTCCAGTTTAGGAACTTACAGTGAAATAAGGTTATAAAACAGCTCTATTTCTCATAAGGACTCCATTATGAGAGGACAGATTAAAAACCCTGTGCCTTCCAAAAGTATTATACTAACACCCCATGAAGTCCAACTAGCATGGCCAAAATGTCTCTCGGTTGTATGGTTCTCAAACTACAGGAGATCCATTAAGACCCAAGTTTCTCTTTTGCATCCCTTCTTCTTAGTGGTTATCAAATCAGATTAGAATAATCAGAAGTCCCTCAAAGCACAGTGGTTGGTAAGGTGCATACCTATTATGAATCCTAAGAATGAATCCTAAGATCCATTCTGATCCCAATGAAATCTACCTCTGCTTTGTAAAGTGAATTTTGAGTACATTTCTGAAAATTTAGGAAACCATTAGCATGATGGCAAAGGAAAGATGAGTACATGTCAGTTTTTATTACCCCACTCATTTATATACAGCTGATTAGAATAGAATGGAATAGAACAGAACAGAACAGAACGGAACGGAACGGAACGAAACGGAACGGAATGGAATGGAATGGAATAACAGAGTTGGAAGGGACCTTGGAGGTCTTCTAGACCAACCCTCTGCATCGGCAAGAAACCCTACACCACTTCAGACAAATGGTTTTCCAATCTCTTCTTTAAAACTTCCAGTGTTGGAGAATACACAACTTCTGGAGGCAAGTTGTTCCACCAATTAATTGTTCTAACTGTCAGGAAATTTATCCTTAGTTCTAAGTTGCTTTTCTCCTTGATTGTTTGGAAACACAAAAGAAGTTTTACATTAAGTCCAAAGACTGGCACAACTCATCCATTATCTAAGAGCATTCAACTCAGACAATAGCTCTTCAAATGTCTCTTCCCCATCCCATCCTCTATGGTTTGGCTGTGTACCAGGAGATAGCCAAGATTGGGCCAGATGTTTTCTATGTGTCAAGCCTTACAAATTGTGTACCCCACAAAAACCAGTGTATTTCTAAATCCAATGTAAAGAGATAATATGTAGGTATGTATTCCTTTAAAAATAAGGTAGGCAGATAAATATCTCCTTTGAAAGTTGCGTACTTCAATCCCTGTACATTTTTCCCTAGACATCCTAGGGAACTACCTACCATTAGAACTAGATCAGGAAGAAAGTCTTGCTATATAGTAAAAGAGTATAATGTAATTATGTTTATTGTGCAGCAAAGCTGCAAACATTCCCTTAGTTGTTTGGGCATCACAGCTAAGATCTATGGACCTTTTTCTCAGAACCAGATGCAGAACTGATTAACAACAGCTGCAGTCGTTCAACAACATCTGTCTCCATACATGGTTGTGTTTCCCAAAGAGGGAAAATTTACAGTAAAAGCATATTTTGACAAAAAAAAATGGGCACCGCCTTAGAGATAAGTTCTTTCCATCTTTTGAGCTGTGCCATTATCCTAAAAATCTCACTAGCTGCCTCTGTTCTAAGAGCATGAAAAGCTGAGAGAAAGCGCTTTGATGCAACTACCCACCCTGGTGTGATTTCCACTATCTCTACAAGATTATAGATATTTGCACACTAATTCATTTGAATTGCACTGTATGTTTTAAAGGTGCTAAAAATCATAAGGCATTCAAGTAAAGCTCTCTATGTTGCCTAGCACTTCTCAGGTCCTCTTTTTTTTCCCAGCTAAAATATTCCAAGTTATTCCCCACTTTCAACGCAAATCTATTTGCAAATGTTCCAGGCGGACAAACTTCCACTGACCCAACTTAGCTAGGACATGCTAATTCAGTTTAGCAATGAATTTGTTTAATGGGCCAAATTGCAAAGCCTGGAAAATAGATTTTACTTGTATCTGCAAACTTGGATGAAGTGATGCAAATCGATGCAAAATATTAAATATGTTAGCTTCTGGATCTTTCTCAGATCTTGTCTTTGTTCCAGAAGGAGGCTGTATGCAAAAGATAACTGCTTTCTCTATTTGTACAATTTATTGGTTAATCTGTTTCTAACTGAGAACTAATTAAAGGAAGTGAATGCTTGGTTGGAAATGAGGATTAAACATGGATAATTATTATAAATGCTACATTTCTAGTTCCACTCAGGCTTATTCATTCCCCTGTGCCCTTTCCTCACCTCTTGCAAATTGCTGATGATAATGTATGGAGAGTCTCTTGTAAGTGCTTGTTTGTACAAGCTGAAGCCCCTCATTTGGTTCTGTTGGCAAGTATTCCCTTTGTCTAAGAACATTAGTATTTTCTTCTTCTAAATTCTTTTGACTGGTTGCAAATGAAGGTGGGGAAGTGGCAGCTGCATAAAACCTAGTGTTAAAAAACAATGTGTGCGAATCATTTTGTCTGGTGTAGACAATCCAAATGTACTGTGAATATCAGGGTAGCTTTTTTTTTCCCTTGAGATTTTTCTCTATTAGTCCTGGCCTATCTGTCAGGCACAAAGAATCAGAACCATTTGTAAGGTTACAGCATAGATTTATTCAAACTTATACATAAGAATCTAGTCAACTAACAGTAAGCACTACACTGATGCTAGATAATGATAAATGGTACTGCGGGGGAGGGGATGACTTTGATCTCTTGTGACAATACAAGGAGTCTAAACTGATAACAAGTCTAACTCCACCACCATCCCCAGCTTGGCCTGCTCTTCTCCTAGACTGTCAGGAATGACATACAGCAATCCAGCCAAAGTTCAATTCCTCATTTGTTCATGCCATATAGACAGAATCTTGCCAGATTAAACGATTACTACTGTCAACACTAATGGATATAAATTGGGAGATTCTAGGGAATGTCTGTCCTAACTCTCTTTCTCTACTTCCTATTCAGCTCTGGGCTGTGTTGCCTCTTGCTTCATCTCTCTCCTTAGAATGCGTCCCTTCTTTCCTGGGAAAATGCTGTTTCATAGTCATCCTTCACATCACCCTGCCCCTCTATAGGCATAATCCATTATATGACCTTGCTTTTTCCATTTTTATAACAAACCCTCCTCTACAGAAAAGATATTGATGTATGTGAAAACAGTTCCAATCTTATTTATTTTTGCTTGGCAGACCAATTGGGTTAGTATGTAAGTTACACCCACTCAATTAAAGTCAAAAAGAAGTAACAAAGTTTGCTTTGGGGTATGAAAACCAAAAAAATATCAATTACACTGATTACTCTAGTGGTACCTCTTCATCTCATTGAATTGAAAGCTTCGGCACCATAGATGAATTCCTTGTGTATTTCATCACACTTGGTTAAATAAAGTAGTCTGGCCTAGTCTAGTATGATCTATTCTTTTTGTGGCCAAGGAGAATGACCCAAACAAGAAAAAAGATTTATAAAATACCCTCATTTGCAATGATAACTTTGGTTTTAGGTTTTTCTATCTAATCCCACCTTACAGGTTAATTTCTGTGTTAAGCCCTTGTCACACTGCACCAACGGATGGAAAGAGGATGTAAAATGGAGAAAAATACTTACCATCCATTGGTTAACGAGATGCTTCCGTTCTATACTCACTGCCTCCATTTTGCTTCCTCTCTATCCATCCAGCATCCATTTTTTGATGTTTCATCCGCTCAGAAAGTTTTGAACTGCTCAAAATTTTTGAGCGGAAAATGTATCCAATGCGTCCATTCTGCATCCACTAGGCATCCGCTATATCCACTAGGCATCCGCTGCGCATCCACGCAAGTCCATCTGCTCCAGCGGTAAACGGATGCAGGGAGGAAGCGGAACGGACGTGGAACGGATGCAGAATGGATGCCTAGCGGATGCAGCACGGAAAAAAAGCATTTAAAACGGAAAAATCATTCACAGAGGGGACCTATCTCGGATATTAAGGATGTCTAGAGGATGCCTAGAGGAAGCAAAGGGACACATAGTGGAAAACCTATACTGCCTATAAAAAGGGGGAGCAACTCACCTGCATCTCACTTTCAGACCAGCAGCCCTGCGGTGCAGACCTCTGCAGCCTTCATCTGACTCTGACTCTTCCACAGCATCCAGTCATGTCCACTATGGATCGTAACAAAGTCCTTTCGGCATCCACCATCGTTCTGAAACAGTGCAAAGCCATCTACAGGCTCTGTGAACTCTACAACGGGAAGAAAAGGAGGCGGCCAAGAAGCGTCTGGGTCCGAAGATGGATTGCCAGAAGAGCAGAGTATGGACTGTACAACAAGCTGATGGTGGAGCTGAGGAACGAAGTCACTCGTGCATTCCAGAACTTCATGAGGATGCCTCCAGCCATGTTTGACAAAGTTGTACAGCAGCTGACACCCAGGTTGACCAAGCAGAGCACCAGCTTCTGCCCCAGCCTGGACCTTGGGCTCAAGGTGGCACTCACTCTGCGCCACCTGGCCTCAGGGACCACCTACAGGGGAATGCAGTATGGCTGGAGGGTGCCACACAACACCATCAGCATGGTGGTCAGAGAAGTGGTGCAGGCCATCATCGAAGAATACCAGGAGGAGCTCCTGCAGTGCCCCTCCACTGAAGAAGGCTGGAAGAAAGTTGCAGAGCAGTGGTATCAGAAGTGGAACTTCCCCCACACCTTTGGAGCCATGGATGGGAAGCGTGTGGCCTGCAACGCCAGTGACCTCAAGGAGGAGCTGGAATGCAACCTCATGGTGGGCTTCCCAGATCCAGAACCCCTGCCCAACGACACACAAGATGTGCCCTACTTCATCGTGGGGGATGACGCCTTCTCCCTCAGAACCTACCTCATGAAGCCCAACACCACCAGATGCCTCACCTGTGAAGAGAGGATCTTCAACTACAGGCTGTCCAGGGCAAGGCGGATGGTGAACGCCTTTGGCATCCTGGCCAACAGGTTCCAGGTACTTCTCACCACCATGCAGCATCACCCAGAGACCGTGAGGAGGATCGTGGAAGCTTGCTGCATCCTGTACAATCTCATGCACACCCGCTACCCAGTCTTTCAGAACAGGCTCGTGGACCTCCAACAAGGCAATGGGGACATGGAGCCTGGGGAATGGAGGCAAGGGCAAAACCTGATAGACACTCAGGATGTGCGAGGCCCAAATAGAGCCTCACGTGAAGGGAATAAGCAGCGCAACCTCCTGAAACACTGATGCAACTCCCCAGCTGGAGCAGTGGAGTGGCAAGACAGGATGATAGATGACTAATGGATGCTTCCTTGAGGTTGTCTCATCACACTGATGAGATTGTGCCATGTATGTTGGGTGGGCCTACAATGAACAGGGCATTTAATAAAGAGTTGTGTTTATGTTGACATGTGTGGATCAATGATTACATTATTATTGATAATAAAGGGCCATATGTGTGGCACCTTGGGAGGGCGGACCATACAGTCCCACTATGCTTGCACTGGAGGCTTATCTATCCCACAGCTATCTTAACCCATCCCAAAGGTATCCCTGCCCATCCCACTGCTATCTTAACCCATCCCTCAAGCATGCAAAGGTTTAAACCATTTCTAAAAGTTTCCACCAAGACTTTATTGAAAAAAAGAAATGAAGCAAGTGTGTGAATCAAAGATAGACTTTATTAACAACAAGCTATAAAATAAAAATGAGTCTCTGGCACTCCTCTTGGTCACTCAGTCTCAAAGGTGAAGAGTCCAGGTGCTGTGGAGGTGGCTGGTGCTGGAGTGCTTGTCTGAAGCGCCATTGGGGTGCAGCATCAGCATAGTCACCAACAGAAGCACCACCGCCATAAGCAGCATCATCAGCTCCTCCAGAAGCAGAAGCAGCAGAACCTCCAGCCCCAGAAGAGCGAGCCCGTGCTACAGAAGCCCCAGCAGAACCAGAGTGAGGGCCAGGGGTTGGGATGGTGGCCCTGTCCTTCTTGCCAGGGCTGGCAGCAGATGGCTGAGGCTTTCTGTTCTTCCCCATGGTTGTGGGGTTGCTGGCTGGCAGGGAGGCTGGCAGGAACCAAGGCTGGCAGGAAGGCTGGCACCAAGGCTGGCAGGAAGGCTGGCAGACAGGCAGGCACCAAGGCTGGCAGGAAGGCTGGCAGGCAGGCAGGCAGGAACCAAGGCTGGCAGGCAGGAACCAAGGCTGGCAGGCAGACTGGCTGGCAGCAAGGCTGGCAGGGAGGCTGGCAGGGAGGCTGGCAGGAAGGCTGGCAGGCAGGCATGCAGGCAGGGCAGGCAAGGCTGTCAATCCATCCGGCAGCAGGTCTTTCCTCTGAATGGTGACCTGCTTCCGAGCTGCTTCCCTTTATATCCGCGGGGCTTACGCAATGCATCCTCCCCGCATACGCAATTAATGCTAGGCATCCGTTAGGCTTCCGCTCTGCATCCGCTTTATCCACTGTGCATCCACTGTGCATCCGCTGTGCATCCGCTGTATCCGTTCTGCGTCCGCTTTGCTGAGCCCCCCCGGAAGCCTAGCGGATATGCCATCCGCTCTCATCCGCTTCCATCCACTAGGCTTCTGTTCCGCATCCGCTTTCCATCCGCTCTGCATCCTCCCCCCGTCCGTTCCTTTCCGTGTTATCCGCTCTGGTTATGCAAATTTTTGCCCCTTTTGAGAGCGGATAACAACGGATGGAACATTTTTCTCGTCCGCTGTGTCCTTTTTACAAACGTTTTGCATCCGTTGGGCAGTGTGACAGGGCCTTTACTTTCCACAGGCCATTTTACAAAAATCCTGTGTCTTTTATTTGATGAGAAGAACAGAAGCAACTGTGGTAATGAGAATGACATTATTTAAAAACAACAATTCTGAACTGATCAGAGGGGAACAAAACATAGCAGGCTGGCCAGCTTCATTGAAGAGATTAATGTACTTGATAGTACCATAGAGAACTGGACATTATATATAGGAAGACCGGGACACATTTTGGGGCCAAATGAGAAAGCTACTGGGGTGGGGAAGTGCCTGTTTGAAGAGGGTTATGAGAGACAATATATGTAGTTAATTAGGGACTTTAATTGCGCTATGAAATTCTTGTTGCTCAGTTTTGTGTAACTCGTAAAAACAATGCAGGAACTTTTTGATCCAGCATCATTATCAATTCCAGAGTAGTTCAGGTTACATAAGTATAAGTAAAAAAGGGGGAAGGCCACTGCAGCATGTTCAGCTGCATTTTAAAAAGATACTGATAATTATAAATTTAGTGAAGAGCTAAACTGCACACTGAGAGCACACTGAGAGCACCCAACTGCTAATGGGTGGAATTCTGAAGAAATTATTCAAAAAGAGATTCTCACACAGCTGAATTTAACATTCAACAAGGTATTTTAAAATGGTATCTCTATGGAAACTGTTGCTGGACATATGATACAGATCAAAAAAGAAAACATATAAAAATCTTCTTTAATAAACCATACAGGCAATGATGGATCAAACTGTACTGTGATGTCATTGTGGCAGAATTTTAGCCATACTAGCTCAATGCAGATTTAAAGACAAAACCTGCAGAAAATACAATATAATGTATTGGGGACCTGGGATAGAACATATTCAGAGAATCTTTGGCTCAGGGAAAAGCTAACCATTTGCTTGCCATCTCTGTTTTGTGCTCCCGTGAGGTCTCCGGCCATTGACTTCTAGTTGGTAGGCAGTCTTAGGCACAATGGAAGGTGCATTGGACATGTCCCTACCAGGGGATTCAGCCTTCTCTCATCTTCTCTAAAATTGGTGCCATACTAAAATGTTTTTGAATGGTGTCATTTGTGATGTGGTCAAAAAGAGAGGTGCCTGATATCCAATGGAGCATTTGCATTTCCATGGCATGGAGATAACTTTCGGTTCCTGTTCTGGTTGCCCAGCATTCAGTGTCATACAGTGCAATAGGGCAGATGGTTGTTCTTATGGTCCAAAAGATATTATCAAAGAAATCACATGTGAAAGAAAACATCTTTAAGATTTGCTAGATAAAGATGTAAAACAACCTTTCCATGCTGCAAAAATATCAGAACATAAGAATTTGCAGAAATACTGGACAAAATGCACATGTACATGTATACATATACACAATAATGTGAATACTTTTGTGACATTGTGCTGCAAGATGGCTCACCTCAGACACAGGAAAAAGAGAAGGATTCACATTACAACATAGAAAGATGCTTGAATTTCTCTGAACATTTTTTCCTCCCAGAGGATGCTCTTGCCTCTACTTGTTTGTGAGGCCTAGCATGTATGCTTTGGTCCTGTTTATTCCAGAAGGATTTGTTCAGGAGAACTTTCTTAAAACAGATTTCCAGTACAGCTTTTAACAAGTTGCTTGATTCTTTTTTGGAAATCATCGGAAAAAGTCACGAAGAAAGAATTGCCATTTTGGAGGAAAAGGCAAATGCAGTCAATAAACATACACACCAAGAGATTTGTCCCTTGATCTTTTAAAATTCTTTGACTTAAACCCAACTAACAAAACATTTATTTATTTATTTATTTGATTTAATTTGATTTGATTTGTCAGTCGCTGACAAGATAATAGGTATTAGTGTATACATAGTTATGAATACATGAAATGGGTACATATAAGAAAAATAAAAGAAACAATAGGACAGGAACAGTAGGCATGTTGGTGCACTTATGCATGCCCCCTACAGACCTCTTAGGAAAGGGGTGAGGTCAATAGTAGAAAGTAGAAAGTCTAAGGTTAAAGTTTTGGGGGCTTGGGGAAGAAACCACAGAGTCAGGTAGAGTATTCCAGACATCGACCACTCTGTTGCTGAAGTCGTATTTCCTGCAATAAAGTTTGGTGCAGTTTACCTTGAATTTGTATCTATTGTTTGCTCTTGTGTTGTTATGGTTGAAGCTGAAGTATTCATTGACAGGTGTAATGTCAATGTATGCATTTTATATACCATACTTCGTAATGTATGATTTTATATACCATACTTCAATCAAATCGAAGACAGCGTAATTCAAGGTTTTCTAGGTCTAGAATTTCGAGTCTGGTGGCATCAGGTATTCTGCAATGAATAGAGGAGTGGAAAACTCTTCTTGTGAAATATTTCTGGACTTTCTCAACTGTGCTAATATCAGATACGTAAAGTGGGTTCCAGACTGATGAGCTGTATTTGAGTATTGGTCTAGCAAATGTTTTGTATGCTGAAGTTAGTAGTGTGATATTACCAGAGAAAAAGCTACGTAGGATTAGATTAACAACTCTTAATGCCTTTTTGGCATTCCAGAACTATTGAATGAAAAGAAAGAGAGAGAAAGGGAAGGGAAGGGAAGGGAAGGGAAGGGAAGGGAAGGGAAGGGAAGGGAAGGGAAGGAAGGAAGGAAGGAAGGAAGGAAGGAAGGAAGGAAGGAAGGA
>BLBF01000016.1:20207482-20234102 GCA_015471245.1 Laticauda colubrina
CATTCATTCATTCATTCATTCATTCATTCATTCATTCATTCATTCATAAAGGCTCGTTCATTTAACCTTGGAGCAAATAACTTTTGTTGCAATGAGAGCTTGATTTCCAACCCTCCCGTCCTTTTGTTGTTGTTATTGTTCATTCTAGCGCCTTGTGAATCCATCTACTTTGAATCTTCCTAACAATTGTATGTAAAGGCCCTGTCACACTGGCCGACGGATGCAAAACATTTGTAAAAAGGACACAGCGGACGAGAAAAATGTTCCATCCGTTGTTATCCGCTCTCAAAAGGGGCAAAAATTTGCATAACCAGAGTGGACAACACGGAAAGGAACGGATGGGGGGGAGGACGTAGGGCAGATGGAAAGCGGATGCTCCATGGAAGCCTAGCGGATGGAAGCGGATGAGAGCAGATGGCACATCTGCAAAGCTTCAGGGGGAGTGCAACAAAGTGGACGCAGAACGGAAAGAGTGGATGCAGAGCAGACGCCGAGCGGATGAAGCGGATGCACAGCGGAAGCCTAGTGGATGCCTAGCGGATGCCTAGCGTTCACTGCGCATGCGGGGAGGATGCATTGCGTCAGCCCCACGGATATAAAGGGAAGCAGCTCCCAAGCAGGTCACCATTCAGAGGAAAGACCTGCTTCCAGACACATCGACTGCCTGCCAGCCTGCCTGCCAGCCAGCAACCCCACAACCATGGGGAAGAAGAAAAAGCCTCAGCCATCTGCTGCCAGCCCTGGCAAGAGGGACAGGGCTACCATCCCGCCCCCTGGCCCTCACTCTGCTTCTGCTGGGGCTTCTGCAGCACGGGCTCGCTCTTCTGGGGCTGGGGCTTCTGCTGCTTCTGCTTCTGGAGGACCTGATGATGCTACTTATGGTGGTGGTGCTTCTGCTGGTGCTTACTCTGCTGAAGCTGCTTCTGGCTATGGTGCTTCTGCTGGTGCTTACTCTGCTGATGCTGCTTCTGGCGGTGGTGCTTCTGCTGGTGCTTACTCTGCTGATGCTGCTTCTGGCGGTGGTGCTTCTGCTGGTGCTTACTCTGCTGGCACTGCTCCTGGTGCTGGGGCTTCTGCTGGTGCGTACTCTGCTGGCACTGCTCCTGGTGCTGGTGCTTCTGCTGGTGCTTACTCTGCTGACGCTGCTCCTCGTCCTGCTGGTCCTGCTGCTGGTCCTGGTCCTGCTGGTGCTCTTGGTCCTGCTGGTGCTCCTGGTCCTGCTGGTGCTCTTGGTCCTGCTGGTCCTGCTCGTGCTCCTGGTCCTGCTCGTGCTGCTGGTGCTGCTGGCGCTGCTGGTGCTTACTCTGCTGCTGCTGATCCTGGTCCTGCTGGTGCTGCTGCTGGTGCTGCTGGTCCTGCTTTTGCTGCTGCTGCTGCTGCTGCGCCTGGTGGTGGTGTAGAGGAGCAACCCCTACATCCTGGAAGCCCCTCTGATGAGGGCCCATGTGGTCCTGCCAAAGGGAGGAAGAGGCATACGCGAGAACGGGAGAGGAGGCAACACAACATCGAGGAGGAACATGAGGATGAGGTGCTGGAGTGGCTGAGAGAGAATGAGTATCTATGGTGGAAGGGACACAGGCTCTATAAGGACACCAAAAGGAATCAGGCTGCTTGGAGAGAGAAGGCGGAGAGCCTGGGCTACACTTCAGAGGTGCTCCTCGGCTGGTGGAAGCACATGCACACCTGGTACGGGAAGCTGCACCTCAAGAAATATGGCCAGGCCGCGTCAAGCTGATGGACAGAGAGACCTACGTCATGGCCAAGTGCAGCTTCCTGGAGGGTGAGATCCACCACCGAGGAGCAGCCCTTCTCACAACCCTCTCTCTCAGGCAGCCTGCTGAGAGCCAGTCCTCTTCCAGCAGAAAGTCAGCTCCTGTCTCCAGGCAGGTGTCTGTGGAGCGTGCCACGACGGAGAACCCACGGACAGCTGTTCTAACCGTGGAGGAGCACGTGGAGGACTCCCTGATGTAGTGGGAGAAAGGAGACGGCACTTCCACCACAGCTCAACCCGCATCCACCCCCAGCTCCACCTCCACAGAAAGGCAGAGAGGCAAACCGGAGGGACAGAGCCACACTGTCCTGCTGGAGATAAGAGACACCATTAGGAGCAGCGTAGATCTCCTCTCTCAGCTGGTACACACCGACTCCTCACCCTCCAACTGCAAGCCCTTCCTCACCTATGTGAACCAGACCCTCATGGACATGGCGGAACCCCAGTACCAGGTGGTGAAGGACAGGATCACCGATCTGCTTCACAACCCTCCAGACCAAGATGAACCTGCTCCCACCCAGTCCAGGTCTGCTCCTCCACCCCAGGTGATGTCATTCCCATTCCAAGGCTTTCCACAGGCCCTCACCTACCAGGGCTACGGCTACCAGGAGGTCCGGCAGCACAGGCAGCAGCCCTTCCCAGTCCAGGCACAGGTTCATTGGACGCCACTGTTGCCACCAGTTCCACTGATGCCACTGATGCCACCCACGCTGATACCACCCACACCACCGATGCCACCCACGCCACCGATGCCACCGACACCAGTCCTCACCCAGCTGCAGACCAGACAGCCACACTACACTGCTCCTTCCTCCACCCCACAGCCAAGCCCAGCCTCAGTACATCTGTCATCAGTACTGGGGCTGACACCCCATGTCATGGAGGAAGGGGCTCTCAACATCACGGGGCTGAGCCAGCTGTCTGAGAGCTTCCTCAACAAATTGTCCCCTGTTGTCCCCTCGGGGCCAGGCACCCCAGTGGTGCCTCAGACCAGAACTCCAGCAGCAGCCACCTCCACAGCACCTGGACCCTTAACCCCTGAGACTGGGCACACCTCCGAGTGACCGAGAAGAGTGCCAGAGACTGGGTGGCTACCTGTTGACTTTATTTGGACACTTGACTTGGGTCATTTTTCTTTTACAGCTTGTTATTAATAAATATTATCTTTGCTTCACACACTTGCTTCATTTATTTTTTTCAATAAAGTCTTGGTGGAAACTTTTAGAAATGGTTTAAGCCTTTGCATGCTTGTGGGATGGGTTAAGATAGCAGTGGGATGGGCAGGGATACCTGTGGAATGGGTAATAGCTGTGGGATAGATAAACCTCCAGTGCAAGCATAGTGGGACTGTATGGTCCACCCTCCCAGGTGCCATACCTATGGCCCTTTATTATCAATAACAATGTAATCATTCATCCACACATTTCAACATAAACACAACTCTTTATTAAATGCCCTGTTCATTGTCGGCCCACCCAACATACATGGCCCAATCTCATCAGTGTGATGAGACAGGCTGAAGGAAGCATTCATTAATCATCTATCATCCTGTCCTGCCACTCCACTGCTCCAGCTGGGGAGTTGCACCAGTGTTTCAGGAGGTTGCGCTGCTTCTTCCCTTCACGTGAGGCTCTGTTGGGGCCTTGCACATCCTCAGTGTCTATCAGGTTTCGCCCTTGCCTCCATTCCCCAGGCTCCATGTCCCCATTGCCTTGTTGGAGGTCCATGAGCCTGTTCTGCAAGACTGGGTAGCGGGTGCGCATGAGATTGTGCAGGATGCAGCAAGCTTCCACGATGTTCCTCATGGTCTCTGGGCGATGCTGCATGGTGGTGAGAAGTACCTGGAACCTGTTGGCCAGGATGCCAAAGGCATTCTGCATCACCCACCTTGCCCTGGACAGCCTGTAGTTGAAGATCCTCTCTTTACGGGTGAGGCATCTGGAAGTGTAGGGCTTCATGAGGTACCTTGTAGTTGAAATAAGTGGACCCCGACTTGGCTGGAGCTTTGCAGGCCATGTGCTTGCCATCGATGGCTCCAACGGTGTGTGGGAAGTTCCACTTCTGATACCACTGCTCTGCAACTTTCTTCCATCCTTCTTCAGTGGAGGGGCACTGGAGGAGCTCCTCCAGATCATCTTCGATGATGGCCTGTACCACTTCTCTGA
This sequence comes from Laticauda colubrina, assembly GCA_015471245.1. Classification (NCBI taxonomy): domain Eukaryota; kingdom Metazoa; phylum Chordata; class Lepidosauria; order Squamata; family Elapidae; genus Laticauda; species Laticauda colubrina. The sequence continues at coordinate 20,211,419 of BLBF01000016.1, forward strand.
CCACAATGCTGATGGTGTTGTGTGGCACCCTCCAGCCGTATTGCATGTTCCTGTAGGTGGTCCCTGAGGCCAGGTGGCACAGAGTCAGTGCCACCTTGAGCCCAGGTTCCAGGCTGGGCCGGAAGTTGGTGCTCTGCTTGGTCAACCTGGGTGTCAGCCGCTCCACAACTTCGTCAAACATGGCTGGAGGCATCCTCATGAAGTTCTGGAATGCCCGAGTGTCTTCATTCCTGAGCTCCACCATCAGCTTGTTGTACAGTCCATACTCTGCTCTTCTCCCGATCCATCTTCGTACTCAGACGCTTCTTGGCCGCCTCTTTTTCTTCCTATAGTAGAGTTCACAGAGCCTGTAGATGGCTTCGCACTGTTGCAGAACGATGGTGGCTACCAAAAGGACTGTGTTACGATCCATGGTGAACATGACTGGATGCTGTGGAAGAGCAAGATCAAGATGAAGGCTGCAGAGGTCTGCACAGCAAGGCTGCTGGTCTGAAAATGAGATCCAGGTGAGTTGCTCCCTCTTTTTATAGGCAATATAGGTTTTCCCCTAGGTGTCCTTCTGCATCCTCTAGACATCCTCTAGACATCCTTAATATCCGAGATAGGTCCCCTCTGCGAACGTTTTTACCATTTTAAATGCTTTCTTTGCGAGCTGCATCCACTTTCATCCTTTCTCCGTCCATGCTACTAATGCTGCGCGTCTGTTCCGCGTCCGTTTCACTTCCTCCCTGTGTCCACTTTCCGCTGGAGCGGATTTGAGTTGTGCGGATGCACAGCAGATGTCTAGAGGATGTAGCGGACGCGTAACGGATGACGACGGATGCAGAACGGATGTTCCCCGTATGCGTCGCGGATGCAGAACAGACGCGTTGGATACATTTTCCGCTCAAAAAGTTTTGAGCAGCTCAAAACTTTTTGAGCGGATGGAACCTCAGTCGACGGATGCTGGACGGATAGAGAGGATGAAAAACGGACGCAGTGAGTACAGAACAGATGCATCACGTTAACCAACGGATGGCAAGTGTTTCTCTCCGTTTTACATCCTCTTTCCATCCGTTGGTGCAGTGTGACATGGGCTTAAGACAATCATTGATAAGAATATCCTTCTATTGTTAAATCTAGAACAAAATCCTGATTGCATCAAGCTTTATTTATTTTTGATTTATTTGTATCTATTGTTTGCTTTTGTGTTGTTATGGTTAAAGCTGAAGTATTCATTGACAGGTAGCACATTGCAATGTATAATTTTATGTAATTGTTGTCTCCGAAGAACAGAATTCAGGGAATTACCCAAGGCCTGTTGAGGCTTTAGCTCCATCTGGGAGATGGCAGAAAATCTTAGATAAGCACTTGCTCTTAAGTCGATTCTCCTCATTTACTGAGGAACTGCAGGGGAATAAGCAACAGATGGGGCATCTAGAGAAAAGCTGACAACATGTGACAAATGAAGATTAGATAGGAATGCTGGCAGTAAAAGCTCTAATATTTCTCTTACTGCAGGGGTGTCAAACTTGATTTCATTGAGGGTTGCATCAGGGTTGTGTTTGACCTCAAGGGTGGGCTGGGGGCAGCTCAATGTCCATTTTCAGCTGTGAACGACTCTTACAGCCCTCTGCCAGTGAAAATGGAGGTCTGGGAGTGGGGGGGGGGTGACACCCCCCCAAGCTCCGTTTTCATTGGCAGAGTCTGCAGGAGACAGTCACATCCAAAAATGGACCTCAGGAGGACCATATGTGGCCCTCCTGAGCTCTATTTTCACTGGAAGAAGTACCATGGGCCAGTCCTTTGCTGTTTCCAGGATGGCCCCACAGGCCAGATCTAAGCACACCAGGATCCTGCCCCCGGGCCTTAAGTTTGACACCCCTGTTTTAATGTATCCATAAAGCATTAGTGGAGCCCAGCAGCTCAATTTAAAGGGAAATGGATAGCTCAGGAAAGGGTATATTTTTTTGGAGACTGTGAGAGTTTTGCCAGGTATCTAGATCAGTGGTGGTATTCAGCCAGTTCGCACCAGATCAGGAGAACTGGTAACAAAAATTTGCCGTGGGTTGCCGAACTGGTAGAAAGTTCTGGCTGGCCACCTGGTTGCCCTCCCTGGTGGGACACCCCCACCTGGTTGCCCTCCCGCCGGATGCTTGCTCACCCCTGCCCGCCTGCCTGACATTCACCTAAGGTATTTCTTTCTTTTTTTTCCCTCCCAACAATCAGCTGTGCCTTGCTGAAGCCAAGGAAGGCAAAAAATGGAGGGAGGACCTCCACCCCCACCCCCACTTTTTTCCCTTCCAGAGCCCCAGAGGAGACTTAGCAGAGTAAAAATGCCCCCCCAGAGACTCTTCTGAGGCTAGGAAGCTCCCAAAACAGAGCTTGGATGCTGCATGCCCCTCCCGTGCTCTGTTCCTTTTCTTCCTGAGCCTTAGAGGAGCCTTAGGGGAGCAAAAACATCCCCCCAGAGGCTCCACTGAAGCAAGGAAGCTCTCCAAAATGGATGGGGGCTGCAAAAAAGCCACGCCCATCCAGTCACATGGCCACACACACCAAGCCACGGCCACAGAACCAGTAGTAAAAGTTTTTGAATCCCACCATTGATCTTGATGATACATTCATTTAGCTTTCTTATTAGGAATTTGAGTCCAGTTAGGCAGGTCCTACAGAATTAATTGAATCTACATCTTACAAAATTATCTGGGGTGGTTTTGAGCATGCTGATCCTGAGAAGGCAGACAGCTATCAGAGCTATTAGGCTTTCACTTCTGGCCTGGATCCCTCTCCTTCCTCATTGGGAAAACCTGATGTAACATAAGTGTGGATGTTGGTGAATGGATGAGAGAGAAAGAATGGGTCACCAGCCTTGAATTTTTTCCTCTTCTCTTAATGAAAAGTTTAATGAGAATGTGGTAGAACTGCAGCTGTAAAGAGCTCTGGAGAAATGGATTCTTGGAGCAGAACCAGAGATGGGATTCAGCAGGTTCTGACCAGTTCTGGAGAATCAGTAGTGGAAATTTTGAGTAGTTCGGAGAACCGGTAAATCCTACTTCTGACTGGCCCCGCCCCCATCTATTCTCTGCCTCCCGAGTCCCATCTGATTGGCTGGGTTTTCTTTTGTTGCCCTGCACAGGAGAACAGAGCTGGAAAGCAGGTTAGTGGGGTGGGGAGGGAATAGAGATTTTGCAGTATCCTTCCCCTGTCATGCCCACCAAGCCATGCTATGCCTACCAAGCCACGCCCCAGAACTGGTAGTAAATCTTTTGGAGTCCCACCACTGGACAGAACCAAGTCCACTCCTGTGGATGACCCCTGGCAGGACTGAAATTGTAGAAGTGTAACTATCCTGGTCCTGCTTGATCTGTCAATAGACCTCAAAATCATTGTTCATGACAACTTTGCAGGCTGCCTGCAGGGGTTGGGATTGGGACAGTGAACAAAGAGTCTTCTTCCTGAATTGGCAGTTGTAGTCTAATGCTCTTCAGTATGGGATGCCATAAGGTTCAATGATTCTCATTGTGACATTTAAACTTCAGTCAGAACGATTGATGTGGTCAGGATTTTGTTCTTGATTTAACAATAGCAGGATATTCTTGTCAATGAATGTCTTCCATCCAGTTGTTAGGAAGATTTGAAGTAGTTTTGAACAAGACTGAATTTGAAACAGAAATATATAATAATGATAAACATGTTATTGCAAAATATGTAAAAAAAAACTTTTGTTCAATGTGAGACAAAAGAAGAATAAGTGAAAGAATGTATGATAAAATGGGTTAAAATTTTTGGTTATAATGTATAAATGGAACAATGGGAAAACATGTGGTGGAAAGGTTGAAATTTCCATTATGTTTTAACCTTAAAGAAAACTTTTATAAAATGATGTATCATTGATATTTGTCACAGAGAAATTGTCTGGAATATATAAAGACACTTTGAATCTTTGTTGGAAATGTGAACAAAATGAAACATTTTATCATGTTTGGTGGGCATGTATAAAAACAAAAAAATAAACATATACTTTTATTAATTCAGAAGACTTTAAAAGCTAAAGAGTACAACTGAATGCACAGATTTTCTTTTGGGGATTGATGGACAGGTAACTAGGAAAAAAAGTCATGGAATTTCATTTTTATATATGGTAACTGCAGTGAGGTTATTGTATGCTTAAAAACAGAAAAACTTGGTACTACCCACCATGGAGGCATAATTAGTGAAAATGATGGAACTTGTAGAGAGGGTTAAAGCCTTTAAAGTCTTCTTTAATCAGAGAAAAAGCAACATCTACAAACGTAATGTGATTTTTTTGCATGAAATGGAAAAAATGCACTTATTTGCAGTTTGATGAGTAGAAAAAAAATTAATAAGAGAAAAAAGTGGCCTTTTTTCTAATCATACAGTAAGAGATAATTTTGTAAATGTACTTATTTTTGCTGCAAAGGAAACTGGACGCTTCTTTCTCTTTATTCATTTTTTTCCTGCAAGTTTGCATTTTTTTTTCTTAATTTTTTCTTTCCTTGTTTCTTTTACTCTTTATTTGTGTGTGTTTTTATCGTCTTTGGAAAACTTGTAATAAGTAAATATAACCAACAATTTGGGTATCTACAGGACCACCTAATGCCAATGTTTTTTTTCCCATCCATTAATACCTAGAAGTGAAAAGGCCTTCAAGGTCTCTGAATCATTTGCCTTCTTAATCACAGTCCCCCATGTTTAAAAGAACACTTTCTCAGAAGTGATTTCAACACCAGTTCTCTTGGGAGTTCAGTTTTTTAATAAGTTGGGGTTGGATTGGAGTGGATTGGATTGGGTTGGGTTGGGTTGAGTTGAGTTAGCTTAGGTTGGATTGGGTTGGGTTTGATTGATTGATTGATTGTTCAACAGTGCTTAGGCTACTTTGTTTTTATGTACAGTTTTAATGCATTATTGTATTTAGGTATCTACACCAGTTAGAGTTGGTTAAGAATGGAACAGATGCAAGCCTAGAAAATAAATAAATAAAGCAAATACAATTAACATACCAAAAGATAGATTGAATTTATATACATGTACAAATTGATATACATGTACAACTCCATTCAAAATGGTTAATTAAATTTCATGCCATATTAACTTCATGGGTATTTGCATGACAATTTTGTTTCATTCGCTGTTTGATCAGTATTTACTGAAATTTCTAAATTTTCTTATAGATGATATGACAGGAACTTAGGAGGTCTCCTTAAAAAAAAACCAAAGAACTTAGTATAAAGTAAAACTGGCAGATTCATCACATCAAATTAAAAATAGAAATGAGATGAAACATAGATTCCTTCATTAGAGGCGGGGGAGGAATGGAAGAAGAGTTTTGCTGGATCAAAAGAGATTAGTTAAGTAATTTCAACCTCACACCTCTGTCATAATAATTATCACAAATCAGAGATTTACAGTGTCAGTGGAAAACCAGCAAAGATAATTCAGAATTGTATAAACAAATGAAGTAAATCTCCCAGTATATCTATTCAAGTTCAGAAGAGATAGGATTTCTGACCTGTGAAGAGAGCTCTACAGACATTTCAGTCTAGATTCCCGGGGTCATCTCCAAATTATGCCTCTCTTAAACTAACTGTAGGTCAGTGTTTCTCAACCTAAACATGGCTGGCTAAGGAATTCTGGGGGTTGAAGTCCACCCATCTTAAACTTCCCAAGGTGAAGAAACACTGTTCCAAATCCACCAAAGCTGAAAAAGAAACAAAACCTGCAAAAATTGTATTCTTGCCTTCTTCCACCTCCTTTGAGATATAGTTATAGTTACTGCTGGAGTACAGATTCACATATACAGATTTTAATGAAGACTATGAGGATTTTGATGAGGGAAACAAATCCCCACTTCTACTTTCAACATTATAAATATTCTTTGTGATGCTAAGGAGATGGAGATGCCTCCACAAACCTTTACAAGCATGATTTGAAATGTGCATCCCTTCCAGTTGTTCATAACCTTTGCTAGCAGTCATAATAGTTCAACATTTGAGTTGAACTTCAATAGTTCAATAGTTCAACATAATAGTTCAACATACTGTTTCATCAGGAAGGCAGATATCTCCCATTTTTCAAAGGCTGTCATCTTTCTACTCACCTTTTTGATTTTCAGCTCACCCTTTAGATGTTCAGGTTTTTACAAATACAATAAAAAGGCCAACCAATGAGAACTGAAAAGAGAAGGAAGGACCAGCATTTACTCAGTCCAGAAGGGAGGTATTGAAACACAAAAGAGCTACATGCACATAGATCAGTCAAACAGAATAGAGCTGAAAGGGACCTTGGAAGTCTTCTAGTCCAACCCCTGCACAAAGAAACCTTATACCATTTCAGACAAGTGACTGTCCAGTCTCTTCTTAAAAACCCCTAGGGATGGAGCAGCCACAACCATTCCACTGGTTAACTGTCCTCACTGTTAGGAAGTTTCTCCTTAATTCCAGGTTGCTTCACCCCTTGATTAGTTTCTATCTATTGTTTCTTGTTCTGCCCTCTGGTACTTTGGAAAATAAGTTGACCCCTCTTCTTTGTGACATTCTTTCAAATACTAGAATACTGCTATCATGTCCTTCCTAATACTTCTTTTCTCTAGACTAGCCAAACCCAAATCCTGCAACCATTCTTCATGTGTTTTAGTCTCCAGGTCTTTAACCGTTGCTCTTCTTTAGGTGTCCACCTAAAATGGACACCTAACATCAAAAACGTCATCAAAAAAGCACAACAAAGAATGTTCTTTCTGTGCCAACTCAGGAAGCTCAAACTGCCCAAGGAGCTGCTGATCCAATTCTACACAGGAATTATTGAATCTATCATTTGCACCTCTTTCACTGTCTGGTTTGGTTCTGCAACCCAACAAGACAGACACAGACTTCAAGAGGATAATTAGGATTGCAGAAAAAACAATAACTACCAACCTGCCTTCAATCGAGGACCTGTATATTGCACAAGTCAAAAAGAGGGCTGTGAAAATATTTACAGACCCTTCATATCCCGTACATAAACTGTTTCAACTACTACCCTCCAAACGACACTATAGAGCACTGCACACCAGAAGAACTAGGCACAAGAACAGTTTTTTTTTTTGAACACCAACACTCTGCTAAACAAATAATTCCCTCAACACTGTCCAACTATCTACTAACTCTGCATTACTATCACTATTAATCTTCTCATCACTCCTATCACCCATCCCCTCCCACTTGTGACTGTATGCCTGTAACTTTGTTGCTTGTATCCTTACGATTTATACTGACTTTTTCCGAGTATGATTTGATTGCTTATTTGTATGCTGTGACTATATTAAGTGTTGTACCTTTCAATTCTTGATGAATGTATCTTTCTTTTTATGTACACTGAGTGCATTTGCACCAAGACAAATTCCTTGTGTGTCGAATCACACTTGGCCAATAAAGAGTTCATTCATTCAGTCAGTCAGTCAGTCATTTATTCATTCATTCAGTCATTATACTTTTTCCAAAGTCTCAAAAACCTTTTTTTGCAATATTGTGGCCAAAATTGGTTGCCATATTCCAGGTGTGGCCTTACTAAGGTTTTATAAAGCAGTACTAAAATTTCATGTGATTTTGATTCTATGCCTCTGTTTATAGAACCAAGGATTGTATTAGCTTTGTATTGTATTATTTTTTACAGGAGGGATAACTTTTACATAAATGCCATCAGTTGCTTTAGATTGCATTTGCCCCATTTTGTCCCACTGCTGTCAAACTAACTAGCAACACGACTCCCCTCTGGTCCCTGGCAGCATCTTTCTTTGTGGTCATTCCTCAGCTTGGTCTAGCCTGATGAACGGGTGGTGGCTGCAAAACTGGCATTCATTGTGCAGTGATTGGCTGTTGGCAGCCACAAACCCCTGGGTTGAATGGACTCCAGGGCAGGCTGGCCAGCTTGTGCACACATCAGCAGATAGGCAGACTGTTACTGTCCACCATGGCTACCATAGCAGAGTGCATTTCTTTCCCTCATCTTGGTCTGTGGAGGAGCCACAGTGTTGTCCCTCTTCTGTTTCCAGCCTCTTCTGATCCATCCAGAGAGCATAAAAGAAAGGAGGCAAGGACAGGTAGAGCTGCTGATTCAGCAAGCCATGCAGCTAGTTGAGCAGGCAAAGCTGTTCAGCAGCATCAGTAGCAGGAAAGGGACTGTTGCAACAAACAAAACCCAAGGAGTGGAAGAGGTGTTTTCTCAAGACCCAGCACAGCTACTTGTACTGCAACCCTTTAAACCAGTGGCTGGATTAAAAAAAATTAACTACCGGTTCTGTGGGCATGGGTGGGTGTGGTAGTGGAAGGATACTGCAAAATCTCCATTCCCACCCCACCCTACTAACCTGCTTTCCAGCTCTGTTCTCCTGTGCAGGGCAGCAAAAGAAGACCCAGCCAATCAGATGGGACTCGGGAGGCAGACAATAGATGGGGGCGGAGCTAGTCAGAGGTGGTATTTGCCGGTTCTCTGAACTACTCAACATTTCCACCATCAGTTCTCCAGAACTGGTCAGAACCTGCTGAATACCCACCTCTGCTTTAAACTGACCCTGGAGACATGTGGGCTTCCTTGAGGGCTTTCAATGCTGTTAGGAGTATTAGGAGTATGCCAGATGATTTTGCTGAAAATGGGAAGAGAAAAACAAAACTGAAAACCACCCCTGTTTTCATCTATGCGCTTCATCACTGGAGGCTTTCAAGACGAGACTGGACTGCCATTGTCAGAAATGGTGCAGGGTCTCCTGCTTGGGCAAGGGATTGGACGAGAAGACCTACAAGGTCCCTTCAAACTCTAGTTAAATCTTTTTGTATGCTTTGAACAGTATCCCTCACCTTTTTACAGGCCATCATATTTAGGTCCAGATAGAGAGCTGCATTCGCGCAGTGGTTAGAATGCAGTATTGCAGACAAATTTTGCCGACCACCAGCAGTTCGATCCCAATCGGCTCAAAGTTGACTCAGCTTTCCATTCTTCCAAGGGCAGTAAAATGGAGAGCTAGATTGTTGGGGGCAATATACTGACTCTGTAAACCACTTAGAGAGGGCTGTAAAGCAGGGATCTCCAACCTTTGTTCCATGGACCATCACTGGGCCACAGTATGGCGGAAACTGGGTTGTGCAAATAAGCAAAGCCCCATCTGCGGGATACAGGCAGCACTCAAAACACTACCTCCTCTGGTCCGCAGAAAAGCCTCTCTCCATGGAACTGGTCCCGGGTGCCCAAAAAGTTGGGGGCCACTGTTGCAAAGCACTTTGAAGCAGTATATAAGTCTAAGTGCTATTACTATTTCATGAAAAAATCTAGACATAAATCTATAGGAATAGAACTCTGTCCTCACTACAAAGTGAGTAGTCAGATTTACATAACTTTGTATATTTCTAGCACACACCTGGGATTCAGAGAATATGGCATCAAGTCAGCTGATCAAATATCCAAGAAGACTTGCCTGCTGCCAAGCCCGCGCCCCCCCCCCCCCACTTAAAAAAAAAACCAGTGAAGCTCTGCAATGTCACTACACAGGAATTTAAGCAAAATCTTTGGGAATAAATAGAAATATATATCCTTTTCGATTACTATCACATCAGATGTTTTTCTCAGGAATAGAGATAGGGAAAGAAAAGATGATTAAAAAGCCCATAAACAATAGATATATTAGTTTCTAGGCATTGAATTTATTTCTCGATTAATTTTGCAACCTGCAGCTCATTCGCTTCTATTTATTTCCTGCTTAGCATTTAGAAAAACAGGCATTACTCAAGCTTGATGAAAAAGAAATTTTGGCACCAACAATGTGCGATGTGGGGACCAGTAAGTAATTGCCATGAAAAAAATAAAACAAAACAAAGCATCTTGGGAGAGTATTAACCTAATCTGAAACCCTTTAAAGATGGAAATGGCTGTAGATTCCCATTATCACCCAGCAAAAAGTTGCAGAACATAATAAAGAAGTATTACTAGTACTATCTCGTTCTAAAATGCAAACATTTTCTTTAAAATAATAATAAGAAAGCTCTGTGCATAAAATACAGATGCAAATAAAGATAAAAGCTGGCTTTGCAAATTATAGGCTTTCATATTCCTCTATTTTATAGTGTGATATCTTTGACATTAACAGGGCAATATATCATTACAAGTAGATTGGCTAGCAACCTTTAAAGCAGAAGCTTCAAATATACGTGGAGCCAGTGTTCATCCTTCAGCAAATTTTAAAAAGAAAAGTTATTGGAAGTGCTGATCTCTCAGAGGGACAGAAGCTTGACTCTAATTCAAATAAGAACCAGAATCCTAAGAATGGTGCCCTGGATTTGGGCAAAGGTCAGGCATATTTGGATAGAGTGGATTTTCCCAAAATGAAGCAAAAGCCCAGCATTGCTAAATAGAAGAGCTAAGTTCCTCTTTCCTCCTTACTTCTGATTTAGCTCAGAACTTTTGGGTTCAGGTGGACCTAAATAATGGAGCAGTATTATTGATTGTGTTGAAAGATAACCTAGGTTGGTTTTCTCCTTGATTAGTTTCCATCCATTGTTTCTTGTTCTTTGTGGCAGCAAATATGATCAAAGCCTAATACTTTTTGATATTTTTCAAATAACTTACATGAGGGGGTAGAAGGAGTTTCATCCTTTAGTAAATGACACCAAGGAGCAGGAGATTGCTAACTTAGAAGACCAACTAAGAGTTCAAAAAGATATTGATAAACTGAAACAGTGTGTGCAGAGGTGATATTCAACCGATTCTGACCAGTTCTGGAGAACTGGTAGCAGAAATTTTGAGTAGTTTCGGAGAACCACCTCTGACTACCTCCCTCCAATCTATTCTCTGCCTCCCGAGTCCCAGCTGATTGGCTGGGTCTTCTTTGGTTGCCCTGCACAGGAGAACAGAGCTGAAAAGCAGATTAATGGGGTGGGGAGGGAATGGGATTTTGCAGTAACCTTCCCCTGCCATGCCCACTAAGCCACACCCATGAAGCCACACCACACCCACCAAGCCATGGCATGCCCACCAAGCCATGCCCACAGAACTGGTAGTAAAAAAATTTGAATCCCATTACTGCATCCATCAAAATGCAGTTCAGTGTCAGGAAATGTAGGATTCACCAGTTAATAAGAAAAATCAGATACGTAATTACAGAATTAACAGCAGTATTTGGGATGAAAGATTTGGGCATCCTGATATTCCATAGATTAAGCATGCAGCATCAATACAGATACAGTATACAGGTCACAGGATGTGATCCTTCTGCTCTAGGCTACACAGCCCAGATGACATCTGATTACACCATACTGTGCCTCACTTTGGTTGCAACAATACGAGGAGAATGCATAGAAGAGCAAATAAGACAGTGAGGGACCTGGAGGCTAAATTTTATGAGAATAGTTTAAGGAACTGGGTGTGTTTACCTTAAAGAAGAGAAGACTAAAGGGAGACATTATAGAAGTCTTCCAATACTTGAAGGATTGCTACTATGAACAGGATCTGTATGCAGAGGTGGGATTCTACCAGTTCACACCTATTCGCTAGAACCGGTTGTTAACATTCTAAGCAATTCGGAGAACCGGTTGTCAGAAGAAATTACTGGCCTAATCCTGTAAGGAAGGCAGGAAGGAAACATTCTGGTGTTGCTTACAGAAACTGCCTCTCCGTTAACCTTTATTACATTCTTGGCAGGACTAGACTTCCTGTCTCAGGAACTTCTCTGGAGTTATTTTCCTCTCCTTTGCTGGTACTTTGCTTGTGTGGAGTGACCATTCAAAGTTACAATGGCACTGAAAAAAGTGACTTATGACCATTTTTCACACTTACGACTGTTGCAGCATCCCCACAGTCATGAGAGGCCAGGTGACGAGATGCATGCCTTGATGTGAGTGACATTGAGTGGGCCACGCCTAGCCAATAACATGACCACCAAGCCATGTCCACCAACTAAGCTACACCCACAGAATCGGTTGTTAAAAAAATTGAATCTTACCCCTGTCTGTATGAGTATTCTCCATAGTTGCCAGGATAAAACAAAAACTGGTAGGTAGAAGAGATCCAAACTCACAATAAGGATAAATTTTCTAACAGCTATTAAACAGTGAAAGACAGTGGTGGGATTCAAAGATTTTTACTACCGGTTCTGTGGGCATGGCTTGGTGGGCATGACAGGGGAAGAATACTGCAGAATCCCCATTCCCTCCCCACCCCACTAACCTGCTTTCCAGCTCCGTTCTCCTGTGCAGGGCAACTAAAGAAGTCCCAGACAATCAGCTGGGACTTGGGAGGCAGAGAATAGATGGGGGCAGGGCCAGTCAGAGGTGGTATTTGCCAGTTCTCCAAACTACTCAAAATTTCTGCTACCAATTTTCCAGAACTGGTCAGAACTTGCTGAATACCTCCTCTGGTGAAAGATCCTGTTTCCTGGCATCATAAGTACTCAAATCCTGGAGATTTGCAAGCAAAGATAGACAGCCACTGATCTGGAATGGGACAGGGCTTTGGACTAAATCTCTAGGCTACTTTTCAACTTTTGATTCTGTGACTCTATAGCAGGATTATCAAACTCGTGGTCCGCAGGCCGGATGTATCACACACTGCCCATGCCCAGTTTAGCGAAAGGGAAAAAATTGTGATGCGTCAGGTGACGACGCCATGATGACATGAGTTTGACACCCCTGCTCTATAGGCATGCTTTATGGAATTATCAACAATTGGCTGGGCTTACACAGCATGGTCAATCCATAATAAGTGCTCACAAATCATCGTTACAGGTAATCCTCGAGTTACAAACACAACCGAGCTCAAAATTTGTGTTGCAAAATATATGTTATGTTAAGTGACTTTGCTCTATTTTACAACTTTTCCTGCCCCGGTTGTTAGATGAATCATTGCATTTGTTAAGTTATTAGTGAATCTGGACTGGACTGCATCTGAACTGCATTGACATAACCTGTTACCTAAACAAATAAACTTGGCTTGCAGATCTTAAGGAAGGATTGTTGAGCCTCTACATTATGCTAAATCACAAAATACTCAATCTGATATAATCCTGCTGAAAGGGACAAGCAAACCAGACATTACGGTTTACTGCAATTTGCAAAACTACACAGCCACTGAAAACAACAGAAGAGAGATGGGGGACAATGATCAATACATATTTATATGGAATTGTTTTGCATAGGTAAACAATTTCTTAGATCAAAGCAGTAACATTAAAACAGACCAAAAAAATCCGCTTTTGAAAAATGGCAGCTGGGTCATATAGATGAAACAAAGGAAATAATTTAGTTTTGTCTTCTCTTAGGATAATTCAAATTCAGAGCTTAATGTACCAGAGAATTCATGTGTAATACAAGACATGCAAAGCTGATGTTTTTCCTAACCTTTCATCCCCAGAGCTGTACTTTCCTCAGCTCTGCTGATACTTAACTCTTTTTTATCAAAACATCCTCATCAAGTAAATTACCTTGTCTTTGAGTATTTCCGTAGTTCATCCTTCAGATGCCTGCCTCCTATATTTAAAAAAAGAAAACCTAGCTGGGAATGAAACCAGCTTAAGAAAACCCTTTGAAGATTTTAACTCCACCTTCATGTGCAGTCCTCAAAAATGAACTTTTTCCTCTCCTTTTCCTTTTTCCAGTTTCTCTCTGGTTCTGCAGAATCTTGCAACCCAGATCTAGAAGTTATAAATGGTGAAGGTCCAGAGTGGAGGTGGCTGCTGGATGGATGGCAGACTCCATCTCCCTCCCCCACCTTTGTACTCTCCTTTCTGCCCCTCCATCTTTCTTTTTTGCTAATCGTATAGTATTTTTCTTTGCGTTCTGTTTGTTTCCATTGCTTGCTTAATTGCTCTGCTATAGAACTTCTCTTCACACTCTTTTCCTGTCTTCCGTTTTATTGTTGTAAGCCGCCTTAGAGTAGCTCCATGGAGAGATAAGCGGCAAATAAATCTAACAAATACAAAATAACAAATGAAGTGCAACTGGCTATATTACTGAGAGTCCACCCAATCTGACTAGGAAGACATAACTTCTCCTTTGAATACAGTCACAAGCTCTTTAATTCATGGCTGGTATTGAACTTGGGGTGGGGGGTGTTTCCAACTAAAAGATGTGTCTTTAGGGCTCAGGGAGAGGTTTATTTGCCTTCCTGATCAATAGCTTGTGAATAAAATAGCTCAAGCTTAACATTAGCCACCAGTTCACTAATCTTTCAAAATGGTATGTTTAAATTGGGAATCAATTCACCATGCTCTTGCTAGTTTCTCCCAACAGAGAATCCATTAGAATAATTTTCATAAACCAGTATGGATTAGATTACACTAGATTAACAGAATTGAAAGGGACCTTGTAGGTCATCTAGTCCAAACCCTCCAAGCAGGAGACCCTACACCATTTCTGATAGATGGCAGTCCAGTCTCTTCTTGAAAGCTTCCAGTGATGAAGCTCCCACTACTTCTGAAGGCAAGTTGTTCCATTAGTTGATTGTTCTGTCAGAAAATTTCTCCTTATTTCTACGTTGAGTCTCTCCTTGGTCAGTTTCCATCCATTATTCTTTGTCTGCCTTTCAGGTGCCCCTCAAATATTGGAACACTGCTATCATGTCTCCCTTGGTCCTTCTCTTCACTAGACTAGCCATATATATTGAGTCTTGGTTTATTTTCCAGGTAAATTTCTATCTGCTTGCATAAAAGTTGTAAATATGGCAGTGGCCATATTGTGTAGTGGGCTTCAGTAGGCAAGAACCAGACCAGCATAGCTGCAACAGCCTTTATTGACTCAAAACTGGAACTGAGGAACTGCCTGCAAATGCTTGTAATTTATACTCTGGGCCTACAGGGTCTTAACCAATCATAATGCTAGAAAAACCTACCCAATTATAAATGTTTCCCTCCGAAACACTTGGAGCTAGCAGTGAGGGTCATCTAAAGGTTGGTTTCACTTTAGGAGGCTTACACAACTATATACATTCAATATATAACAGGCCAGTTCAATAAATACCTTAGATTCTAACTTGAATCTTACCATAATTTATGGTAAGATTCTTACCTACCCATAAAATTACAACATAACACCTAACCTTACCCATAACATTGCTTTGAATTGCAATCACAGGAATGGACGTTCAATGTTCATTGAAAAATGTTCAATGGGAAAATGCCACCTTTTGGTGAGATGTATAAGAATCACAGTCAGAGTATTTCTAAGAAATAATTGCTTTCATTTACACTTTGCAGAAATGCTAGAATATACCAACAACAGCATTTATCTTTCAGACACCTAAGCGCCTCTATTATAACAAATCTTTCCTGGATTGTTCATGGTGTATAGCCAGAAGGGAGTCTGTTTCTCCATTGTATAAGCCATAATCACCAACATTCCAGCTTTCATGTTTTAAGAAAATATTAATCTTTCATTCCCAGGCAATAAGATAGGAAGTGAGTGGTTACCATTTTGCTTGCTTTGTGGAAAAAGCTTTTCTTGGATTTCAGTATTTTTAGTCAAAGGGCGAACAGTATAACAGGGACACTACATGGAGAAGGAAGCTCTTTCTTTAAAAAATTCTTCCCTGGAATGAAATGACTGCTGATTAATTAAAATATGTAAGGATTTTGAAGTATCTAATGCTGGACAATAGACAGGAGTAATGGCAGGGCTTTGTAAGATTTCTAATGCAGGTTTTAGTACAGGTGGCTACAGGATATAAAGTATTTTGCTCTGCAAAATTCATCTGGTATTATTATGCCAATGGAGAGCAGGAGGAAGAATCCACTATTCTTGTGTTTTGGGAGGGAGGGACACTTATATCTTTTTTTCCTTGGTTTGCATAACTGGCCTCCACAACTGCGGCTAACAACCATGACCAAAAAAAGGTATAAAATAGGGCACAATTCACTTTACAATTACCTTGCTTCGCAATGAAAATTTTGGTCCCAGTTGAAGACATACATTGAAGAGTTCCTGTATACCATGTTCCCAAGGCGAGATCAGGCTTGTTCTCTTATGCTATTTAGACTTTCTTGAGTTTACCAAGAAGTTTACCACCATAAGCCATGGTGGCACAGTGGTTAGAATGCAGTGCTGCAGACTACTTCTGCTGACTGCCAGCTGACTGCAATTTGACAGTTCGAATCTCACCAAGCTCAAGGTTGACTCAGCCTTCCATCCTTCCGAGGTGGGTAAAATGAGGACCCAGATTGTTAGGAGCAATATGCTGACTCTGTAAATCACTTAGAGGAGGTTATAAAGCATGGTGAAGTGATATATAAATCGAAGTGCTATTGCTATTATCATGCAACCAGCAACAAAATTTGCATTCCTGGACCCAAAATATAGTCCAAAAGTAGCAAGATGCTGTATTACAATCCAAACATTGTGTTACATTAGCCAAGGCGAGGGGGGGGGGAGGGGAACCAGAGGTGGTATTCAGCAGGTTCTGACCAGTCCTGGAGAACCAGTAGGGGAAATTTTCAGTAGTTCAGAGAACCGGCAAATGCCACCTCTGACTGGCCCTGACCCCATCTATTCTCTGCCTACTGTGTCCCAGCTGATCAATTGTATCTTCTTTTGTTGCCCTGCACAGGAGAACAGAGCTGGAAAGCAGGTTAGTGGAGTGGGGAGGGAATGGGATTTTGCAGTAACCTTCCACCAGGAGTGGAGAGGGAATAGAGATTTCACAGTATCCTTCCCCTGGACGCCCCCAAGCCATGCCCACCAAGCCACACTATGCCCACCAAGCCATGCCTACAGAACCAGTCGTAAAAAAAATTTGAATCCCACCACTAAGGGGAACTGATCAACAATGTGGAAGTAAAGGGGAATCTACACCTTGGCCAAAAATAACAATCCCTGTGGGATCTGATCTGGGTCAGTTACTGGGACCAGAGGTTTTGTCTTCTGAGCTTTCAGCCTCATACTGGAGTCCATCTTCAGGAAATTTCTCTTTAGCAGAGTGCCCCAGTGAGTGGTCCCTGTAACCGACCCAGATTGGATCCTGCAACATTTTCCTGGGACACATATACTTACCTTCATTCGTGAGGTTCTCCCTGTCCCCATTGCAATTTGCTACAAAAAGATCTCCAATATTTCCAAATGGAAGGAAGAGGCTCTAGATGAGTGATAGAACTCCTGATTTAGCTGCAAAGAATCCTAAACTGAACTTTGGGTTATTTAAGTCTCTGGTCCGATGCCCTGCAGAGCTGTTGCTAGGCAGCTTCAGCAAAATAGAAAAAGGTGGATCGTCAGAGACTAACTCAGGATAAGGCAACTTCCCAATTTTTTACTTGAGGACATGAGATCCTTGCCTTGAAAAATCATGTGAAGCTGCCATATATTTTTCCCCAAAAGAGTGTTCCCCCAAATATTTTGTAGTAGACATGCAATTTATCTGCTTGTAATTCTTATACTAGTATCCGATATCTTACAATTTCTCCCTCTCTCCCAGCAAAAATTAAAAAATAAAGCAAGCACCCAGGATGACAGTATGTTAATAAGCTCACCCATGCAGGGGAGTCTTTGTCACACCTGACAATTGCTTTATGAATGATTGCTACTAAGAAGTTATTTATCATTGTCTGTAGCTTTCCCACGGATGTAGCTTTCCTGTTGTTGAGATTCCCCCCCCCCCTCCAATTTGGTGAAATAATTCCCACAACTGCCATGTTCTTGGTAAACACGGTTCATAACATTTATGCCATTGTTTCTCAACCTTGGCAACCTGAAGAGAATTCTCGGTGTTGAAGTCCACACCTCCTCAGGTTGCCAAGGTTGAGAAACGCTGATCTATGTGCTTGTTTATTCAATCAAGTATACTTAAGCAAACAGCGGTTTAATATGCTATGTGTCAGCCCTGAAGCCATTTTTTATACTGGAGCCATTTTGGAAGCATCTTCAGGGCTGCCACAACCAGGCCAGTTGGAGCTGGGAGAACTAAAGATGTGGGGGGGGGGGAGAAATAGCTGGGGATGTGTAGCATCATTATTTCCTATGGGAGCCAAGGACGTTCTACTAGGTGTTGGAGAGGCGTGGCCAGCCAAGATGATGGCTGCAACCTGGTTGGACATGTGATGGACGTGTGACCTGAGCGGAAGAACTTTGAGGTTTGATTTGGGTGGGGAAAACCTCGAATCCTCCAGAGTTGGGTTTTCCCCAGATCGGCCAATATGACACCTCTAATAAATCTATGCTTTGAGGAAGATGCCTGCCTTGGAGTTTTGATTCCATCGAGTGTGTTAACTGGAACCCTGACACCATATATGTTGAATGAAAGTTCATTAATCTGCAGGATTCTGATGTTCCAAGCTATAATGCCCACAGCTCAGCTGATTTGAATGCTGATAGTTGACAATCAACATGCCAAAAGAGCTACATGCCAAGGCAAGTAAGTAGAAAAGCATATCCATATTAAAGAAGGCTTATCTCACAAGAATGACAAAAAAACCAACAACTCCAGATTCACTATGACTAGAAAAGTTCTTTAACAGTTTTTCTGAAATCCAGTAGTAATTGAATATATTCTCCTCCATGCTCACATATTTAATTTAGAAGTATAGTTTTTTTAAAAAAATGGAGGTATGCTTTTGAGTAGGTCTCAAGTCTTAAACAATTATCCACCTGAAGTTTTCTTGGCAATGTTTTGCCACTGTCTCTGTCCTAGGGCTGAGAAAGAGTGACTGGCCTAGAGTCACCCAACTGGCACCATGACTATGGTGGGACTAGAACTTATGGTCTCCAGCTTTCTAGTCTGATATCCCAACCACTACACCACACTGACTCAGTAATACAGATGCAAGTCTACAATATCTTCTCCATATATCTGTTGCATCTTTTTCACTGGGACCAGCTTTGTCAGCACCCACTGTGGCTTTTTTTCCCCTTTATCCCTGTGTGTCTCACTTATTTTATTCAATTCTTCATTCTTCTTTTTTCGAAGTGATGGTTGGTACATGACACCAAAATGCTTTCATAGGGATGACTGTTATTCTAAGCCTTCTTTATCCTTTCTATTGTCTCCACCTTCTTTACAGAGACATTTTTATTTCATTAGAAGAGTTCTGTCTGAAGGAATTTGAAATCCAATTATTTCTTCAGGCAAAGCAGACACTGGGAAGTAAAAGCCCTTGAGCTCAATGGAGGATGATTTCTGAGCAGAAACACAAAGTCTGATGAAACATTCTAAGGAGTACAGATTGGATCCCAATTTACTCAAAGTCAATTCCTGGAGATTACACAGACATGCAGTCTATGGCAACAATATAGAAATGGTTTATTCTTCTGGATGGTGGATGGTTTGGTTTGACTACTCCAACCAAACCACAAGCATTCATTTATGCCTGTAACCCTGAGCTCTACTGATGTCTTCTATCAGCCAGGTTTAACTCTGTCCTTGCTTAGCTTGTCAAGATCAGCCATATGGTGCCATTTAACAGGTTGGAACATACCAAAGAAATCATAATTTCTTTTTAATTTTAATGATAAGAATATAAGAAACAGGGGTGGCATGGGCAAAAAATTTCAGTTATAATATTGGATTGGCTAAATGGCAAAAGCTTTGGACTAAGGGTCTTCAAACCTGGCAAGTTGAAGACTTATGAACTTCAACTCCCAGAATTCCTGAGCTAACATGACTGGAAAAGGAATTATGGGAGTTGAAGTTTCCAAGTCTTAAAGCTGTCAAGTTTGAAAACCCCTGCTTTGGACCATCAATAAGAAAATGACATTGGCCATGGCATATAAGGAAAACCTTTATAAGATATTTTACAGGTAGCATCTTCCTCCAGCAAGGCTTTCCAAAATGTTCAAAAGTCTATCTCCAAAATGTTGGAAGTGCAAAGATGTATCAGGCACATTTTTTTTCGCATGTGATGGACCTGCAATGCTGCAAAAAAGTATTGGAAACTGATCCAGACATGGGTGAAACAAATGGTGGGAGACTGTATTCCATTTAAGCCAGAATGTTTTCTTCTGGGAATAATACCAGAAGGATATGGGAAGGATTTAATTTATCTAATAGTACATGTGTTGATGACAGCTAGAATAATATATGTGCAATGCTGGAAGAAGAAAAGCAGACCACCACAAACAGAGATAATAAGGAAAATTATGGCCTTGGCAGAATCAGACAGATTAACCCTAGAATTAAAAAACAAGGGGGAATCTGACTACTGTGAAACGTGGAATAAATTCTATCAGTGGTTGCATAGAAGGCAAGGTTGGAAGGTAAGTAGCTATGATGATTAGAATAATTAGTAAGCTATGTATCAAACAAGAGGATAATAATTGGTGAAGTAAAATTTTTATATGTATAACAATTGTAATGCCAGAATGGATGCACTGTGTTGTATTCTTATAATTAAAAATAGAAATCATAATTTCTTGTTCAAAGTAGCTTTGTCGAAGATGGGACACATATTTCAATAATACCCTGACAGATAATGTCATGATGCACTCAGGAAGAAGACCTATGTAAATAGTAAAGATCATATATTCTAAGCAAAGGACATTCAATAATCACCTTGTACAGATAGTCCTTGACTTATACCGACAATGGAGACCAAAATTTTTGTTGTTAAGTAAGACATTTTTTAAGTGAGTTTTGCCCTATTTTACTACTTTTCTTGCCACAGTAATTAAATTAATCATTGCAGTTGATAAGTTAGTAATCTGATTGTTAAGTGAATCTGGCTTCCCCCATTGATTTTTCTTGTAAGAAGGTCATAACAGGGGATCATATGACTTTGGGACACAGGAACAGTCATAAATATGAACCTGTTGCCAAGCATCTCAATTTTGACCAAATGATCATGGGGATGCTACATTTTTCAGTGCTGTTGTAATTTTGAACAGTCACTAAATGAACTGTTGTAAATCAAGGACTACCTGTAGTCACAGCTAGGAAGGCTTCCTTGGTATCTCCTATAGATTGTCAACGTTCAGACTGAGGAGCCCAACCAAAGCAAGCAGGGTTAAGACCATCCACTCTCTGAACGCAACACTTTATTGAGTACATCATTTTGGCACTGAGGAGGGCAAAATCAGATCTAGCTAATTCCAATGCAAACCCGCATAATTAAAGTGTAGAATTCTCCTTATTACTTATTATTGGTCACGTTGTCCAATTGAGTGGCATTGTATTGTTATGAGAAAGAATCTTTGGTTTTGCCATAATAGTTGCAACAGCATAAGTGTGCTTCAAACTTGACATAACCCTCTTTACTTTTGATCTCATAGAATGAAAAGAAAGGGACAGATAGTTATTCACAAATATCTGAAGTGAACATTTGCAGAGAAACTACACCCACCTTAGTAACATCAGGGCCAAGGGAACAAGTTCATCTTCCCAAGAAATTTGAGGTCCTTGAATTCACATTTAGACTTTAATACTCCAGTCCCTTCCTTTCATTTTCATCTTTATGAAGGCATTTTGGTTGGATACAGAAGAGATTTATTACAAATAGGTACTGATGTCCTTCTGGGAATTATCTTTTTCATGTTTCAAAAATTATTCTTTTTTCTGAAATCAGAAAACCAAGTAAATTACTTTATCAAATGGGACTAAGTGCTAGACTGGAACATCTGAGGCATTACTTTTCATATTTTAAAAAAGATTTATCTATGCTCTACATATTGATGCATTGATATTCTCAAGGCAGTAATGCACTGCATAATGTTAACTCCTTGCTTTATACACTTTGATTTTTTTTAATGTGTCCTATCAATATTTTGGGGGGGAGAAAAATTGAATGGAAATGTTCTTCTATTGATTTATTCTACATCCATTGATATTGGCAGATGCCTGTAAATAAGTCATTTTGTTGAAATCATTTGGGCAAAAGGTTTTCATACAATTACATTTCTCTTTGGGCATCATTTAAAAGTTTTTTTTTTCTCTGCTTTTTTTAGATATTAATTGGACTGATATAGACAACTTGATATGATGCAAAAACAATGCAGGTCAAACATATTTATTTATTCTGGCCTTTCCAAACAGATGATACCTTTACTGAATACCACTGTGTTTTGCATTTTATTAGCTCATGTGTTTATGTTTTATTAAAAATGCAGCCTATAAGGATTAAAATAAAGATAATCCTTTTATTTCCATTAAAAAGCAATTAGGATTTTTTTTCTGTCTGTCCATCAGCAGGTTAACTCTCTGAAAATTAAAATGGGAGAGATAGAGGAAATTGCAGAAGGAAGAATTAAAAATAGGCAGGACTTAGCTGGGGACTACATGGGTGGGGAGAAAAATAATTCCCTAACACCCCCATATGAGAGAGGGAGTTGGAGAATGACTCCTAATATTGGTAACTGCTCCATTCTAACCTTCCTACTGGCCAGGTGATATAAAGCAACATATATGGAGCCTGCCTTGGGTGGGTTTCACATCAAACTTACATAACCCACACCCAAAAGGAAGGAAAAGCAGAAAGACAGAGACACTCACAGGAAGAACATATAAGTACAACCTGGTATGTTCATGGAGGGAAAGCATATTTATGCACACAAGCATTAGATACATATTTCTTCAAATGTAGAGGAGAATACAGGTGTCTTGTACAGTGCGTGTTGGAAGAAATTCCAAAAATCTTCCTGTTTGCTTCTAAAACACTATGTTCCAATTAGCCCTCGGGTTGGTCACATTTTTTAGAATAGAATAGAATAGAATAGAATAGAATAGAATAGAATAGAATAGAATAGAATAGAATAGAATA
>BLBF01000016.1:20234112-20273341 GCA_015471245.1 Laticauda colubrina
TAGAATAGAATAGAATAGAATAGAATAGAATAGAATAGAATAGAATATTGAAAGGAACCTTAGAAGTCTTCTGGCCCAATCACCGCTCAAGCAAGAGACCATATACTATTCAGACAAGTCTCTTCTTAAAAGCTAGATATAGATATATAGATATAGATAGACACTTAGATATAGATAGATGGAGATGGGGGAGATAGAGAGATCGAAATAAAAATAGAAAAAGAAATAGATAGAGAAATGGAGATGGAGACAGAGAAAGAGACAGACAGAGACAGAACAATCAGCTCAAATGCAGATTAAATGAATTGCGTTTTCTCTTTTTAAAACCTCCAATACATTTTATGTATTTACTTGATTTCTATAGCCACCCAACTCAATCAAGTACCTTTGCTAACTGAGCCTTCAGATTTTAATAAACATGAAGCTATCTATGCTTTTGGTCACATTCAGACATAAAGAATTTAGCTGAACTGTCTTCTTAAATACCAATCAGCTTTCATAAAAAGTAAGAATGGGAGGAGGGTAGAAGTATCCTATTTTAATGTAAATATTATAAATGTCAATTTTAGCTTTGTATTGGGCCTTTTAAGTACAGTCTAGGACTATGCCAGAGTTAGTGGAATGGTGTAGTAGCCTATGGTCGTGCAAATCCAGATTGAAGAAGAGATTTTTACATATATATGCTCAGCAATGTGAAAATTTCTTCTTCAATCTGGATTTGCACGACCATAAGCTACTACACCAGATAGATAGATGATAGATAGATGATAGATAGATGATAGATAGATGATAGATGATAGATGGATAGAGGGAGGGAGGGAGGGAGGGAGGGAGGGAGGGAGGGAGGGAGAGAGAGAGAGAGAGAGAGAGAGAGAGAGAGAGAGAGAGGGAGAGATCCACCACTCAGGGAACCAAAATTTTCCATGTTTATATGAAACGGTGTTCCAATATCTAAGAGGTTGCCACAAAGAGGGGGATCAGCCTGTTTTCCAAAGCACTGAAGGCAAAACAAGAAGCAATTGACAGAAAATAATCAAGGAGAGAAGCAACCAAGAACTAAGGAGAAATTTCTTGAAAGAGGGAACAATTAATCAGTGGAATGACTTTTGCCTCCAGAAGTTGTGAACGCTCCAGCACTGGAAATTTAAAAGAGATTGGACAGCCCTTTGTCCAGAAAGATGTTGGGTCTCCTGGTTTTGCAAAGGGTTGGACTAGAAGATCTCCAAGGTCTCTTACAACTTTATTATTTTGTTATCCACCCGTGCACCACTTTTCCATTAAGTTTCTCTGCCTTCCCAAAGCTCAGTTAAATTCCAAGACGTTGCATGAGTTGATTTTAAAAACAACAACAAATAACTCATAGATTACCACTGAAATGTTATCATATCATAGAAGTGTTACAGTAATGCTGGGTCTGAATCAGGATATAACTGGAATGGAATATAAATATAACTGGAATATAAATGGAAAAAATAATAGCTCAATGTTTCATCTCAATGTTGCTAATTCAAGTCTTAGAGAAATTAGCCTTTTCCCAGTTTTTAGATCCAATATCCCTACAAAACCAACCAAAAACAGTTTAAGCCTTTCAGGCTTATCATGTCCAAGTTTGAAGTGAGCTTTTTACAAATTGATTAACTATGACACATTTAAAATGATTGTGCAAATTAATTTCTGAATTACACCATTAGAACCTAATTAATTTCTCTGCTCTGCAAAATAAAGATATCACTGATGAGCACCCACTGTCTAATCCATAAAAGAAAGAGAATGTTGAACTGAAGACTCCATTAATGTAAAAATTGATTTTTCTATTTGGTTCCTTGCAAGAGGTTTCCTTCCACCTTTCTGCAAAATGCATTTATGCTCCAACAGAAATGGGGAGTAGGAAGAGCAGACTAATTTATACTTCCACTGCTAATCAAAAGATCATAAAAGCTCATTTCAACCCAATAATGTCATTATGGAGGTTGTTAAAGCTGATGTTGCCTTGGAAACATAAAATACTGTTGTGTTAATTTGGACATTTGCTCTCCTTCTGTAAGCTCAATTTGGAGAGATTCAATGTTTAGAAATGGTGCCACACTCAATTCATTCATATGGATACTACGTCCATAAACCCAACTACTTCCAGTCCCTTGAAAATCAGTTCTTTTCCAGGACCAGTTTGGAGATCATAGAAGATATGGCCGCATACCTTCCATCTTTCTGAGGTTGGTAAAATGAGGATCCAGATTGTTGGGGTCAATATGCTGGTTCTGTAAACTGCTTGGAGAGAGCTGTAAAGCACTAGGAAGTGGTATATAAATGCTAAATGCTATTGCTGCCTTGTCTTTCTTACATGCGGAGAGGTCCCAGATCAGAATATTAATCCGAGCCCTTCCTTTCCCTTCCTCTGTCACCTCATTCTGTGTTATTATAGTGCCATGGTGGTACAGTGGTTAGAATGCAGTACTGCAGGATCCTTCCACTGACTGCCGGCTGCCTGTAATATGGCAGTTGAAATCACACCAGGCTCAAGGTTGACTCAGCCTTCCATCCTTCGAGGTCAGTAAAATGAGGACCCAGATTGTTGGGGGCAATAGGCTGTCTCTGTAAACTGCTTAGAGAAGGATGTAAAGCACAGTGAAGCAGTATATACCGTGTTTCTCACGAAATAAGGCTGGGCCTTATTTTTTTTGACCCCCCCCCGAAAAAATGGCTAGGCCGTCTTTTCAGGGGTGACTTAATTCCCCCCCCCCCTTGCATCCTTGGGCAGGCGGGCGGTGACAGCTTGGATGTTGACTTCGGCTTTGGTGGGGCACTTTGTATTGGGAGACCTTTGCTTTCTTTTCTCCCCGTGCTGCCACGACATTTAGAGCAACACTGCGGTATTTGGCGCAGCCACGCGCAGCCAGCTAGGGCTGCTCCCTACAACCGGATCCCGGTGGAGACACTCAGCTTCAGGCACTCCTGTCACCACCTTCCCTTCGCCTTTGAAGGCAAAGCCAATTCTTCTAAAAACGACGCCCTACTACTGGAACAATAAAGCCTCCCCTGCCCGAGAGGGCAGCCCAACCCCACAAGGGGAGGCAAATCTTCTGGGGCCGCAGTGCAGGATCGGCCCACCCCGCGAGAAGCACCCAGCCGCCAACCCTGCCTGGCACCAGGCAGAGCATGAAGAGGTTCACCTGGGGCGCCCAGCGCAGCTGACAGGTGGGCCCTCCTGCCTGGTGGTGGAGCTCTCACCAAGGTAGCAAGCACCTCCCCACCAGGCCCTCTGCTCATCCCGCCAGGACCACACCAGAGCTGGGCGGGCTGGGCAGAGCTGGGAAAGCGAGCTGCGGGTGCGTGCCCACCTGCCAAGCAAAAGAGCCAGGCCACCCTGAGCTTGGCTTCCTTCCCAAGTCCCTCCAGCCTGAACCTGAAGGGGCCACCGGGAGGGGCCACCCAAGGCAGTAATAGCACCCACCTGTCTGCGGACAGGTCTACACCGAGTCCTTCTCCGAGCTGAGCCCTGCTGAGTGAGCGCCTCTGCCCGATCCATGTGCCACTGCAGCATTTGGAGCTGCTGGCACATTTGGAGATGCGTGGGGATGGGGATGGGCTGGGCAAGGGGTGGAAAGGATGGGTGACTTTGGGCTCTCTCCGCCAGACCCACCGGCCATGAAAGCAATGCTGCTGTTGCCTTGCCTCCCTGTCCACGGACGGGTGGGCGCTATCACTGCCTCAGGCGGCCTCTCATGGTGGTCCCTTCGGGTTCAGACTGGAGGGAAAGGAAGCTAAGCTTGGGTCGGCCTGGCTCTTTCACTTGGCAGGCAGGCGCACACCCGCGGCTTGCTTTCCCAGCTCTGCCCAGCCCGTCCAACTTTGGAGTGGCCCTAGCGGGATGAGTGGAGGCCCTGGTGGGGAGGCACTCATTGCCTTGGTGAGAGCTCCACTGCCAGGCAGGAGGGCCCACCTGTCAGCTGCGCTGGACACCCAAGGAGAAGCTCTTCACACTCTGCCTGGCGCCAGGCAGGGATGGTGGCTGGATGCTTCTCCTGGGGTGAGCCAATCCTGTGCTGAGGTCCCGGGAGATTCACCTCCCCATGTGGGGTTGGGCTGCCCTCTCGGGCAGGGGAGGCCTTGTCATACCAGTAGTAGGTATGACAAAGTAGTAGGGTGTCATTTTTAAAAGAATTGGCTTTGCCTTTGAAGGCGAAGGGAAAGCTGCGACAGGAGCGTTTGAAGCTGAGTGTCTCCGCCGGGCTCCGGTTGCAGGGAGGAGCCCTGGCTGGCCACACATGGCTGCGCCAAATGCCACGGCGTTGCTCTAAATGCAGCAGCAGCATGGGGAGAAAGGAAAGCAATGGTGGCAGAAGGTCTCCGGATACGAAGTGCCCCACCAATGCCAAAATCAATGCAGGCAGAACCATATCCGGGTATGCAACAAAAGTACTTCCTAAGGGCAAGCCCCCCCCCCCGCCATTCCCCCCCATTTCGCATGTTTAATATCGGCCTTAATTTGGGGGGAGGGGCTTAATTTTATTTTATGCCTATAAAACATGCTGGGACTTCCTATTGGGGGAGGCCATATTGTTGGAGAAATACAGTAATTCTATAATGCTCTTGTTACTGCTATTTCACTTCCAGACGTCATTTTTTTCTCCCTTCACTGAAATCCATGGGTCTGCACTTCAGAGAAAAACATGCAAGTAATCTTCGGCTTATGACCTCAATAAGGATCAGCATTTCCATTGCTAAGCAAGATAGTCATTCAGTGAGTCGGGCCCAATGTTACAAGTCTTTTTTTTGCCATGGTTGTTAAATGAATTGCCGCAGTTAAGTGATTCATACAGTCATTAAGCAAATCCAGCTTCCTCCATTGACTTTGCTGGCCGGAAGTCAGCTGGAAAAGTTGCAAATTGTCATCACATGACCCAGGGATGCTGCAGCCATCATAAATATGGGTCAATTTCAAGCAATCAGATTTTGAAAATGTGACCATAGGCATGCTGCATCAGTTGTAAATGCTAGGACTGATTGTAAGTCACTTTTTCAATGCCATTGTGATTTTGAATTGTCACTAAACAAGCAGTTATAAGTCAAAGATTACCTACACAGACACACACACATACACACACACACAGGCAAACACACAAGCACACACACCTTTAGAAGAACTATTCTGAATACACCTTTGAATTAAAAGTATTAATCCCTGATTCCTAAGCAGGAATCCCACTGCTTAGACAGAGCATAAGGAAATTGCTCCTCATGACTAACCCCAAAGACCATCTATACAAAAGTCATTTTGGGGGAACAATTCTTCCCAACCTGGTGTTGTCAAAAGGGAAGTTGGTCTCTCAAAATTTGCAGAATTACTTGCAAACACCTGGTTGGAGAAAATTCCTTCAGTGTATTTTCTGAGTGTGGCAAAATGGTATTTAGAAGGTTCTGACCAGTTCCAGAGATCCAGTAGAGGAAATTTTGAGTAGTTTGGAGAACCAGCAAATACCACCTCTGGCTGGAAATTTTACAGTACCCTTCCCCTGCCACACCCACCAAGCCGTGCCCACAGAACCGGTCGCAAAAAAATGTGAATCCCCACTGGAGTGTGATAAAACATATCAAGAACTGTTGCAGGAATTGGGTTTGTCTAAGTCTAATAAAAAGGATTGGGATGACATGTTATTATTGTTCCAATATTTGATGGGCTGCCATACAGAAGAGGAGAGTCAACCTGTTTTCCAAAGCACCAGCAGGCAAGACAAGAAACGATGGGTGGAAACTGATCAAGGAGGCAAGTAACCTGGAATTAAGGAAAAACTTCCTGAAAATCAGAAGAATTGACAAATGGACTGGCTTGCCTCCAGAAGTTGTGGATGCTCCATCACTGAAGGCTTTTAAGAAGAGATTGGACAGCCACTTGTCTGGAATTGTATAGGATCTCCGGCTTGTGCAGAAGGTTGGCTAGAAGACCTCCAAGGTCCCTTCCAACTTTGTTATTCTGTTTCCTTGGAGAACAAACTTGGAATATCTTACATATTGTGTTAGATTTTTCCTGAGAGGACAAAGATATCCATGCATGGTCTCATCATTGGTGTGCCTTTAATGGTTTGCTTTCATTACGAAGCATCTCTACAGGACTTAAAGACATCATGTGATGACCCAGAGTGTAACAAAATCCAGAATGTAAATAAATGTCCTTTAATGCCTCTAACTTGGCCCCACTGTTCAATAATTCTCAGTTGGAGATAAAATGTACTCAAAAATAGTCTTCAAAAGAAAGCAATACAGTCCGAATTTAATGAGCAGATAGAGGTGAAAATAAGTCAAACAAACTACAATGATGAAATTTCCACAACGGAACAGGAGAAGTATTTACTAAATTCAAGGAGATAAAAAGGCACAGTCTGTTGGAAGGACGCCAACCAAGATAACCTCAAAACAAAATAAAACACGCTTTATCTCCAGCATTTTCCAGAACACAGGTCCAAACTCTTATGCAGTTCTCACACCTGCAGCCGATGAAGAGGATCAAGGCCCTCTCCTCCTGAATAGACCATGTCTCTCCCTTATCCTCTCTTCCCTGCGTGCCCTAGGATGGAGAGGGGATGGGCCTGGGTCCTCCTCTGACTGTCCAGCCAGCCTCTGCCCTTCCCCAGCCTCCTCCACAACCTCCGGAGCCACACTTCCACCCCCTATCGGCTGTTCCTCCTCTCCCTCAGAGTCAGTCTCCACTAGGGGCATGACACATCAGTTCTTATATCACATCCCTATTTATAGTTGCACTGTACCATTTAAGGGGGTTGATATTTTTGACTGATCGCCTGTATATGCAGTGAGCTATTTTAAATTTCATGCTCTGCTCTAGAAATCTGCTTGCTTGCAGAGCCACTAGGATAAGATGGATGCGAGTGCTTTAAAAAGAAACCAGGTACTCCATCTTGTCAGAAAAGTTTGCCAGGCAAAACTGCTGTCAGAAGCACTGCAGGAGGAGTCCTGGAGGAACCACCTGTGCCAGTTTTCTAAATCTGAACTACAAGGTGAACCTGTGTCCTAGTTTACAGAGAAAAATTCTCTAACTGGATAGCGAAGATTGTTTATCTATTAGAAGGCCCTGACTTTCCATCGAACTGCTCAGTCCAAGAATGAGATAAAATAATCTTGGCAACTTTAAGACCTGTTGAAGTTCATAGGTCTTAAATTTGCCAAGGTTGGGCACCTGTGGTTTAAGATGAACAATACTCAGAAGGGAAAGTTGAGAGTTGGATGCAGCCAACAATGACCATTCAGATGGCACAGATATCACCTGGTCACTTTTTCCCCCACAAGGTTATTCTCAAGGTTATTCCTTCATACCATTAAATTTATGTATTTTCTCCATTATGATAACTGTATTTTTCTAGTCAGCTTCCAACTTCTAATCTCTCTCTCTCTCTTTCTCCTCTCATATTTTCATTTAAGATCATTAAATGTTAGACTCTGAGAACTTTCCCTTCTACATTAATCCTCCCCAGCAATTCTTCCCCAGCAGGGTTTGCTGTAGCCAGTGCCTTCATCCATGTGCTTGGATTCTGAAATCCTCTTTGAAGACTTTCTGTCTAGGTCATCTGTTGCCTGTCTATTGCTTTGGAGTCTTCTTAACCTTTACACTTCTCCAGAAACTTTTGGTGGTAATTTTTCTCCATCCCTGATGCCTGGTTGCTGTTGCCTTTGAGAAACATACTTTTCCCACATATACTAGTCATCTTTCTTTTCTCATTTATATATATAAAAGCAAAATACCACTCATGCATCAAGAGGCACAAAATCTCCAGAACCATAAAGCCGACAAACTTGAAATTTGGCATGTATGTTCCTCTTGGCTTCTAGGTGCTCACCAAGAAAGGATTTTTCAAAATGAACCATCAGAGTGTTAGCATTTTGTATATTATTAACACACTCTCATGCTAAGAAGTTCTACTCCACCTCCCAATCTGAAAACAAATCTGTTCCAAATGCAAAACACAAGTAGAGGACAGGAGTTTCCATTTCCATTTTAGTTTTATAGCAGCAACCAGCTTTAGTACAGAACAGTTGAACTAAGCCACGCTCACGCTCCCTGCTGTCTCCTTCTTGCTCACATGGCAAATACTGCTTCAATTTCCAAACAGCCCTCAACTCTCTCACATACTGACAGGATGCTAGCCAGATGAATACTGATGGATGCTGGTAGGCAGACTCAGAATTTTTTTCTCCTTATTTTCCTCCCAAAAAACTAAGCCCAATCACATAGTTTCAAAGTGAGGCACAGATATCCAGCTAGTACAGAGATGTTTGTTAGGGCTTCTGAGTACATCCAGGTGTTCCTGGATGTTCAGTGAAGGTAGGATGAGAATGTGGTCTCTATTGGAGCCATGCCTTCCTGTTCTCTCCAAAACTTCCTGTTCTGTCCTGAGACTTCTATGCCTCAGACAACTCTTTTTCACACATATACAAAATCCTTACTTCTCACCTTCACCTGGCTTCAGTGAGAGTTCTGGCAATGCTTTCTTTATGATGGATACCTTCTTATCCCACTGTTTGATCTACTGAATGTATCTTCATTCACTAAATATCATTCAGTTATTGAACTTTTCTGAGACTTTTGCTTCTCATCTACTTGTTCTTTTCTTTTTTCTTTTTTGTTCTTCTTGTCTTTTCTTCACTTCCAACTACTGCCAGCAAACCATTCCTGGAACTGTAGTGAACTTATCATCTCCATCTTACACCTTTTAGAAATGCAATTAAATATGTTCCTCTAGACATGTTTTTCTGGTGGTTGAAGATTTTTGTGAAAGTCAGGTAAGGGCAATTAAGTATGTTCCTCTAGACATGTTTTTTCTGGTGGTTGAAGATTTTTGTGAAGGTCAGGTAAGGCCATTGGAATTTATTCTGCATCCATTCTCTGTCACTAGGTGTATTCAGTCTTTCTCTCCATAATTTCACATGTTAAGAAGATCACCAATTAAAATGGATGGGGTTTTTTTTACAGTTTTTTTTAAAATGATAGACAGGAAGATTTGCTTTCTTAACTCAGGCAGTGAACAGAATAGATTACAACCACTCCACTCTCCTTTTTCGTAGCTTCCCCATTGCATCCCATGCATTTAACTTTAGCATTAACTTCCTACATTTCTAATAATCTAATATTCCTTTCATGTATATACATATGGGATTAAGAGTAGAAGGGCTAAAACAAAGTAGGCTGGATAGTTCTTGTTGTGGTTCGCCAGTAGCCTGTGTAGACGGCAGCAGAATCGGGTAGTGGGGAAGAACGGGGACTAGTCCAGGAGTCTGGAGAGGACTCGGACAAGGGTCCTGCGTCCGATGTAGAGATGGGGCCAGGACCATCTGGGAGAGGGGTGCTGACTCTGGAATCTCTGGAGTCTGGCAACAGCGAGGTAGAGGAACAAGGGGACCCTGTCCCCAGTGTGCATGTGCGCAGAGCTGACAGGAGGCAAGAGCAGCTAAGACAAAAGGGATGACTCGGGAGTAAGGCTGGGAGGTGTTTGCTGGACTTTGTACTTTGGTTGGTTTTTTACAGTTCATTTGGCACTTTAGTTGTTGGCAGCAATTCAAAGGAGAGAAAGATGGGTGCTTATCTCGAGGAACTGTTTGGGACTCATTACAGGCTGGGAATGAACATAATTCCCAACATTGAAATAAAACAAGAGTTGTTTTAACTAAGCATGTGCTTAATTGCAGTCTCGAGAAACCTTGGTGAGAGCAGTTCTTGTAGCTGAAACTAGATATCAAAATGGCTCACAATCTTCTGTAGTTAGAATCATGGAGGATACCCACTGCATTTCAACCAATCATTGTCTCATCATGCACCTGTTTCTTAAAAAAAAAAAAAAACACCCTTCATCTGTTGTGCTCAGCTTTGCCACAATTATTTCATTTCAGTGTTCTCAGCATAAACACAAGCAGCCATTCAGAACAATACTTTGAAATTAATCATAAATAAGTCTGCATTTGACTGCAGCATTCCACATTTGTATCTCTGCCATCTGCTCATTCCTTCCCTGTTATAAAGTGAAAGAAAGACATCTATCAACCGATTTGATTTTTTTTTTTAATTAATGCATTAAATCCAGCTTCTATTGCATAAAGGGCTCACAGGATGCTTCAAAAAATATATTAAGACACCAACATCAATTAAACACATGCCACATATTAAGGGGGGGGGGACAGAAAATTACCAGCACCAGAAAAAACAGAGACATCGCCATGCTTGTATATCATGCTAAGTTATAGGAGTGGATAACTTAATGACCAGAGTTCCTTCTACAGTTTGTATAGTGCAACTTCTCCACCAAGGTTTTTGACTTGTTTTTATGAGTGATGGATGTCAAGAAAAAACTAAGGCTTCCAACTCTGGATTGTTACTCAAGGCGCCAAAAGTCCTTTTCATAAATCATGTTAAACATAAGGTGGGGAAAGATTCCGTATTTCATTTGGCTACTTCCTGTCAGCTTTGGAAGCCATATTAGCACCAGATGCCTCCACACTGCCACATTCTTGAGCCTGGGAAAATGGGAGGGGGGATTTCTTGGAGTCTATGTGGTTAGACACAAAAGCATTCTTCTTCTAAGTCAAGGTCATGTGATTTCAGCACCTGGTTGAGGGAACATCTCAAATTGGGATGGATGGTGATTGGGGCATGTGATAGCATGAGGGGTGCAGGGGGTGGATTTGCAATTTTTTACTTATTGCAAGGAGATCCAGAACTTTCAGATTTGGGATTACCCAGATGTGCCAGTTTACTACTCCAATAAAAGGAACCTTGAAGAGGGTGTCTGTCTCAGAGTTATTTGTTGAAGTTTTCTGGAACTCTGACCTTTCCATTATAGAAGAGCATATACTAAATCAAAGTTTCAGAAAAGTCTAGCTGATCATTCATGAGAACCATGAAAATAGAAGAGCACCCCAACTCTCTTCTCAGCACAGAAATTCAAATTAAAATATCCCTAATAGATTTGACATATAGTGAAGGGCCTCCACCACTTTTCTGAATAACAATTTCCTCTGTTGAAACATTCAGCCAGAATTTTTCTTCCTGTAATTTAAATTCCTTATTCTGTGTCATGCACTCTAAAAAGAGAACATGTCCTGGCTTTTTCCAGGTGGCATCCTTCCAGCTGTATGCCAATATCCTTGTGTGTTTGTTTGCTTTATCCCTTTAAAGTCTAACATTCCCATTTGCTGGAAACTGTCTTCATAAAACTTCGCTTCTAGTCCTAGATCTGTCATGCCCCTGGTGGAGACTGACTCTGAGGGAGAGGAGGAACAGCCGACAGGGAGTGGAAGTGTGTCTCAAGAGGTTGTGGAAGAGGCTGGGGAAGGGCAGAGGCCAACTGGGCAGTCAGAGGAGGACCAGGCCCATCTCCTCTCCATCCTAGGGCATACTGGGAGGAGATCATAAGGGAGAGACATGGTCTACTGTGGGGGAGAGCCTTAATCCTCTTCATGGGCTGCAGCTGTGACAGCTGGATAAGAGGATGGACATTCATACAGGCAAGTGCTGGAAACAAAGTGTGGAAATAGTTTATTGTTCCTCTCTGAGTTTGGCATCCTTCCCAGTGTGTGTTCTGATACCTGTGGACATCTTCAAGCCTTTATTTTGCCTGGTTTGTGTTGTTTTTTACTCTTTATAATTTAAACAGCATTTCCTCCTTCTTGTAACTGCTTGTGTGGGAGTTTTTTGTCCAGTCAAGGAGCTTGGAAGCAAAGTGAAGGGGCTTCACCTATTTTTTTGTGTTTATTTTGTATCCCACCCTGGGTCATTAAATTGATCGTTCTAGTTATCTTTCTCTGAAGGATTTCACTTTGAATCTTTAAAAGGAGTTGCCCAACATTAAACACGGTACTCATGATGGCACTTGACCAATGCAATCACATTATCTTCTTGTGCTGTTCTTCAGTTTCCCCTCACTGAAGAAAAGAAAGACCTTGTTCTTCATCTTGAAGTTTTTCTTCTGTTCACTTTTCATACTATGGAATCCTACTTATGTTTGCTCTGAGTTCATTGAAATGTGCTGTGTTTTATTTTTATTTTGTTGTTGTAAAAAAATTTTTTAAACATACACCAATATTATTTCATGGACAGTGTAGGGTCTGAGTATCATTTGTTTTGGTAAAACAATAGTATTGATACAGATAAAAATTACCACATTAATCAAACTTACATAATCTAATGTTATTATACATATCAGTATTAACACATAATCCTTCCCCTTTCAATTATTCAATATTTGCTACATCCTTCTAATAGTAATAGCATAATTATTGAGCAAAGATCCTCTTTCAAAATCTGATCTTATCCTCTAACATTCACTTTAAGTAATGTTAAGTAAAAATATGTATAACAATATATCCCCTATTTCTAATTTTTTCATCTACTCTAATTTTTAATACAGCCATTTTTTTTAAATAAAACCCTTCCTATCCATCGTCTCTCATTCTCTTGGAAATTCCTCTTTTCTTATTGACTTGCCTTCCATATTCCTCCCTTGGGTCCTTATCTACAGCTGTGTTTTATTTTTTGAAGTCCAGGATAGGCATTCTGCTGCTTTCACCTTTATTTCTCTTTAAACTAACTACTCCAGCAATAGATAGCATTTTGTCTAAATGTTCTTACCACTTCTGCTTGCTCAATTCAATCTTCTCTGGTACAGGTAGTCCTCGACGAACGGCCACCATTGAGCCCAAGATTTCTATTGCTAATATGTGTTAAGTGAGTTTTGTCCCATTTTATGACCTTTCTTGCCAAGGTTGTTCAGTGAATTGTTGTAATTTTTTAAAGTTAGTAACATGGTTGTTAAGTGAATCAGGATTACCCCATTGACTTTGCTTGTCAGAAGCTGGCAAAAGGGAATCACATGACCCACAGACACTGCAACTTCATAAACATGAGTCAGTTGCCAAGCGTCTGAATTTTGATCACATGACCATAGGGAGGTTGCAATGGTCACAAGAGTGAAAAATGGTCATAAGACATTAAATGAACTATTGTAAGTCAAGGACTACTTGTAGTTAGGGTTGTGCAGTGCTTCAGTTTCAAGAAGGGAAAGTTGGTATTTATTTATTTATTTATTTATTTATTTTGTCGAGCGATTATAAGACAACAGGTATAAGTATAAACATAATTATGAAAACATGAAATGGATACATATAAGAAAAAAGAAACAATAGGACAGGGACGGTAGGCATGTTGGTGTGCTTATGCATGTCCCCTACAGACCACTTAGGAAAGGGGTGAGGTCAATAGTAGAAAGTCTAAGGTTAAAAGTTTTTGGGGTTTGGGGAAGAAACCACAGAGTCAGGAAGAGTATTCCAGACATTGACCCCTCTGTTGCTGAAGTCGTATTTGCTGCAATCAAGTGTGGTGCGGTTTACCTTGAGTTTGTATCTATTGTTTGCTCTTGTATTGTTTTGGTTGAAGCTGAAGTATTCATTGACAGGTAGGATATGGCAATATATAATTTTATGCACTATACTTAGATTGGACCGAAGGCAGTGTAGTTCTAGATTTTCTAAGTCTAGAATTTCAAGTCTGATGGCATAAGTACACTTTCATAACTTTCATAACTTCTTGAAAGAATTTTTGAACTTTTGTTTTGAAGCACACATGTGTGTGCATATAGCTGTGTCTGTCTGCCTGCCTGCCTGCCTGCCTGGTTGTTATAACTCCTAGGATCATAGTCCAGCTCCAGACAATCTTTGGGAAAGAAACAAATGGCCCAAGATCAGTGGTAGGATTTAAAAAAATTTACTACTGGTTCTGTGGGCGTGGCTTGGTGGGCGTGCCATGGCTTGATGGGTGTGATGTGGCTTGGTGGGTGTGGCTTGGTGGGCGTGGGAAAGGGTACTGCAAAATCTTTATTCCCTTCCCACTCCTGGGGGAAGGTTACTACAAAATCCCATTTCCTTCCCACCCCACTAACCTGCTTTCCAGTTCTGTTCTCCTGTGCAGGGCAACAAAAGAAGACCCAGCCGATCATCTGGGATTCAGGAGGCAGAGAATAGATGGGGGCAGGGCCAGTCAGAGGTGGCATTTGCCAGTTTTCTGAACTACTCAATATTTCCGCTACCGGTTCTCCAGAACCAGACAGAACCTGCTGAATGCCAACTCTGCCCAAGATCACCTAGTTGACTCTATACCTAAAGTGGAGCTATAACCCTTGGTCTTTGACACAGCCAGAATACGCATCAAATCAAGGATGCTTGATTCTATTTTATTTTTCTTACCTTCTGGTGGCGAAGTTTCCTAGTAGGACAAGTCTGATCTTCATAGCCAGGTTTATCTCCCAACAGATGTTAGAGGAAATCACTACTACTTTCATAACTTCTTGAAAGAATTTTTGAAAACTACCATCCATATCTTCTCATTAATTGGGCAAATGACTTTAGACACCAGTAACTATATTGATTCCATTTCTTTCTTCACTTCTTTTTTTCCCAGATGGTCTCTATGGTGTTATCAGCATCACTTTCTTGGATTTGTGACTATGAGGATATCCTTTTAATTTGCAGTGCAACTCACATTTACTATTATTTCTGTTTCTTTTGAACAAATCTTATCCTTCTATTAATGGATTGCAGTCATGGGAGTTATCCTGCCAGGTCTCTATTCTATATATTTAATTTATATGTGCACTTATGTACTAAGAATACAAGCTCAGCTTCCTTGTTCCACATTCTCTAAGCATCAGTGTACAGACAATGAAGACAAGCTTTATCAGGCCATGTGCTTTCTGACTGCCTTATCGCATATGACTTAATTTAATAGTTCAATATCAGAAAGTTTCCCCACTTCCTTTTTCAATAACTAATCTCAAAGTAGTGGTCCATCATTTAGATAACTCAGACCTCAATCAGGCTCAGAAATTAAGCCTCCCATCACCATCATTTTCATAGTCTTGCATTCACCCGTAATAGGACTGTGATTCCCAAGAGAGTGAGTTTTTTTTTTTTAACATGGCTTTGTAAATCACGACAGAGGGCTTGCACATACATATAGTGCAAGAACCCTGGTGGCACAGCAGTTAAAGTACATATTACAGGCAAATTCTGCCCATAGTCTGGAGTTCAATCCTGATGGGGCTCAAGGTTGACTCTGTTTTCCATCCCTCCGAGGTTGGTAAAATGAGGACCCAGATTGTCATGAACGATATGCATACAACACTTCTCCATTGTAAACCAGAACTAGAGAGTGCTGGAAAGCACTATGGGGCAGTATATTAGCCTAAATGTTATTGCTATTGCTACAGTTGGCGCTCAGCCCTATCCTACTTGTACAAAATGGAGGAAGTTCACAAGATTCGTCCATCATTTTAACGGCTCATAGCAGCACACATTTTGAGAATCTCCAAACTATAGTATTCTTCTTTCTCTTTTCATTCTTTTTGCATGATCTAGAACAACCCCAACCCTCAGTCTCTGGACTGGCAGCGGTGTGCAACATGCCAGTATCAGTCCATACAAACAGGCAAAGCCCCACTGGTGGGATTCAAATGATTTAACAACTGGTTCTCTGCCCTAATGATTTCTTCCAACAACCAGTTCACCAAACTGCTGAGAAACTTAACAAGCAGTTCTTCCAAAGTGGTGCAAACTGACTGAATCCCACCACTGCAAAGCCCTACCTGTAGGATGCAGGCAGCATGTATTTTTGTATTTATTTGATTTGTCAATCGCTTACAAGATACAAGTATAAGAATAAACATAGTTTTGAATATATGAGATAGATACTTTTATGAAAAATAAAAAGAAACAATAGGACAGGGACAGTAGGCATGTTGGTGCGCTTATGCATACCCCCTACAGATCTCTTAGAAAAAGGGTGAAGTCAATAGTAGACAGTCTAAGGTTAAAGTTTTTGAGGTTTGGAGAAGAAATCATGCCCTCTCTGGCCTGCAGAAACATATCTCTCCATGGAACTGGTCCCTGGTGCCCAAAAGATTGGGAGCCGCTGATCTAGAAAGATGGATAAAGAGATCACCTGAACCATCCGGGGTTTGAATTCTTTCCTTGGAGATATTTTTGAAAACCTTCTTTACCATATCATTTGTCATCCTATAAATTTGAACCAGAAGAAATGTCAGTACAATTGATACATCTTTTCTTCCCCCGTCTTAGATCCAAACTCTTGGAATATTTGATCAGTTGGTGGTTCCAGCCACCATATTGCCTAGGTATTTTTCGTAAAGGTGAATCACCAGCTACCAAGCTACCAAGGTATCTCTTTGTCTTTTTGCAAAATATAGTTATATTCTTTCAATCCTTAAAAGAATCCTGTTCCACTGGCTTTTTATTTTCTTTCCCCTAAAAGCTAAGACTTGTTCTTCTTTAAAGCTGATCTTAAAATCCTGCGCTGCGGGAGAACTTCTCCATCTCCTGCTTCTGATAATCACTTTTCTCCACAGGGTTTGCATCTTTGTTTATTTCCTCGTGGAGAGTTTCTTCCTCTTTCACTCCTTTGCTGGATCAGATAAATCTTTAACCTCTCCCTTCAGTTGAAATGTAGTTATTCACTTCTCCGATCACATGAGTTTTTCTTCATTGTTACAAGCTTGCAGTTGCTATAAATATATGTTGGAGGCAGAAAAACATGGCAGTCATTATAAATCATGACGGCAGACACCTCTCAATTTACTTTCAGTCTTGTTTTATAAGACATCATTGGTGCCCCTTTCTTCTGTTCTCTTCCTCAGGCTGCCAAGTTACTGAAGTATCCACCACAAGCTTACTATGTATGATTTATCTTCCTTTCTTATCTCTTCTTCCTGTAGATTCTTGTTAGTTCTCCCATTTTTCTTAACTCATTCAAATATTGCACAGATACTTCATGCCCAAGTGGCACAGTTCTCCCTTAGACACAGGATCATCCAATAGTTGTGGTCACCTCTTACAGTGTCATGGCCCCATTGGATCCCATTTCAGAGGAGGAGGAAGAGTTGGAATCGGGACCATCCAACGGGGATGGCATGTCTCCCTTGGAATGTTTGGAGAGGCCAGGGGTTAAGGACGATGCTCCCCCAGGTGTTGGGAGAGGTGATCAACCAGATGGAGAGCTGCTTGCCCACACAGACACAGGAGAGGATCTGCTACAGACAGTCAGTGGAGTTGATAGGCAACAGATCCCCTCTGATGGGAAACAGCTACCTCCCCCACTTGATCCAAGGGCACAGAGAGTAGACCGGAGGCAAGCTTAAAGGAGGGCTGTCAGGCTACTCAGGAGAAGGTTGCCCCACCACTCCTCACAAGGAACACCTCTGGCCTGTACCTTGCCTTTGTCTTGAAGACTGACTTTTACCTTGTGGGCTTGCCTTTGGTCTTGTGACTTGCTTTATCCTGTGGGCTTGCATTGCCCTTTGTACCTGGACTCTGGACCTTGCCCCATCAGCTTGCATCTTCTCATTGGACTTTATTGTTTACTGGCTTTTGGGGACTGAGGGTGGCTGCCTTCAGGGTAGTGTGAGGTGGAGTCTTACCAGTTGTTGTAGGGCCATTTTTATGGTCTTTAATCAGAGCAATAAAAGACTCTATTGATGCCTGCCTCTGCCGAGGTGACCTGGGTGACATACAGTCACTTTCCTTGGCTTCATTGAAGACTCTTCCATTTCTGTTATTAAGAAGAGTTGGGACAAGTCCTTTCGGGGAGGCATGAGGCAATCAGATGCAAAGCAGGGGGTTATTTACAGGTGTCTTTAGCTGGCTGCCTCTGTCAAAAAGCAAGAGGACGGAAATGACAACATGGTAATCTCAAGTGTGTCTTCATGGGTTACAACTGTGCAGCAATGCAGGAGGTTGTTTCAGCTCCTTGTAGAACGGGGGTCCCAAACCCCAAGTCCATAGATCAGCACTGGTCCAGTTTTCCGTGGCATGCCAGAAACTGGACCACACAAACAAGGAAAACCCCATCCATGGGATGCAAGTAATACATGAAGCCACTCCCCTTTGATCCACAGAAAAACCTCTCTCCACAGAACTGGTACCTGGTGCCCAAAAATGGCTGGGGGCCACTGATGTAGAACAAGCATCTCCTTTTGAATTTTTATAGTTGCATTCTGCAATTAAGAATACAAGCAATGACAGATGTTTGTTGTGGTTTAGAAACCTTGTCTTTCCATTATGTCATTTTCTCGCTGAAAGGAATTGGTCTAATCTTACCTTCCTCTACTACAAAAGGAGGCATGTTGGGTTTCATATCTATTCTACTCCTAAATGTACTATGTCCAATATGCTGTAGAGAACCCTGCATCCCAGAGTCCCACCGCAATCTATATGAATGATGGAAAGTGCCACCTGATCCAGTTGCTCAAACTGCCATCAGCCCAGGCTGATAAATGGCAGCAATTCAAGTCAAGTGCTTATTTTATTGAAGCAAGGATCCATTCAGATTTGTTTAGCTCACTAGCTACATAGAGTGTGCAAGATTTCATGCTGCAGTGGTACTCTTCCTGACACCAGATCTTAAGCTGGCAAGTTTGGAAACCAGGGAAAAAAAGATTAATTTCTGAGAGGCCAATATGTCAAATGTGAGTTCAAATGGCTATGGCTTATAAAAATCATGCTGTTACTTATAGTAAAAGGAACCCTCCCCACACATACTAAATAAAGGACTACCAAACAGATATTCCTGGTGGGGAAAGAATTTAAAGCAGTGGTGGATAATACAAGGACAAAAATATGGATCAGAATTATCAGCTCAGCTAGTGTGGCAGCATGTATTCATGCCTTGCCAGGAGTAGATTTAGCCTAGAGGAACAAATCCTTATCAAAACCCACCCACCCCTGCTCAAAAAAAATAGTCTTCAAAGCATGATCAACAACTCTAAGCTTGGAAGTAAAGCTTCTTGTGTCAATTCCTAAGTAGGCAGGTAGGATGGAATGGAGTTGCTTCTATGAGAGAAAAGAGGTAGATGAGGACTGCAAAGGTTTTCTTGAAAAAGCCAAGAGATTCACAGGAGAAGAAAGAAGTTATTTGACAAGGTCACCCACCATACAGAATAACAGAGTTGGAAGGGAACTTGTAGGTCATCTAGACCAACCCCCCACACCCAAGCAGGAGACCCTACACCATTTCTGACAGATGGAAGTCCAGTCTCATCTTGAAAGCTTCCAGTAATGAAGCTCCCACAACTTCTGAAGGCAACTTCTATTCCATTGATAGATTACTCTCACTGTCAGAAAATTTCTCCCTATTTCTAGGTTGAATCTCTTCTTGTTCAGTTTTAATCCATTATTCCTTGTCTGGCCTTCAGGTTCTTTGGGAAATAGCTTGATTCCTTCCTCTCTTTGGAAGCCCCTCAAATATTGGAACAATACTATCATGTCCCACCTGGTCCTTCTCTTCCCTAGACCAGTCATGTCCAGTTCCTGGAA
Organism: Laticauda colubrina; assembly: GCA_015471245.1. Taxonomy (NCBI): domain Eukaryota; kingdom Metazoa; phylum Chordata; class Lepidosauria; order Squamata; family Elapidae; genus Laticauda; species Laticauda colubrina. The sequence goes on from BLBF01000016.1 coordinate 20,253,490, forward strand.
CCGTTCTTCATATGTTTTAGTCTCCAGTCCCCTAATCATCCTGTTGCTCTTTGTGCTTTTTCAACATCTTTTTTTATACTGTGGTGACCAAAACTGAATGCAGTCTTCTACGTATGGTCTTACTAAGGCTTTATAGAGTGGCATTAGTACCTCACTTGATCTTGATTGTATCCGTCTGTAAATTCAATTTAGGATTGCATACGTAGATTGGGAACTTTATTCCAGTTAACATTAAATTATTTGCTGCAGAATCAATAACATAATCATTACATAGTGCTTAATTGTGCCTATATACTAATTTTGGACTTCTTGAAAAACTCCAATGAGGTGTCCTAAGATTTCTCTTAATGTTCTCTACATGTGTTCCCAATGAGCAGAGGCTGGGCTAATCAGAATCAAAGCCAATATATTGTCAAGTTATCTTATTGATATGACTGAGGAACTATCTAACTCCCATCTGTCTGCTTTTTTACTTAACATCTGATAAGCATAGATAATAGCTTCATGAGCAAATTTAGACATCTTGGTTTCTATGAAGATTTGTGTTCTGGTCTGAGTTGTAATACTATTGTCATTATTTGTTGATGTTGCTGACAAAGGTTTTTTTTTCTCCCCTTTAAAAACTTGTCCGAGTCATTGGAGTAGATAAGATGGTCCTTCCAACGATTTGAGGTAATTTGCCTTATCCTCCACAAATTCTTTGACATTTCTATACTGTCTGGTTTTAAAAAAAACATACCTCTATCCAAACAATGCTTCCAATAGGATTGTAATGCTTTCCTCCACCACAATTTTCCCATTCCCTTCCAACCTGCTGAGAGAACAATGTCAGAAAAAGGAAGAAGAAAGAGAGAGAACTTTTCTGCACATGCATCTAACCAAAGCCCAGCAGGCTTTTCCCCTTTGATCATGTCCTCAAGATGTTGCTCTAATCCAGGAATTGTCAACCTTGGCAACTTTAAAAATCATGGATTTCAACTCCTAGAATTTCTCAGCTACCATGCTGGCTGAGAAAGTCTGGGAGTTAAGGTACACCTATTTAAACTTGCTACGGTTGAGAAACACTTTCCTAAACAGTTTCCCAGCCGCTTAAGCCATTCTGAATTGTTTCCAGTGCTAAAGCAACGTTTGCTTCCTCGTGACCGCACAGATTTTGTAATGGATAAAATCCCAAACACTCTACTGGCCATTTTGTCATTTTGTCAACATCTAGGGGTGAGAGCACCCCAAATCCTATTGCACATTTTATGCTTATGCAGGCATGCCACCTCCCCTTCACTTGCTGAATATGGTCTTCCAGGAACATTCAGCTCTCAACAATGGGAAAATCCAACTGTTCCAAATTGAGTTCTTCTTTTGAAATCCACTAGGTCGATGAATCATCCCCCATCTTGAAGGTTTAGCTATCAACCTGAATAGCAGCTGACTGGCAGTATCTCCTGTCTACTTTGCTCACACACCTCTACTACTATTAGCCAGTTTTGAAAGAAGTCTAATTACAGGCAGGTAATCCAACTTCCTTTGAGCATATCCTTACAAAACACTTGTGCAAAGCCAGAGTAGGTTTTTTGACACTTGTCTAAGACATCAGTCTAACTGTCTATCATAATTCATCTCCTTCTCCCCGAGCCCAACCCATGTTAAGGAGAGGCTAATATATCCTGTATGCATACACTGTGAGAGGGGAGAAAAGCAAAGCTAGAGAAATTTACTTACAACACAAGTAAGGGCAGCATTATTTTCCCACAGGCCACAATGTTATGCATGAACAATGTAATGCAGTATCAAGTGCACTGCAAACATGAAAGTACAATTGTATAATCTCTTGGTAAGACCACACTTGGAATATTGCTTCCAATTTTGGTAACCACGATATATTAAAAAAAGATGTTGACCAGAGGTGATGTTCAGCAGGTTCTGGCCAGTTCTGGATAACCAGTAGGAGAAATTTTGAGTAGTTCAGAGAACCAGCAAATACCACCTCTGACTGACCCTGCTCCCATCTATTCTCTGCCTCCCAAGTCCCAGCTGATCAGCTGGGTCTTCATTGGTTGCTCTGCACAGGAGAACGGAGCAGGTTAGTGGAGTAGGGAGGAAATGGGGATTTTGCAGTAACCTTCCCCTGCCACACCCACTAAGCCAAACCCATCAAGCTATACCACGCCCACCAAGCCACGCCCACAGAACTGGTAGTAACAAAATTTGAATCCCACCACTGATGTTGACACTTTGGAAAGAGTGCAGAAAAGAGTAACAAAGATGATTAGGGGACTGGAAGTTAAGACACATGAAGAACAATTGTAGGAATTGAGCTTGCCTAGATTAGTGAAAGGAAGGTCTAGGAGTGACACGATAGCAGCGTTCCAATATTGGAGGGGCTGCCCCAAAGAAGAGGGGTTGAGGACAACCTATTTTCCAAAGCACCAGAAGGCAAGGCAAGAAACAATGGATGAAAAACTAAGCAAGGAGAGAACCAACCTAGAAATAAGGAGAAAATTTCCTAACAGTGAGAACAATCAAGCTATTCTCAAAGGCACATGAGGGTAGGACAAGAAGCAACGGGTGGAAATTAATCAAGGAGAGAAGCAAGTTAGAACTAAGGAGAAATTTCCTGACAGTTAAAAGAATTAATTAGTGGAACAACTTGCCTCCAGAATTTGTGAATCTCCAACAATGGAAGATTTTAAAAAGATGTTGGATGACCAATTGTCTGAAGCGGTGTAGGGTTTCCTGCCTAAACAAGGGGTTGGACTAGAAGACCTCCAAGGTCCCTTCCAACTCTGTTATTCAATTCTATTCAATTCTTGCCTTCAGAATTTGTGGATGCTCTATCACTGGAGGCTTTTAAGAAAAAATTTCAGCCATTTGCCTGAAATGTACATGGTCCCTTCCAACTCTGTTATTCTGATTCAAAGAGAAAAGAACTGAGAGCCAAACAAAGTCATCAGGGTGGGGAGAGAAAATGTTCTATTTCATTTTTGCTATTTCATTGTCGATCTCTGCCATATCTAACCTTGGTCCCCAGTGATGAAAATATAGTTTTCAGCTTTGTTGTACACTGCTGTTGAGTTGTTTTTGGAGAGGTGGGTGGCTATAGAAATTAGATAAATAAAATAATAGTTTTCTATAGCAAAAAAAAAAAGAAGTAAGCCATCTGTAATGCCTTAGTGGTTGAGCTGAGATTTGAAATGAATTTGGCTACCCCCTTTCATCATCTTAACCACTGACCTGGCAAATCCCTTATTCACTGAGATCATGGCATTTATAGAACCACTTTCAGGGCAGCCAACCAAGAGGTTGAGAATGAATAATCTTCCCACCACCCAAGAGAATGTTATGCCATATAAATACTGAGGAAATCAATGTTGTCCATAAGCCAACATTCTTCCTTAACAAGTGACATCTGGATCTCACAGGACAATGCCTGTTCCTTTGTGTAAGCAAGAAAAGTCTTTAGTCAGGAAAACAACCATTCTCAATTGTCAACAATCACATTCCTTTTTTCATTTGTGCACTTTATAGCAGGGGTCTCCACTCTTGGCAACTTTAAGACTTATGGACTTCAACTCCCAGAATTCCTCAGCCAGCTTCAACTTTAAGACTTGTGCACTTCAACTCCCAGCTTTGCTGGCTGAGGAATTCTGGGAGTTGAAGTCCACAAGTCTTAAATTTGTCAACGTTAGAGACCCCTGCTTTATGGTTAATTACATGTCCCAAAGCAAGAGCTTAATTTCAGCTAAATCAAGGCTGAATTTCTTAATCTGTTATTATATTTTACTGCACTAATTTCAGCATCATGTTGGAAATTTACACCCTACAATTTCTTTATTTTGAGATTCAATCCTAGGATAAACTTCCAACATACATACCCTTGTCATCTTTTTTTTTTTTTTGACAAGGGTACCGAGAATATCATGTATACATACATAGTTATATTTAACTATTTTGATGTGCATTTTAAGAAGAGATCCACACTTCAGGAGCCTCTATTAAGAATGATTAATTGTATGCCAAAGAAAGCCATGAATCACTTTTTTTTTACATGTTATGGGATGAATGTATAACTAGGGGTTAAAAAAATGAAAAAATGAGCAACATCAAGCTTGACAGTTTACTAGATGGTATGGGACAATCTCTATGGTGACAGCAGTGCATGTGTGGTATGTTTCTGCAAAATATTTGCATGTGTCAATGGTTCAAAATTAAAATGGCTGTTAAAAAAAACAAAGCAAAGAAAAAAAAAGGAGGGGAATAGAAAAAGAGGACATAAACAGTTGATACTAATTTCAGCCACTTTTTTTGTTTTCTGAAAATTAACATCAAGCAACTTAAAGTGAAGGTAAAGGTTTCTCCTGTCTAATAACAGAAATGTTCATCTCTCTTTCTTAGCTGAAGAAGCCACGATTGTCTGAAGTAACTTCTATGGTCAGGTGGCTAGCATAATTATACACTGAGGCACATGAAATGTTGTTACCTTCCCATTGAAGTGGTACCTATTTATATTTTGCATGCTTTCAAACTGCTAGGTAAGAGATGTCAAACTCAAGGCCCGCATGCCAGATCCGACCCACGCAGTGCTTAGGACTGGTCCTGGAAATAGCAAAGGACCAGCCTGAGGTGCCTCTGCCAGAGAAAACAGAGCTTGTGAAGGGTGCCTGCGGCCCTCCCGAGCTCTGTTTTCACTTGCAGAAAGTTGCAGAAGGCTGTCCTAGCCAAACATGGAGCTTGTGAGGGCTGTACACAGCTCATCTGAGCTCTCTTTTCACTGGCAGGAGTTTGCAGGAGGCCATCCCAGCCAAAAACAGAGATTGGGAGTCCATTTTCGCTGGCAGAGCTCTCAGGCCAGTGATGGGATTGAAAAAAATTTTTTTAGCAGTTCTGTGGGCATGGCTTGGTGGGTGTGGCAGGGGAAGTATACTGTAAAATCCCCATTCCCTCCACACCCCGCTAACCTGCTTTCCAGCTCCGTTCTCCTGTGCAGGGCAACAAAAGGAGACCCAGCCAATCAGTTGGGACTCGATGGCAGGCAGACAATAGATGGGGGTGGGGCCAGTCAGAGGGGGTATTTGCTAGTTCTTCGAACTACTCAAATTTTCCACTACCGGTTCTCCAGAACTGGTCAGAACCTGCTCAATACCACCTCTGGCTCAGGCCACCATAGACAACTCCAACATGAGTGATGTCACCCACCCTGGCCATGCCTCTCCCACCCCCAAGCTCAAACACAACCTGAGGCAGGAACAAGAGCTCACCCTCTTGTGCGGCGCTCGAGTCTTGAACCCGGGCTCTCAGCTTTCTAGCTTTAACTGCTGAGCCACTGTAAAGTACACGCACACACGCACACACACTCACCCCCCCACACACACACACACCAAGCAACTTAACCTTCAACAAAAATGGAATTTCAGAAATGGTAGTTGCTGAGACCAGACTGGCTCCATCCTTGGCAGTCTTCCGGAAGTTTCTTCGGAACATGCTGGTTCCAAAGGCTTTAGGGATCTCAAGGAACTGGAGTATTGTGGTGGTGGCTTCACTGTTTGTAATATCAAAGATACTCTATTTTGTCTTTTTAAAGAATGTTTTCGGGTTTTTTTTTTTTTAAACTGTGGGATGTTTTAATGTTTTTAGGGTTGCTTTTCACTTTTATCTCTTCATTTTCAGTTGATTTTTAACAGTGTTTGAATCATCCTCGCTTTCTTTAATTTTTAACTTTTTTATATTGTTACATGTTTTAGTACCTGATTGTAAACCACCCAGAATCTCTTTGTTAGGCAGATGGGCACTTTAAAAAATGTGATGAATAAATAAACAAAGTGAATAATGTACAAGTATGCACATATGAACCAAATTATCAAGTCAATTATCTATCACAAATGAAGACAAATATTCATGTTCCAGAATAACGGTGCAGGATCCAGTCTGGGTCAGTTACCAAGACTACAGGTTTAGTCTTTAAGCTTTTGAATTCATGCTAGAGCCCATCTTCACAGAATTTCTCTCTAGTAGAACTTCTCTCTAGCAAGACTCTACGTCTGAAAGCTTGAAGACTAAACCTCTGGTCCTGGTGACAGACCCAGTTTGATCCTGCAATGCTATCTATAGTAGCAGAAATGTGAATAGGTGAATAGGTTCTTTTCTTGAAAGAAAAAACTGTTGCATCACTGGAACATTTTTCCAAACTCACGATGTTCATCCAGTTCCAAGATATTCATCTACAGAAGCAGCTCCTCCACATCATATTTACATCTGGTTTGGGTCCTTAAAAGCCCCTTGCAAAGAAAGAAGCATGGAACAGGCAGACATCTACTAAATCCCCCTTTCTCTTTTCTTGGCTCTCGGTAAGTGAAACTGAACTGCTCATAAAATTCTTGTGCTAAAACTATGAGTTCCACACCCCATAAAGTTCTTGTGCTAAAACTTTCTGCTTTAGGGGAAATGCTTCCCCCTTACCTCCATTGTGCATTTTGCTCTATGTCTCATTACCAGCCTTTGTCACCAATTGGAAAATGATGAAGAGATGAAAGTATAATCTAAAGTGACAGGAGATGGATGAGATTAGGCTCCACTGGAAGTTGGGTTAAGTAAGGCGCTCGTTCTTTCTTCCTTTCCTGCCTTACAAAAAAATTGAGGTGTGCATAAGTGCACCAACATGCCTACCGTGCCTATCCTATTGTTTCTTGTATTTTTCGTATATGTATCCATGTATTCATAACTATGTTTTACTTATACCTATTATTTTGTAAGCAATTGACAAAAATAAATAAATAAATAGATAGATAAATACATACATACATACATACATACATACATACATATTGCCTTGGAATCCCTGCATGGAATGGTGCTCTTTACTTCACTCATTGAACAGGAACCACAGGCATATGCAAACCCCCATATTGGTGGTGCCTTTAATACCACATGGGGATTACATCTCGACACTTCAGAAAATCCTCAGGGGGGGAAATCTCCCATTGTTCCCAAGAAAATTCAGTGTCCAAAAAGCCACTCAATCACAATTTGCATCATATCATCCATGATTCTCTGTCTGCAGTGCTTCACGGTTTTGCAAAGCCTATATTTTGCTCCTAGGTTGCTTTGTTCTGCTCTTCTCGTTCACAGTTAACACTCAGATGTATTCTGGTCAGAAGTGACTACATTCTAACTTTCAAGAATGCAATATCTTTTTGTTTTCCTGTTGAGAAAGGCCAGGTTCAGATGTCAGCTTTTTCACCTATCTGTATGTCTCTACAGGCAAGATAAGATGGACACCATATACAGCAAAGAAACCATTTAATTCTCATCTTAGACTGACTACTGAAGTCTTAGAATAACTTTATAGTCGTTTAAATGTACACTAATCAGCATACATTATGATATACATTATACAGCATACAATAAAATTTCATTGCATACAGCTCTCAAAGGATCACTATTTCCAATATACACTACATAAACATGACAAAAATATAAATAAATAAATACATATATCCATATACACACATATATTATATGACACAGAGAAACAACACAGTCTATTTATTTATTTATTTTGTCAAAAGCTTACAATACAATAGAAATAAGAATAAACATAAGTTTAAATATAAGAAACAGGAATTGATAATTGGGGACAATAGGACAGGGATGGTAACACAATTGTATGCTTATGCATGCCCCTTACAGACCTCTTGGGAATGGGGTGAGGTCAGTAGAGGTTAGTTTGAGGGTAAAGGGGTGGGGGTTTGAGCAGGTGACAACAGAATCAGGTAGTGAGTTCCAGACATTGACCACTCTGTTGCTGAAATCGTACTTCCTGCAATCAAGTTTGGATGTATTGATGTGCATGTTGAGAAAAATGAATCTTGTGAGTTTATCAGATGGATGCATAGAGAACAGAGCTGTTGCAGAAACTAGGAGTTTTCCTAGAAATACTTCGAAAACTCCTCCCACAGGACAGCAACAGAAACAAATTGTGAAGTGGGTGTGTGGGGTCTCTAGCAATGCTTTGAGCTCTAAGCACAAACCACTTATAAGCAGTATCCTGAATAAGTGAGGAAGTGAGCTTCCTATAATCTTCTCAGCTGTCCTTACCACTCTCTGTATGGACTTTCTATCTGAGGCACTGCTACAGTTGGAAGGGACCTTGAAGGTCTTCTAGCCCAACCCCTTGCTCAAGTAGGAAACCCGGATCATTTCAGACAAATGTCTGTCCAATCTCATTTTAAAAACTTCCAGTGTTGGCGCACCCACAATTTCTGGAGGTAAGCCATTCCACTGATAAATTGTTCTCACTGTCTAAAGGAAAGCTAGGGTCTATAACTGAAACTTTATCCAGTAGAGAGCTCTCTAGCCTACTTTACAGAACAGAAAAATACTGTCCCAAAGGTTTGAAAGGCTGTCCAAGCAAAGGTACATTTTAAAGTTAAAGCACAACAATTAAGGGGTCATGCAGGTCACCTAATTATAATCTTCTCTCTAGCCATGGGATGTATTACATACTATATTTATAAAAGTCACAGTGATTAAGGTGGTTCTAACATTCTATTTATATCAGTCAATTTGCATGCACAATTACTTGCAAATCTACGTCATCCTTTGTCCTTTTTTAATTTTTAATTTTACATATTGATTTCTTAATGTGTGATTTTGAGATGGTGACAAATTCTGCATTTTCAACTTGCTAAAAGTGTTGTGATAACTTATAGAGCTGATCAACATTTATAGTCCTTTCTCTCTGACCTTGGCATGAGAAGTTGGAAAGTCAAATGTTTCAGCAGTAGCTTCATCACAGGAGTGAGCTATAGGTCATCCATACACACCCTTATCAGTGGCTTGAAGATGTGTTTCTAACCCTCATCCTTCTCATCTCCAGGCCATCACCAAGGTCACCTAACTTTGCATTTAATTAATCTGTTGTTTAGGTGACATTTTCCATCTTCTGCTTTCAGAAGGTTTGCTGAATGGGGATTTCTAGTGCTTTGACAGTGTTCATGATGGCTCAGTCCAGAACTGGGATCTGCAGAGTTCCTATTGGTTCCTTTTGGCTGCTTTTTGGTCTGGCCTCTCTTTCACTCACCAGGCATTACTCCATGTGTCCGTTTTGATTTGTGCTGCGGGATTGACATAAAAGCTGATTTCTGAAGGAAACCACCTATGAAATGCTTCGCCGATCTTTTGCAAAACAAAAGTCAGTCTCTTTATTAAAATGTGTTCACCGCACTTGACAAATAATACCACATCTCCTTCAAAATATATTTCTCTCTGTCTCTGGAAAAAAAAAAAACATGGAGTAAGTGCTAATGTTTTCTCTTTAGAAAACAAGAATGATCACTACTGTCTACCATCCCATTGGCATATGTAGCAAAAGAAACTCCTGGGACATTATTTTACCAAGACTACAACTTTACTGATAGATCCATATAGGCACAGAAGAAGCAAAGCTAGCTCTGAGGTTTTCGTGTGAAAAGCAGCATGGTTAATTTCTCCTTTTCTCCATTTGAGCCACCCTTTGTCCATTGTCCACCAATCCAACATGTTCTTTTTATTTTGGGGAAACAGTCTGTACCTTCAGAAGGTTCCCATCACAGGGCCTTGAAATGTCATTCTCAGGCTGCAAACAGTTCCCATAAATTCCTCACCTCCCTCCCAATTTCCATTATATTCCAAGCGTTTTCCTCCCCCTTCCCTTCATTTCTGTTGTCAGTTGTCAAGTTGTGAGCAGAGATGTGTTACGAGTCAGCCTTGACACCTTTGTATTCCTTGTGTTAGTGAGTCTGGGTAGAAGTCCGCTGCTAGGTTCATATGCTAGGTGTTGATACACTGCTGTTAGTTATATTAGACAGAGTAGATGTGGATCACATCCAGACCAAGTGCTAGCCATCTATTTATGTTCTTTACTGCTGTTGAATGTCTTCTATGGTGACTGGTTCCAGCTCTGGGAGAGTGTTGTGGTCTTCTCTCAGGTCCTACAGCCACTTTGTACTGGTGCTATGTGTTTTGTTCAGAAAACACACGAGGTAGACCGGGTTCCAACAACAAATACTTTATTCTTTAACTAGTCAGTAAATAGGAACACTTGGCTGAAGCTGAGGCCAGCCTTTTATACAGGCTGGTTTGCCTGCTTGCAGCCAATGGCAGTTGTTTAGATTTGCCGCCTTTCAGCAGCTCTTTGGATTGGTTCCTAGTGAACCAATCCAATGTTTATTTTATTTGACCAATCAGGTTTGCAGATTTGGAGTCACCCACTTTACATATAGAACATCCCTCCCCCCTTAGTTCAGTCCTACGTGGTGACGTAGTCTCGCAGGTAGGCGGGGCTTTTCCGGACTCGACTTGACTTGCGCGGTTCATTCTTAGTGAAGACTTCGACCGGTTCGGATGGGGCTGCTGTGTCGTCCGTCCTTCTCCCTGGAACCGTCTGGAAGGGTGAGTCAGCCATTTTACCGCCGCCTGAGTTTCTTAGGCTGGCGGTTTTGCCGCTCCCTCCCATTTCCTCCGGGCAGGTCGAGCTGGCCTGGCTGGCCCCTTCCGATGGGCTCTTCACGCAAGTCTCTCCAAACAGTGAGTCTTTTATTTGCTCTTTTTGTTCATGTGTTTCATTGGTTTTATTTTTTAACGGTTCTTTATTTAATTCTCATGTTTCCCCCCCCCACCTTAGTTAGCAATTCGTCGGTTTTTTCGACGAATGGTTGTATGTCTGTGGTTCTTTCTATATTTCAGGATCGAAGCTGGTCTATGTGCTGCTTCCATTCCCTGCCATCATCTACTGTTAACCGGTAGGATTTGGGGCTTGTTATTTGGGTAATTTGTCCTGGTAGCCATGCTGGGTCGCCAGTGAAGTTTTTGGCGTAGACTAAATCGCCAATTCCAAATTTCCTAAACCGTGTAGAGGAGTCGGGGGGGCTTTCTGCCGTGAATTCTGGGTGCAATCTATCAAGGTGTGACCTTAGTTTTCTCCCCATGAGTAGCTCTGCTGGGGACTTGTTGGTTGTGGTACTGGGTGTTATGTGCTGGAGTGTGAGCAATCGGTTAATTTTTTGCTGTACATCTCCAGTGTCCATTTTTTCTAACCCTTCCTTTGTAAATCGGACCATTCTCTCTGCCCTACCGTTTGCAGCCGGATGGGCCGGCGCGGTTAGGGCATGTCTAATACCTAGGGAGGCTAGGTATTGTTCAAAGTGTAGGCTGGTTAGTTGTGGTCCATTATCGGACACGAGGACGTCTGGAATGCCATGGGTGGCAAAAAGGCTGTCCAGTTGTTTTATTACTAATTCAGTTGTTGTTGATGGCATAATTTTTACTTCTAACCAGTTAGAATAGGCGTCCACAACAATCAGAAAGGTATGTCCTTTAGTTGGACCAGCGAAATCGATGTGGATTCGTGACCAGGGGCCCCGTGGTATTTCCCAATCTCTAATGGGTGCTTTGGATGGGGATGGTCTAATTGCTTGACATTTGTTACACGAGGTTACCCAGTATTCTATGTCCCTATCAATACCCGGCCACCAGACATAACTTCTAGCAAGGCTTTTCATTTTTACAATCCCCGGGTGACCTTCGTGTAGCATACTAAGTACCCTGGGTTGTAGTTTGTTAGGAATAACCACCCGATCACCCCACAGTAAGCAACCTTTCTTCTCTTTCCCACATATGTTTTTCCAGTATGGTCCAGTTTCTACTGTTGGTGGATCTGCTGTTACTGTGTTGCAGTTGGGATGGTTCCTGAAGGACAGAACACTTATCACCTTAGCCTCTGCCTCTCTACTACAGTATATCTCCTTAGCTTGATAGCCAGTGCTATCAGTCTTCGTTTAGCAGCCTCCTGGGTTTCAGAAGGAATCAGTAGCCAAGTCTTAATGTTCCCACTTTATGTAATTCCTCCATCTAGTTCATCCAACCTCTCTCTGAGTTGCCTTGATCTTAGCTTCTAACCTCATTTTCCAGAGGGAATATCTACTGTTGTTCTGATCATCTCCTCAAGCATCCTCTTCCTTAAGCATATCCAGGATTACAGCAGCTGTAATGTATGCCAGTTCATTGGGATGAATTATAATAGCCCTAAGGATTGTCATGATGACAGTGCTGTAGCCACTAAGCTATTATTGTGCTATGCTAACAGTGATATATGTACAATATTTGCATGATTTCATATGCTCTGCTGGTTTAGCAATCTCATGAGATTTCAAGCAATACAAGAGGGTGTTTCAGATCTGAAGCATTTCCTGATTCCTCCATTTTAAAATGTTTTTGACTTTAGGAATATTTTTCTTGTTATTTCTGCAGAGCAACTTTTCCAAGAAGGGTCAGAATAAACTTTTGATTTTTGCTTGATAATAATTCCAGGATCTTGTAAGCTTTTTCTTTTTTTGGAGAAAGAGATTTCTACTAGCTCTTAGGTCAAGATTAGACCATCTAATTAAAGAGAGCATATGCCTATAATATATATGGTAAAGTGATATAAATTCAGATCCTCACATCATGAGGTTACAGGGTAATTGTAACATATGGTCTTATTAAATGTAATTAGCAAGTTCCTTCATCTGCAGTAAGGACATGTAATTGCACACTATGAAATTAAGATGGGCAACCTCCATGGTCAAAATTGCAACACAGGAGAGGATGACATTTTTAAAAAAAGTTTTCCATCTGAATGATGCTTCCACTTGAGAAGATATACAATGGGAAATGTCTGTGACTAAACTTCTGCGTGACTAAATCCACCTTCAAATACACAGGTTCACAAGCACTCAGCCTAGCATCTGAACTAACCTGAACAAGATTAAGCATTTGTACACCCTGTTCATTTCAACTGGAGTGTGAATTAAGCTCCTAGTTGTGTCAATGAGATTTAAATATGCACAAGTGCAGCCATCTGGGTCTTTCTCCAAGCAAAGCCCACAAAGTTATAGAAATGGAATCAAATTCACTTGGCTCTTGCCATACACACTATACCAGGATGTTACGTGAGGTGAATTTTAACTCAGGGTCTTTAAAAATAACAGAGTTGGAAGGGACCTTGGAGGTCTTCTAGTCCAACCCCCTGCTCAAGCAGGATACCCTATACTATTCCAGACAAGTAACTGTACAATCTCTTCTTAAATGCCTCCAGTGATGGAGCACTTACAATTTCTGGAGATAAGCTGTTCCACTGGTCAATTATTTTCACTGTTAGCAAAATTTCTCCTTGGTTCTAGGTTGCTTCTCTCCTTGATTAGATGCCACTATTGTTTCTTGTCTCACCTTCTGGTGCTTTGGAAAATAGGTTGACCTCTCCCCCCCCCTCTCTTCTTTGTGACAGATCTTCAAATATTGGAACTCTGCTATCAATGCTCCAATATTTGCCCGATAGATATTTATATGCATTTTTCATAGATAGATAGATAGATAGATAGATAGATAGATAGATAGATAGATAGATAGATAGATAGATAGATAGATAGATAGATATAGATGTGTGCTGTTCAGCTTCCTCCGGGTATTATCCCACATCATTGTAGTGCTTTCAAAGTTGTAGCAACGTTTCAGCAGAATCTCATCTGCCATCATCAGGCTTCTGTATGGATGTGGGTCTCACAGCTTTTGGTTTCAAATTCGAGGCTGGCCTATTCTGATTGGCTGGGAGTCTTGGTCTGTGTTCACTGGACTTGGAGTTTGATTGATTGGTGTTTCTGGTTTCTTCTGTCTGTTTTGTGGCTTTGATTGGCTGGCAACAGTCTGTTCCTGTGTTGGAGGCTTTCAGTGCAGCTTGGCTTCGTGTGAAAGGACGGCTGCTATTCATTAGCAAGCTGGGTTTCACCTGGGTGCCTGGTGGGGGGATGTTCGAGTTGGAGGCATCAGAGGGAGTCTGTTTGTGCTCAGGTGTTTGCCTGGCTTGTGGCATGGAGATCTTTCTATTTGAGAGTGCAGGCTTCCAAATGATTGACAGTCTGGTGGAATCATCTCTTCTCTTCATGCTGTCAGGTCTTTTTTCAATCTCTATGGCTTCTCTGATGATTCTGTGGCTGGGGTTTTCTATAGTGGCCAGGGTTTTAGTGCCATTGAAGTTGATGTTGTGACCTGTGGTTTTCATGTGTTGGACTAGTGAGGAGGTGTGTTACAGCTTTTTTACTGCATTTTTGTGTTCATCTAGGCGGGTACTTATTCTTCTATTGGTCTGTCCAATGTATGTGGCCAGGCATGATGCACAGGGGAACTTCGTATATGCCTTGGTTTTCCAGGTCAATTTTATCTGTAGTACCTCTTATATAGGGCAATACTACAGGTAAAATCAGTAAGATCAGTAAAATCAGTAAAATCAGTAAGATCAGTAAGATTCTACACAGGCATCACATCAAGGCTGCCTTCAAAACAGACAAAAAAATAGCAGCCATCCTTAGAAACCCCAAAGACAAAATTGACATATATATATGTGTGTGTGTGTGTGTTTAAGTTTTCGCGGGTACTTACATGTGTGCTGTTCAGCTTCCTTCGGGTATTATCCCACGTCATTGTAGTGCTTTTAAAGTTGTAGCAACATTTCAGCAGAATCTCATCTGCCATCATCAGGCTTCTGTATTGAGTTTGTATGTGGGTCAGGCTATCATAGTCATTGGTTTTAAATTTGAAGCTAGCCTATTGCTGTGCCAGGATGTTTTTTTCTACATCCTGATTGGTTGGGAATCTTGGTCTGTGTTTATTGTTCTTGGAGTTTGTTTGAAAGAATCGTTACCTTTTTTCAGCTTTTTATCTACATTTTTGGGCCTGTGCTGAAAGATACCTTCAAATGAAATATATATAAAAGTTGGGATATGCAGGATAACTTTTTCTTTTGCTGGATCAGCAGAGAATAGATAAAAATGGGTCAAAAAGGAAAAAATGAAAGGGAAAAGGAAACCCGAATACCCATTAAAGTGTGACTAGAGTCCATCATGAGAGGAGCTGACAATATCCACCATTTTGATATGTCAGCATCCTTATCAGGCCCAGGACATTTCTATGCACAACCGATTATTCAATTCTAAGCTCCTTGCCATTTCAAAAATTTGTCCTGTACCCACCCAAAGTGCTTTCTGCTTTCTTTTTTCAATCCATAATCACATAATTTTTATGATTTGGATGAAGGTCAGTTAATTGTACATGGAGAAATTTCTCAAAGGGTATCAGACACTACTGAGGACCAATTGTTATGATTGCACTGGTTATCATCAGAAATGGGGAGGGAATTAAGCTTTACAAGATGACATCATTGCATTATTGCACCCCCTACCTGTACGGCTTCCACTCCCCCAACAAAAAAGGGGTGGATTGCTGAAATCTACAAAGGTGGTGATGGACTTTACATCAATGGGTGAAGTGTTTGTGTAGATCAAAGGTCTTCAAACTTGGCAAGTTTAAGACTTCAACTCCCAGAATTCCTGAGTTAACATGACTGGTGGAGGAATTCTGCAGATGGGATAGCCAGAAATGCTGTAGCAGATTTTCTCCTTTAGACAGAGTTGACTTTGAACATAACAGGTATGAGGAAATAAATAGACCTGTTTGCCCTGTCAGATGCCAATCATCTTGCTTACTTGGTCCTCCTTGATCATCAGCTCTTCATATGGAGATAGGGGTAATTATTGTTTTGTTTGCAAATAAAGTTGCACCAAATGCAGCACCAGTTATATCAGTGTTTCTCAATCTCAGAAACTGTGGACTTCAACTCCCAGAATTCTTCAGCTAAGATGTTGGCTGGGAAATTCTGGGAACTGAAGTCCGCTTATCTTAAAATTGCTATGTTTGAAAATCACAGAGTTTTATGGACTGTTGCTTTTCAAATTGCTTTGCAAAGATTTTTCAAGACTGACTTCCATTCTTAAAAAGCAAAGGCAATTGGATAGAGGCAAGAATTCAGAATGTCTTGGACTGAAATTTAGTTGGGTTAGA
This sequence comes from Laticauda colubrina, assembly GCA_015471245.1. Lineage (NCBI taxonomy): Eukaryota > Metazoa > Chordata > Lepidosauria > Squamata > Elapidae > Laticauda > Laticauda colubrina. The sequence continues at coordinate 20,269,390 of BLBF01000016.1, forward strand.
TGGGAGGTGGCAAGTAAGACCAGATAATGACCACATTTTACGTTAGCAATACTCCCATCCAGTTATCTTTTCCTTCAAATATCTTTATTTTTAAGAGTCAAGTACAGTTAGCATTTGCAAAATCTAATAAGCCTTAGAGATGAAAAATAAACAGGGTACTTCAGAAAATAGTACAAACTAGATGCCATCTAAAATGATGAACTGACAATTACACCTGCCTCTTTTTGCCTTTTTTCAGCCTATTAACAAAACCAAGGAAAAGTCTGCAGATGAATAGACAAAGCACAGGCACAACACTACCCCATCCCTAAAGCTCTGACAAATATAGCAGCTAGATGTTACTGAAGTGCTTCTTGCCTCGCTCTAACCCTCTTGAAAGCCAGCATGAATTTCCCATTAATGACATCTCTCAGAAATGCAATTAGCCTTCATTCTTAGCAAAAATGCATTAGAGGCTTAGAAACTCCATACGGGTGAGCCTGTAAGACTTAACACAATGAAACTGCATTTAAGAAAGAAAGGGTAAAAAAATATGGACCAAAACAAGGTTCTAATATTACTTAATTTACCCTGTGACATCCTTAGATGTAATTGAGCTTGGAAGGCTAAATGAAGGCTGCAATGGGGATAAGGTCTGATTCATTGATAATAGCACCATTTTGTAAGGCAAAATGGGACAATCAGGGAGGAAAAGAAGTCCAAGGAAATGTCAGAAAGAAAAACACTTGTGTGCTTTTGAAAGAATTATTGGAAGGTTCTTCATTAGAAATAAAGATGCTCGCCTCCCACTCAAAAGGTTGAAAGTTCAATCCTACGCAGTGACAGGTGTTTCTTTATCAGGATGCAAAAGGAAAATATTTGCTAGGAATTCCACATAGGCACCAGGAAGGGCATCTGGCCAGTAAATGCTCAGCTCCATTCAGTCGCACTAACTATACCATGAAGCAAGGGATTGTAAAAAAAAAAAAAGGGGGGGGGGGGGAAGGAAGGTTCTTCATACCCAAGATTCCTAAAGAAGGAGATCATAACATCACTCCTCTGTGGCCTTTACAGATTTAATATGACTAGAGAAATGACATACACAAGCGCTTCAATCACGATGTGCTGGACTTTACTCAAATATTGCAGTATAGGTAGTCCTCAATTTACAACAGTTCATTTAGTGAGAGGTCAAAGTTACAGTGGCATTGAAAAAAGTGATTGACTGTTTTTTACACTTACTGTCATGCCCCCGTCAGAGTCTGAATCTGAGGGTGAAGATGAACAGCTGACAGAGAGCAGGAAAGTGACTCTGTTGACTGTGGAATAAACTGGGGAAGGGCAAAGTCAGGCTGGGCAGAGCAGGGAGAGGTGGAACAAGGGAGAGGAGGTTTGGATGAAGACCAAGGCTCACCCTCTCCTCATTTTAGGATCAGAGATGGTATTCAGCAGGTTCTGACCAGTTCTGGAGAACCGGTAGAGGAAATTTTGAGTAGTTCGGAGAACCGGCAAATACCAGCTCTGACTGGAGATTTTACAGTATCCTTCCCCTGCCACGCCCACCAAGCCACGCCCACAGAGCCAGTAGTTAAAAAAAAGAAAGAATCCCACCACTGCCTAGGATGCGCAGGGAAGAACACAGAAGAGAGCAATGTGGGGTTGCATGGCTTACGAGGAAGAAAAAGGGCCTTGATTCCTTCATGAGGCACACTTGGGGATGGAGTTTAAAGGGCAGGCAGTTGGGAGGGGCATTTGTCAGGAACAAATGTGCTGAGAGTTTTAGCCTGCATCCCTGACATTCCTGCTGACTGAATTATTGCTGTGCTTCTGTGTGCTTATCTTGCCTTGCTGGAGTGATTGATTGCAGTCATTCTGCTTACAGTGTTTGGACTGGAGTATATGCAGCCAGAGGCTGTTGGAGGTTTATGAGAGAGCTTTTCTCCAGGCCGTAGAATAACAGGGATTTGGGGGGCAAAGTTGGAGCAAATATAAGGGACTCATACATGTTATCTGGCTGTGTTGCCTTCGTGCCACACCTGGGTCATCATCACACAACCCTTGCAGCATCCCCATGGTCACGCGATCAAAATTCAGGTGCTTGGCAACTGACTCATACTTATGATGGTTGCAGTGTCCTGGGACTATGTGATCACCTTTTGTGACCTTCTAATAAACAACGTCAATGGGGAAGCCAGGTTCACTTAACAATGAACCTGACAATTGCAGTGTTTCACTAAACAACTGTGGCAAGAAAAGTCACAAAATGGGGCAAAACTCACTTAACAACTGCCTCACTTAACAACAGAAAATTTGCGTTCAATTCTGGTCATCAGTTGAGGACTACCTGTAATATTGGACAATGAAAGACATCATTTTATATTATCTGCAGAAAAGGAATGTCTAATAGAAAGATGCATGCAAGGAGAAGGGATCAAGCACAAAGCTAGCCTGAGTCACTACACAACTACAAAGGGCCAGGGCCAACTTTCCCCTTCCCCAAAGTTCCTTGGAACTTTATATAATTGTTTCCAAGAGTAGGCTATCAGATTGAAAAAAATCCTGTATTATAGGCAGAACATAATAAAGTAGTTTGCTTGAATTCAGCAAGCATGGGTCTGGTTGTTTACACCTGACAGTATCCTGCTAGGATCCCAATATGTTGTCCAATTGGCAGCAGTTGGGAGAGGCACTGAATCTTAATTCAGTCTATATAATAAAGTTGAAATTATCTGAGGACAATATATTTTGACATTATTGCCTCTACTCAATGGAACCTTAATAACAATTGGGCACCCAGAGTGAACTTTCAAGGGAACAGATTTTTTCCTGAAATATATTCCAGGAGCAACTGGTAATGAAAAGAAACTCCTCCTGGCTAATGTTTCCAAGTCATATCCCAGCTTTTCACAGAGGAGCATCCCTTCAATGGTGTTGACATATGGCAGAAAGGGTGAGCACTGAAATGTTTTGCGTAGACTTACGTCTTGAAAATATAGAGACAAAGATATCTCATCATATGTAAATGCTTCAGTATATGATTTCCAATAAGCGGTTTTGATCACACTTTTATTTCCATTCATGAACAGGTTTTCTAGCCTACTAAATTACAATATCTGACTATGAATAGATGGGACCATGACAGGGGTGGGATTCAAATTTTTTAACAACCGGTTCTGTGGGCATGGCCAGGTGGGCATGGCCATGTGATTGGGTGGGCGTGGTCTCTTTTTTTACAGCACCCCTTCCCCAAGTTTTTGGGCCTCCTGGGCCTCAGGGAAGTCTTGGGGAGGGGGGGTTTGCTCCCAGGAAGCTTCCTTCGGGCCCAGGAAGGCAAAAAATGCAGGGGAGCACATCTCCCTCTGCATATCCCTCTTTGCCTCCTGGGTGAAGTAGTAAGACAGCGAGGGGGATTCCGGCACAGCTGATCATTGGGAGGGGGGAAGAAATACTTTAAGGAGTGAGTGGATGAAGGACAATGCAGTCAGCAATCTCAGGCATGTGCGCGATATTGTGCATGCACAGTAAGGACTGACTGGGCAGGGAGGGGAGGAGCAGGGAGACAGGGGCGGGGCCAGCAAGGGCACAATTTGCCAGTTCTCCGAACTGCACAGAATCATAAAAACTGGTTCTATAGAACTGGTCCAAACTGGTAGAATCCCACCCCTGGACCATGAAGTGTTCATTAATGATCTTGGGGCAGGAGAACACTATGAATATGCAAGTTTGTGGATTCAGGATAGCAGAAAACAAGCAAAGATTATTTGGATTGCTTTCAAATGGGCCACTAGCCAGCCAAATGGCAAGCATAATTTCATTTGTGTACTGTAAGCATAAAGTGATCTTGTGTACAAAGTTACTCAAGGACCATTTCTTAACATAAGGTTATTAATGTTTCAGGCATTAAAAAGACACATCCTGGTAGGGGCTGTTTTGTTTGGAAAACACACGAGGTAGACCGGGTTCCAACAACAAA